>CM052543.1:41669158-41787217 GCA_028533065.1 Trachops cirrhosus
TTCCAGCCTCTAACTGTGCTGAGCTAGGGACTGTTAGCTCCTCGTTACCATTGATGAAAGTTAGGTTTAGGTAAATAACTTGTTGAAGGTCACATACCAAGTTCAGGGTGGAGCTAGGATTCAAGTCCAAGTCTAACTCTCAAGTTAGGGCTCATTCCGTCTCACCAAGAGAAATGCTTATACTGCCCACCTTATGGGAGAGCTAAGTCTGAAAAAGCAATTCAGGGTGGAGTGAAGGGCTTTCACAAGAGCTGGAATTCCAAGCATGCCCTGAGTATATATACCTTTTTTGAGAACCAGGTACATGTTCATTCACAGTCACACACACGTACTTGCAGATTTTCACATCCACTCACACATTCCATCTAGCCCAGAGGCTGCCTTCAGAAGCAGTTCAGTTACGTAGGTGAATCCTTAGAGGGTCCCAGACAGGGCGTTATCACCACAGAAGCCACTTGGGAAGGACCTAATCTGATAATCTGATTCCTTCACTTGATTCCTTCATTTGACAAATGAGAAAACCAAGGCTCTAAGAGGAAAGACTTGTCTAGGTCACACCTTTGTGAATGGCAGAGCTAGGGGCCAAATGCCAGCCTCTGGACTCTCAATTCAACAGTACGACAACAGGGTGGGTTGACAGGAGGTAAGGCGGGGCGATCACAGGCGTGTCTGACCAGGAAAGGAAGCTCAATCCTAAAGTTAACGAGACTTTCTTTCTCTCCTGGCTACTCTGCCTCTGCACTGCAGGCAAAGCTGACCCAGCAGTGTCTGAGAAATACTCAGCTTCTGATGCTGGCTGGGCACAGAATCCCCCCACCTCTGTATAAATATTTATAGTAATGTTATTGTTCACGACCCAAAAACACCTGCTTTAGGGAGTCAAGCAATTTGGATTAGCAAGGTTGAATTGTTCTTTCATTTATAAGCAAAACAAAACACAAAGGCAAAATATAAACAGGATGAGGCAGGAGGGTTTAATTATCCTATAGAAACAGGAGAGTTTCTGTGAAGTGAAAAACAAAACACCAGGGACGGCCTGGAGGAGCAGGTCTTTGGGCCTCTCCGGCAACCCACCAACGCCAGCCCCGGGGACCACGCTGGGCCTGAGATGGAGCCGTGCAGCTGAAACAGCGGGGTTTGATACTCTCCGTTTCATTCGGAAGACACTTCTCCCCACAAGTCAGCTCCTAGACAGGCCCAAGTTCAAATTTTGACTCTGTTAACTTACTAAATGTGATTTCCAGCATGTTGTATAATCTCTCTAAAGCTCAGTTTGCTCCTCTGTAAAATGGACATGATATTCAAACCTGCGCTCGGGTCATGGGATTCCCTGGATGTGCGGCTTTCAGTGCTGAACCCAGAAGAGTCCTAGGCAAAGCGGGAAAGTTCGTCACCACAGGCTGTTAGGAAGATAATGGCGGTAAAGCATTTATCATGGTGACTGACACAGCACTTACTCCAAAACTAATGATTGTCCTTTTCTTCTTACTTCAGACATTTAAAGAGCACCTTCCGTTTGCGACCTTTTGTGTTAGGCACTTCCTTCTGAGGTTGTCTAATCTTGGCCAGCTCAGCTGACTTACTCCAGGGTCCCTCGTGGGTCTACGGTCGGCCGTCAGGTCAGGTGGTGGCGGATGATCTAGCATGGCCTCACTCCCGTATGTAGTGATGCGCAGTCACAGGCTGGCTGTTGTCTGTGGCATGTTGATTCTCCTCCGTGAGGCCTCTTGTCCTCCAGCAGTCTCGCTCAGGCTCAGGCACAGTGTGGACTCAGGAGTCCAAGCGCAACAAGGGAAGGCAGGCCCCCGCGCTCAGGCGAGTTTCTTCTAGTCATAGGCAAACCAGACACAGTTTGGAAGGACACTTTCCAAAGGTGGAGACAGAAGGAAGGGGTAATTCCTGGCCATTTTTACAAGTTGCTGTAGCTGCTAAACTACAGTCCCCATCTATCAATGTGGAGTTGATCAAAGGCAAAAGGATGTGAATCAGCTTTGTAAACTTCTGTAAAGCACTGTCCAGATAAAAGGTGTTAATTATTAGCACTATTTCCCACTAGTCTGTCAAACTCAATGTCAGATTATTATCTCCACTTTACAGATGTGGAAACTGAAGTCCAGAGGAGTTGGGTAGCTTCCCAAGGACATACAGCCTGAATTGGAACAGAGATCCATGTGTCCCATGCTCTTTGACAATTTAATTCTTTGTTACTTTTTTCTCTTATCAGTTTTTAGATCTCATTCTCCAACTTAACCAACAAGTTCTTGAATACTTGAGGCATACGTTTTCTTTCTTTTGTGGCCCCTGTAGTGTTAGCATCATATCGAACACACGGTAGGCTCTTACTTCAGACTTAGTAAATGACTGAGTCATTTGGTCATTCACTCTTTACGCAAACATTTACTGAGCACCAATTATGTGATAAGTAACACTATGCCTTTTCTTAAGAACTCATTGCTTAGTAAAAGAAACAAACTGATAATGTAATCTTGTTTGTTAGAGAGAAGCTCAAAGGGTTATGGGAGCAGAGAGAAGAGGTCCTGAACTGTTCTTGGAGTCAGAAAAGACACCTACCCTTTTAAGTTCAAAAGAAACTGGGGGCGGTATTTCTGGGAGAGGGCACAGCCCATGCAAAGAATCGCAGATGAGAATGTGCAACAGAGTATGTGCACCGGCTATCAGCAATCCGTGATGCTGGAGCACAGGCGGAAAGCATCACTGAGGGGAGAGAGGTACAAGTGAAGAGCTATAAGAAGCTTAAACTTGATCTTGAAAGCACTGGGATCTACCCAAAAGAAATGAAAATGGATGTTCACACAATCTGCAAAATTTTTAGCATGAGTTTTAGCACTAAAGCAGAGAACAATTCAAATGTCCATCCGCTGGTGAATAAATTAAACAAAAATGGTTATCTTCATACAAATGTAATATAGCAGGTCTATTAATCACATTGTTTCATTATAAAGTTGATGAGATGCCGTAGGAACTTAACTCTTGTTTACATCAGCCTATGATAACATTGGTTTCATTAAAGTCACAGAACCTACCGACCATGTTGAGTGAGAACTTAGTCTACTACTCAGGACTAAAAAGTAATGAAAGGATGTTAAAAAGTCATGCTCCACGAAAGAAGCTGTATCTGTGTTTGTTTGCTAGGACTGCCTTAGAAATATTGTTTCAGCTGCCAGCTGGGTGGCTGAAACAGTAGAAATTTATTTTCTCACAATCCTGGGGGCTGGAAGTCTGAGATCAAGGTATTGGCAGGGCTCATTTCCTCTATGGCCTCCTCCTTGGCTTGTGAGTGGCCGTCTTCGCCCTCTGTCTTCCCATGGTCTTTCCTCTGTGTGTGTACATGTCTCCCAATACGGACACCATATTGACCTAATAACCTAATTTTAACTTAATTGCGTCATTAAAGACCCTGTTTCCAAATACAACTGCATGCTGAGGAACAGGGGTCAGGACTTCAACATGTGATTGGAGGCATAGTTCAGCCCGCAGCAGAAGCCACACACAAAAAAGTACATGTTTTATGGTTTTATTTAGATGACATTTCTAGAAAAGACACAAGTATAGAGATCAGCGGTTTCCTGGGGCCTGGGGTGGGAATAGGGATTGAGTGTGTCCATGGGGAGTGAGGGCACGAGGAAAGTTTTGGGGGGTGATGGGAGGGTTCTAACACTGGGATGAGGTTTTAGGTGGAGGGTAACATCATCAGGTCTGTGATTCAGAAACACTATCCTGGAACTGGTGTTAAAGATGAATGGATGGGAGGGGGCGGTGAGGGCAGTAGATGGTAGATTGGAACAGAGAATATGAACAAGAATTTCCTCTGTAAGAAGATAAATGAGGATTTTTTTAAAAAGATTTTTATTTATTTACTTCTTAGAGAGGGAGAAAAACATCACTGTGTGAGAGGTACATCAATTGGTTGCCTCTCCCACACCCCCAACTGGGGTCCTGGCCTACAACCCAGGCATGTGCCCTGGCTGGGAATCGAACCTGCAACTTTTTGGTTTGCAAGCCAGCATTCAGTCTACTGAGCCACAGCAGCCAGGAGGAGGGTTTTTTTGTTTCTTGTTTTTTTTTCCTTAAAGACTGATGATAAGGAGCACCTGAAATAGGGAGAGTGATCAGAGGTGTGATGGAAGCATCGCCTTATGGGACCAAGAAAGGGGAAATGAAACAAGCAGTTTGGAGGAAGTCTACCATTTGATTTTGTTTCGTACTCTAAAGCCTTGGAAGAAAATATTCCACCCCGAACGCGTGGAGTGTGTTCCAGCTGCAACACTGTGCATTACGGGAACACACACAGCGGACCTGAAAGCCCCCCTTTGGGGCCTGCAGCGGCGGTGCTGTTCGCCTCTCCCAGCCCGTTTAGGACAGGGCTTGGTCCTAACTTTTCTCCCTAAAAGGTCACCCCTCTCCCCCCATTTTAATCACTGGGCCTTTGAAGGAAGCTGGATTTCCCCGGTTTAGCTTATCAGTAATGCTTCCCCTGATAACAGATTATGAAACAATTTTGGTGGTGGAAAGGTAGACCACACCTTCCACAAACACTAATCTGTAGATTTTTTAAAAAGGGATTATAGAGCAGAATATTTAATTCAATTTCATCCATCCATCCATCCATTCAGTTCATTCAGCCATTCATTTCTTCAGTCAACAAACACGTGCCAAGGGCCCACCCTACGCCAGCGATGGCCACACTGGGAGCTGGGAATCCCGGGACCAAAAGACCTTCGAAGAGTTTCCATCCCGTGGGAACTGGGATCTGCTGCGTGCCCTCCTCCTGCAGCGTCAGCTCTGTGGTTTCCGAGGCATCCCCAACTGAGGACATTCTAGATGGAAAATGTCTCAAACTTTTTTCTAAAACAAATTCCTACATCACCTCCCACCCCTGTTACTCAGGCAGACATGTCGTGAAGTTCATGACCGCCCTCACTCCCACCTGCTCCTCCATTTCCACGTGGTTACGTAATTGGCCGGAGTAGGCTCCACCCTTCATCTTCAGTTCCTCCCCTCACTCTTCCTCACTCCCTACGCACTGCACTCTGGCTTGTGTGCCTCTCCCTCCTTGGCCCAGTGTCACCAGAGGCCTCCTCATTGCCGAATGCAATGCACTTCTCTCAATCCCTACCCAACACCATTTTGGGGAAGCATTTTACAGTGTCCATAACTCCCTCCTCGAAACTCACTTCTCCTTTTGTTTCTGCACCAGACCCTCCCAGTGCTGCTTCTCCCTTCTCAGTTCCCTGTTCAGGCCATTGCTTTTTGCTTGTCCATCAGCTTCTGGTGTTCCCTGGGGTTCTGATTCAGCTCTGCTCCTGAGTGATCTAGGTTCCTCCGATGACCCCAGTTACCATCTACACTTTGTGGATCGCCAATCTAACTCAGCGTCTGAGCACGGATGTGCCCCACAGCCTACTGGACACCTCCAGCGGGTGCACCCTGTTCATTTCCTCTTTTATGACACGACCATAGAACTATTAACTTACCTGTTTGTAAGCAGGGCTCTACGTATCTTGTATTCTCCTGCATCTCACATACATAGTAGAGTTAGTAGAAGGATCTCAAGGAACAATTAAAGAATGAGTGAATGAGTGCCTACAAGGAGCCTGTCCACTGGCTGGCTGCTCAGGATGCTGAAAAAAAGTGTTGATAGTCTGAGATTAAAAAACCTGAAAACTTGGGATAAGTTGAACAAATCAGGTTCAGCCATTTAGGAATTACAGAATGAGGAATTACTGAGAAAACCTGCAGTGACAAGGGGGAAGATGGAGGTGGGGGGCGGGGCAGTGGAGCCACGGCAACCTGTGGCTGTGTTTAAACTAAAGTTAGGAAGAAGTAGAAACTGTGGTTATGCTGCGGGAGAAAACAGAATAGTCATAGAGAAGCAGTGATGTCAGGGGAGAGAAAATGAGGCGCAAAGAGCAGCCCACTCCATCAAGACAGCATCTCCAAGGGCCTTGCCCTCCTTTACAGGATGCTAAAGCTGAGGCTGTGTGGCATCTCCCCAGGAAGTCTTCCGGACCAGCAGTGCTGGCAGCCAGGGAGCAGCGGTCTCTGAGAAAAGGCTCATATGCTTCTTTCCAGCCCTGAATGCCCCCCCGCCCTCAATTTTAATAATTCAGAAACGATGTGCTTGCTTTAGGCAAAACTCCTCATAACCAATTATCTTCACTGTTACCATCACCCCTCCACAACACCCTTCCAGGCCCCCAGGGAATGGACGATGGAGAACAGTATACAAAGCAGCTGCAAGGTGGAGGGAGGCGTCCTCCTGCTCTTTTTCTGAATACCCGAGGCAACGAAGGTAGCAGCGTGAGTCTCTCCCTGGTGACCGAGCTGAGGAACAAGCAAGCTGGGGGTGAGCTTGGGTTGCGGTGGGCTGGTCGTGGGTGTGAAACAGGGGAAGCAGTGCCTGAGTGCCCTCTTGGCTCACCCACTTTGTTTTGCTAAGTGTTTTACACTGATTTTTATAGAACTGATAAGGTGCTTTAGAACAGCACCTGGAGGCTTATTTCACCATCCCTTGGCCTCCTGTCTCCCCAGCTGTCAGGAAGTTTATGTCCTGGCTTTGGTGGCTGCACATTCCACAAGACAGTGTACCTTGTGTCTACAAATGCCTACACAAGATACACATGTTCTCATAAAACAGCTTTTTTTAAAAGAGGAAATATTGACTTGTATGTGTTCTTAAAAGCTATAACAATGACTGAACGCTTGATTTCTGTTTTATATATTTTACTTAAAGTGAAAGAAGGGATCACATGGTATCTAATCCTGGACCTAAGCCCTAAGACCTAAGCCCAGTTTCCCCCACATCTCCTCTGATCCTCAGGCTGGGTTAGGTGCCTCTGCTGGGTTCTCATGTGCCCTGTGCTTCCCTCACACTGTATTGCTGTCTACTCCCCACAGGCTAAATTCCCAGGGAAAAAGACCATGCTGTATTGCCAATAGTCACTTACCTAGGGCCTGGTAGACAGGGGCCTTGAGTAATGTTTGAAGAATGAATTCGTGAATGATCTAATGATAAATACCTGGAGTTAGTAAGTCTGGGGCCCCTGAGACTCTGGAATGACCCTTGGACAGTTATGTGGCTCCCAGGTCATACTTCTTAATTTTGTACTCTTAGGTTCTGACCTATTCCCTGCCTGGGTGTTATCCCCCAGAGACCCGTGGAGTTCCTGAGCTGCTCCTAGGGGCTCCTTCCACCTACTCTTAACTCTGGAGATCATGCCTACATATAGGCCAACCTCACTCTCTCCCCAATATTGATCCCATCTAGGTTTCCCACCCCATGCCCTCTCAGAGTCTGTAACCTCTCTGATGTCAGTCATTTCTGGGATGAAGTGGGGGTAAAGAGGAGGAAAGAGGAGGGTCAGCTTTCTTTCTAACATCAACCTTGGATACTCTTTTGAGACCGGGAGGCTGAAGAGTCTTGATTCGATAGCTCCCTCTGCTGGTACCAGCTGGCACCGCCATCCCCCAATTTTGCCCCGTTTCCCTTGCTTAGCAAATACTTCCGTTGATTGGTTGTTGTGCTGTCTGGAGCACTGCTCTTGTCTGTCACGTTGATGTTAAGCCTCACCCTTAAGGAGCAAGGAGTGAGTTGTCTATTTTTTTTTATTAACTCTCCTTTACAATTTAAGAACCACAAGATTAAAGTTTCCAAATTGATTACTACATCAGGAACACAATTTTTCCCCTGAAGAAAGACAGAGAGACTGAAACCACAGAGCTCCCAGGAATCAAAGAACACAGATACCTTTTGCTGGATACGAGGAAGTGACAGAAAATCCAATGGTGAAATTCCAAGTTTCAAAAGACATCCTGTCTTTACCAGTCCCAGGCAACAAACAACCCCTTGAGTGTTCTTCATGACATCTGGGACTTATTTACAATCTAATACTGGAGTCAGAAAGAATTTTTTCCTCATCGAATGCCAACCCTATGATAAATGTGAAAACCTATGGCCAAAAACTTGGAAACACCTTTCTGTATTGCACGGGGGGCTCACGGCTTCTCTGAGGTCCAACATTAGAGGGTAAAGTTGTGGCCTGCCCTGCCTGTGCGGACAGACTTCCACTGCCCGTGGCAGCTCTCACGAGACAAGTCACTGCTAATCTCATGCCTGTAAAAATGAAGCCTCCGAAGGCCTATGGTGAAGACCCAGAGGGTAAAGAGTTAGGAAACCCTGGCCAAACCATCCTAAGATGATCATTTTGAACACGTAAGTTCGGTATCTTGCCGCATCCCTTTCCAACATCATGCGTACTTCTTGGGACTCAGCAAAAACAGTGAAGCCGCCATGCCCTGTGCCTCTGAACCTACGGCAGTGCCAGTTAAGCTAGTATTTTGGTTGCTTGGGGAGTTATTTTCATGGGCAATTGAACAAGTCTTGAGATAAAGGAGAGGCGGAAGAGCTGACAAGCACAGACTAAGCTGCAGAGCACTGAGCAGAGAGGCTTTTGATGACAAAGGGAAAGTCTTGCACACCGAGCTGTAATGACGTGGACAGTACAGGGTAACCAGAGGTGGGGCCAGGGCCTTGCCGCTATGGAAGAGTGTCTACTGAGGCTGCACATGGGCCCAGGGGTGGCACCATCCTGCAGGACCCCACCAGCTTCTCCTTGAGACACAAATTGCGGCTGTATTCTGCATCACCGGAAACTGCAATGTAACCTTAAATCTGTGGGCCTATGAATGGCTGCGTATGTGTTTCTTGGAACCTGTGTGGCACCCGCCAAAACTAAGAAACCACAGCGGTGCTGAATGACCTCACTCGGGTGTGTCTTGTACCCTGAGGCACTCATCTAAAAACTGCCCAAGTGTCTGTGCCATGGAGCTAATCTGAATCTCTCCGAGAAAATACTTAAAAGCTAAGTGTGGTGAGTGTTGGGTGAAGCAGAGACTATTTGGGGAAAATCTCTCTTAGAAACTAAAGCAATTAAAAAAATGAGGGTAGGCGTATCTTTAAGACCATCAGACAAGCTATTGATCTAGGCTAGGATGTGGTAATTTTATTATTTTTTTTGAAAAGGACCATAGAGGTCATAATTTTCCTGTTGTAAATACTTAATTCTGCTATAAATCATATGTAAATGAATGGGTGTGACTATCCCAATAACACTTTATTTACAAAAAAAGAGCAACAATTAAGGTATAGATAGGAATGGTGATGCTTTTTTCCTTTTGGATATTTTCCCTTCACATTTCAAATCGGGAAAGCATTACAGATGCCTGGAATAAGTAGATGAATTTACTTTACATTGCTGAATGCCCCATTTTTAAAAAATAAAATTGTTTATTTCTTTCTGACAATAAAAATGGCACAGGCACATTAAATTTCAAACACCTAGAAGAAAAAAAAAGAGAATAAAAATCCGCCAAATGCTTTTCTCTAAAGCCAATGACGTGTTTGAGCTCAGGCTTTGGGCGCCCCAGGGCGTAAACACAGGACCCGCCCCCACGTACCACCCCTGCCGCTAGCAGCAAGTACTTTTAACCTTTCTGAGCTCCAGCTTCCTCTTCTGTAAAACCAGGATAATAGAAGGTCAGTGATAACATTTACTTTATAGAATTACTTTGAAGATTAAATAAGAATATTTAAGGTCTTCAAGTAGAAGACCTAGCATGGTGCCTGCACCCTTTACAGACTCAGGAGATAAGTAAGAGTGAACAAGATCTCAGGTTTCCTTGTTTCTTAATCTAGTGTTTTCTCCCTCAAATCTCACTGCATTCAATGTTAACTGAACTCTGTCGATACACATTTTTCGAGAACCTATTAGATGCTGCTGTGGTAGTTGTTGTTATTACATTAGAATGAGGCCAGTTCCCAAGTCCTACTTAGTTATTAGTTTAAGAAGAACTTGTCTTTCCCTGGCCCAGTAGCTCAGTTTGTCAGAGCATTTTCCTGATTCACCAAGACGGCAGGTTCAATCCCTGGCCAGGGCACACACAAGAGTCAACAAATGAATACATAAATAAATGGGAAAAGAATGATGTTTCTCTCTCTCTCCCCCCACCCACTTCCTCTCTCTGTAAAAAAAAAAAAAATCAATTAAAAAAAAAACAAAAGAAAACCTTGTCTTGGAACCTATATAGTAGGGGTGTCCAACCTGCAGCCCACGGGCTGCACACGGCCCAGGGTGGCTATGAATGCAGCCTAACATGAAATCTAAATTTACTTAAAACATTACTTAGTTTTATACTGTTTTATACTAACTTTTATTACTTAGATATGTACATTTTCTATATTAGTGATCACAAACTTGGAATCTGCTCAAGGATTTTAAAAGATTATCAAAAGGGCTGCTGCATAATTAGGGTTATTATATGAGGACTTTTTTGCTTATCTGTGGTGGTGGATGTCACAAAGATTATACATGGACCTTTTTTGTGCTCACCAATTTTCATTAGTGTTTGTGTATTTAATATGTGGCCCAAGACAACTCTTCTTCTTCCAGTGTGGCCCAGAGACGCCAAAAGGTTGGACACCCTGCTATATAGAATCATTTTCTATTCACTCTTCCCATTAACATGAAATTGATTTAAATTTGGGTCCTTTCTTGGTGAGGGAATACTAGAATTTAACAGGGTTGTTTGAGTATCAAATGAGTCATTCTAGGAAGGTGCCCACAAGGTTAGGTACTCAATATATGTAGTTGTTATCACCCCAGCAATGCACAAGACTTTCACACCTATGGTTAAGGGGAGTGAACATGCAGAGGGACCTTCTTTTCTGGTTTTACTTTTGATCCTAGGACTAAACTTTCAGGCACTATCTAGATAAAATACTCATCTTCTAGGCACAGTCCTAGGCTTGTTTACCAGCATTTGTTAGCAGCGGTTCCCTCCCTGAACCTTATCAACTGACCTCCCTAACTTTCCTTCCCCTTGTCTGTCCCCCAGCCTCCAGCACCTGCCCTGATAGCTTCCAAGATTAATTCTGTTTGCCTTGAGTCTGTTCCCACATCCTGTGGATACCCAATATATACCATTTATTACTTGGCCTCCATTGATAGCAATTACCATTTTCCTGATGTTTTCAAGGATTCCAAAGTTCCACAGTAAAATGTATTAGAGTTCACTGTACTTGTTATTGGTTTTCCTACATGCAGTTATAAACTAATTATAAGACAGAAAAACACATTGTTTAAGGTTCTGGAGCCTGGAGCCAGAGTTCTGGGGTTACAATTCTGGCTCTGCCAGTTATTTTGTGATCTTGGCCAAATTATTTCACCTCTCTGTGCTAATGTTTACTTATCTTGAAAAAGGGGATAGTAACAGCCTTATTCTCTAGGGTTCTTACAGAGATTAGATGGGTTAATATTTGTAAAGCACTTACAACAGAGCCTGGCATTAGTTAGTGGTAGATAAGGGTTAGTTATGTAATAGTTACCATTTATAGAGTACTTAGTTATTTGCCAGGTCAGAACATGTTACTTCCAATCCCCTCAATCATGCAAAGTGGATATTATTTGCAGTGGTGTGCATGAGCTGGCCTGCACCTGCTTAGGAGAGTTGAATGTCAACGTTTCAGAAAGTTTGCAAGTCAGTTGTTAAACAGAGCCATTACTAAAAATTAGATTATGTAAATTTAAAAAATTATATTAAAAACAAAGACAACAAATATTCAAATCTCATCACTTCCTAATTATTTTACTACATTGTACTACCATCTATGCTCTTGTGGTTATTTATTGTTCTTTTTCAAATTATTTTTTAGCCCTGGCTGGTGTGGCTCAGTGGATTGAGTGCCGGCCTGTGAACCAAAGGTTGCTGGTTGGATTCCAGTCAGGACATGTGCCTGGGTTGTGGGTCAGGTCCCCAGTAGGGGGCGCACCAGAGGCAACCACACATTGGTGTTTCTCTCCCTCTCTTTCTCTCTCCCTCCCCCTCTGTTGAAAAATAAATAAAATATTTAAAAAAGTATATTTTAAGATTATTTTTAATTACAGTTAGCATTTGATATTATATTTGTTTCAGGTATATGCATTTAAACATTCATATAATTTATGAAGTGATCCCCTGATAAGTCTAGTACCCACCTGGCACCATACATAGTTATTACAATATTATTGACTATATTCCCTATGCTGTAATTTACATCCCCATGTTTATTGTGCTTGTATGGTGGAAATAATGGTGTGATATTGTGCATCTTTGCCTAAGTACATTCTGTGACATTGATATCAGTAGCTTGAAATCTGCTGTGGTGGGAGTATTTATACCACAGAAGTTGGCAACCACTACAAAGCAGGGCTTTTTAATTTGGCTATTTGGTTGTTAAACATTTATGAATATACCACTGTATATCAGTGTCCCTTCTTTAAAGGGGCATTTTTCTAGTCCCAGTCTAATTCCACTACTTCACCCCTGACTTCGAGATGCAATTGATCATTTATCTTAATATGATAATCCCATTACAGTCTTGCCTGGGGTCCATTTTTGCCCCTTACTCCTTCTTCCCAGAATCTTTTTTTCTTTTGTCCAAGGTTATGATTAGATTTGGGTCAAGATGGCAGTGTAGGTAGACATGGCTCACCTCTTCTCATAACATCAAAATCACAACTAAAATATAGAACAATCTACACTCAGAACTGTCAGAAATCGAGTTGAAGGGAAGTCTGACAACTATGGAATTAAAGAAACCACATCCATCCAGACTGGTAGGAGGGGTGCAGATGCGGAATGGGCTGGTCCTACATGCATGTGTGGTGGATAAAAATTTGGGAGGGATATCTCAAGAGAGCAAGGAGTCCCAGCCCCACACCAGGCCCCACCAGCCTAGGGCCCCAGTGCCAGGAAGATAAGATCCCAAAACTTCTGACTGCAAAAACCAGCATGGAGTGAATCAATGGAAGAAATTTCTGGAGCCCCAGGCAACTGCTCTTAAAGAAACCACACACAGCTTCACCTACTCAGATTCACTTCCTCTGGGATCTGCTGCCCAGGTGGTGGCTTGAGGGGCACCAATGGCGAGCAGGGAGTGGCTGAGGTGTCTGGCATTGAGGTGAGCTGAGGCCATTGTCCCTTTTCTGGGCCCTCCCTCCACAGAGAGAGCCAGCAAGCTGGTGCTGTATTTGAGACTCCATCCACCTGGCTAACCCTATTTGACCAGCCTTGGAGATTTCCTGAGACTCTGTCCCACCCAATTTATAGGCACATCCAAACTTCATTATGATCTTGGCTCCTACTGCACAACTTCCTAAATCCTCTCAAACAAGCAACAGCTGGCCTCAGTGAGCTCCAGGCCCAGGACTCGCAGCAGCCAGCCTAGGTTCATAGCTTGGCTTCTCTTGAGAATCTCCAAGCCCAGCACAAGTAGCAACCATCTCAGATTGTTTTATAACTTAGGCAGTTTGGCCCCAGGCAAAACACAGGTGGGGGATAACCTTGGACTGCATCACCCAGGAAACCACAGGGCCAGTGCACCCAGTGGACAGCTACAGACCACATCAAAGTATCACCACCCTGCTCCTGAACAGCTGACCCTCCATGGAGGGCAGGGGTTAGTGGTCAGTGGCCATAGACAGTCCTTGCCACTGACTGGCCTGGGTAAATCCCTCCCATTGATTTGCCAATAGCAACCAAGGCTCAACTAGACGGGAGGGTGTACTCAGCCCACATGAAGGGCACATCTCGAGTACCCAGCATGGGTGATAGGGGGAGGCTGTGCCACTGAGCCCTATAGGACACCTACTACATTAGCCCACACTACCAAGACATGGAGTCAAAGCAACTCTACCTAATACATAGAAACAAACACAGGGAGGCTGCCAAAATGAGGAGACAAAGAAACATGGCCGAAATGGAAGAACAGATCAAAGTTCCAGAAAAAGAATTAAACAATATGGAGATAAGCAAACTATCAGATGCAGAGTTCAAAACACTGGTTATAAGGATGCTCAGGGAACTTAGTGAGGACCTCAATAGCAGGAAAAAGATCCAGTCAGAAATGAAGGATGCACTAATTGAAATAAAGAACAATTTACAAGGAAACAACAGTAGAGTGGATAAAGCTGAAAATCAAATCAATGATTTGGAACATAAGGAAGCAAAAAACAACCAGTCAGAACAACAGGAAGAAAAAAAGAATAAAAAAAAACCTTGGAAAATGTAAGCAGCTTCCGGAGTAACTTTAAGAGTCCAACATTCTCATTATAGGGGTGCCGGAAGGAGAAGAGAAAGAACAAGAAATTGGAAATCTGTTTGAAAAAATAATGAAAGAAAACTTCCCTCATTTGGTGAAGGAAAGAGACATGCAAGTCCAGGAAACACAGAGTCCCAAACAAGATGGATGCAAACAGGCCCGCTCCAAGACACATCATAATTAACATGCCAAAGGTTAAAGATAAAGAGAGAATCTTAAAAGCAGCAAGAGACAAGCAGAGAGTTACCTACAGAAAAGCTCCCATAAGACTGTCAGCTGATTTCTCAAAAGAAACTTTGCAGGCTAGAAGGGATTGGCAAGAAATATTCAAAGTCTTGAAAAGCAGGGACCTACTGCCAAGATTGCTCTACCCAACAAAGCTATCATTTAGAATTGAAGGGTAGATTAAGTGCTTCCCAGATAAGGTCAAGTTAAAGGAGTTCATCATCACCAAGCTCTTATATGAAATGTTAAAGGGACTCATTTAAGAAAAAGAAGATCAAACCTATGAACAATAAAATGGCAATACATATCTATCAACAATTGAATCTAAAAAACAAACTAAGCAAACAAGGAGAACAGAGATGGGAGCATGCACACGGAGAGTGTTTTGATGGTTGCCTGTTGGGAACTGCCCTGCCTGGTTTCAGAAGCTGTAACCCCCCATGGCTAAGGCTGAGTAAGAGACCTTGGGACCATAAACCACTAAGGAGACAAAGCTTATCTTTCTGGCAGGGACACTGCCTCTGCCCCCTTTTACTTCACCCTTCTTGGCCCCCGGCGTATGACTGATTAGCCAATGGCGGGTAAGATTCCTCAAGGGAGGGAGGACCTAAGACAAGCACGGTCATGAAGGGGCCCTCAGGGAAGGACTTGGGGGGCTATAGAAAAAGGGGGTGATGGACCCTCGCCCCTCGGTTTTGACATAGCCTGAGTACTCACTCATTTTGTCTGCAAGAAGTCTCCTAATCTCTTGGCTGCCTTACTTCCCCTGCCTGACTTAAGCCTGAAACAATGTCAGAGGGCGGGTTCCCTGAGGCAATCAGGCCTAAGAAAGAATACATAAAATCCTGTGAAACCTGCTTTGCGAAGAGTGCCCTCAATTTTCTGATAAGGGTCCAAGCAGGAAATGAGTTTGTTTCCCAAAGTTTTATAGCCCTTTAGCTAACTGACCCTGACTCAGAATAAGCCCTCGTAGTTCCCTGAATGTTATCTATTGTTTGACCCTTACTGTCTGACAATGATTGATGAGCTTTACCTGTATTCCTGTGCAAATTGAACCCAATAAAAGCCCATTGAGGAAAAGGTTCCTTGCCCTTCTCCTTTGAGAGATCGGCCACCTTCCCTCCCCAAGCAGATCCTGTCTTGGTAGGCTTATTCTCATCCACGGCAGACAGGGAGCTCTGCAGGCAAAGCTCCCCCACAGTTGCCAGATGGGTAGGGGGTGTGAGGGAATGGGTGAAGAGGTGAGGGGATTAAGACACACAAATAGGTAGTTACAGACTAGCCATAGGGATATAAAGTACAATATAGGAAATGCAGTAGCCAAAGAACTTACACACATGACCCGTGGGCATGAGCAATGGTGTGGGGATAGCCTGAGGGAATAGCGGGTGCTAGGTGGAGGGGGGCAAAGGGGAAATATCAGGAAAACCATAATAGCATAATCAATAAAATATAATTTTAAAACAGTTTAAAGAGGGTAAGATTAAACCCATTCTTTCTTGCACCTATATCTATTTTCAATTTTCCTGGTTTAAAAATGCTTGGCACAGTAATTAATTTTCCTTAAATGATCAATTTTCTTAAACTATTTATTGGCGTGAACATACATATAGAAAACTGTATGTATCAGAAGTGTAGCATTCAAATCATTTTCACAAACTCAACACATCATGAGACCAGCACCCAGATCTAGAACCAGAACATTATTCTCTTCTCAGAAGCTTTCCAGTTTCTACCCTCCCAAGGGTAACTACTAATCTGGCTTCTAAAAGTTATTCAATCTTTTAACATTGGCATATCTAGGACCATGTTGGGCCAGTTGCTCTATATCGTAGTGTCTGCTCCCATTTAGTTGGGAGGTAGTATCAAGTCTCCGGTCAGTTAGTGATCTTACTTATATCCAACTCCTATGGAGCCATGATAAGAAATAAGAGTGCCAGTCCCAGCAGTACCACTTAATCTTGTGACCTAAAAAATCCATGTCTCCTCTCTTAAGCCACAGCAATATAGTCTCTAAAATACGGGCAAACACAATCCATTTGCAGAGTTGCTATGAGGATTAGATGAAATCTCATTCTCAAAGCGCCCAGTATAGTGTAGTGTGCCTGGTTTTAGCAGTGTATAGCTGACTGTTACTAATTTATAATGTGTGCAGTCATGATGTGAGGGTTTTTTGTATGCCATTTATAACTCTGGGCAAATAGAATTCACATACTTTCTCAGTCTTCCACATATCAGTAGTCAAAGGAATCATCATTTACTTACAAATTTAGGTTCCAAATCTCAGCATTTTTCTTGATTCCTCTCTTTCCTACATTCCATTCTTCTAAATCCTCAGCAGGTTTTGCTGACTCTAAAAAGGAAAAGCCAAGCCACTATGTTCTCTCAATCTTTACTACCATTATCCTATTCTAACCTACTACCATCCCTCACTTAAATATCTTCACAAGAATGTAAGCTTGTGAACAGTCTCCCTGTGTTATCGACCGCAGCTGTATGCCCAGCGCTCCAGTGCCCAGAACAGTGCCATCAGGGCCTGGCTCTTAGGCTTCTGCCAACTAAATCCTGAATGAGTACATGTTGCAACAAACCTTTGAAGTGGGTAATATTATTATTTTCACCTCATATTGGGTTGGCCAAAAAGTTCATTTAGTTTTTTCCATACGATTGCTCTAGTAGTGCTTAGTTATCTTTAACTTCATTTGAAACAATTTTATTAGATTGTACTGTCACAACTGTCCTATCAGTGTGCATAAAAAAAAAACTTACCAAAATTGGTGAATTTTTGTGCAGCCATTTTAATATTGTAGGAGGAAGAAGATACACAGCATTGTCAGCATATTATGCTTTATTATTCACCTTCCCTTACCAAGGAAGGTAAAAACACAACTGAAATGCAAAAAAAAAAAAAAAAAAAAAAATCTGTGCCGTTTATGTAGAAGGTGCTGCGACTGATAGAACATGTCAAAAGTGGTTTGTGAAGTTTCTTGGTAGTATTGTCACCCTGGCCAAGTAATTCTTTGGTGTGGGGTTGTCTTATGCATTGGAAGATGTTTAGCAGCACCCCTGGCCTCTATGCGCTAGAAGCCAAGACAGTGGGAGATAGCTGACAAACTCAAAATATCCAAATAATAGTTATTGGTGAAGATGAAAAATGTGTCTTTTATTTTATGGAAAAAACTAATGGAGCTTTTGGCTAACCCAATAGATAGGGATATAGGCTTGCAGTGGGTAAATAACTTATTTAGGGTCACAACAACAAATATAAAAACCAGGATTCAATTCTGGGGTCTAACTCTAGAGCCTGCTAGGTTACCCACTATGCTGCTGTACTGAACTACACTGGCTGAGGCCGAAGTCAATTTCTTTTTTTAGAAAGGAGGAAAGAATTAATTTGTTGTTCCACTTACTTATGCATTCATTGATTGATTCTTCTATGTGCTTTGATGGGGTGGACCAATAACCTTGGGGGATGAGAAAGATGGTGTAACCAACTGAGCTATCTGGTCCTGAAATTAATTATCAAGGGAGTTTTGGCTGGTGTTAAAATAAATTTTAGTTGAAATTCCCCAACCTGAAATCTTCCTCTCAGAATAAAGTAAATATGCCCTTCACACAACCGTGTAGGGTCAGCATGATTTGGCTTCTCCCAAATCTCATCTCTCTTCATTGGTCTCTAATCCCAATATTCCAGCCATAATGATGTTTTCCCTTCCCAGCAAACACTCCTGCCTCTGCGGAACCACTGTCCCTCTCCCATCCCCTCTGGAAAACCTTCCCTAACTTATGATTCTGAGGGATTATAACAAGCACCATTTTATCCCAGTTGGCATCACTCAACTAAAATTACTTACTTATTGTTCAGGGCTGTGTCCCCAGTGCCTAAGAAGTGCCTGGAATAGAATAGGTACTTGATAAATATGCGTTTAATAAAGATATGAAAGGGCAAGGGTTATTTTATCAATTTATAGGAGGAAAGACTGTGGCTCCTGGACGTGTATTTCACCCCGGCTAGGCAGTGTCACCGGTGAGATTTGAAACGCGGGTTCCACAGACAGATCATCCAGACCACGCCCGCTCTCCTAGTTCCTCTTCCGCCGGCTCCCACTAGCCCCGCCCACCCCGGCCTACACCATCTCTAAGAGTAGTTTGACCGCCCAACGGCCGCCGTAGCGCGTCGCCTCCGTTGCCGTGGGAAACGACCCAGGAACTGGGTTGTGGGGAAAGACGTTTCCCGCCGGCGGGAGCTGCGGTTGTAGCGGCGTGGGGAGATCTGAGGCTGCGGGGCCCAGCGCCGCAGCACCATGGCTGACCAGATTTACCTAGAAAATATAGACGAGTTCGTCATGGACCAAAACAAGATCGTGAGGAGATAGGACTGGGGGACGCGGGCGTGGGACTGGGGTCCTAGGCCCGGCGAGGGCGGCAGGGTCCTTGACCCTTCTCCTTGTGGTCTTGTGGGGACTGGCCGAGGGAGACAGGCCCCCACCCCACGAACCCCAAGGCGAGCGAGGACTCGCGGGAGAGGTCTTCCAGTGCGCGCGCAAGTCCTCGCCCCTTAGTTGAGCGTGCTGAGCACTGTGCACAGATTTAGGAGGGAGGGTCATTGGTTGTTAATATTTCTAAGGCGTCTCTACACCTGTCTGATAA
Organism: Trachops cirrhosus; assembly: GCA_028533065.1. Classification (NCBI taxonomy): domain Eukaryota; kingdom Metazoa; phylum Chordata; class Mammalia; order Chiroptera; family Phyllostomidae; genus Trachops; species Trachops cirrhosus. The sequence goes on from CM052543.1 coordinate 41,688,192, forward strand.
GGTGGTTGGCGTTTAAAGCCCCAAATTTAGAGTTGGGAAATTGTAACCAGGCTTAAGTGACAAGCTGTTTAACCTCCCGACAGCCAGTTTCCTCTTACTGGAAATTTGGCACTGATGCAGGCTTGACCTGCATCTCACGGGGGTGGAGTCAAGATCAAGTGAGAGACCACGAAAGTTAGTGCACTTTGCAAATCGTGATGATGCCTACTGAGAGCTTTAGGCATAAACGTTATTGCATTTACATCCAGAGGTCTGTGGAAAAGGCAGGTGAAGCAGACAGAGGGGCCAAATAACTTGTTTATTTGTGGTAAGGGACAAACAGTTTTCTAACCTAGGTCCATCTCTTTTGCTAATGTTTTTTTATACGTCACACTGCTGTTGCCTAACCGGTAACACTTCCAAGTATTGGAAAATCAGCATTTTTAGTTGGAAGACTTTGAGAGAAGAGTGACAGGAGAGTTGAAGGGAGGCTGGAAGGCAGGTCTGGTGTTGAGGCCAGGAGTTCCCAATCTAACCTCTGATGCGGTACTCGCTGGCCTCGTTCATTCCCGGACCCCTGCAGCACCTGTGCCCTTTAATGTTTGTTCGTATGGCTGCAACTCAGAAGTTTTTCTGAGTCATACACTTGAAAGTAATCTAGCTTTTGGGTGAGTTTTGGGGTAGTTTTCAGTTGTGGCCCTCAAAAAGGACAGAATGTGAGAAAAAGGGCCTGAATAAAACAAGGAGTGTGAGGAAAATGAGAACTTTTTCTTTGATGCATAGTCTGCCTTCCATCCTTTTTACGTTTTTTTCATTCATTGGTATGAATGAAAAGTATGTGAAGCAAACTTTTTAGTATTGGTAAAATAAATATCTCGGTCCTGCCTTCCCATATAGCTGGTTCTTGGCAAAACTGGTGTGGCATCTATTATAATTTATGATGCACAATTATCTAGGACTAGGACTGTTTAGGAACCCTTAGAACTGACCTACACTCTGGAGTCATCTAATAAAATGTCTAAAAAATTCCTCCTTTTTGCAGGTGACATACAAATGGCTGAGCTACACACTAGGAGTTCATGTTAACCAGGCCAAACAGTAAGTCCAATTTACTACTCATTTTAATCACATTGGAATTTTGTGTTGTTATTTTGTTTTCTTTTTAGGTTTATAGATAGCCTGTAGATCAGAACTTTTTTTCCTGGGAAATGGGAATACTATTTTTACTACTTTTGCCCATTATTTCAGACATAGGTAAACTTGTATACAAATGTGTAGTGATACGTTTACTGGATTTACTTGTAGTCTTGCCCTCTGGTTAATCTTGCTTTGTTCTTTCAGATTTATTGAATGGGCTAGCCATTTCCGTTCACATCTTGGATTTATACGTCTGTTATCTTACATCTTCACTGCAGTTTCACACATGGTCACATGCTCCTTAGGCCATCCCTGGGTGCTACTGAAGTACCTCCATAATGAGGTCAACAGGTGTTTGACACAAACTGTATAACGGTATAAGAGAGGGGAGAAACTTTCAAGTGAAACTAATGTTTAGGATGGTGCAGAGCATTGTCTTTCTTGAATTTTGCCATGTCACCTCTCCTTGCTGAAAAGGAAAAAAAGCAAGCTTTTGAATTAACTTCAAATTTCCTGACCTGTAAATGTGCACATGTTGTCTTTGTCATAAGGGGAAGAATTGGTGAACAGGCTGAGGACACATGTATTGCGTTAAATACTCATTTAGTTTATTTCATCCATAAAGGTGGTCGAATTTTTTTCCTATTCCTTTGAGTCACAGGAACTTTCTGTAAGTGGTAGAAAGGTTCCCTGAGTCTTAGAAATTCTCTAGAGTGGGTTGATTTGGCTTTATTTGAGTTGCTTTTTGATAGTCCTAGGAGTCTGATTTTGACTGGATGTCTATGCCTCCAAGACCTGAACTCTTTTTGGGGATGAACGCCTGTAAGAGTCATTATTTGTTGTGGTTACAGATGTTTAAATATGAAATGAGGTAATTATTACTATATAAGCTTGTTGGGTTTTAAAAGTGCATATTGGAGAGGAAATAAATTTGCCTACGATTTTTTTTTAGATTTTATTTATTTGTTTTTAGAAAGAGGGGAAAGGAAGGAGAAAGAGAGGGAGAGAAACGTCAGTGTGTGGTCGCCTCTCACGCGTCCCCTACTGGGGACCTGGCCCACAACCCAGGCATGTGTCCTGACTGGGAATCGAACTGGTGACCCTTTGGTTCACAGGCTGGCTCTCAATCCACTGAGCCACACCAGTCAGGGCTGAAATGGCTTCTAACAAAATCAATTTTACCATAGGCTAATTGATATAATAAATAAGAGTTCTTACAGTATCTCATCAATATGATGAAGTGACCTTATTTGAGGATCTACTGTACTTCATTTCTTTTTATGGCTGAATTATTCCATTATATGGTGTTACTAGTTTCTCAGGGCTGACGTGACAAAGTACTACAAACTTGGTGCTTTAAAATCATGGAAATACTGCATGTCTCACAATTCTGGAGGCCAGAAGTCCGAAATCAAGGTGTCAGCAGGGCCACACTCTCTGAAACCTGTGGAGAAGAATCCTTTCTTGCCTCTTCCTAGCTTTTGGTTTGCCAGCAATCTTGGGCATTCCTTGGCTTACAGCTGCATGACCCCAGTCTCAGCCTTCGTTGTCCTGTGACATTTGTTGTCCCCGTGTGTCTGAATCTTCACATGGCCATTTTATAAGGATACCAGTTACACTAGATTAGGAGCCCACCCTCCTTCAGTTTAACCTCAGCCTACCTGACAATACGTGCAAAGATCGCATTTCCAAGTAGGGTCACATTCTGAGTGTGACTGGTGGCTAGGAGGTCAACATATCTTTCTGGGGGACACAACTTAACCCAGGCTGTATGGATAAACCGTATTTTGTTTATCCCTTCCTCAGCTGATGAACATTTAGGTTTTTTCCACATTTGGGTATTATGAATGATACTGCTGTGAACATTCTTGTGCAGACATCTGTTCTCAGTTCTCCTGGGTGTATACCCAGGATTGGAATTCTGGGTCAGATGATAAACCTGTATTTAACATTTTGAGGAACTGACAAACTGTTTTCAAAGTGTCTATGCTATTTTACAATCCCACCAGCAATGTTTGAGGGTTTCCATTTCTCCACATTCTTTTCAACTCCTGATTATCTGTCTTTTTTATTTTAGCCATCCCAGTGGGTATGAAGTGGTATCATTGTGGTTTTGATTTGCAGTTCCCTAATGACTAATGGTGTTGATCATCTTTTCATGTGTTTATTAGCCATTTGTATATCTCTGGAGAAATATTGATTCTAATCCTTTAGCCATTTCTTTATTGGGTTACTTTTTCATTGTTGAGTTGTAAGAGTTCTTTATGTATTCTGGACACTAGACCTTGATCAGATATGATTTGCAAAAAATTTCTCCCATTCTGTGGGTTGTCTTTGTACTTTGTTGATGGTGTCCTTTGAAGCACAGAAGTTTTTATTGTTGAAGTCCAATTTATTTTTTTCCTTCTGTTCCTTCTATTCTTTAATGTAGTATCTAGGAAGGCTTTAACTGAAAGTCAAGAAGATTTACTTTTGTGGTTTTTTTTTTTTTTTATTTACTTATTTTTACAGTGAGGGGAAGTGTGTGGTTGCCTCTTGCATGCCCTCAACCAGGGACTTGGCCCATAACCCAGGCACATGCCCTAACTGGGAATCGAACTGGCAACTTTGGTTTGCAGGCTAGCATTCAATCCACTGAGCCACACCAGCCAGGGCCACTTTTGTATTTTCTTGTGGTTATAGTTCTTACACCAATAATTATCACTATATTTAAGGTTTCTGCATGTTGAGTGCTTGTTAGCGTGTTAAAATGCCTCAGTCCTCACAGTAAGAATACGTTATGGATTTTAAATTAGGTGGTGCACAGTGGGAATAACTTATCTCAGCTCCATGAAGTCTTGTGCCCCAGCTGGGAAGCCTCAATGGCTGGAGCCCTGTCATCTGCAGGCTTCTTTGTTCACGTCCGACCAGATGCTGGGCTGCTGACCAGACGTTGCACGTGGTCTGTCTCTGGCCTGAGCTCCATCAGGGGAGGGTGTCTCGGGTAGTCGGACTTCTTAAACAGCAGCTCAGGGCTTCAAATCCAGTTCTCCAGCACAAGGCGGAAGCTGGTTGTCTGAAAAGTCAAACAGTGTCATGTCTGCTTTGTTTTTTTGGTTAAAATGAATCATTAGCCTTCCCAGATTCAAGGGGAGAGGATGGAGTCCACCTCTCTCTGGGTGGACATGGAAGAGTATGTGGGATGGGTGACATTGTCGCAGCCATTTTTGGAAGACATGGCATGTCACAGTCATTGTATCTTTAGTGCTTGGCTCCTAATAGGTGCCAATAAATACTTGTTGAATAAATACTAAGCACCTGCAGTTGATATTTTCACACATTTTTATCTCACACGATCCACTGGTGCTATCAGCCTCTCTCAACAAACGAGAAAATCGAGACGTGAGCGTCCTGTCACTTTTTCTTACTGTACTTATATCGGAAGCATTTATTCATTTAGTTTAACATTTGAAATATTCTGCTTTTATTTTCTTTTTATTTATTGAATTTATTTGAGTGACATTGGTTAATAAAATTATGTAGATTTCAGGTGTACGATTTCATAATACATCATCTGTTTATCTGTCACCATTGAGCCCCTGTTTCCCCTCCACTGCCTCACCCCGCTGTCCCTCTGGTAATCACTATACTATTGTCTGTGTCTGAGTGTTTTGTGTGGGGTGTTTTTTTCCTTAATCCCTTCACCTTATCCACCCAGCCCCCTAACCTCCCTCCCCTCTGACAGCTGTCAGTCTGTTCTCTGTATCTATGAGTCTGTTTCTGTTTTGTTTGTTAATTTTGTTCATTAGATTCCAGATATGAATGAAATCATATTTGTCTTCCTCTCTCACTAGCTTATTTCTATAGTAGAAGCATTTAAAATATCCCTGATGGCCCTGAGGTTAGTGACTGGGCATGATTGGTATTGATTTGCTTGGATTCATTGAAGAAGTTTTCTTAATATATTTTGTTATAATTTTTACTGTATTTTTAGCATTGTTTTAGGCTCTGTCATAGAACAGCAAACTTGATAGACAAGGTCCTCCCCATCATTAATTTATACAAGATAATTTCAGGTTGTAAAAATGTGAAGGAATTAAATTGGGTTAGGAAAGGCTGTATACCATATACACTGTATTTGCCCTAGGGAAAATTATGGGTGGAACTGATCAAGAGGGAAAAGTAATGAATTAAAATGAGAAGATATAGTTAATCATGTTTGTAGGAAGTGCATCTTATAAGAATTCATGTTTGTTGTCATTTATGTTTAAGAATATTTTGCACATTGGTGTAATCAGATAAGAATGTCTTAGAGACTGTAAAGGTATGCAGAAACTATTTTTTTCAAAGAGTTTGTGCAGTTTTGACGTCCCGGTTAATTTAAAAGAACTGGGGATTGTTTAAGGAGACAAGTACCTGGAGGATATCTGTGATGATATATGAGTTGTAGATAAAAGATTTAGCCAGCAAGCTTGAGAGCATCTTGGGCATGGTACCTGCTATCATTTCTTTTACTAGCATGGTCCTAACTAGCATAAGTAAACCACAATGTTCATGAATGTGTGTTACCTCATCTTTCCTAATGCAATCACTGCATGGAAGGAAACACTAAAAGAGAACAAGGTAGAGCAATCAACAAAAATGCTAAATAGGGCACATTTTTATCCTTAGAGGGCTTATAGTCTAGTGGGGATGGCATGTGTATAAACTAAGTACTGAGAATACGAAGTGGTAAGTGCTATAATAACAGGTATGGGATCGGCTCTGTTAGAGCTTAGAAGTCAGGGTGCCCTGCTGGCCTGTGGTTTTAGGGAAGGCTTCACATAGGAGGTGGTAATTGAGCTGCAGTGTGGATGAGGAATTAGGTGGATGAGGTCTGAGCAGAGCATTCCAGGCAGGAGGGGCATATGGAGGAGCAAGGGGAACTGCAGAGTGTTTCATAAGAATGCACATAGTGTGGGTGTGAGAGAATGGTGAGCCATACAGGGGATCAGAATGAGAGCGGTCTTACACGTCATTGCTAGGGGTTGGAGTTGGTCCTCAGAGGGTGGGGCGCTACTGAAATTTTTTGAATAAAGAATAATACTTCAGACAAACATATCCACCTACCTTTTCACCATCACTTGTGACTAATAGGTGTCTCAGACTTAACATGCCCCAAAGCTAACTCCTGATTGCTGCCCCCAACACCTGTTTCACCTGTCTTTCCCCATCTCAGTAAATGACTTTATTTCTTGAGTTGATTAGTTCAATCATCCATAATTCCTTTTTCTCTCATGACCCACAATCAGTCCATCAGCAAATACTGTTATTTCTCCGTTTAAGTTCTCCCAGAAGTCATCCACTAATTTACTACCTCTATTGCGACCACCCTGGTCTCAGCCACCATCATCTCCAGCCTAGATGATTGCAGTAGCCTCCTAACCAGACTCCCTGCTTCCTGCCTTGCCCCTTGGCAGTAGATTTTACACACAGCAGTCAGGGACCCTTCCAAAAGGTGAGGAGGTCATGGTATTTCTGCTGTCGACCTTCTGATGACTTAACTTGCTTCAAGTTCTCCATAGGGCCACAAAGCCAGTGTCTGGCACTTGGCTCTCTCTGCCACCACTGTTTTTCCTGATTCTGGGTCAGTACACTTGCCTCCTTTCTGTTCTTCATACCTTGCCTGCGTGCTCGCCTCAGGACCTCTGCATTTGCTGTTCTCTCTGTCTGGAACATTATTCCCCAAGCCACAGTGGTGGCTTCCTCACTTCCTGCAGGGCTCTGCACCTAAGGCCTTCCCTAATCACCTTATGTAAAGTAGCCAAACTTCCCAGGCACTCTCTATTTTTCCCCCGCCACCCTGTAGACTTACTACCATTTAACATACATGTAGTTTTTCATTTGTCTCTCTTTTCTGTAATGTAAGCTCTAGAAGGTTAGGAACTTTGCTTTGCTGATTGCTCTCTCCTTAAGGCATAAAACATAAAGTAGCCACTCAGTAAAGTTTTGTTGACATAATGACTTGATTTGCATTTTTAACACTTTTACACTGGCAGGCTTGTGGATAATGAAGGGGTGGGGGTGTGTGCAGAATTGACACTTGGAACTGAAGTAGTCCAGTCAAGAGATTTGAAGGGCAGGGAGTCAAGAATTACTTGGGAGGGAGAACTGACTAGATTTGGCAACTCACCGGACAGGGAGAAGTGAAGGATAATGACTCCCAGATTTCTGGCGTGGTGGTTGGGGCAGATGTTGTTGTCAGGAGCAAGTGGAGCCATGGGGATGAATGAAATAGACTGACCCTCTGGTTTGTCCAGGACTGTCGGTTTTAGCACCAAAAGTCCATGTCTCAGGAAATCTCTGAAGTCCAGGAAAACCCAGGTGGTTTGTCCCTCTAATATGTAAAGTGAAAAGATAGGTAAAGAGAGAACCCTAACTGTTACAGAAAAGGAGGAGGTAACCAAGTCTGTGCAGGAAATGGGGGAGTGGGGGCAGTTAGGGCGGCAGCAGGAGACTCACTGGGGCATGGGATTGTGGGAGCGAAGAGAGCAGATGCTTCAAGAAGAGTGGTCAACAGTGTAGGCTGGATTTCCCTTCGAATTTTCGAGTTTGAGTTTCTAGCTTTCCTTGGCAGAAGTATGACGTGTTGTAGACTCAGTATATATTTCTTGAAATAAAAGATACAAATGATATGTCTCTTTTGCTGTTTTTGTTAATCTGTGAGTCATGGAGGGGAGTCAGCCTCTGATACTTGCTGGATCGTAAGGATAAAAATGAATCTAGGGATGTTAAGCAACGTTATTTGTACATCGAGTGTTTGGCAGTCTCAGGTTAACGAAGACTTGGAATACTGGGCACTGGGAGTAAGCTGCTGCACTGTGAGTTCACTGCACAGAATCTGAGTGATCCTAAAACGAATTGCAGAGCTGGGCATTTGTGATTGCGTACTTAGTGGTTCTTGATGTTTTGGAACCCTTTTGAGAAATGATTGAAAACCCTGAACTGTCGCTCTGCAAAAAAGCACGTATACATTTTACTTACAGTTTTGGGGGTGGAGGGTTATAGATGGCCACAGAAATCCCATGGTCGAAGAATCACTAATCTGTCTAGTACAGCCCTCCCATTTGATACTTCAGGATATTGAGGGGCCTAGAAAAATAAACTCATCCGGGATCACATAGTGACTGAACTTACTCTTGGTTGAGAGTTCTGTTCATGGCATGTTACTGTTTTCTTGCAGGCTCACTCCTTCTGGGCCTATTACTAGATTTCTTTTATTTCAGTTATGACCTGGGTCATTGTGCCATCTCAGTAAGTTGGCCTCAACTTAACTCTGTGTCCATTGACTGAGTAAAAATTCTGTAGAAAATTTGATGACCTGCCAGATTTAATACACCTATCTTTTAAGTCACAAATTAAGAGTTGACGAGGTAACAGATTCTTACTAATGACTTGCTTGTGCCTTTGCTTGGAACAGGATGCTGTACGATTATGTTGAAAGGAAGCGAAAGGAAAATTTGGGAGCCCAACTGCATGTCACCTACTTAGTGTCTGGCAGTCTTGTTCAGAATGAACATTTGGTAAGTTCTCAGAATGTTATAATGAGCTTAAATATGTTTGAGCTATGAACTGTTAAATAACAATGTGGGGGTGGGAGAACACAAGATTTAGTATTTTGGAAGTTTAAAAGCTACCTGTCCCTGGCCGATGTGGCTTAGTTGGTTGGAGCGATGTCCCGTACACCAGAAGGTAACAGGTTAAATTCCTGGTCAAAGCACATGCCTAGGTTGTGGGTTCGGTCCTGGGTTGGGGTGTGTATGAGAGGCAACCAGTCATTGCTTCTCTTGTATTGGTGTGTCTCTCCCTCTCTCTTTCCCTCTTTTCCCCTCTCTCTAAAAATCAATAAGCATGTCCTTGGGTGAGGATATTTTTAAAAAGCTATCTAAAGATGATTATTTTGTATTTTTAGAATAAACCTAAAAGTCTTGAGAAGTTTTGGCACTGTCTTGGCTGTGATGCAGAGACTATAGCATTATTGTGCAATTTTCCTATACAACAGGACATTAGGAGACTGCTTCTGTTACTCCTCTTTCTCTTGAAGGTATATTAAGGAAAATGGTGGTTCATTTCCATCCTGTTCAAATGTCAAGTCACACACTTAGCTGTTCAGAAAGTATAATTTTATTATTTTTTAACTGAAGTTGGTTTTAATTTGAGCATTCATTTTGGTAGGCTTCTGAGTGACCGAAGGACGGGGTGTTGGCAGGGACCTGCGAATGCAGAGACATGGGTTGGCAACATCTTTATTTTCGTGCATCTTTTCCGGTCTGGTATGTGGTCACCCCTCAACTCGGGTCTCTGTTGCATTTTCATCTTCCTGACCACAGTGCTCCCTCAGATCTGCTGACTTTCTCTTAGCTACTTTCATGTCCCCCTTGGGGACGGAGGGATCATTCTACTACTCCCATGACATGGGAAGCTCTGCTGAAATAACTCATTTTTCTGCGCCAGACTGATTCTTGGGGACTTTGATACTTCCTCCTCTCTGGCTTCCTCCCGTAAGTACGGCACATTTCCTCTGTTCTCACTTCCCCAAACCTTGATTTGAAGGTTCTTTTGCTCCCACCACAGCCACCAGCCCTGCAGAGCTTAGCCCAACAACTGGGGCTCCTCAGAAATCTGCCAGTATCTGTGTTCCTCGTCTCTTTGACTTTCCCTCAGACTCCTGTGTTCAGAAGCCTGATTTATCAAAATACTGACTGGCTTTGTCTTAGAACAATAGAGTCCCACGAGTGTGAGATTTAAAACTAGAATGACAATTGAATAATTTATGAGAAGAAACAAAATTGCTAGGGGGATCAGATCCTTGTATTCTCCGACCAGCAATTTCTTTCCTTGTTGGTAAGCTATTTGACAAGCCAGGTGATAATCAAGATATTTGCAAGTGTAGAATTAGATGTCATTGTGTATCTGAAACACAGAATAAGCAGACCTGATTCATTTACTCTTAGAAACAAACACAGCACTGGAATCCTCTCTTTGTATGGCCCTTGGATAGACACTGCTGAAGTTTGCCTCTGAATGTCTCCTTTCCTTTTGTTTCCAGGGTTCACTCGCTTTCTCCCGCCTCCCTTTAGTCAGGGCCTTCAGTCTAGTCGTAGCCAGTTCTTTACCTGGGAGTCCTTGTGTTTCTTTAAAACAGTGGGTTTTATTCTTTTTTTGGTCGCTGTTTTTTTTTAGAATCTGAAAGAAAAATTCATATGTTGATATATTTGTAAAATTTTGAATGTTCACACTTAATTCTGGAGCAGGGTCCAAGGTTAAGCATTTATGTTTTAAGATAAAGTTGTAAGTTTTTATTCTAAGCCATATGACAGAGGTTCTTAATTTGGAATCTTTACATGGTTCTTGAAATTCAGGGGGTTCAGGGATAAACCCCTGAAAGTGGATTCAGACTGTGTTTCTTAATGCATTTTTTGGAGATGATTTTTCAAAATGAGGTGTAACCCCTGTCAGTTAAAAACTTTCATGCTGTGGCTTGCTTATGAAGGCCTCCTGTTTTGAGATTTAAGAAGGCATTAATATTCTGCCCATCTTTTTTTAAGCAGCAGAATGCTCTCAAATGAAACCTTAATTAAAATCCTAATATACACCCTGGTTGGTGCGGCTCAGTGGATTGAGCGCCAGCCTGAGAAGCAAAGGGTCGCAGGTTCAATTCCCAGTCAGGGCACATGCCTGGGTTGCAGGTCAGATCCCCAATAGGGGGCATGTGAGAGGCAACCACACATTGATGTTTCTCTCTCTTTCTTTCTCCTTCCCTTCCCCTCTCTTTAAAAATAAATAAATAAAATCTTTAAAACAATGCAATCCTAATATGAAAAAGTACATCGAGAGTAGGATTGCTGCGGTTGAAGGGATTGTGAGGATTTTGGAGCTCTGTACTCATCCTCCTAATAGCCTCACGGGCCAGCCCTGTGGAGCCCTGTAGAAAGACTGACAGAGCGTGGATGCTTACCTGTGCTTTTTCCTAGGAGAGAGCCCTCCTATGGAGAGTCAGAATTTTAAGCATAATTTCCGGTTTTGTTGTTTTAAATTTCTTTAAGTTTTAAGTGTTTCTAGAAAGGAAAGAGATAAATTGTAGGCTTTGAATGGGTTTTGAAATATACTTTTTATTTTTCCAATGATCGTGATTATTGTAAAAAATGTTTGACAAAAGTAAAAGCCTCCTTCTAATCTCACCCCAGAGAGTCTTCTAAAGAATTACTTGCTTTTTTCCTTTCTTTTTTTAGACCCTCTTATTTAAAAAATTTTTTATTATGTATACTATTACACTTGTTCCAGTTTTTCCACCCTTGCCTCCCTTCCCTCTGGGCCCCTCCGCACAGGCAGTGCCTGTACCATCGTTCCTGTCCGTGGGTGGTGCATGCATGTTTTGTCTAAGGCCTCACCTTTCGGCCAGTCTCATCCTCTCCCCTCCCCTCTTAGAGCTGTCATCTGTTCCTTGTTTCTGTGCCTCTGATTCTATTTTGCTCGTTAGTTTATTTTGTTCCTTAGATTCCGGTTATAAGTGAGATCATATGGTATTTGTCTTTCATTGCCTGGCTTATTTCATGTAGCGTAATAGTCTCCAGTTCCATTCATGGTGTCACAAAAGGTAAGAATTTCTTCTTTTTTATGGTCATGTAGTATTCCATTATGTAAATGTCCCATAGTTGTTTTATCCACTCATCTACTGATGGACGCTTGGGCTGCTTCTGTACCTTGGTGATTGTGAATAATGCTGCAATGAACATAGGGGTGTTTATGTTCTTTGGAATTAGTACTTCGGGGTTCTTCAGATAAATTCCCAGAAGTGGAATTGCTGGGTCATGAAGCAGTTCCATTTTTAATTTTTTGAGGTATCCCCCATACTGCTTTCCACAGTGGCTGCACTAATATGCATTCCCACCAACAGTGCACTCGGTTTCCTTTTCTCCACATCCTCACCTGCCCTTGTTTGTTGATTTATTAATGATAGCCATTTTGGAAGGTGTGAGGTAGTATCTCATTATGGTTTTAATTTGCATGTCTCTGATAGCTACTGATGTTGAACATTTTTTCACATGTCTGTGGGCCACTTGTATGTCCTCTTTGGAGAAGTGTCTACTTAGATCCTTTGCCCATTTTTTAAAAAAAGATTTTATCTATTTATTTTTAGAGAGATGGGGGGAGGGAGAAAGAGAGGGAGAGAAACATCGATGTGTGGCTGCTTCTTGCGTGCCTCCCACCCAGGACCTGGCTCACAACCCAGGCATTTGATTCCTGACCAGGAATCGAACCAGTGACCCCCTGGTTCACAGGCCTGTGCTCAATCCACTGAGCCACACCAGCCAGGGTCTTTGCCCGTTTTTATATTGGTTTGTCTGTCTTTCTACTGTTGAATCCTATGAGTTCTTTATATATTTTGGAGATTAAACCCTTGTCTGATGTATCACTGGTAAATATGTTCTTCTCTACAGTGGGTTCCTTTTTCATTTTGCTGCTGGTTTCTTTAGTTATGTTGAAGCTTTTTGATTTGGTATGGTCCCATTTGTTCATTTTTTCCTGTGTTTCCCTTGCCCTAGGAGATACATCAGCAAACATACTGCTACTCAAGATATCTGAAATTTTACTGCCTATGCTTTTCCTCTAGAATTTTTATGGCATCACAACTTACATTAATTTTTATCCATTTTGAGTTTATCCTAGTGTGTAGTGTAAGTTGGTGGTCTAGTTTCATTTTTTTGCAAGTACTAGTCCAGTTCTCTCAATGCCTGTTACTGAAGAGCCTGTCTTTACTCCATTGTATGTTCTTGCTTCCTTTGTCAAATATTAAATGACTATAAAGATGTGGATTTATTTCTGGGCTCTCTATTCTGTTCCATTGTTGTATGTGTGTCTCTTGTGCCAGTACCAGACTGTTTTGATCACAGTGCCCTTGTAGTATAGTTTGATGTCAGGTATTTTGATCCCTCCAACTTTGTTTTTCTTTCTCAAGATTGCTGAGGCTATTCTAGGTCTTTTTTGGCTCCATATATATTTTTTGAATATTTGTTCTAGATCTTTGAAATACACCATTGATATTTTAATAGGAATTGTGTTGAATCTGTAGATTGCTTTGGGTAATATGGACATTTTAATGATGTTAATACTTCCAGTCCATCAACACAGTCTGTTCTTCTACTTGTATCTTCCTCAGTTTCTTTCTTCAGTGTCCTATAGTTTTCCAAATATAAGTCTTTTACCTCCTTGTTTAAATTTACGCCTAGGTACCTCATTTTTTTGTTGTTGTTGCGATAGTAAATGGGATTGTTTCTTAGTTTCTCTGATAATTCATTATTGGCATATAGAAATGCCTTCGACTTCTGAGTATTGATTTTGTAGCCTGCTACTTTGCCAAATTCATTTATTAGGTAAATGAATTCATTTATTCTATTATTAGTAGTTTTTTGGTGGAGCCTATAGGGTTTTCTATGTATAGTATCATGTCACTTGCAAATGACAATTTTATTTCCTCCTTTCCAATTTGATGCCTTTTATTTCTTCTTGTCTGATCACTGTGGCTAGGACTTCCAGTACTATGTTGAATAAGAGTGATGAATGTAGACACCCTTGTCTTCTTCCTGATCTTAGGGGGGATGCTTTTAGTTTTTGCCCATTGAATATGATGTTGGCTGTAGATTTTTCATATATGGCCTTTATTATGTTGAGGAATGCTCCCTCTATTCCCACTTTGCTAAGTGTTTTTATCATAAACGGGTGCTGTACCTTATCAAATGCTTTTTCTGCCTCTATTGATGATCATATGATATTTTTCATTTCATTTAGTGATTTGCAAATATTGTACCAACCTTGCATCCCAGGGATGAATCCCACTTGATCATGGCGTATGATCTTTTTTTAATGTATTGCTGGGTCCGGGTTGCTAGTATTTTGCTGAGCATGTTAGCATCACTATTCATCAGGGATATTGACTTTCAGTTTTCTTTCTTGTTGTGTCTTTATCTGGTTTTGGAATGCTGGCCTAGTAGAAAAGAGTTTGGAAGCCTTCCCTCTTGAATTCTTTGGAATATTTTGAGAAGGATAAGTGTTAGTTTTTCTTTAAATGTTTGGTAAAATTTGCCTGTGAAGCCATCTTGTCCAGGACTTTTGTTTGCTGGGAGTTTTTTGTTTACTGCTTCAATTTCATTAGTTGTTACTGGTTTCTTCAGGTGTTCTGCTTCTCCCTGATTCAGTCTTGGGAGATTGTATGATTCTAGACATTTATCCATTTCACTCAGTTGTCTAATTTCTTGGCATATAGTCGTTCGTAGTACTTTCTTACAATCCTTTGTATTTCTTTGGTATCCATTGTTATTTCTCCTCTTTCATTTTAGATTTTATTAATTTGGGTCCTCTGTTTTTCTTGATGAGTCTGGTTAAAGCTTCATCAGTTTTGTTTTATCTTTTCAAAGAACCAGCTTCTGGATTCATTGATCTTTTAAATTTTTTAGTCTCCGTGTCATTTATTTCCACTCTGATCTTGAGTATTTCCTTCTACCCCCTTGCTGTTGTTTTTCTAGTTCTTTGAAGTATAGGGTTAGATTGTTTGAGATTTTTCTGTCTTCTTTAGGTAAGCTCGTAACACTGAACTTCCCTGTCAGGACTGCTTTCACTCTGTCCCGTAGGTTTTGCGTTGTGTGTTCATCTTCATTTGTTTTCAGGTCCTTTTTACTTTTTCCTTGTTCTCATTGATGACCCATTCATTATTTAATAACCTGCTATTTAGTCCCCATGTATTTGAATGATTTTGAGTTTTTTACTGAGGTTGACTTACAGTTTCATGCCATTGTGATCTGAGAAAATGCTTGATATGATTTCAGTTTTCTTGATTTTCTTAAGAATTCTTTTGTGTCCTATTTTGTGGTCTATCTTTGAGAATGATCTGTGTGTTCTGATGCTTTGAAGAATGATTTGAGAATTCCAAGGGGACATTTGGTTGATTCTTTTTGTTTTGTTAAGAGGTCGTCAGCCTGATCCATCCTTCATGAAATTCCCCATTGGCTTTTTTTCAACTAATGGTTTTAGCTGAGATTGACTTTTATTTTATTATTGCCTGGATCATTACTTTGCAAGGAGTTTAAAAATGGTCATGTTCTACTTCTGTCATTCTTTCTGCATATTATTGGCTGAAATTGTTCTATGAGGAAGAACTGCCTCTCATTAACTAGCCGTATCTTTCCTTTTTCCTAACTGCTGAAAAACTCAAGGGGCTTACCCTCAGCCAGGTTCTGGGCTCGTGGGTACTGAACTTTTAACAGGAACCCACTGACTTGGAGCTCTGCTCTGGGGTGCATTATTTTCGCATCTTCAAGCTGGCATTTCACTGAGTTGTTTTTATGCATTTTCAGTATCCCTGGAGGCAGCATATAACCACACCAAACTCTCTGGGTTGTCCAAATTTCCTCCTAAGGGTACCAATTATTATTTTTAGGGCTCTTATTACAAAGTTGCATAGGCTTGAGTGGTTAGTTCCTAATGCTCTTTTTCTCATAAGCTCTGTAATTTTTATTGTACAACTTTGCAGATGACATTTTTAAGAACGCCTGTTTTGTTTTTTTAAGAGAAAACACATTATGAAAACACACTAACATCCCTAGTTCAGACTTAAAATTACAGTTTTTTAAAAAGTTATTTGATTTTGTATTGCTCTTTTCTCTTATGATGTGAATTTTGGTGGTTCCTACATTAACATAAATATGTATTTGTTTTAGCCAAATATGTGAGACTTAGAAAAGCAAAACCACTATTTTTACTAATAATACCATTGCTGAAAATAGTTTGACTCCTTTGCAGTTGTTTTGGTCTGTAGGATATATCCTACTAGGGATGCACAATCAACCTATGTTTTAGAATCACTTGAAATAATTCTTCTCCATAGTTAAACCACCAACTAGTTAAATTCCATTGTTTTCCCTCTTTGAACTTTTAGGTTCCCTCCTTTCCTTTACAGGTAACGCTTTTTATTGGTTTTGTGTTCTCCTTCCATTGTTTTTGTTATATATATATTTTTAATAGAAGCAAATATATATTCATATTACCCCCTTTCTTAGATAAAAGTTTTCATATATTACATGGACTTTGCTTTTTTTACTTAATAAATCCTGGGCATCACTCCATAGTAGTTATAGAAATAGTCTACATTCTTTTTTTTATAGCTACATGGTCCTACATTAATAGATATAACTTATTTATTCAGCAGTTCCTTATTGATAGTTACTTATTATTTATAATCTTTGACTACAAATAGTGCTGTAATAAATAGCTTAATGTATGTGTGTTCTGTATATTTTTGCCAGTGGGTTTTAAGGTTACGTTCCTAGGTGTTTATTTACTTCATTGTGTATTGCCACATACCTCTCCATTGTTCGTTTCCAGCAGCAATGTATGTGAATGCGTTTACACACAGCCCTTGTCTTATGTTTCAGGGTTATTTGCATTCTTTTTCTGTGAACTGTCTGGTCATATGTCTTGCTCATTTTTTTTAAAGATTTTATTTATTTATTTTTAGAGAGGGGAAGGGATAGAGAAAGAGAGGGAGAGAAACATCAGTGTGTGGTTGCTTCTTATGCACCCCACCACTGGGGACCTGGCCTGCAACCCAGGCATGTGCCCTGACTGGGAATCGTACTGGCGGCCTTTTGGTTTGCAGTCCAGTGCTCAGTCCACTGAGCCACACCAGCCAGGGCTTGCTTGTTTTTCTGAAGGATTGCTAGTTTTTGTTTTCTCTATTTTAGAAGCTGTCTATTAACCCTTTGTGATAACTTGCAGGTATTTTTTCCACTTTATCATTTGTCTTTGTACTTTGATTAAAGTTTTATTATTAATTAATTTATTTATTTGTCATCTAACAGTTGGCAGTTTTTATGGATTTCCATTATTTCTTAATTTTGGATTACAGTTAGGAAACTTCCTCATTCTCAGATTTTATCAGTTTTTTGAATAATTCACCCATATTTTCTTATAGTGTTCATATGGTTTCATTCTTTACATTTAGATCTCAGATCCATTAAGCATTTATTCTGTTTTATGGTGTGAGACATCCAATTTTTATCAGATTCTATATGATTATACAGTAGTTCTCATTACATTACCTATTAAAAAGTCCTCTTTCCGTCATACTGATTTGATATGCTGTGGGTCTTTTTATTTATTTACTTATTTATTTTTAAAAGATTTCGTTTATTTATTTTTAGAGTGAGGGGAAGAGAAAGAAAGAGGAGAGAAAAACATCAATGTGTGGTTGCCTCTCGCACACCCCCTATTGGGGACCAGGCCTGCAGCCCAGGCATGTGCCCTGACTAGGAATCGAACTGGTGACCCTTTGGTTCGCAGGCTGGCACTCAATCCACTGAGCCACACCAGCCATGGCACTGTGGGTCTTTTTAAAATTGTATTGATATCTATACTTTATCATTTTCTTTAACCTCATTGAGAAATTTTAATGTAAGCAAGTTAAAAATGAATGTAACTATTAAACTGTAACATATATTTTCAGGGCTACTTAATGTTTCTAATTTTATATCCAAGTATAATTCAGTTATTGGCTAGGAAACTTGATAATTGCAAGTCGCATTGTTTTGAGCATTAATGAAGTGTTATTTCCTTACAGTGCCACAAGGTTGCAGTAGTGAGAGAAGATAAATTGGAAGGTAAGTATTTTAGCAATTTAGCAAGTTTTTCCTCTTATGGCATTAATGTAGGTACAATAAAAAATCTGCTCCTAACATCTGCATAAAATATATTTCGCTGTTTAACCAAAGAGCTGTATATTCCTTTTATTAGTAGTTCCTGAAACATTAAAATATGATACTTCATCTGCCTAACTTCCCATTTTTAAGGTCAATAGTTGCTAACATTTATAAAGCACTTTTATCACAGGATTTCAGAACTCGTGACAGACATGCAAAAACTATTATGAATACCATATGGAGCACCTCAGCAACTGTAAAAAGACAGTAGACTCTGAGTATTGTGTTGTGTTCCATAACAGTTTTTCTAGGAAGAAGATTAAAGAATGCTTTTCTAAAGTCAGAAAAACTTAATATTTCTAAATTAAATTCGTCCACCTGTTTCAAGACTGTGCTACTGTTCTATTTTTTAACAACTGAACTCAAAGGAACTGTGTAACAGTCAGGGTCCATGTGATGTTGGACCTGTGTCTCCAGACAAAACCTATACAGTTGTACTTTATAAAGTCGTTTTCTGGGGTCATTTTCTTACAAATTAACTTTGATGTGTCCCGGGTGGTAGAGTCTACATTTTTTTCTTTCTGAATTCCCACATTGGTAGGCAAAGCAAGATGTATTCATTCAGTTGATACCTAGTGAGTATGTGCTCTTTGTGAAGCTCCGTGCTAGGCACTGGAGACAGAGACTTGGAACAAGCTAGGCACAGTCCGTTCCTTCATGGAAACTAAAGTCTGTTCCTCTGATGTTCTTATGTGTTTTTCCTCTGCAGGCTTATCTGGTTAGTAGTATTTTGTTATAGAGTTGCATTCTCTAAAGTTGAATTACATAAGTGAGTCTTCTCAGATAAAAATTACTTACTCCTCAGTTATATACCAGAGTGTAAGAGTCTTCCCTGACTGAAAAAAAAATTACAGTCACCATCAATCATTCATTAATATTTACCAAGTGTCCACTGGATGAGTGATACCGTCACAGGTGCTGTACTTAGAGCTGACTCACCGCCACCTATCCTGTCATATGTCCCCGTTGGAGACAGAAGAGGTGATGTTATACTGTATATGTGGCTATTTGGCCTTTTAGAGCTTTTGGACCACCACAGATTGCAAATGGTTTTCATGCAGAAGGGTTTCTTGTTCAAGTCCCCACATGGTATGAAGCTTGTGTATTAACAGACTGCTTTTCCTGTTGACTTGCAGCAGTGAAGTCCAAGCTGGCCGTGACTGCCAGCGTCCATGTGTACAGCGTCCAGAAAGCCATGCTGAAGGACAGTGGGCCTCTGTTCAACACCGACTACGACATCCTTAAAAGCAACTTGCAGAACTGCAGCAAGTGAGCTCCTTAATGTTCCTTGTGGGCTTCTTTACGAATTGATTTTGTAAGATGTTTACACAGTGGCTGCCTCTTAAGACTGAGTGCCAAGTCTAGTAAAACCCCATTTATCTTGCAGTAAGACACATGCCTGGTTTTATTAGTACATCATAAGGTGAAAAATAGCAGCCACAACCCATATTGAAAACCCCAGTGGACTCCCCATAAATCTATTTCTCATGTATTTATCCTGTCCCTGCCACCAGCAATGTTTGTCGTGCCCCCTCATTACTCTCTTACACCAGTCTCTGCTTGTCTAAATTCTGCCCATCCTTTAAGAACCAGTTCAGATGCTGTCCTTCAAAAGACTACTTCTAATTTGATATCCTTCTACCTTCCATCTGAAAGCAGTCGGTCTTCCATAGCCAGGATTATGTCTTGTTCGTCTTCGGGATCCTTCACAGCACAGGGAAGTGATGAACTAGAATGCATGTGGTTTTTCGTATTGATGGCCATGGACTTGAGTTGTGGTTTTGCTGCTTAATACCCCATGGCTTTGGACAGATTACTCACACTCTTTGAGATTTTGGTTTCTTCATCTTTAAATTAGATATAATAATGTCTTCTTTGCGAGGTTGTATTGAGGGGTCAGGTCAGTTCCCTGGGTACTTGTTAAACGCCTACTACTTGAACAAACACTAAGCAAGATAACTTGAATTCATTCAACAAAGATCTGATGTGTACCTATGACTTGCCACACTCTATAGCGTGAATGTGGCCCAGTGTCTGTTTAATACTCTGATTATTTGGGAGATAGAGTATTCAGATACTCTGAATACTCTGAAAATAGAGATTTTGGAATCAGAGAAAATAGGTAATTAATTGGGTAGACATAATCATACAGAGGGAACATCTGGAATAAAAGAAGGATATAGATAGCCCTGGTTGGTATGGGGTGCTGGCCTGTGAACCAAATGATTGCTGGTTCAATTCCCAGTCAGGGCATATACTTGGGTTGCAAGCCAGGTCCCCAGTAGGGGGGTGTGTGAGAGGCAACCACACATTGATGTTTCTCTCCCTCTCTTTCTCCCTCCCTTCCCCTCTCTAAAAATAAATAAATAAAGTCTTTTTTAAAAAAAAAAGGACAGAAAGTAAAATTCTGGGCTATAATTACTATCTGAGTATCCTTGGGCAAATTAACCTCTCTGTGCTTTAGTTTCATCAGTAAAATGAAGCCGACGACAGTAACAACCTCACAGGGTTGGTTATAGAGCATTAAATAAATTAATGTATGTAAAGTGCTTAGAACCGTGCTTGGCACATAGTAAGCACTATTTAAGTGATAACCATTTTAAAAGGATGGGCAGAAGAACAGGGGCCCGAGAGGGAGCAGCCAGAAGTAAGAAGAAAATCGTAAGAGTACGTGGAGTTCTAAAAGCTAAGGAAAGTTTCAAAAGGAGGGACTGAGAAGCTAAGGAAAATAGGAACTGAAGTGTCCGTTGGATTTAGTGATGGCCTTGGTAAAAGCATTTTCAGTGGAGTGATCAGATTCTGGTCGGATAACTCCAGGAAATATGGCTATAAAATGGAGAAAAAAGAGGGAGCTAGCTAAGGAGGGATTGAGACTTAAGGCAAGATGCATACGTTTTTTAAGTCGAGAGTGCCTTGAACTTGTTAGGAAAGAGCGATAAAGAGGAAATGGTTGAAGATACTGGGGAGATGAGATAACTGACAGGGGGCGCTTAGGTGCAGAATTTCCAAATGGTGTCTGTAATTTCCATGAAAATAGGGATCGTGTCTATTTTGTTAACACTCTATACCGGTAATGGTGCCTGGCAGATGATAAACATTCAGCAGATAATTGAATGAACTAAAGTTAGACATCACGTTCTTTTTTCTTTAGCTTAAAACCTTGAGTGTAATAAGCATACACATATCTGTTAAATATTATATAACTAAAGAGTAATAATTTATAGATCTGGTTTCTTACAGAGATTATAGGAAACAATACTGATATATTTATGTAAATTATGGCATATTTCAAAAATAGTCTATTAAAATCTAGTCATGGTATGTCGAGCTCTAAACATTTTTTTCTGTTGTATCTAGCAAGTAAGCAAATAAAAATAAAAGTGACACAAAGGTTCAAAATGAAAGTTACACAGGGACCTCTAAAATAAATATGGCGAGTAGAAATACTTAAGTATTTAAGTAAAGTTTCACACTTTCATGAAACTTTACTTAAATACTTAAAGTAGCTGTGGTAAAAATGTGAAGAATTTATCTCCAGTAAAGAAGTTTGTATTTGGTCCTGAGAATTATGGGCCAACAGAGATCTGACTCATTGTTTCATGTGTTTTTAAGAAGTGCTGTGACAGGAAGAAAGTTGAAATTTTAGGATTGAGCAGATTCTTCTCTCTTCGGACACGTTCCCAGCCTAGCGTGGTCTCTTCCTCACTGCCAATTCCTGGTCCTGACCCTAAGGTGTGGAATGTAGACCAAATGGAGAAAGAGCTGTCTTGGGGCCAACTTCAGATGTTGACACTGAAATAAAACATTGCTCTCTCCCTTGTACGTGGAAGGACTGCAAGGCCAGAGAGGTAGAGTGGTGGGCGAAAGGAAACGTTTTCCTTCTGTTCTTAATTCTGATGCGCAAAGTATTTGTGTTAATGTAGGGTTTTCTAACGTGGACCACAAATAAATCAGTGGAAGATTTTTGGAGCTGTAAATTCTAGCTTTGGGGCTGTTCAGTCTGAGGTTACTTTTGAAATTAAGTGATTTATCAGGGATTATTTTTCTCAGGCCAGTTATTCTAGCAGCCAGTTTTGAAGTTGTACCTAGGTGATCACTAAGGTAATTGCTTTCACTGCAGGGATTCTTAATCTCCATCGTCTCCCACCTCAAGTGGAGGGGATACATTGAGGATGGGAGAGCCAGAAGCCTTTTGCAGTGGCTTAAATGATCATTCTTTTAATATATATTTCCTGATGCCCTTATATGCCAGGTCTTATACTGGGTACCTAAAATATAAGAGTTCCTTCAAGGAGCTCTTATCTACCCCCAATGAGCAAAAGACTGGGAGGAAGAAAATGTTCTTTGTTAGGAAAAGTTTGGGAACTTTGCTTTAAATATAGCCATTTGAGAAAGCTAGATCAGGTATCCGTTCACAGTGTGGAAGATTCTTCTATGGATTTGTGTGGAACAGGCATATCTACAATGACTGTCCCTTTAACATCCGTGCACACAGTTCCAAATTTCTCCACGTGGCTTTGGCCATGCTCTCCGGTGCTGCTCGTTGGTATCGTTAGAAGTCAGTAACAAACGACTGTTGGGGACCGCAGATGGTAGGAGCTGGGAACTGTGCTCCCAGCTTCTTCCACGTGTTAGACCATGATCCACTCTGGTCAGGATTGTTGCCAGGAAATTTGTTAAAATGTAAAGCTCTTAATTTTAATTCAGTCAATATTTATTGCATATCTAGCCCTATAAGATGAAGGCCTTTAAAAACAAGAAGGTGATGATTTGGTTTCCCACGTATGGTGAAATGACTAATCTTTGTTATCGTTTGGTGTATTCTTCCTATGTAGAATTAAGATGCTTTTTTCAAAAGAAGAATATTCAGTATGGTATAGTGGAGTCCATATCCTAGTTTTGATTTTCAGTCCTAGTTCGTTTACTAACTATTGACAGATATATAACCTAGGACAAGTCCCTGACTTCTCTCAAATACTTGTTTATCTGAATGAGAATTTTGCACAAAATAATTTCTGAAATGTGTTCTAGTCCTACAATTTTCTTCTTTTATAGTATTAGGTTTAGAAAGTGTTATATTGAAGAAGTGAGAGTTTGAAAATAAGGTTTGATATTGACATCAGTGTAACATTTCTGTCCTTAGGTTTAGTGCCATACAGTGTGCCGCTGCAGTCCCTAGAGCTTCTGCCGAAACCTTATCTTCTGAAAAGTTGGAGCAGTCGAATCTTCAGGTGTCAAGTGAGACACAAGCCAGTAATGAGTTGACCACCAATGGTTATGGCCCACCTAGCTCCAAACAGATTTCCCACCAACCTAAAGGAATTATGGGAATGTTTGCCTCTAAAGCTGCTTCTAAAACCCAAGAGGCCAACAAAGAAACCAAAACAGAAGTTAAAGAGGTAACAAACGTAAGTCTTCTTTAAAGATATGCCTTTCAGCTCAGAATGGGTAACTAGACAGGCATTAATAGTTTTAGTGGTGGTAGTTTAAGTATATAAAATTCAGATATTTAGTCTAATTTTTATGCTTTAGTTTGAATGCTTTAATTCTGGATATTCTCATCTGAAATAGTCCTTTTTTTTTTGATAATGCTTCTCCCCAAGTCTATTAAGTGGTGGAACCAGCATTCAAATTTACTTCTGATGATTACAAATGTAGTGTTTTGGATGTTTTTCCCCATCGTGTATCATACTGCCTCTGATCTGTTTTAATTCTGTCAAACTAAGTAGCTTTTAAATATACTCAAGAAAAGTTTAGACATTCACAGATAATAATTTTATAAGAACTGTGAGAATCTAAACTTTGGAGATTAACATCCGATACTGGCGGGTCTGGATTTGTTCTTATACCTAACGCACACACGTTTTGGTGTGATTACAGAAAGACCGAGCCGGTATGACAGCGTGCTCTGCTGTTCAGGAGATGTTTTTTGAGATCACTACTTGAGAAGCAGCCTGAACACTAAGGAAAAACGTGTGTGTTTTCTTTTCTATGCTTTTAGGCATCTTCAGCAGGTAATAAGGTACCAGCGAAAGGGAGTCTGATGAACAATTTTTTTGGAAAAGCTGCTATGAGTAAGCATGTCTTTACCTTCTTTTAACTATTAATGTGTGAATGTTATTATAATAACTTATTACATATCTGAAGTGAAAGTCACCTTCTCTCGTTTTAACCATCTAGGACACTACCATATAGCACTCCTTAATCCTAACATAAATTATCAATATATTGGTGAAAGGACCCAATCAGAACAGTGGGTTTATGGGTGAGCTGGGTTCAGCTTAGATCCCTTGGAGTGTAGTTTACTATTCCTATTTTTACCTCCTGCCTTGAAAAGAGAATTGAATATTTGTTTCATTGAGCTCTTGAAAATGGGGATTAGAACAAAAGGGAGGCTGCCTGGTTCAGCAGCACAGTGTTGAGGTTAATATCTTGGATGCTGAGGTCAGTTTGCCTGCTGTGATCATTATTATTCTCGTCTCCCAAGGGGCTGCAAAAAACAAAGCTTTTGTCTTCCTTCCTTCCTTCCTTCCTTCCTTCCTTCCTTCCTTCCTTCCTTTTTCTTTTCTTTCTTTTCTTTCTTTCTTCCCTCCCTCCCTCCCCCCTCCCTCCCTCCCTCCCTCCCTTCCTTCTTTCCTCCCTCCCTTCTTTCCTCCCTCCCTCCCTTCCTTCCTTCCTTCCTTCCTTCCTCTTTTAAAGATTTTATTTATTTCTAGAGAAAGGAGAAGGGAAGGAAAAAGAGAGGGAGAGAAACATCAATGTGTGGTTGCCTCTTGCACACCTCCCACCGGGGACCTGGCCCACAACCCAGGCATGTGTCCTGACTGGGAATGGAACCGGTGACCCTCTGGTTTGCAGGCCAGCAATCAATCCACTGAGCCACACCAGCCAGGGCCTTTCTTTAGTTATTTTTATAGGTTATGCATAGTAATGAACTAGACATTCACATCATTGTGAATTAGAAGTGCCCAGATAACACTGGCCATCTAAAAAATATCTCATTTATTTAAAAAAAGAAATTTAAATAAGAATTCTTTTGTACGCAAGGAACCAATAGTCACATATTTTCATACTTCTCGTATCGAGTAAACATTCCTTGAGGGTATGTGGCAGAATACCAGGAAGAATGTAGGAGCCGCAGGATAATTATAGCACACTTTCTTGGAGCATCGGTTTTATAAAGATTTTGTGGGGAGGCATTTTATTATGTGCCTTTGCAAGCAAAATTAGTCAGAATTCTGCTTTTCTGTGATGGTCAAATTGGTGGTTGGAGGAGGGATTAGAGCGATAGTTTTTAATTTGCCATAAAAGCTATCAGAACATTTTGGTGTTCTGAAAGTATATGGAAAATTTGATGCTCTTGGGTTATTGGGAAGCACGATTGTATTTTTGCAAGCACAGTGAACAAGGAGAGCTCCCTGCTTCTTCAAAAATAGACCGTGCTAATATCTCTGGATTGTGCGGCTGGTACTGCTCCCTTGTACCCAGTCAGATTGTGTGGTTTCTGGGCAACTTCAAAGAGGTTCATATGTGTATTTGTTGTTTTTTAAATGCATTTGTAACCTTAAAATCCTGTGAAATTTGGAATTATTATTTTTTTTAAAGATTGTATTTACTTTTAGAGAGCGGGAAGGGAGGGAGAAAGAGAAGGAGAGAAACATCAATGTGCAGTTGCCTCTGGTGCACCCCCTACTGGGGACCCAGCCTGCAACCCAGGCACATGCCCTGATTGGGAATTGAACTGGCAACCCTTTGGTTCGCAGGTCGGCACTCAGTTCACTGAGCCACACCAGCCAGGGCTGAATTATTATTCTTAAAGTATGTAAGCTATGAATATTTGCTAATTAGAGAAAAAATAAACTCAGCTTCTTCTTTAAGAAAAAAGCAAATGGCAAATGATGGTACTGCTTCAGGAAGGCCTGGAAATGGGTGATAGAATCAAACTTTACAGAAGTATACACGTATTCATTCATATGTTATTTAGCAAATATTTGTTGAGCACCTACACTATGCTAGGCACTATTATGCGTTGGTGCTAATGGAGAAAATGTACGAAAACAGGGTTCCTGCCCTCATGTCCCTTATATTCTACTGGCCGAGAAACAAATACAAAAACAATGAAATAGTTAATGATTGTAATGTAAGGCAGATAATATCTGCCTTTATTAGGCAGGTATTATCTACCTATATTATCTATAGGCAGATAATAAAGGGTGTTATGATAGAATGTAACAGATGAAGAAGGAAAACCTGGGTAAAATAAAATAATTAAATATTTACCTAATAAAAAGAATGGCTTACAAAGTCGATTATTTAACATGTTTTTTTCAAGGCTAAATGTTTAGACTTGAATTATGAATATTTTTATTATATTTAACACAAGACAAGATCATTGCAATGAAAATGAAACTTGGGAGTTAGATGAAGAGAGGTGATATGGAGCCTTGAACCATGTATAGCCTAATGCTGGACAATAACAAGCATGGCAAGGATATGGAGAAGCCGAACCGTCATATGTTGCTGTGGGGAATGTAAAATGAGATGCTGGCTTTAAAAAAAGTGTGGCAATACTACAAAAACTTAAATCTAGAGGTACCCACTCCCAGGTATCTACTCAAGAATTAAAACATGTGTGCAAATGTGCATAGCAGCATTATTCAGAATAGCTAAAAAGTGGAAACAAGCCAGAGGCCCATCATCTGGTGAGTGGAATAAACAAATATGGTATATCCACACAATGGAATGTTATTTAGTCCAAAAAGAAAGTACTGGTACATGCTACAACATGGATGAACCTTGAAACATGATGAGAAATGGAAAGAAGCCAAAAACAAAAGACCATATATTGTTTGATTCTATTTATTGAAAAATGTCCTGAACAGGCAAATCTATAGAGACAGGGAGTAGATTATTGCTTATCAAGGGCTGGGAGTGATGAAAATGTCCTAAAATTACATATTGGTAATGGTTACACAAATAAAAACCACTGAATTGAACACTCTACCAGATTAAATTTTATGATGCGTGAATTATATCTTAATAAAAACTTCAGTGTTTTTTATGTTAAAAAATTGCAGCATTTGGTGACAGTTAAAGTCATCATGTTATCTTTCTTTGCTTGAGGGGTTTCATATTTCCCTGAGTATAAAAATGAGATAATTTTAATTAGATAATACAAGTATTGTAAATCAATCATTTAGGTAACAAGAAAATGTGATTAAATTTTCCTTAATGGTTGCTTGAAGTTGTTGCAATAAACTACCTCTTACCAGCTAATTGGCCAATTGTAGTTTAATATATGTATAAATTGGAGTTCCCAAAATACTGTGAAACCAAGATGGAGAATAAAACTCTGATTGCTGAATCTGTTTGAACACTACTATTTTAATTTAGATCAGTTTTCTGAAATTGATAGACCTGATATAATAGCGTCTCTTTCCTTAACCCATGAGGCAGGTAGGAAATATTTGGAGGTTTTTTCCTCCTAATGATTAATTTTGAAACAGATGCTAATAAAATGGTTAAGTTATGTAATAGAATGCAGAAGTTGCATAAAGTTTAAAGATACACCTGCATCCCTGGCTGGTGTGGCTCACTGGATTGAGTGCCAGCCTGTGAACCAAAGGGTCGCTGGTTTGATTCCAATCAGGGGACATGCCTGGGTTGTGAGCCAGACCCCCAATTGGGGGTGCATGAGAGGCAACCACACATTGATATTTCTCTCCATCTCTTTCTCCCTCCCTTCCCCTCTGTCTAAAAATCAATCAATTAATTAAAAAAAAAAAGATACACCTGTACCTCAGAGAACTTTCTTTGGCTCACTCACTGACCCCTGGATTCCTTGGAGATACATGTTTACTGTCTCGTACAGTTTGGTGGGAAAGTTTGAAAAGTACTGGTACTTGAGAACAGCGGTAGTGAAAGTGCAAGAGAGTATATACCACCGTGCGGCTGGTGGGTCGTCCATTCCGACTTACCATTTTTCAAAAAATAAAGCATAAACAGATTGTATGTTATGCTTTTATCTATCATCTATTCTTTCAAATAATATACTTTATTTATAAACTGTTATACCAAGCTCTGTGTAACAGCCAAAAACTAAGATAATAGTCATTTTTTTCTGTACAGTAGATGGTTTAAGCTACTTTATGACATAAAACCAAAACTACTTATTAAAGAGCTTCGTGGTGTTTACAGCTAAGAGTATTGTGTGACTTCTTTGAAAAAAAACTGTCACTGAGTATAGCATACAGTTCCTACATATTTCTGTCATTCCTCAGATAGCAAGACCCATTCCACTTAAATGTTTCTGTCCCTTGTGCTACACTGTAGTTACTGTGTTTTCAGTGTGGTGTAGGGAAAGGGGTAAGGCCTTGGAGGAATTAAACCTACGCAGGTTCATTTCCTGGCTCTTCTTCTGTCACTGTTACCTTGGGTAGGTCACTTAACCTCACAGACTGATCTCTTTTAATCCTTATGGTAATCTTGTAAATCTTACTCTGGTTCTTGCAGAGAAGACAAACTTTTAGATAAATGAATGAATTAGGATTTGAACCAAACTTTTCTGATTCCAAAGTAGTCTTTCAATTATATCATTAGGGTAGTAGATATTAAAGTATCCAGACTTAAAAAGATAGAAAATAAGGTCTTAGTACAAATTTATGTTGTCACTATTTGTAAGCTATGTACACCTGGGAAACATCTTTTAATTATTCTTACTCTTAGCTTCCTTATCTAACAAGTAAGAATGGTATACCACATAAAGTTGTATTTTTTTCCTAAGCCTTGCCTTACTATCATTTGCCATGGGGGCTGTGACATTACGGGGGATTAGCAGGAGGCAGAAATGGAAACGGTTATAGCCAGAGCAGTGGTGGGAGGGGAGAAATGTTCTTTGACTGGACCATGAGCTCTGTTAGGACAGGGACTGGTTTTTTTAATCCCGTAAGTCCCTGTTCCTAACATTATCTGGCACTTAATAGACTGTCAGAGGAATGATAGATGAATATTGCACGATGGGATTATACATCCTCTGTTATACTTTATTTGTAGATAAACTTAAAGTCAATTTGGATTCAGAGCCAGCACTGAAAGAAGAAAAAATTGTGGAACAACCTCCACTGTCTGTCACTGAACCAAAGCTGGCAGCCCCAACAGGCCTGAAGAAATCCGGCAAAAAAGCAGAGCCTGTTAGGATGCAGCAGGAGAAAAAAAGGTAGGAAAATTTTGTCACTTGTGGGGGAAGAGCGTTTCTGCCGGGCTTGGGAAGGTCTGTTTGGGCTTATTGACAGCGGGCAGTTTTCAGCTGAGCTCTAAGTCCTGCTTAATGCCTCCAGGATACAGCTACAGAACCAGAGTGAGGAGAGAAGCTCAGAGCTAATGAAGCAGAACTGGAGTCTGCATTTTACATCATTTAAAGCTCCAATTCCATTTTTGGGGCCCCATTGATCTAAATCGATTGTCTTTTCTCCTTTGCTTCATTTTAAATTTGTGGACATGGCATAAGTGTGCCTGATTGTGTGTCTGTTTTTCTCTTCAAATTGCAAATGAAGGGTTACTCTTTCCAGTCAAATTTAAGAGAAAAAGTTCTTTGTTTTCTTTTTATATCAATGAGTTTATTTTTCAAGTGGTAAAATGTAATTAGAAAAGAAAATAAAAAGCACACAAGCTGTTAAAAATGGATCCAGGAATTTGAGACACTACCTCATAGTTGGTAGGAGTTAGTTTGTTGAAAGAAATTCTAAAGGGCACTGTCAGCACTGATAGGCCCAGAAATACTGGACTTCTGTGGCGAGGCTGGGGATACTCTGTTAGCAGGACATCAACAAAATGCTGACGTTTCAGAGGGTCAGGGCTCTGTCCACTGGGGCTCACCTCCTAGGAACATGAGATGCGGATGGATAAAAATGTCCCAGCTGTGGGTACAGCACTCATTGTTGGTGGTTATTGCCAGGAATGCGTTAGGTATTTCAGCACTCAGTATAACGTTAACTGTGTATTTTTAGTAGATGCCTTTTACCAGGTGGAGGAAGGTGTTGAATTTTGGCAGATACTTTTTCTGCATTTATTGAAATGATTGCACAGTGTTTCGGTTAAGGTGGCAAATTAGATTGATTTGTTTTCAAATGTTAAACCAACCTTGAATTCTGGGATAAACCCCCACTGGGTTGCTATATATTATTCTTTTTATATATTGCCAGATTCTATTTGTTAATGTAAGGATTTTTTACTTCTATATTTACAAAGACTATGGATCAGTTATTTTCTTTTTTAAAAACTATATTTTATTGATTATACTATTACAGTTGTCCCAGTTTTCCCCCCTTTGCCCCCCTATGCCTGGTACCCCCATTCCCTCCAGCAATCCCACCAGCCCTAGTTCATGTTTGTGGGTCACGCATATAAAGTTATTTGGCTACCCCATTTCCTATACTGTTCTTAACATCCCCCTGTCTATTTTGTACCTACCAATTTGTACTTCTTTCCCTGAAACTTTCCCTTCATTCTCCCCTCCCCTTCCCATGTGATAACCCTCTAAAAGATCTCCATATCTATGATTCTGTTCCTGTTCTGTTTGTTTGCTGAATTTGGTTTTTTAGATTCAGTTGTTGATAATTGTGAATTTATTGCATTTAAATGTTCATAGTTTTGATCTTTTTCTTATATAATTCCCTTTAACATTTTATATAATAATGGCTTGGTGGCCCTGGCTGGTGTGGCTCAGTGGATTGAGTGCTGGCCTGCAAACCAAAGGGTTGCCAGTTCAATTCCTGATCAGGGCACATGCCTGGGTTGTGGGCCAGGTCCCCCAGTAGGGGGCATGCGAGAGGCAACCACCCACTGATGTTTTTCTCCCTTTCTCCCTCTCCTCTCTCTAAAAATAAGTGATAAAATCTTTTTTACTTTGTGATGCATCTTTAAATCCTTAGTGTTTAGCAAAGAGCCTTGTGTATGTAGGGAATAGCTGCTTATTTAATTCTTGTTGAATTATTGAAAGGCCATAGGGGAAGTGAGAACTTAGAAAGCTTCTCAGTAACCTGGTAGTGCTTTCCAGTGATCCATAGAGAGCTAGAGAAAATTTTTATTCTGGTCACCCCATGAAATAACCTACTTATTTGTGGTCAGTTAACCTTAAAAAGAATCCTTATTAGTCTACTTTGACTTTTATATCCTCTGGAATTAAGACCATGAGTTATGAATACTTATAATTTTATTTTGTGTAACACGCTTAATTTTTTCCTGGATGGCCACAGGGGGAAGCGAGTGGAGGTATCTGATGACGAGACAAAAGAAACTGTAAGCACGAAGAGAAAGAGGAGAAGAGTCAAACTTCCCGAGTCTGATAGCAGTGAAGATGAAGGTGGGTGTTGCTATTACTTTTTGGCTAGTGGGATTATCTGTCAGTTCAGGCTGCCATAACAAAAATACCATAGATTGGGTGGTTTAAACAACAGAAATTCATCCCTCACAGTTTTAAAGGCCGAGAAGTCCAAAATCAAAGAACTGGCTGATTCAGTTCTTGGGCAGAGCTCCCTTCCTCGTTTGCAGAAGGACATCTTGTTTTGCTCTGTCCTCATGTGGCAGGAAGAGAAATCTCCTTTCTCGTGCCCCTGATAAAGGCACTAATCTCATCCACGAGGGCTCTACTCTCATAACTCAATTACTTCTCCAAATCCCCTCTTCAAAGTACCATCACATTAGGGATTGGGGCTTCAACATTTGAATTTGGGGGAAACAAACATTCAGTCCATCACAGGGGTCATTTCTTACTATGATGCTCAAAGAGCTAATTAGTGATTCATTATGGATCACAACGACACTAGTAGTC
This sequence comes from Trachops cirrhosus, assembly GCA_028533065.1. Lineage (NCBI taxonomy): Eukaryota > Metazoa > Chordata > Mammalia > Chiroptera > Phyllostomidae > Trachops > Trachops cirrhosus. Next base: position 41,719,905 of record CM052543.1, read on the forward strand.
CTAGCATTGAGACACATACAGCACCTGTTTCTGTTTAAAATCTGCTTTAGCCTTTTGACCAGAACTGTAATTTTCTTGTAATTTGCCAAAATAACACACAAAGAGAAAGAAGATAAGGATTATTAACATATCGTCAAAGACCTTTAATTTATTTTATTTTGTTTTTCAATTAGTTTACATTCAGTATCAGTTTGTACTAGTTTCAGGTGTACAGCACAGTGGTCAGCACTACTTTACAGTGTGTTCCCCTGACAGTTCAAGTCCCCACCTGGCACCGTGCATAGTCACTACACTATTGACTCTGTTCCCTGTGCTGTACTTCACGTCCCGGGGACCGTTTTGTGACTGCCAATTTGTAGTTATTAATCCCTTCACCTTTTTCACCCAGCCCCACTCCCACCTGCCCTCTCAACTGTTTTCAGTTTTGTTTGTTCATTTATTTTGCTCTTCAGATTCCCCATATAAGTGAAATCACATGGCATTTGTCTTTCTCTGTCTGACTTACTTCACTTAGCATAATGCCCTCCAGGTCCACCCATGCTGTTGCAAATGTTAAGATTTCATTTTTTATGGCCAAGTAATATTCCCTTGCATAGATGTATGGCAACTTTTTTTATCCACTCATCTATTGATGAGCATTTGAGTTGCTTATAGGGGTGCACATATTCTTTCAGATTAGTAATATTTTGGGTTTCTTTGAGTATATACCCAGAGTGGAATTGCTGGGTCATAAGGTGGACCCATTTTTAATTTTTTGAAGAACCTCCATACTGTTTTCCCAAGGGGCTGCACCAGTCTGTCTGCATTCCCACCAGCAGGGCAAGTTTGTTGATCGATGATGGCCATTCTGACAGGTGTCGAGGTGCTATCTCATGGTTTTAATTTGTATTTCTTAGATGATTAATGATGTTGAGCATCTTTTCCTATGTTGGCCATCTGTGTGTCCTTCTTGGAGAAGTGTCTGTTCAGGTCCTCTACCCATTTGTTAAAGGAAAATTCCCAAGTGTGTTGATGAAACAACCATCAAGGAACATTCTGACCAGTTAAGAGTTGAGAAATGGAGGCAACTCTATGCAGACTCATGGGAAAATAACTTAGGAATATGTGTTCATTGGAACACCTGTTCCTCCCTGTATCACCTATATCCAACCAGCAGAAGAGCTCGGGGAAGATTCTGGAAAAGTCTTTGAAGCCGTGAGCCTAATGTCCATCAGAGAGGGAAACCAGCCGCGCTGGTGCTGTCAGTGGAGGAGGCAGCTCTGCGTCGGGCAGTGACTGGCTGACCGAACGCTCATTACATACTTTTGAAATACTCTCTGAAATTCTGACCCTTAGCCCACAAAAATCATCCCCGTGGGTGATTAGAAATATGAGTGGGCGTATTTAGTTTGGAAAGGAGCGAGAAGAAATGTGACAGAGATGGACAGCCTATAGTAACAGATGATACAGAGCAGAGGCTCTCAGGTTTTTTCTCTGGCAAAGATAATTTTTGGCATCTGACTAAATTTATAAACCTTGGCCATTTTACTCCTAAATTTCTTTGTCTCAAAGCCAGTGGGATTTTATTTTAAGCCTTTCTACAGTCTCTAACATATTGTTGTTTCATTTCTGTTACGCTGACTATGTGCTATTATATTAGTTTAATATGTCGTCGTAAGCTTAAAGTTAGCAGATGAGCGTCAGGAGCGGAGGAAATGGCGGGGACTTTGGGGTCAGACAGAGTGAGTTTAAATCTTACCTCCACCACTTACTGTGTGACCCGTTAGACAGGTTACTTAGCTTCTTCGGTTCCTTGTTTTCTCATCCCTAAAATGGGGATGTCACTAGAAACTGTAGGCTTTTTAGGAACATCGAATCAGATGACCTATCACCACTGCCAGGACAGCGCTCGACAGAGACTGGGTGTTCGTACTGTCCCGCGCTCTTCCTGTCGAGTTGTGCCGTCGGTAACAGTGGTGAGCACATTAGCAGTGCCTTCTCTCAGGAAATTCCCGTCAACGTCAGATCCTGAACTCTCTGCTGAGGAGACCGTTCCGTTCTCCGCCCCTGAGAGTCACAAGTGCCTTTAGCAATATACTCTCTTTGTAAAGCAAGACAGGGCTGGACCCCAAAAGAAGTGACGTGAAGAACTATCTACATTGCTAGGAAGAAATAGTTTAACCAATATGTTTAAGTCTTTGTTAACATTTTCAGTCCTTGCAGACTGCTTATACAGAATTTAAGCAAATGACTCCTTACAAAGGTTAAGATAGGTAGCAAAAAATTTCCTGGGACGCTAGGAATGATTTCCAGGAATTCTAATTACCAATCTCTGCCAGAAAGTTCTGATAAACAGTGGTTACCTTGCTGGATCCCTGAAATTAGTTTTACCACAGTGGTGGTGTTCTGCTTCCTGAGGTAAGCGATGTTTCACTACCTGAGTGATTGACATCTGTAGAAGTGCGAATTTGTTACAAATGTACAGGGTGGGGCAGAAGTAGGTTTACAGTTGTGAGTACAGGAAGCACAGGGTTTATTCTTGTGTTGTTTATTTATTATTGTATTATTTCCCATGCAAACAGCTGAAAAGCTGCTTTTGCCCTGCCCTGTATTTAAATTACAGCAGTGCACCAAGCATTCCGTATGTTTACGTCACCGAAAGCGTATTGATGGATAATGCTTAGCTCGATGAGAAAGACTCAGTCCGACAGACATGGATTCTAGCATGTGAATGGGGGCAAGTTTGTTTTTTTTAAATCTCTTTGAATGAACCTCAGTTGTTTCAAACAGCAATAATAGTGACAGTAGTAATGACTTTGTGGGGATGTTATGAGCATGAATGATTGTTTGTAAAGCCCAGAAAACTAGTTGTTTCCCCTATTCTTTCTTAAAACATTTCATTTTTTAAAACATTTTAAACAAAGTGGTACCTATGTACCATTTCAAAATCAGATAAAACCAGTTTTATAATAGATAGTAACCTCTCCTATCTGACTTTTCTAATTGACTGATGCTTCTTGTCAACTTTCTCCATCTGCCTTCCATCGTCTAGGGATTGGTTGAAATTTCTCAGTCATTAGGAGCCCTTTGCTCCTCTTCTGCTCTCTTCCGTGGTATGGGGGGAAGGGGTTTACAACATTTCATTGCTTTATCATTATAATGTTTCTCTCTGCAGGTAGGCAGGGAGGTATATGCTGAATCTTTCTTGACCAAGAAGCCCCTCATCTGAAATTTAGTTCAGAAAATGATTTTTTCCTTTAAATATTAAAAAAAAAATATTACTGTGTGCTCAATGCCAAGGAAACCGTGGCACCTCTGCCTCTGGAGCTCAGAGTGCGGAGCAGGGTCTGGATGGAAAACAGTTCCATACGGTGCAGGGGAAGGGGTCTCAGGGCGCCGCTGACATGGTGTTTTCCTTGCGTAAGTGGTTACAGAGCTGGAAGTAGAGGAAGTACTCCTAAGTTTATTACTGTGAGTACTCAGAATTCCTTTTCTTTGGCTTCCTCACTGCATAAACTTTCCTCCTTCCACTGTAACACGATTATGACACAGCTTTCTTAATAGCTACACTCTCAGGAAAAAAATGGGTGCTTCGTTCTGTGGTTTAACTTTGGTTGCTTGAGGGCCCGTCAGGTTCTGGCCTCCCAGAGCTGGGTTAGTAGATGGACCACTTTCTCGTCACGTGTCTGTCTCTTGTGGCCCAGGGCTCACAAGGTTTGGGGCCCATTTCATACTTGGAATGTATAATTTATTGTTTCGCCCTGGCTCTTGTTCTGCTTCACCTCTTTAGGTCATTTGGCCTTGAACCCTCCACTGTCATAATTTTTAACACTGACCTAATCAATTGGGAGGGTTTCAGATCCAAGACTTGTGCTAAGAATTTGAATACAGCCAGGAGATTCAGGGAGCAGGTGTGGCTAAGCAGCCACCCATCCCTTGACCAGCAGTTTCTCTGTGCTAATTAAGCAATAGGGCAGCTGAGGATTTTCACTCCCTCTCATGGGCCTGAAGACCACTGTTAATGGAACTATGCGGAAATGATGGGATCGCTCTGGTGATGCTCTCTTCTCGGTGACACCACGCCCACAGCAATGTTTCTTTCCTAAAAGTGTTCTCAGTGTAGCAAAACAAGCCTCAGCAGTGGGGCCATCACTAGAAATAGTTCCCATGCAACATATTAAGCAGGTCTTAGTTGTTGGAGCTGTAATTATGATCATTTCGAAGACAATCTCTCCAGCCTCCAACGTTTATGCTCTTAACATCAGCTGGAAAGTTTCAGTCTGACAAGCATCTCGGGTGATTGCACATAATCCTCAGACCACAGTCACAAAGACTCTGCCATAGAACATTTGGTATAGTCTTAGATTATCTCCACTTACTTGATCTTCAGAGAAAATATCTGGCCCCGAATGGTGAGGGAGCATGGGACAGTTGGAGTAGTGAGGCTGAGGAAGCAGACTGACCGGGGTTTAAACCCTTCTGCCTCTGCTGCATGCTCTGACCTTGTCAAGTTAGCCTCCCTGGACCTCTGGTTACTCAGTTCTAATCTGTGAATAGTATGTGTCTCTTAGGGTTGTCTGAGAATAAAGAGACAGTGTAAGTGATGTACATGACCCATGGTGGGTGGTCTGTGGGTACTGATAAAACAATTTCATGTCCTAACTTCTCTGTAAAATACCGGGTTTAGCTAAGATAATCTCTAAGGCACATTCTATCTCTAATAATTCTTAATTCTCTAATTTTCTCTGTATAAAGTTAATAAGCTATATATTTTATATATGTGTAGAGATATATATATAACTGTAGGGTCCTTGGTTGTCATGAATTACTGCCTACAAAATGTCCTTTGCTGGATGTGGAAACTTAGAGAGCCAGTGGAGAAGGCGATGTACCAGATAGTGCTGTTGTAGCTCTCTTATCTAAGCCTGTTTCATAATTTCAGTCATACCAGATTCTCCTGGGGCTTACGAAGCTGTGTCACCATCCCCACCTCCTCCTGCATCTCCCCCTCCTGACCCAGCACCAAAGACTGAACCAGAGCCTCCTTCTGTCAAGGTACAGCTTTACTGGGATGGTTGCCTTTCCATGTGTTCCTCTTCACCCAAGGACCTAAAACTACCGTTAAATCTGTTCTCTGCTGTGTGCTTCACAAATGCCAGTAGATGGCTCTTGTCTCATTCTGCTCTCCTATGGGTCGTAAGAATGGACACTCCCTATCTTCTCGCATGAAGTGAGATTTTAGCTGTAGGTCAGTTTCAGGAAGGTGGCCGGGGTGGATCCTGGGAGCCGATTCTGCTACCCAGTTCCCCTTGGAATTGTGCAAAATGACGTCTTGCCTGCATCAGAGAATTGTGTGGAAGATATAAAACAAACAACTTACGCATGTTAGTTACTCTCCTGGAATAGAGCTGGAGGAGAAAAGCTGGCAACAAAATTGAGAAGCTAGTTTTGAGTGATCTTTAGCTGCATCTTGTCTACCTCTCTTAGGGCAGAAAATAAGAGAAAATGGGTGCTGGCAAGTTTCTTTTCTCTCTATAAGTATCATTTTTCCTGAATTCATGTATTAAGACTGTCATTTAAATTTTGTGTTGATTTCTTCATCAGCCAAAGAGCAGATGGGATTAAAGACCAGTGGCAATAAAAGGAAAGTAATGTCAGTCTGAGACTAGATCAGATGGACGTGATGTGGCAGTGTCAAGGCTGAAAGCAGATATCTTCAGCAAGGGCAGATGCCCTGGACACCTCTGGTCTGGTTCAGGGCCCTTCCCTGTGCGCTGCCATCACACCTGCCTCGGCCCTGCAGAAAGGCCCCTGTCGCAGTGGTCTGCTTTCCTCGCCTCTCTTCTCCACTGAGGTTCCTGTCCTGTTGGTCTTTTTAACCCATGGTGCCTGCACCGCTCAACCAAAGTGTCTTGCCGAATGAACACAGGTTTTTGCTCAACATGTTACTGTTCTCACCGACAGTGACATGCAAGCCTGCCCAGACACTGAGCACACCTCACCTGTGCGGCAGGCTGGTCCTCCTAAAGGAGGCGTGTAAATTCCTCACTCAGCTGTTTTTATCATCACGGGTACTGAGGGTTGATTGTTATAAATTAAAAAGTTTATTTTTGTCTGGTTTTATTGGTCGCCTTAATGTTGTAACCTCTGATCTTTTAGATCGTAGGTGGAGAAAACAAAAGAAAACGAAAGCGTGTGCTGAAATCTAAAATGTTTCTGGATGATGAAGGCTGCATGGGTAAGAAAAATTGGGGGCTCCCAGTCCAGAGGGAGTTATTCCCGTAGAGAGGCACCTTTACAGAGCGATGTGCCTCCCACTTTTGTGTGCATGTGACTCACCCCAGGGTGATGCCTTGCTGCTTCTGTGGCCCACGTGTGAAGTAGCACAGTGCAGAGACCACTACAGCTAAAGTTAGAACACCTGGTTCTTATTCGGACCACACGCTATAAAAATAAGCTTTGAGATCGTGAATAAAAGTTATGTCACCTCATGTGGGGAGTTTCTTGGTCCGTGGAATGGAGGTAGCATTTCCATTTTGTGGGGTTATGGTGAAGATTCAGGTGAGGCCATAGATCTAAAAACACTTTGAAGATGGAAATCATAATACCAACTTAAAATGTTATTGTAGATGTTGAGAAACATTTGTCCTTTTTAGAATGGTCATTTTATACATAGGAACGGTGGAAAAGAAGCCCCTACTGATGATTAGATGGAAGAGAGTGTCATGAGTCTTTCGTATTTGTCCCGTTTGTCCCATTTGACTCTTCCACTCGCTTCCTCAGTGTTCCCTGTCAGTAGGCCGAGTTGGGTACAAGCACGTGCTTTTAATGGAGCAGAATTTAGGCTTTGAAACAACCGAAGTGTCTTTCGACAGATGAGTGAATGAATAAATAAGTTGTGTGTGTGTGTATAAAATGGAACATTATTTAGCCATTTAAAAAAAAAAAAAGGAAGAAATCCTGCTGCGTGTGACAACAAGGATGGACCTTGAGGGAATTGTGCTAAATGAAATAAGTCAGACAGAGAAAGTGACAAGTCCTGCATGACCTCATTTACACCTGTAGAACCTTAAAAAAAAACAAGTCATGCACAAAGGGGTGAGACCTGTGGTTACCAGAGACGGGGGATGGGAAAGCAGTGGTCCAAGGGTGCAGACTTCTAGTCACGAGCAGTAAGTGCTCGGGATGTATGTGCAGTGCGGTGGCTGTGGGCAACACTGCTGTGTGATATACATGAAAGGAAAGAGTGCATCCGAAGAGTTCTCTTCACAAGGAAGAAAAATTTTTGTTTTTTTATTGGGTTGGCAAAAAAGTTTTAGTTTTTTCCATATGATGGCTCTAATAGTCGTCAGTTGTGTTTAACTTCATTCAAAACAAGTTAGGTTGTATTGTGACACCTGTCGTATCAGCATACATTAAAAAAACTTTACAAATTAGTGAATTTTGAGCAGCTATTTTAATATTGAAGATAGAATAATATATGCAACATTTTTGGCATATTATGCTTTATTTCAAAAAAGGTAAAAACACAACTGAAACGCAAAAGTAGATTTGTGCAGTGTATGGAGAAGGTGCTCTGACTGATCCAATGTGTCAAAAGTGGTTTGTGAAGTTTCTTGGTATTATTGACAGTTTGGCCCAATAATTCTTTGCTATGGGGCTGTCTTATGCATTAGAAGATGTTCAGCAGCACCCCTCCTTCTACTCACTAGAAGCCAATAGTGGGAGATAGTCAATATACTCAAAATATACAAATCAATCAAGTTACTGGTGAAAATGAAAAATGCGTCTTTAGTTTTATGGGAAAAAAACATACAGCCGTTCTGGCCAACCCCACATTTATATGAGATGATGGACGCTGCCCACTGATAAAACCTGCAGCGGTTATCATTTCACTACACATGGAAGTCAAACCATTATGCCCTACACCTGAAACTTCCACAGTGGTGTACTTCAGTTATGTCTCAGTAAAACCGGAAAAATATATTTAGCATTTTTAAAAAGCGAATTCAGGCTTTGAGTCATTGCCTGAGTCTTCAGCCATGTTTTAGCCTTTACGTTTCCCACTGTGGAAGCAGACTTGTGTGGGGCCTTCAGGGGTTGGGCTAGAGGCCTGGTGGGAAGCGCTGACGCTGGTCCTCGTTTCTGTGCTCGGCAGAGTTGTGGTTTAGCCCTTCGCCCACTCTTGGTTGGATTGGCCCGTCACTGTCGTTTCTTCTTTCCTGTGCCACCTGCCACACCTGCCATAGCACGGCTGTCCTGGAGGAGTATTTTTCCCCCTTTCTTCACTTTCCTTTTCTTGTTCAAACTTTTGTCTTAAAAGTATTGACTGGCTGAAGAATCGGTTTTTCCTAGGCAATGTGGTTGTTAAAACTAGTGAAGACAGATATCTTATCAGTTGTGAGCCTTGTCCCATTTTTCCCCTGCCACTCCTCCAGAGAGGTCTCTGACACTTTAATTGTAGCATATGATTGGGGAATAAACTCCCTTACATGTGGAAATTCTGTCTTTTTGGTGCCAAATTTATTGTGAGCTTATGAATTCTGGACTTTGAGTAGTAGTCTGTTTTGCTTTGTTTTGAGTCTTCTAATAGTGCATTTTCAAGCATCTTAGTTTGACTGTTGGTAGTAATATATGTAACTTCTGTTGAAATTCTTATTTTTTTCTTTTAAATATAAGAGGACAGAAGCATCTGTGCTAGGTGTTTTTTTTTTTTTTTCCTTCTACCCCAAAAGAAAACTGTCAAATATATCTTTGTGAGAATTCTTTGGGAATTTGTGGCTAATCACCTATTGTTTTGTTCCAAACACAGTACTCAAGCTGTGGCCAGGTGTGGTGTGGGGCATTTTTGTAGTCCCGTCTCCAGACAGGACTATTAAGAGCCTTGGATGCAACAATGAAAACTGTGCTCACATAGCAGTTTTTTTTTTTAAGGTTTTTAGTCCAAGCTCAACCTAATGAATCTTGGCTCCTGTTACCAACAAAGGAGTTCTGCTTTCCTCTCTGCTCACAGTGTTCCAGACGCATCGGCACAGCGGTCTTGCCCTGTCCTGTGCTGGGTCAGGGTTGGTCTGTGGGTTTAAAAAGCTGATCTTTTCCTTTCTGTGAATTTGCTGCAGACTGGGAATCTGGGCCCCTGAGTTGGTGGTGGACTTCTAAACAGGGTGGATTTCTAAAGCAGAACAATTGATGGAAAAGAATCCTGATGTTACCCAGGCAAACTGGACCTTTTTAAATGGCGTCCCAGAAAAGTGGCATGTTGTTCAGCTAAAATAATGATTCTGTATTTTTATGTTGAAATGTCCTTTGTCCTGTAGTTTGAAATAGCTACAGCTTTGCATATAGAAAATGCTCCTTCTGGTATACAAAGTGTGCTGCTTAAGAAATTTTGTTGGTGCTGCCCTGACTGGTTTAACTTCCACCTCCTCCAATGCACTGCACAAAATTGGCGATGGGACAACCAGTGGTTTTATTAATAAGTAATGAAATAATGAGTTAATTGATGCCACGCAGCCATTTGAACACAGAATATATCTCATGAAGGAAGGAGCAAGTCTCTACCGCCAGTTAGTAGTAAGTTGTTTCTTTTCTGTGGCTATAGAAGGCTCTTCAGACCTCCCTCAGACTTTGAGGTGCTGAGTAACTAACAGCTCATAAGCTTGTTCCAGTAATCCAGTTACATAATTCCTTTGAAGTTGCAGACAAGATGGTGGGGATGGTGGTATGGATCATAATTGCTGAACTATTAATAGGTATTTCAAGGAAATTCCCTAAATATCTTAGAGCAGCATTTCTCAAACTTAGCTGAGGATATATGCATTACTTGAAGGTCTTGCTAGAATTCAAATTCTGATTCAGTAGGCCTTGGGTAGGCCCTGAGATTCTGCATCTCTAATAAGCTCATGGGAGAGTAATGTCCTCTGGCCTATGGAGCAAATGTGAGTAGGAAAACCTTTGAGAACACTTAATATACAGGGGCCGTCACAAATGGCGCCCCTATTTTATTACAGAAATCTTACTACAAAATCATAAGCTTGTAATTCTGTAACATAACTATCACACTCAAGCACACTGTATGACATTTTAGGTGAAATGTTCAAATTAATACCATAAACTATTATACCTATATTGATTGGTATTACCCTACCAACCACACTCAAGCAGGCCTTACTTCTGCCAGACCCTGTGTATTTAACACTTATCAGTGTCTTTAGCCTGTAAATTGGCAGGAGTGAGCAAATTCTAGGCTCTTGAAAGTAATGACAAATTCTGAGAACTCTTGGGGAGGGGCTGTTAATTATGCAACCTTAATGTCATTGGAGGGAATGAGGTGCAGGAACGCTCCAGTGGCAGTGGCCAGTCGACCTCCAGCGTGGCCCACTGTGAGGGAAAAGAACGCATTGGAGGGGCTTTCCAAAAATTACTAGGAGGGTTGGGGGGGAGAAAAGTGATTCTCAAGGTGAGACCCCCACACGTTAGAAAAGCAAATACGCAGGTCCACCCCAGATCTACCGAATCTGAAACTCTGGAGATAGAGCCCAGCTCCAGGGGATTCTGATGCCCATGCAAGTTTGAGATTGTTTGAATGGCAGACAGGGTATGAGGACATAGATACAGTCGATTCCAGTGCTTATGCCTCTGGGCCAATTTGACTAATATATTTTATTAGAAATAATCAATAACTAAGCCTAAAACAATCATTGTTTTTAAATGGAAAAAACTACCTTTCACTTTAATCATCTGAGCATTTATTATGCATATTAGGTTACTCTATTAAGCTAAGAAAAAATGTTTTTATTATTTCTCCATCGTTCCTACAACCAGAAAGGCGCTGGTTATAAACTGCTTCAGCTCTCTAAGGCAGGAAGCTGGCATTGTTCTGCTTCTCGTGCTTGGTGTTTGCATCGCAGGAACATTGAAGAGTTCTCATGAAGTTCTGTGACGTAACTCTTGGGAGCCAGTGTCTGTGCCCTTTGGAGCTTCCTTATACTGACTGCTCACTAGTATAAGGCTTTTCAAAGTTTCCATTAGGCAGATTTCAATGAGTTTTATTGGCAGGGGGAAAAGTAAAATTTGCCTTTGACTGATAGGGAGTGAGAGAATCAGTAACTATGTCTGTCATTGTATCACTGCCCTTCCTTAAAACCATCCGGTTGTCATCTGACAGTTTGCTGGGGTTAGTTATCTTCACGATGTAGATCACTAGTAAAGCTTGGGTTATTTAGCAGTCATTCAAAATTAAGAACCAAACAATTGGGTAACTAATTTCCAGTTCTGTGTACTTGGGATGTGCAGAGAGTGGGTGACGATAGGATAGAGCTAGTAAGGGAGTCCATGGCGGTGAGCCTGGCTAGATAGGATTGAAACTGGCAAATAGAGCAGAGATTAAGACCAGGCAAACGAGCAGTGGAAATACGCAGGCACTGACTAGAGTGCAGGAACTAGCTACCGTAGACCAGGACCCAAATGCAGGATTCGGGCAGTCAAATGATAAAGGCCCATTTAAAGGTACAGGACATAGCAGTGAGGGAATAAGGATGAATGTTGATTCTGAGCCCCAGTTGGAGGCTGTGTGAGCTCAAGGTACCCCATACTTCCCACCTGAGACTGGATCTGGTCTCCCAGTGGGAAAAGGCTCTGGTGATAGATGAGCACCCCTTCCCTGGTCAGGGGGTCTGAGGGGACCTGGGTGAACAAGGGTAGTATTCTAAATGACTCAGCCCACACATGTTTCATTTTTTCTTTATTTTACCAGTGACTGAGAAAGTCTACGAGAGTGAATCCTGCACAGACAGCGAAGAAGAACTTAAGACGAAGACATTGTCCATACACAGACCCCCAGCAATGACTGTCAAAAAAGAGCCCAAAGAAGAACGAAAGGGCCCCAAGAAAGGGACTGCTGCTGTGGGCAAAGCCAACAGACAAGTGTCCATCACTGGCTTCTTCCCGAGGAAGTGAACTGCCATCTCTGTCAGGTCGGAGGTGTGGAATGGTCAGGGAGGAGACCAAGACATACAGACTCTCACTTACTGTGTAAGTTCATCCAGCGCCTCGCCTCACCTGTATCAGAGGACCGTTCTTCCGTCTTGTAAGGTTTATATTACTGGTTTCTAGCCAAAAAGAAATCACCTGGAAGCAAGAGGCAAAAGAATATTTAAAAAGCTGTTACCCTCTAATGACATTTTTAAAGCACAGTCTTTGACCTGTCCAGCAGAAGACTTTACTCCAAAAAAAAAAAAAAATTGGAACAAGTTTCAGAATTATCACTGAAGCCATTTAGTGGCTAATCCACCGCGCCCTACCTGCCCTGTGTCCTGACCCGCATATGGCTCAGGGAGTGTTCCTCCTCGTTCCTTTGTATTCTGTGGACTTGTGTGCTATTCTTTTATCCCTGAATTTTATTGGATGTGTTTACCACTCCCTTATCAACCGTTCCCCTCTAACACAGTTCTTTGTGAAGCCATTTTCTGTAACTTTTAAATGTTGGGTGAACTAAAGGCTGAAACAAAAACCTCCCTATAATCATCTTTTCCTGCATTGTAAAGTGCACTGACGCCTGGCCACACACCAGCACACTACCCGTGTTCTGCCCGTTCCACAAAAGCGCTCTAGACCAGCACTCGCAATTAGCAGTTAGGGAAACCGCAGGCGGAGCACAAACAAACGAAAGGGTGTATTCGGCTGCGGCAGAAATCCCTGGGAGGTGGTGTCGACAGGGTTAGAGGGTATGTCGTGTTGCCGACACGGGTGTGCTGTGTAGCGCTCTTTGTGATTTTGGTCTCCCCTCTCGCCCTTTCCTGCTTCAATACCTAGAGAGTGAAACCCATACGATGAAATGAAACCTAAAAAGACATCTTTTCCTACGTGCAGTATGTGACAGTTAAGTAAAATTTCTTCTTAACGAAACTGAGCGTTCAGAAACAACAGTTTTCCAGGAAGTTCATGAGGAAGAGAGAAAAGCACAGACTTACAATACAGATGTTGCTCCTCTGTATTTTTAACCCTCTCATTTGCCTGAAAGTACAGGCTCCCCAGGAAGAGATAGAGACTGAGTTATTAGGAGGTCCAGCCTGCTATTAAATAAATATTTTCATCTGTTCCTTAAGGAAAATCATGTACTCCAGTGATAGCTTTTAAGCGACTTCCATTGTGGCTGGGCCTCTAGAGGGCTCAGTGGACGGAGGTGGAGTGGCAGTGACCTGCACGGTGAGCTCTGGGGACAGGAACACAGGCTGGGCTGCTGGTGTGATTCACTGCAGACAGACCAGGGATGCCTGACTTCTTTCCGTCTTAGCCTGGTGTACGTCCTAAGTGACACAGCCTGCCTTGTGCTGTTAAAGTGCGTATGATAATGGACCTTAGATGAAGAGCAGCTTCTTGAGCAGCTGTCACCTCGGGCTCTCCAGCCAGACACCCCATGGCCTTGATTAAGCCCAGAGGTTTGGCATTGCTTCTCGGACTTGTAAAGGCAGAGGCTTGTGTAGCAAGCCGAGTAAAGGTTGACATGTTCCAACCCCTTTCTTTTTTGGATCTAAAAGGATGGAGAAAAATCTAAAAGCCTCGACTTAAACCTTTACAAAAATTTCTGGAGAGGAGTCCCTTTTAAATGGTTATTTTTCTCATTGCCCGCAGTGACAAAAAATACAAATACAAATGAGAAATTAAAGAAAAATCAACTCAGTCTTCTTTTTAAATTAGGCTGAGGTCTCCAGTAGACTGAATTTTGAAGTGGAGACCTCCGGTGCCGGTTGAAGGGCGGTGCAGACCCGGGGACAGCAGTCCTGTGGTCACCGCGCCCCGTGGGCTGCCGCAGCTCTGCGCTGCCTGCGAGATTTCGTTAGCAAGTGGTGGCCTTTTTTTTCTTTTTTATACAAGACTACCATGTTACCCCATGAGTTAAATAAATTTGAGGAGTTGTTTTAAAATAGTACTTCAAGCTGAATGTCTGATGAGTCTGTTATTTGACAGGAGGGCAGCAGTGTGTTCAGTTATTTAAACTGAACAGGAACAAGGCTGGTTTTCAGTTTATATTGTTAAAATTGCATACCCATAGTCTGAGATAGACAAGTTATTTGCTGCCTTCATCATTTTTTCAGCCCTGTGGGAAATCTTAGTTCCAGCCAACTCATTTTTTAGTTCATTTAGAAGAAAATCTAGTCCTGATTTTGCACATTGTATTAGTTTGGCTTCATTATTTGCTAGCTGTGTGACCTTGGGCAAATTCCTGAGCCTCAGGTTCTTTACCAGAAAAGAGCTAAAAAGAGTTACCATGGATCGCCAAGACTGAAGTGCTGTGTATATAGCAGAAATTTAGTACACAGAGGCTGCACATAGGTGCTCTCTGAACAGTGGCTTCCTTCCTGATGTCATAAACGATGCATTTAGCTACCAACGTCCTGAAGTGTTATCAAGGATATGGCCCAGATGTTACTCTTTCAAAGTCATCATTCTGGCTCTAAATGTGGTCAGAGAGGAAAGACAGCTGTCCAATTTTAGAAAGGTTTTAGACAGATTAGATACCCTATTGAAAGAAAGTGAGATTTATAGAGGGCTATATCACTGTTCATTAAAACATTTATTGTGTGTCTGTTATGGTCAGAACTCTGACCCAGCCACTAGAGGATATAATGGAATCCTAGAATTTGTCACTGTCCTCATGATCCAGTGGAAAAGACAAGCCAGTAAAATAAAAGCATAACATCATTGCGAGTGCAGTGACAAATAAGCACAGGGTCCTCTGAGAGCTCATGTGAGGGTAGGTGTGGAGGAAACCAAGCAGTTTTTTAAAAAAGATGAGTAGGATTTTACCAAGCAAGGAGGGCGTGAAAGGATTTCCCAGGCAAAGGAGCAATGGCTTTGGCAGGAAGGGGCATGGGGATGGAAATGGACTGTTGTATTTAGGAATAGGGAGGAAAACCTATTCAGTAATGAAGTTGGGGTCCTGCTAAGGAGCCTGGATTTTATTTGAAGACTAAGGTCCAAGTGAAGAATTTCAAAGAGTAACAAGTTGATTCTCATTTAAGAGTGACAGCTGGGACTTAGGTACAAGATGGCAGTGGTGTAGGACGACATTGAACTTGCTCCCTCTCATAAGCACACTGAATTGTACACCTATACACAGAGTAATTTCCCCTGAGAGACCACTGAAAGCTGGTTGATTACCTTCTGCGCAAGAAGTGAAGAAAGAGACCAAATAGAGAAGGCTAGGCAACTGCGGGAGCTCTGTGGGATTGGAGGAGCTGCTGGGTGTCATTGTTACATCCTCCTCCACCTTGGTAGAGCAAGCAGGAGCTCTATCCAGGTGCTCTGGTCTGCCTGCAGGGTAGCTGTACAATCCCAGCAACACTGCCCAGAGCCCATTTTGGCCTCAAAAAGGGAGCAAGTAGGATCAACAGGGTGTTAGCACATGCACCTGTCCTCCCCGCCCCGAGCTGCTGCAGCTGGACAAACCAGCTCCCGGGCACCAGTGAGCACCTGCCTGGCTCTAACCAGCCTGCCATAAGTACCTGGCACACAGCCCACACAGGCATTGCTTCTACACAAGACCACTTTCTTCACGACACATGAAAGACCTTATAGAGAAGACTGGGAAGCTGCAGGAGCTCTCCAGGATCTGCGGAAATTCTCCACTATTTGAAGTGAGGAGCGCCATTGTTTACATTCCTCTCTAGCAGAGAGAGCAGGAGCTGTCTTGGTACTCTGGCCCTGCAAGACCATCCCAGTGCATTACCAGCCACATCACCCAGAACCCATTCTGTCTCTGAACAAAGGGATCAAGTAGGATCAATAGGGCATTATTACATGCATTGGACCTCCCCACCTGGAGTTGCTCCAGCCCAGCAAACAAGTACACCAGATACCATAGGTACTCACTTGGCACCAATGGGTCTACCAAAACTACTGGCATATGCGGTCCATACAGAGGTTGCTTCTACACAAAGCCAGTTTTTTCAAGACTGGGAAAGATAGCTATTTTGTGTGATTCATACAAATAAACATAGGAAGTCAAACAAAAAGATGATAGAAGAATATTTCTCAAGTGAAAAAACAGGAAAAATCTCTGGGACATGGGCAAGAAGGGGAAGCCCCAGTGAAACAGAAATAAGTAATTTGCTTGATTAGGACTTAAAGAAAATATTCTCACCAAACTTGAAAGTAGAATAGAGGCATTTAGGGAGGACTTCAACAAAGAATATAATAAAGAACCAAGCAGACCTGAAGAATACAGTAACTGAAATGAAAAATACTCAAACGAATGAACAGCAGATGAGCTAATGCAGATGAAGGGATCAGTGAACTGAAAGACAGACTATTGGAAATCAAAACAGCAAAAAATATTTTTTTCAAAAAATGAGGGTAATTTAAGGAAGCACTGGGACAACATAAAACACACAAACATTGGCCAATATTCTTGATGAACATAAATACATAATTTCTCAACAAAATATTAGCAAACTGGATTTAACAATACATTAAAAGGATTATACACGATACTAGGGACACAGGATGATTCAACATCTGATGTAAATCAACTAACATGATCCATCAACAAAATCACAGATAGAAATCATATAATCATCAGCCTGTGACCTGCAGGCTGCTGCAGGTGGCTCAGGATGGTTATGAATGCAGTCCAACACAAAATTGTAAATTTACTTAAAAGCAGTATGAGATTTTTTTTGTGTGGTTACATGTTGCAGTATATTTAATGAGTGGCCCAGAGATGCCAAAACATTGGACACCCCTGATCTTAATTTTTGCAGGAAAAGCACATGACATAATTCAGCATCCTTTTGTGATAAAAACAAGTTAGGTATGAAGGGAACATACCTCAGAATAAAGACTGTATATAACAAACAAAGCTACTATCATACTCAGTGGTGAAAAACAAAGATTTTCTAAGATCAGGAACAAGTCACGGGTGCCCACTATTACCACTTCTAATCAACATAGTGTTGGATGCACTGGCCACAGAAATCAGACCAATCAGTAAATACATGAAAGATACCCAAATTGGAAAGGAAGCAGTAAAACTCACCATTTGCAGATGACATGATTTATGTATAGAACAGACTCCACTGAAAAACTAATAAATTCAATAAAGTAGCAGGATATGAAATGAATATTCAGAAATCAGTTGCATTTTTATTGATTATGCTATTACAGTTGTCCCAGTTGTTCCCCCTTTGCCCCCTCCAACACACCCCCCCTTCTGTGATCCCCCTCTTTTGTTCCTGTCTGTGGGTCATGCAAAATAAGTTCTTTGGCAACTCCATTTCCTATACTTGCTCAACATCCCCCTGCCCATTCTGTAACTACCGATTTGTACTTCTTAATCCCTTCACCTTTCCCGCATTCCTTCAGATCCCCCTCCCCTCTGGGCACCTCCCAATGTTCTCCATATTAATGATTCTGTTTCTGTTCTGCTTGTTTGCCTAGTTTGTTTTTTAGATTCAATTGTTCACAATTATATATTTATTGCCATTTTAATGTTCATTCTTTTGATCTTTTTCTTAAGTCCCTTTAACATTTCATATAATGGCTTGGTGATAGTAAATTCCTTTAGTTTTTTCTTATCTGGGAAACGCTTTATCTGCCCTTTCATTCTAAGTGATAGCTTTGCTGGATAGAGTAATTTAGGTTGTGGGTCCTTGCTTTTCATCCCTTCAAATACTTCTTGCCAGTCCCTTCTAGCCTGCAAAGTTTCTTTTGAGAAATCAGCTGACAGTCTTATAGGAACTTCTTTGTAGATAATTATCTGCTTTTCTCACAATCAGCTGACAGTCTTATAGGAACTTCTTTGTGGGTAATTATCTGTTTTTCTCTTGCTGCTTTTAAGATTCTCTTTAACCTTTGGCATTTTAATTTTGATGTATCTTGGTGTGGTCCTCTTTGGGTCCAACTTGTTTAGGACTCTGTGCTTCCTGGACTTGTATGTCTATCTCCTTCACCAAATTAGGGAAGTTTTCGTTCATTATTTTTTTCCAATAGGTTTCCAGTTTCTTGCTCTTTCTCTTCTCCTGGCACCCCTATGATGTGAATGTTGGGACACTTGAAGTTGTCCCAGAGACTGCTTACACTATCCTTGAATTTTTGGATTCTTTTTTCTTGCTGTACTCATTGGATGTTTTTTTCTCCCTTATTTTTCCAATCATTGATTTGATTCTCAGCTTCATCCACTCCACTGCTGATTCCCTGTAAATTGTTCTTTATGTCAATTAGCATCTCTTTCATTTCTGATTGGATCATTTTTATGCTTTTGAAGTACCCCTGAGTTCCTTGAGCATCCTTATAACCAGTGTTTTGAACTCTGCATCTGATAGATTGCTTATCTCCATTTTGTTTATTTCTTTTTCTGGAGTTTTGATCTGTTCTTTCATTTGGGCCATGTTCCTTTGTCTCATTTTGTCAGCATCTCTGTGTTTGTTTCTATGTATTAGGTAGAGCTGCTATGACTCCCTGTCTTGGTAGCACAGCCTAATGTAGTAGGTGTCCTGTAGGCTCCAGTGGCACAGCCTCCCCTATCACCCAAGCTGGGACTGGAGTTGTACCTACTGTATAGGTTGAGTACTCCCTCCTCTTGTAAATGAGTCTTGATTGCTGTCAGCCAGTCAATGGGAGGGATTTACCATATTTTTAGGACTATAAGACTCACTGGACCATAAGATGCACCTAGGTTTTAGAGGAGGAAGATAGGAAAAAAATTTTTGAAGCAAAAAATGTAAAATATTTAATAACCTGTGACCCTGCTCCACTGCCCTCGCCCCCCGCCACAAGCAGGGCAAGCCACATTCGGACCATAAGATGCACCCCCATTTCCCTCACAAATCAGGGGAGAGTGCGTTTTATTGTCCGAAAAATACGGTACCTAGTCTGGACAGGTGGCAGGACTGGCTATGACCCCTGGCCAGCAACCACCTCCCTCCATGGCTTGAGGTGGTTGGATGGTGCTCTGACATGGTCTGTAACTGTTCACTGGGTGTGCAGGCTCTGGGGTTTTCCTGGGTGGTGCAGTCCAAGGTCTGCCTCCACCTGTGTTCTGTTTGGGGCCCCTTAGTGTAAGCTATACAGCGATCTACAGATGGCTACTGCTTGTGCTGGGCTTGGGGCCCCTCAGCAAGAAGTAAGGGGTGGGGTGAGAGGTGGGATGGCTGGGCTCAGCTGTTTGAGTGGATTTAGGAAGATCTGAAGCTTGCCCCTAGCCAAGCCCTTCATATGGAAAAGGCACATTTACCAACTTGGGTGGGCTCATAAATTGGATGGGGTGGTCCCTTAGGTCATCAGGACAGGGCTCACCATGCAAGCCAGGTTGATGGAGATTCAGATATGGTGCCCCCTCACTGTGGTTCTGTATGGGGGAGGGCTCAGAAAGGGTACAATGGCTGCTGTCTGAAGTTCTGTCTGGGAGGAAGTTGTCCTCCAGCTCTCGCCCTGATGCCAGACACTTCAACTCCTCACCGTATGCCACTGGTGCCCTTCAAAGTACTGCCCCAGTGCTGGGGCCGAGAGGGAGTGAGTTTGAGTATGTGTGTGGTGTGAGGCCCTTTAAATGGAGAGGCCTGAGAATCCCACAGTTTCTTCCGCCGACCCAACCCCCACTGGTTTTTACAGCCAGAAGCTGTGGGGACTTTTCTTCCTCGCACTGGATCCTGGGCTGGGTGGTCTGGTGTGGGGCTGGGATCCTTCACGTCCAAGATATTCCTCCATTTTATATCCATCACACGTGGGTTTGGGAGCAGACTGTTTTGTGTCTCTGTGTCTCCACCCCTCCTACCTGTTTGGATGAATGTAGTTTCTTTAATTCCTTAGTTGTCGGACTTCCATACAGCTCGATTTTCTGATGGTTCTGAGTGAGATTTGTTCTGTAGTTTAGCTGTAATTCCGCTGTGGTTGTTCAAGGAGGCGAGCCGCTTTTACCTTGGCCTCCCTCTTGACCAGAAGTCCCCCGTTACATTTTTATATACCAATATCAAATGATCAAAAAAAGAAATTAATCCCATTTACAACTTCATCAAAAAGCATAAAATACCTAGGAATAAATTTAACCAAAGAAGTGAAAGACAAAAGATATTGAAAAAGAAATTAAAGAGGACACATAGAAATGGGAGGATATACCATGCTCATGGGTTGGAAGGATTAATACTGTTAAAATGTTCTTACTAAAGCAATATACAGATTCAATGCAATCCCTATGAAAATACCAATGGCATTCTTTTCCTAAATAGAACAACTAATCGTAAAATTTATATAGAACCACAAAAGACCCTGCATAGTCAAATAAATCTTGAGAAAAAACAAAGTGGGAGGTATCATGCTCCCTGGTTCCAAACTATACCACAAAGCTACAATAATCAAAACAGTGTGTTACCAGAGTAAAAACACAGATCAGTGGAATAGACTAGAAAACTGTATCTACAGAACTGATTCCAACTTGAAGTTAATCCACCAGCTTAACTTCTGAGTGAATGAACCAGGATCTTTGAACCCCTGTCCTTCCCCGGGGTGGACTCTGGCATGTGTACCGAGGCTGTGGGCTAATCATGGAATTTCCATTGGTCTTTCCTCTGGGCGTCCCTGATGTTATCTATCTCTTAGCTTACCTTGGCGCCAGAGCCTCCCAGAACCTGGACTCTTTGTTTCCCCTGACCACCCACACATTCCTTTCCTCGCTCATAGGTTGATTTCTGAGGGGGATAAAAACGGGTGGTCTAGGGGGTAAAGATGTGGAGATATAAATGTCCTGCTACCACCCAGTATTGCATTTCTGTAAGTAAGTTTCCTGTCAAACTCATTAATCAATAAGTTGGACTTCCCTGTCTTGTTCTTTGGTCATTTAGCTCCTTTGGCATTTGGGGGCCACTTTGCATATACAACCTTTTCATGCAACAAGAGCCCAGAAATAAATCCTCACTTACATGGTCAATTAATTTAAGACAAAAGACATAAGGATATACAGTGGGGTAAAAACAGTCTCTTCAATAGGTTGGGAACACTGGACAGATGCATGTAAAAAAAAAGAAATTGGACCACTTTTATACCATGTACAAAGATGAACTCAAAATGGATTAAAGACTTAAATGCAAGAACTGAAACCATAAAACTCCTAGAAGAAAACATACACAGTAAAGCCTTTTACATAGATCCTAACAGTATCTTTTTGGCTATATCTCCTTTCCTCAAAAGGAAACAGGCACACATAAACAAATGGGCCTACATCAAACTAAAAACTTTCTGCACAGCAAAAGAACCCATCAACAAAATAAAAAGACAATCTACTGAATGGAAGAAGATATTCGCCAATGATACATTCAATAAGGGGTTAATATAGAAATATATAAGGAACTCACACAGCAAAAAAATGTCCAATTAAAAAATATGCAAAGGACCTGAATAGACATTTTCTCCAAAGAGGACATACAGATGGCCAACAGACATTAAAAATGAAAAGGAGCTCAACATCACTAATCATTAGGAAAATGCAAATCAAACCCGCAGTGAAATACCACCTCACACCTATCAAAATGGGTATCATAAAAAAAATCAACAAATGCTAGTTAGGATGTGGAGAAAAGGGAACCCTTATTCACTGCTGGTGGGACTGTAAATTGGTTTAGCCATTTTGGAAAACAGTATTAAGATTCCTCAAAATATTAAAAATAGAGCTACCTTGAGATACAGCAATTCCATTTCTGGGTATTTGTTAGAATAAAACACATTAATTTGCAAAGATACACGCACCCCTATGTTCACTGCAGCATCATTTACAATGGCCAAGATATGGAAGCAATCTGAGTGTCCACTGATGGATGGACGGGTAAGTGAGATGAAGTACATATACACAATGTAACACTAGTCAGCAACAGAAAAGAATGAAATCTTGCCTTTTGCGGTATGGATTGACCCAGAGGGTATTATGCTAAGTGAAATAAGTCAGACGAATACCACATAGCACTTAAAATGTGAAATCTAAAAACAAAACAAATGAACAAACAAAGAAACCCATAGATACAGAGAACAAGCCAGAGCCAGGTTGGGGGTGAAAGGATGGGTAAAAAGAAAAAAAGTAAATGGACAATATTTTAAAAGAGCGACAGCTGGCATTTTGATTGTGTGCTGTGTTGTGGGTGTTTTACCCACTCTGCATGCTGTATCTTAGTTCCAGTAGTATCAACATGGAAGTTTGAATGGGATTAAAGCAAAATGTCATGGTTAAAATAAGGCTGCTTAATTCTGGCAGCCAGTGTAGACAATTGCAGTATTTCCTTTGTCTTCCCCTGTCCACATAGATCTCTCTGGCAGAAATAATTTCAGTTTTTAAAAAGTGATTTTTAAAGCTAGTAGTTCTTCTCTGACACTCTCAATGAGAGGAGCCTCTACTCGCCTCCCTGAAATAAACGGGGGGCAGGGGGCGAGTGGAACAGTCCTGTTCCTCTTCTGTCTTTGTTGCTGAGAAGACATTAGTTATTGTACAGGAGAGAGCTGAAGAGAAGGGCCATATAAGGAAATGAAATAGTTTCCCCAGGACCTGAGGAGAATGAGTGCATAATAATGTATTTGCCAGAAACGTACTCTGTGTCAAGACTCGTTTTGGTAAACTTGTCTCCTTTCATTGGTTCCGGGATCTCACTGTGCTGTAATGCAGCCTGTTACCACCGTGGACCGTTCTGGGGCCGCCTCGTTTTGTTGTGAGAAGGCAGTGTTGCCTTCTGAGTTATTGCCCTGGCGGCTCTGTAAATTAGCCCATGCTGTCACCGTGCCCTCCCTGAAGGGCACATTGTACCCAAATGACTGCATTTCAGATTGACGCTTGCTGCTGCAGGACACTTCTCACCACTTGTATCTGTGTCCAGTTTTTTCTGTTGTTGTTCCGAAGCGTGGGCCACCCACAGATTGCCACCCAGGCACTTGGGCCAGAGAAACTCAGTTGGGCTTCTGATCCAAACCCACCTTAACTCCAGACCTCACTTCCATTTCAAACGCTAAATGTTGTCTGGCTCCCCCGCCCCCACCCTCCCTTTTTTCCTCATTTGCTCTTGCCAGACTCTGTTTCTTGAGACTTCGCCCTGGCTTCTCCCCTCCCCCCACCTTTTTCTTAATGCTCAAAGTTTTTCATGGCTAGTTCTTCTTTAACTTCTTTCTTCAGTCTTTTAGGCTTTCTTTCTCAAGGTCCTTATTTCATGTCTTTTACAGTAATGTTCTTGAAGAATGGAAAAATCACGTTGTTGAGTATCTGCTTTGGATCATTCAAATCCAAAGTGTCAAGCAGTTGTTGAATGCAGTTATGTGTCCTCCTGGGGAAGGTACTGGAGGGATTGCAGAGCCCAGAGGTTACTGTTGCAGAGTGACAAGGCGCACACACGAAAGAGCAGTTGAGATGATGCTTAGATGACTGGTAGACAAGGGACTTAATTCAGAAAAGAACTGGGACGATCGTAATGGGCAAAACTTTATAGTCCTGTGCAGGGAACAACAAAGGATTTAAAACGAGACACAGGCTGAGGAAGGTCCAGCTCTTGAGTGTGTTTTATTTAGCTGTTTGAACGTCACCATTTACACAATCACGGTCTAAGTAAATCCTGATTAAGTGAGCCCTTACTGGAGTTATTTCTGTCCTGCCTTAAGAAGCAGAGTATTGGCAGAAAAGCAAGCAGGTCCCAGGGATTATCCCAAAGAATATCCTATAGATAGTTATTGGTTCAGCATAAATTCACCTGCACTGCGCACACGCCCGACCATTTTGGTGTGCTGGGGAAGCAGGGTGCTGCGGTGGAAACCACACGGGCCCGGGAGGTAGGGGGCTCTGGGTGCAGACACTACCTAAGGCACTGACCTTAGGTAAGGTACCTAAGGACTCTGAGAACCTCCGTTTGCTCACCTTTGTGTTACAGTGAGCCACCACCTACCTCAAAGCGTTGTTTTAAAAAGGCTGTAATGAAATAATGCATGGGCAGCCCCTAGTATTTTGACATATATCAAACTAACACAGAGCAGAATAGCTTACAGTTTTTGCACACTAACTATGTGCTAGGCACGGTTCCAGGTCTGTTAGATGTATTAACGTAATCCTCTTAACAACCCTATAAGACAGGTTCTTTTATTCCCATTTTACATATGAGGAAACTGAGGCCGAGAAGTAACTCGTTCAAGGTCACAGAGTTAGCAAGCAGCAGAGCCAGGAGGATATAAATCTCGACATCTTGGCCTCACTGGGTGCCTGTAGTCTTACCCGCCCTGCTATACTGCTCTTGGCTGTGTATTAGTTCACATTTCCATATTGTCCAAGGATGACTCGAGTCCATTTTTATGAGCACAAGGACAACCAGTGGTTCAGATCCCAGATTGTCACATTTGAAGGCAATCTTAATGTTTATCGAACTCAACCACTCATCTGCTTGAGTCCTCTCTACAGCATCCCTGCCAAGTGGTGTTGAAATCTATAAACAAAGATTCAATTATGTTCAGTATACCATATTACTAAATACAAAGTTAGGTAAGTAGACTAATAAATGTTAAGAAGAATTTAAAGAGAGGCTAGAATAAAGTAAAGTTTTATGATTAATTTTATATCACCAGGAAACTCTTCTAAATAGAGCATAGTTTTCCAAAGCAATCTATTTAATGGGTTTTAGCTTAAATCAAGAACACTGTTTTTCCTTAAAAAAAAACCCAAAACAAAAAACATCTCCAATTCTTGGTTTGGCTTTTGACTTAAACTTTGTAAGAAAATAAAGAGGAAATTTGGCATATTTTCCCTATTTAAGCCATGCTAGAGACTCACAAGACAAGGAATGATTCAAAAGCTAGTTATGCCCTACCTTACATTGGTCTTTATCTTATTTCAATCTGTGTGATAACCCATAAAAAAGTTCTCTCCCCCATTTTGCATAAAACTAGCCCAGGTTGTCTAGCCAACACACTGAATACCTCACAGTAAGGAAGTGAAACAGGGTGAGATCCTAGGTCTTCAGACTTCACACCGTGTGACTTTCCTACTGTTAGCAACCCCTAAGGAAGAGAGTATGTCGGTCTGTTCATAAGTTGCCTTGAGTGAATGCTGACTGATTTGCCTAACAACCAGGATGGTTGCTGTGAAAGGTAGAAGAGAAGCACGTGACAAGTCCTCTGCTTCCCAGGGACTGACAGTCGTGTTCATTAAAGAGGGGTGTGTGTGTGTGTGTGTGTTTAAGTAACTATGTACCCAGCACTTTTGTGCTCAATGCTGGGGATAGAAAGGTGAATTTCTTACCCTTGAGAAATTTACTGTGTAGTAGGAAGGAAGACATAGACCAATAGTTACAATAGTGTGCTGAAATAGTAGTATCATATTTATGAGTGCTTGCCGTGGGCCAAAATTTATGCTCGCTATGTAAATACATTTTCTCTGAACCTCACAACAGCTTTCATTTACAAATGAAGGTAGGGAGGTTAAGAGAGTTAACATGATTTGCCCAAAAGTGCGATGTGTTTATTTTTAATAATAAATTCATAATGAGAAACTGGAGGAGCTAGAATACTGGAATGGCTGTGACTGGCGAACCTGCAGGAAGCTGACTGACTCCCTGTCAGATGGCCGTGTAAGCAAACGCGGAACAGAACGAGAGACATGTTTAAAATTGCCGATCCCACACAGGGATGATCTTGCCGGTGGTTCAGGTCCCCGAAGCTTTTGGCTGTGATCCCCTGCAACTATCTTTCCATAAGGAAAGCCACGCCCGTGGACTATACATTAGGCTAGAGACTAAGGCCTCCTCTCCTCTGGCAGGCGTTCCAGCTGGCCTGGAAGGAGGGCCAGAATTTGAACTCCAGGCTTTCTGACTTAACGCCTGTATTCGTTCCGCTGTATCCTGTCGTTCCTCCTCCGTGAAAGGAGGTGTGGACCTGCTCACTGGTGTGGCCAGGGGAAGGGCTGTCTGTGACTGCCTTGGGGATTAGGGACTCACAGAGGAGGACGTGCTTAAACTGAGGTCGTAAGCATAGGAGGTTGCCAAATGGGAAAGTGAGGGGCATCCCAGACAGAAGGAACGGGACATATAACATAACAGGCACAAGAAAAATCATGGACTGTTTAGAGTTACAGGCGGTTTGGTGAGAGAATAGTGGGTTGTGAAGCCAGATAAGTAGGCAGGGCCCAGATCACAGAGGTCTTAGCTAAGTACTTTAGACTTCACTCTATAGGCAATTGGAGGCCACTGAAGAATGACATGTCAGATTTGTACATTTGAAAAAAAGAAAATAATATGAGGTTGGATTTAGTTCAGTTTTAGGCAAATGACCCCTTTGATTCCCTCGGAACCTCGGGAGAGGAGAGAATTGACTTCAAATGTGGAATGAGGAGCCTTTTGCTGGGTCATCTCATGCTCGGAAGCCCTCTGGCTCTTGCCTGAGCCAGGGTCCTCGTTAAACCATGGAGATGGGATTGGTTCCACGGTTCCACTACGGATACACGGAGGCCCTTCTCTGACGCACAAACACACTCCGATTTAGACCTGGAACTGACTGCATCTCCCTGGAATTCTCTGTGCCAAAATGACCCACAGTCCCAGCCTGGCCAACTGAATTCATCCCAATTATATTTATTGTACACCTATTCCATGCCAGCTGCTTCCATATTCTTTGTCACTTAATCTTAGCAATCCTGCGAGGGGTAGCTATCAGCCCAGTTTCGTGAATTAGGACGTTGGCTGGCAGAGAGGCTGCCCAGCGAGGCAGCACGGGGTAGAGCTCGGATTTAGGGGCAGACTGTGAGCGTCCTGTCGTCATCTGCTCCTGACGCGGGTTCTTTTCCACTGATGTGGAGCACGGTTCACAGTCTTGCATGTCGTAATCAGGGGGCACATCGGGCACTCACTAACCCGCCGTCGAACCTGGGACTATGTAATGATATGCTTCTCCTCGGGCTGTAAGGTTGTTTTTTTTTTTTTTGGTGGGAAAAGCTCACCCCTAAAGTAAGGAAACAGTTGTCCCAAAGGTCCTGCATGAGGCCCCCACAACTTAAAATTGTGTGTAACTCGCAGTATGAGTTAGGTGGCTTCCCAGCCTATAAAACGTTAAAAGCAGCAGAGCACCTAGGGACAGTCCCTTGCCTGTCAGGCGAGTGGTGGCCACGGCTTGGTTTTGTAGAAAGTACTTGGACTTCAGAGTCTGCCTGGCTGGCGCTCAGTGCCTGTTTACTAGCAGTGTGACTTCTAAAAAGCCAGTGAACTTGCAACTTAGCCTCGGTTCACCCATCTGTAAGGTGGAGGCAGTACTACCTCAAGGTTACTGTGAGAATTAGAGAGAAACAGACAGAAAGGGCCTGGTTCGTGGTGGCTGGTCAGTCAATAACTGTTAGGATTTGCAAAGCAGTGCTTTGGGCCCTAATCCGACCTACGTGAGAAGAATGAGTTGTCGCCCTTCACTTATTTTTTCAGCTATTCCTTATTCCAGTGTCCACTGTATGTCACAGACAACACACCAGG
Organism: Trachops cirrhosus; assembly: GCA_028533065.1. Lineage (NCBI taxonomy): Eukaryota > Metazoa > Chordata > Mammalia > Chiroptera > Phyllostomidae > Trachops > Trachops cirrhosus. The sequence goes on from CM052543.1 coordinate 41,747,342, forward strand.
CCATCAGAGCTGACGTTATGACAAAGTGAGGAGGGACTGCTCATCCACCCAGCGTGCCGGCGGGCACCCTGGTGGTTCTGCTCACCTGTCCTCTCATGACCCCCTTGGATCCGCCAGCACCTGCCTCTCAGGTGGGCTGCCACATCACTCTGCGTGTGTTCTGTACTCTTGTTCCGACCACATTCGAACAGTTGAAACAGTTCAGTTGAACAGTTCAAACAGTTGAAAAGAAGCCAGGGGTCTGGGCGGACGTTCTCTTTCCCCAAGTACAGACATCAGGGGGCGCCTTGATAAGTGAGAAAAACAAACAGATCCCCCTCGGTGAAGAGGCCTCCCGGTGCCCCGTGATGTATGGGGTGCTCAGGCGCAGTCACGCCCGCAGTCCCAGCCCATCTGTCTTCTCTGCTCGCCGCCTGGGTACCGTCCCCTTGTGGTTTGCATCATTCCCAGACGCCGGCCAACTCCAGCCCTCTCCAGTTTGCTTGGTCAATAGCTGTCTTATTTACACACACTCCCTCTCTCTTTGGACGCCAGATGTGAAGTTTCAAGACAGCAGAGGCCAGGCTGGCGAACGCTGTGACACCTGCTTGAGCAGGCAAGCCAGTCAGCTGCTGCTTCTGGTGATGTTGGCCCCTTTCATGGACAGCATGAGCGCTTCACCCCACCAGACACACACGGGCAGCTGAGGGAGCCTCATAAATTATGGTTTTGTTTGTTTACTCAGGGCAGGCAGCGTGGTGTAGTGGAAAGAGCCTTGCACTTTGAAGCAGAAAACATGGGTAGAGTCCTCCCTGATGGTGTGGTTTTGTCTTCAGAGCTCCTCTTTCTTTGCAGATACATAATACTGAGATCGCACTGTTGTAAGTGCTGGTGGTTTACCTGCTTATTGGCCACCTCCACCTTCTTGTGAGTTCGAGGAGGTCAGGGTTGTCCTGGCTGTCGCTTCATCTCCAGCACCTATCTCCAGACAGGGCCTGGAACATAGTAGGTGCTTAGAAAATATTGAATGAACAAATGGATGAATAAATGAATGAATTCTGAAACTGCCTCTTCTACCCACTGGCCATGTGGTCATAGAAAAATCATTTCTCTTCTCTGGGCCTTAGTTCTGTCAGCTATAAATCGACAGCCTTAGATCTTTATCCTTGACACTCTAAGACTGTAAGATTCATTCACTTAACAAATTACCTGGTGTCTCTGTGCTGGGCACTCTGCCAAGGCCTGAAAAGAGTCATAGACCAGTCGGCAGCAGAGCCTACCCTCGTGGAGCTTGGAAAGGGAGAGGCAACCAAATAAACCACGGCATACACAGGCGTTAGGACCATGGTGACAGCCTGACCAGGGGTCTGCAGAGGATGTGTGGGAGGCGGGCCTAACCCTGGTGGGAACCCTGGGGCTGTCGTTCCAAAGGCAAAGGGCGGCCAGTGAAGACAGCTCGCTCGTTACCGGGAGCCCACTAGCGCAGACACAAGGGAGAGCGGGAGCCCCCCTGCCGTGCCTGTCTGAGGGGGACCTCGCAGATGTTACCCCCTTTTGTAGATGAGAAAACAGGCCCGGGGCGGTCGGGTGACTCACAGCCACCACCGCACTAGTTGGTGATGGAGCTTGCTCTTTGCAACTTCAGCCCACTACTTTCATGCCACCTTACAAAGTTGAGAGGTGTTTCCCTCTTAAAACCTCCAGATGCTTAAATTTTGGAGCTGAATACCTTGTAAAACACAATTCCCATCTGAAAATTGAATGTCTTGTAAGCAACTTTTAAGCAAGTCTGAGAAAGACAAGTTTCCCCTGAGCATTCTGCTTACACTTTGGGTGACTACAACCAAACCTTAGATGTATTTTAAATTATCCTTAGGATAGATTCCTAGAAATAGAATCACTTTGTCAAAGGATATACATTTTTAGAGACTCTTGATATGTATTGCCAAATTGCCCTTCCTAAAGTTGTACCAATTTTGATGTTTATCATCAGTACATAAAGTCATAAGGTAATCAGTAAGAATGACTTTCTTGCTGCTTCATATAACGGGGACCAAGCTAATTTAACTTAAGCAAAACTGAATAAAGCTGAGTTTCCAGTGTACTTACTTTGTTCATTTAGAGACAGGAAATGCAAATAGGCTTTGACAGTTTTAATTGAGGAAGGAAGAAGAAGCTAAAGCCATAGTGTCCACGTGACGCAGAAAGCCCCCTGAGGCCTCCAAGGAAGCCAAGGGCTGCCTCACACATGGTCCTGGTCCGGCCGCTCACTCGCAGGGAGGCGCTTGGGCGCAGCAGCTGCTGCTGAGCTTGGTGAGGCTCCTGGAGACGCAAGCAGGTCTAAGAAGCTGCTGGAACTCTGGGGGGTCTTAAAAGTACTGAGAAGGAAGAAGACCCTTCTCTGGCAGAAGCTGCTCTGGTGGGGAGAGCAGCAGTGAGTGATAGCCGCCGGCAGAACTGAGAGGGCCGGCGTGGGCTTGTTATCTCGGCACGTGGGGGCACCACACAGGCCCAAGAGTCAGGGAGCTGGGTGGATGGTGCGATGGCCTGGGTCTTTAGCTTCTCCAGCGTCTTGCACAAAGTAGGGTGCTCCAGGTAAGTTTTAGAGCCAAGTAGAAATTAGGATAACATGGTTCATGCCCCCACAGGACTTACAGTCTAGTGAGGGTTGACGAGAGGCGATAAGCAATTGCAATATATCAAGAGAAGGCCATGGGAGAAGCGCAGGGAACCACAAAAGCATGCGGCAGGGAGCCCCACGCCCAGGGAGCCCAATGGCAGATATGCTTCGGTTACAGGGTACATTCCAATGAGCACAGAGACAGCATATTCCCTGTGCACCGCTGTGTCCCAGGACCTGCTACATGATGGGCCCTCCATAAACATTTGATGAATGGATGAATACAAGAAAGAATGAAGCGATGTCTAAATTGTCAAGCCAAGTTGAGGATAGGAATAAGGTTCCAAGGAGAGAGAAAGGTAGAGTGAAGGACTGGGTAGATTAAGAAGTAGTTTAATGTGGCTAAAACAAAGACAAGGAAGCTCAGAGTGTCAAAATTCAAGGCTGAAGAGGTAAAAGGAGGTCAGGTCATGGAGGGTCTTATAAGCCATATTTAGGAGTTTGGATTTTTTCTTAAGGGAAATAGTGCCTCATTATTTAGCTAGGAAGTGATATAGTCGGATGATAGAGATAATAACAGTGGTTAGTTACTACATGCCAGTTACATACCAGAGACTTTACACATAGTATCTCTTAATTTAAGAGCCCCGAAAGGTATGTATTGTTCCCCATTTTATACATAAAATTATGTGGCTTATCAAAGGTCAAATAACACACCCCAGATTGAACCCCGGCCTGTCTGACTCCCAAGCCTGTGCGTGCCCCCCACTGCCCTCCACTGCTCCCGTTGTTCCCGATGCTTTTTCCTTCTTTGTTATCGGCAATGGCCTTCACCTGGTCCTTGGCTGCAAGAACATTCTTTAGCCACGCATGTCAGTAGCTTGCTAGGACAGCCCAGAGCTGTGCCACTGCTGTTGAGTTTTTGTTGCGTAGAATGGTAAGAGCCTGTGGCTTCAGGTACGATGCTTCACCTGGCTGTGTCACTCTCCTGTTAGCCTTTCAATCGCATCTACCCAGTACAGATCTTAATACACGTGACGTGACCATAGTAACAAACAATGGATGTTTGCACCTGAAACCTGTACAATTTTGTTAACCAGTGTCACTCCAATACATTCAATAAAAATGGAACAAAAAAAGACTAAGCTCATCCACAAGGACATTATCTGCCTGCCAGAGCGACACTCAACACCCTACTAAGGAAGACAACAAAATCCATCATCTAAAAGCATAGTATCCATAATGTCCAGCAAAAAATAAAGTATTAGTAGATGTGCAAAGAAGCAGAAAAATGTGACTGCTAATCAGAAGAAAAATAATTTAATAGAAAAAGACCCATAAATGACATTAATGTTGGAATTAGCAGACAAGGAGCTTAAAATAGTTATAAACATGTTGAAGGAACTAGAAAAAAGTATAAACATAGTGAGAAAATAAGGAATCTCAACAAATAACTGAAAATTATTTTTAAAAAAGAATCAAATAGAAATTACAGAACTGAAAAATATAATAATTTTCAAAATTTACTGCTTAATCTATGATTCAATGCAATCCAAATCAAAATCCTGGCAATTATTTTTGGACATGGACAAACTGATTGTAAAGTTTATGTGGAGAGGTAAAAGATCCAGAATAACCAACACATGATTGAAGGAGAAGAACAAAGTTCAAAGTCATTGCTTGACTTTTGAGACTTACTATAAAATTATACTAAGCAAGACTGTGATCTTGGTGAAAGGACACGCAGATCAATGTAGCAAAATAGAGAATCCAGAAGTAGACACATATAAATATTGGGTTGGTCAAAAAGTCCATTATATATTTTTTCTTGTATGATGGCTCTATTAGTGCTTATGTATTTTTATTAAATTTTTAAAAAGATTTTATTTATTTATTTTTAGAGAGGGGAATTGGGGGAGAAAGAGAGGGAGAGAAACATCAATGTGTGGTTGCCCCTCACACACCCCCTACTGGCCTGCAACCCATGTGCCCTGACTGGGAATCAAACCAGTGACACTTTGGTTTGGAGGCTGGCACTCAATCCACTGAGCCACACCAGCCAGGGCTATTTGTCTTTAACTTCATTCAAAACAATTTGTGTTAGATTGTATTGTGACGGCTGTCATATCAACATGCATTAAAAAAACTTATCAAAACTGGTGAAATTTTGTACAGTCATTTTAATATTAAAGATGGAAGAAAATACACAACATTTTTGGTGTATTATGCTTTATTTCAAGAAAGGTAAAAACGCACCTGAAATGCAGAAAAAGATTTGTGCAGTGTACAGAGAAGGTGCTGTGACTGACTGAACATGTCAGCTGTGGTTCTTGGTACTATCGACATTTGGACCAAATAATTCTTTGCTGTGGGGCTGTCTTATGCATGGGAAGGTGTTTAGCAGCACCTCTGGCCTCTACCCACTAGAAGCCAATAGTGGGAAACAGCCAACATACTCAAAATATCCACATCAATAAAGTTATTGGTGAAAATGAAAAATGTGTCTTATTTTACAGAAAAAAACAAAACAGACTTTTTGGCCCACCCACTATATCAATTGATCTTTCACAAAGAAGTGAAAGGTAACATAGTGGAACAGAGATAGTCCTTTCAACATATGGTGCAGGAACAACTGTGCATTCACACACACATACATAACAGACCTTACACTGTTTACACAAATTAACTCAATGTGGATCATAGACCTAAATGTGAAGCACAAAACTATAAAACTCCTACAGGCAAATATAGGAGGAAACCCAGATGACTAGGGGTATGGCGATGACTTCTTAGAGACAACATCAAAGCACATGCTTCAGCCCTGGCTGGTGTGGCTCAGTGAAGTGAGTGCTGGCCTGTGAGAGGAACAGTCGCCAGTTCGATTCCCAGCCAGGGCCCATGCCTGGGATGTGGGCCAGGTCCCTGGTTGGGGATGTGTGAGAGGCAACCAATCCATGTTTCTCTCACACATCAATGTTTCTCTCCCTCTCCTTCTCCCTCTCTTCTGCTCTCTCTAAAAAATAAATAAAATCTTTAAAAAACCATGATCCATGAAACAAAGAATTGATAAGCTAGACTTTATTAAAATTAAAAGTTTCTTGTCTATGAAAGATACTGTTAAGAAAATGAAAAGCAATTAACAGAGAAAATATTTGCAGTTGCTATATCTGATATAAGACTGTTACTTGAAATATACGAAGAACCCTTAAACTCAATAATAAGAGAACAAACAACCCAATTGAAAAATGAGCAGCCCTGGCTGGTGTGGCTCAGGGGATTGAGTGCTGGCCTGCAAACCAAAAGGTCTCTAGTTTGATTCCCAGTCAGGGCACATGCCTGGGTTGCAGACCACGTCTCTGGCAGGTGGCAGGTGAGAGGCAACCACACACTGGCGTATCTCTCCTTCTCTTTTCCCCTCCCTTCCCCTCTCTCTAAAAGTAAAATAAATAAAAATCTTTTAAAAAATGGGCAAAAGACTTAAAAAGAGAAGTCACCAAAGAAGACACAGTTAAGTCCTTACTTAACATCATCAATAGGTTCTAGAAAACATTGACTTTAATCAAAACAACGTATAATAAAACTAATTTTACCATAGGCTAATTTATATAAACAAGAATTCAGTTCCTATGAACTCATCACAAAAACATCACCAAACTTCCAAAGACCCAAAACACTTCTAATATTAAACATATAAATAAATATGAGCTATACATCCATTTAAGAAAGATTAACAAAAACAAGTACAATAATTCTTTCCCAACCCACTTATTCCAGTCCAGGGCTGCAGGTGGTGGGAGCCTCTCCCAGCAGCTCAGGAGCCGACCCTGGACAGAAGGCCCTTCCTCCACAGGGCCACTCAGAAACGCGCTCACTCACCCAGACAGGGACAATGCAGACATGCCGATTAACCTCGCATGCATATCTTTGGGATGTGGGAGGAAAGTGGAATAACAGAGATGCAGACATGGGGAGAATGTGCAAACTCCACACAGACAGTAGCCCTGGCCAGGAATTTTTTTTCTCATAAACATTGTAACAAAATGATGATTAATAAAATGATGTTATTTGAAGGCCTGCTGAGTGCCCACGTGGCAAACATGAAGAGGTGCTCCGCATTATATATTATTTGGAAGTTACAAATTGAAACAATGAGATACCACTATACATCTGTTAGGTCAAAATCCAAAACACCACCACCACCAAATGCTGGCAAGAACGTGCCGCAAAAGGAACTCTGTTTTACTGCTGGCGGAAATGCAAAGTGGTGTGACCACTTTGGAAGACAGTCTGGTAGTTTCTTACAAACTACACAGTTTTACTATATGATCCAGTGATTGTGCTTTTTGATATTTATACGAAATGAGTTGAAAACTTAGGTCCACATACAAAAATCTTGTGTCCACAGAAAAACCTATACATGGATTTTTAAGGCAGCTTTATTCATATGTGAAGTAAAAGCTAACAGAACTGAAAATAGATACATTCACGATTTAGAAGGATATAGAATGATGGGGGCAGGACTTCTGGAATGGCAGAGTAAGGAGCTCAGGAAATCCTCATAAAAAAACAAAAATTAAAAAAAAACCCAAAATGCTAAAACTGGACAAAATTGTCAAAACTAGAAGTGATCAAAGGCTTACAACAATTTGAAAAGCATTTAGTCATGACAACTACTGAATATCCTGTAAGGACAGTGGTATTCTGTGACATCTTAGCCTGTGGCTGCCCCTAACCAACCCCCCCTGCCCCCCCCCGCCCCCCCGCGTCCAACACCACCCTAGCTCAGTCACCATGGTAACTGTTCTACACAAAGTGGCAAACCTTGAAAAACTGCAGCTGTGCTTCCAAAGGGGATCACTTTATTTGGAGCACAGCTTAAACAATGCCATGCCCAGGGGCATTGAAAGAAAACAGTAGCAATCTCAGTAACAAAACAAAACAAAAAAATATGGAAGGCCAACAACCCAGCTAGCTTCGGGTTTAGGCCCTGTTGGGGGAAGAAAAAGGAACTAGAAATTTTTTGGAAGATTTTTATTTATTTGTTTTTAGAGATAGGGGAAGGCAGGGACAAAGAGAGGGCGGACAACATCGATAGGCTGCTTCTTCTACATGTCCTGCCCAGGGACCAAACCTGCAACCCAGGCAGGTGCCCTGACAGGGAATCGAATGGGCAACCTTACGCTCTGCAGGACAGTGCCCAACCAGCTGAGCCACACCAGTCAGGGTGGGACCAGAAATTTAACAGGGATGTACAGGGAATAAGACAGCCATCGTAGGCCTTGATAAGCTCCCGCATCTCCGGCAAACACGTGAGCAGAAGGGACCAAACGGTGCCCTTGTTCCTGGCACTGTTCCTGGTGAAACTTGAGGGCATGCATACAGGTAAAGGGAAGGTGAGAGTGCCCGACCGAAAGTAAAGGCTGGGGCAGACTTGTAAACTACCTAAATTTTGAATGTGCAATCCAACCCCTGCAAAGATTTATCACAGAGCCATTGGAGAAGGTGAAATATCACGGGCCCCATGTGTTTAAGTGTAACCTCTGAACACTCACTGACTGACTGCTTAGCAATGCCGACCCAAAGGCAACCTCTGGAAGAAAGGCTTAAAAATGAAGACAAGAATTAAAGGGAAGAAAAGACATCAGAGGTTACATACACACTACAGGCTCCACACACTTAGTCCAGGCAAGTTACTAAACAAGCCAAAGCAACAACAACCCCTGGGGGGAATTGTCAGACAGCAGAATTGCTAGAACCTATTGTCCAACAAAACCAAAAGACAAGATGTGCACAGAAATGGGGAAGTAGAATCCATATTCAGTAAAAATGCAGTGACTGCAATAATAGACAAGACTTGAAAAACCTTATCAACCAATTTGACCTGATTGACACTTACAGAACTCAACACTCGACTTCGGAATACCTGTTCTTTTCTGATGCATGTGAAAGAGAAACTGTGTATTTTTACAAAATTCAACACTTGTTCTTCATAAGAAGAAAAAAAAACCCTGTTCTAACTAAAAATAGAACAAAATATCCTCAGTAAAGCAGAATCTACAAAAACCTATGTTAAATATGATACTCTTGGTGAAATATTCACTTTCCCGCTAAGTTTAGAAACAAGGCAATATCTGCTATCATGAATTTACTCAATATTATATTATTTAAGATTCTAGTCAATGAAATAAGACAATAAAATTAAGTACAAGGCATATAAATCAAAAAAGCGGTAAAATAGTTTTTATTTTCAAAGAACATCATCATATACATAGAAGAACTTAAAGCTATAAAAAACTTCCTGAATAGCCAATAAATGAATTTAGTAAAGTGACAGAATACCAAGTCAAAATGTAAGAATCAATTGTAATTAGCCCTGGCTGGCCGTGGCTCAGTAGATTGAGCACCGGCCTACAAACCAAAAGGTCGCTGGTTTGATTCCAAGTCAGGGCACATGCCTGGGTTGTGGGCCAGGTCCCCAGTAGGGGGCACTCCAGAGGCAACCACACATTGATGTTTCTCTCTGTCTCTTTCTCCCTTCTTCCCCCTCCCTCTAAAAATAATTAATAAATAAAATATTTTTTAAAAGGGACAAAAGATATGAATAGATGCTGTACAAAGGAAGACATATTGTACAAATGACCGGTAAACACTGAACATGTGTTTAGTATCATTCTTCATCTGAAAAGTATAAATGAAAACAAGCCTGAGATACCACGTTTCCGCTGGAATGGCTAAATTTAAAAAGACCGCCAACACTTAATTTGGTGAGGATGTGGAGTAAGCAAAGTACATTGCTGGTGGGAGTGTGAAGTGTAGTGATGCAACCACTTTGAGAATCAGTCTGGAACTTTCTTGTAAAGTTAGCATGTACCTACCAAATGACCCAGCAATTCCACTTGGAAATACTTACTCACGGAAATGAAAACATATGTCCATATAAAGATTTGTACACTAATGTTCATAGCAGCTTTATTCCAAAACTGAAAACAGCCCAAATATCTAACAACAGGTGAGTGGATAAACAAATTCTCCTATATTCATATAGTGGAATACAACTCAGCTATAAGAAGAAATGAACTCTGCCAAACATTTAAAGAAAATTTACTACTAATTCTTCACAAACTCTTCCACAAATTAGAAGAGGATAAAACACTTTTCAGCTCCTTTCATGAGGTTACTCTTACCCTGATACCGGACAAAGACTTCAGGAGAAAAGAAATCAGACTAATATCTCTTGTGAATATAGATGCAAAAATCCTCGACACAGTACTAACAAACTGAATCCAGCAACACGTGAAAAGGGTTATTCACCATGGCCAAATGATATTTATTCTTAGGAATATAAAATTGGTTTAACATTTGAAAATTAATTCATGTAATACACTTCATCAATAGAATAAAGGACAAAACCACATGATCATCTCATTAGAATCAGAAAAAGCATTTGACAAAATTCAACACTGTTTTGTAATTTTTAAAAACCCACTCAAAAAATTTAGAAGGAAACTTTCTCAACCTGATAAAAGACATCTATGAAGACCCATAGCTAACTCATACTTAATGGCAAAAAACTGAAAGCTCTCCTCACATGGTCAAGAACAAGACAAGGATGTATGCTTTCTCCACTTCTGTTCAACATTGCACTGTTGAAAGTTCTAGCTAGGGCAATTAGTCAAGAAACAGCAATAAAACGGATCTCTGTTGGAAAGGAAGAAGTAAAACTCTATAGTCAGATGACATGATCTATATAGAAAATCCTAAGGAATCGACTTTTAAAAAAACTATTAGACCTAACAAACAAGTTCAGAAAGATTTTAGGATACAAGATCAATATACAAAATCCAATTATATTTCTACAAACTTTCAATGAACAACCTGAAAATGAAATTAGAAAAATGATTCCATTTAGAACAGTACCAAAAAAACCCAAAAATACTCAGTAATAAATGTAACAAAAATACAGCACCTATATTCTGAAACCCACAAAACATTGTTGAAAAAATTAAAGACAAATAAATGAAAAGATCTCATGTTCACAAATCAAAAAACTTAATACTATTGTAATGGCAATAGTCCCTATATTGATCTACAGAATCAATGCAATCTCTATCAAAATCCCAACTGGCCTTTTTTTTGGTGGGGGGCAGAAATTGACAAGGTAATCCTGAAATTCATATGGATATGCAAGGGACCAAAATCTGTTAAAACAATTTTAAAAGGAAGAACAACATTGGAGGACTCATAGTTCTTGGTTTCAAAACTTACTGCAAAGATACAGTAATCAAGACAGTCCAATATATATGGATGACATATATATCAATGGAACAGAATTAATAGTCTGTATTCGTGGTCAATTGCTGTTCAACAAGGATGCTAAGACAATTCATGGGAAAAGAATAGTTTTTTTCAATAAATGGTAATGGAACTGAATTGTCACATGCAAGGGAATAAAGTTGGGCCTCTTTCTTACATTATACATAAAAATTAGCTGAACGGGGTCTGGGGGTAGGAGGAAATGGGAAACTCTTTGAATACAGAATTTCAATTTTGCAAGATCAAAAGTTCTGGAGATCAGTTGCATAACAATATAAATGTACTTAACAGTACTGAATATACACTTTTAAATGGTTAAGATGCTAGATTTTATGTTATGAATATTTTACCACAAGTTTAAAATTTGTAATAAAAACATTTAACTCAAAATGGATCATAGGAAAAAAACAGGGGTAAATCTCCATGATCTTGGGTCACGGGTCACAGAAGAAAAAATAGTTAAATTGGACTTTAAAGCACACACTAAAAAAAAATGAAGACTACCTACAGAATGGGAGAAAATATTTTGCAAATAATTTGTCTAATAAGGGAATTGTATCCAGAATATATAAATAACTATAACAACTCAACAATAAAAAGACAAATCACCCAACTGAAAAAGAGGCAAATAATCTGAACAGACATTTCTCTAAAGAATATATACAAATGATCAATAAATAGATGAAAAAATGCTCAGGCTCATTCATCATTAGGGAAATGCAAATCAAAATTTCAGTGAGAAGCCACTTTGTGCCTACTGAAATGGCTGTTGTGAAAAATGACAGACAATAACAAGTGTTGGGTCCTGGCCAGGTAGCCCAGTTGGTTAGAGCGTCGTCCCAATACACCAAGGTTGTGGGTTCAATTCCACGTCAGGGCACATACAAGTGTTGGCAAGGACAGGGATGAACTAGAACCTTCAAGCCTTGCTGGTGGGAATGTGAAATGGTGTAGCCATTTTAGAAAATGTTAAATATCTATAATTACTATATGGCCCAGAAATTCTGCTCCTAGGTATATACTTAAAGGAAATAAAGCAACGTTCACTCAAAAACCTGTACACAAATTTTCATTGCAGCATTATCCGTAAGAGCCAAAAAGGAGCAACAACCCAATGTTTGTCAACTGACGAAAGGTACGTTGAAGGCGGGCTACCCACACAGTGGGGCAGTACTCAGCCGTAGAAAGGGATGAGGGGCCGACGCGTGCCGCAAGAGGATGAACCTGATAAACATCACACTGAGCGAAAGAAGCCAGACACACAGATTACGTGTTATGTCACAGGGAGAAGCAGAGCAGACTGGAAACATACAGCATATAATCAGTATTTGCTGGGTGAATAGGTGAGTTAAATAAAATACCCAGGACTTGGCCAACTAGATTTAAAAGGTGTAAGGGAAATGAAACTGAGATAATGCTGAGTTTTCTACGCTGGGTGAGTGAGGGGCAGGTGGGACATTAAAGAGACCTAGAGAATCATGGTAGAACCTGAAGGTCTTGGGTGCCAGAGGGGAGCACAGATTTAAGAGTCATTGGCTTAGAGGTGATGGTCAAGTTCACCAAGGGAAAAAGTTCAGAAATGAAAAGAGCAGAGTTGGGGCCAGCTGAGCCTTCTGCCCCTTCTTGTTTTTGGAAAAGGGTGTCTGAGACCCCGGGCATTTAAGTGACATGGGGGTGTTTGGTGCAGAGGAAAGAACCGAGGCCTTGAGCCAGAGGATACTGGTTCTTTGCTTTAGCTTCATCTTGCTGTGTGACCTTGGGCAACTGACCTTAGTGAGTGGGGCTCACTTTCCTCACCTGTAATCAGGAACGGTAATGCCAGCCCTCTCTCCCTCCCACAACTGTTGCAGGGAACAAAAGGGGGAATGGTAAGAAAGTGCTTCATAAACTGTAAAGGCTCATCACATGTAAGGTATTATTACCACTGCAGTGGGAAATGCAGAAGGCCAATAAAGTGGATTTGGTTGCAGTAAGCATAGGGGTTATTTTCTGTTTCTTAAAAGAAAAAAAGAAAACCCAGCAGCAGCAAGTACTGCCAGGTGCACAGCGTAGTTTTTCCAACTTTGAAAAGCAAATAAAAGCGAGGGGCCAACTGGCTCATCCACGGAGGCCTGTCTTCACCAATTGACTCTGAAATCATGACCCAGCGAATGGCTGCAGGCACGAGCCCAGAACAGCAGGCCCTGTCCTGGTGGAGCGGGACCCAGGGGGTGCGGGGCCGGTGGAGGCTGTCCTCATGGCCAGACACCTGGTCCGTGGGCCCCTGTGGCTTGGCGCTTCCTTCAGCCACCCGCCTCCCCAGCCAGATGCAATCCTTAGAGTCCCAGGCGGCCTGTGAAGGGTGCTGGCCAGCCCCCGGGCCATGTTCAGGAGTGTCACCTCAGGGTTAGGCAGAGGAGTGACCATGTCTTCACCACAAAATAGGCCAGGCTGGGTTTCTATGGCTCCCCAGGTGGCCGGCCTCATTAGACGTGAGGGCCGCACTGGGTCTGCCAAAACTGCGGGACATGGTCCAACGCAGGAGGCTTGGGGAAGCTACTTCTAGTCCTTTCCAGGCCCAGAGACACGTCCCCCCAATGCCTGGCTGTCCCCGCAATGTGAGCCCCTGCAATTTGTGTGCCAGCCTGGAGACAGTCCTCTCAAATGGCACTCTGAGGCAGCCACGCTCTTCTCAAACCTTCCTGGCCAGGACAAGAGAGGACCTTAGTGACCCTCTGCCCAGCCCGCCCACCCCCATTTTCAGTTGAAGAACCTCAGGCCCGGAGAGGCAGGAACTTATGGAAAGGTCAGGCTGGGGGAGCTTCTCTGAGGCCAAACAATGGCACTGAGAGCAGAAGTCAGGCCTCCGGCCTCCCAGCTGTCCACCTCTCCCCTCCCTCCTTTCCCCGTTACTACTATTTTCCAGTCTCTGGCCCTTGGGGCCACGGCCCTCTCACCTCTCTCTGAGCTTCCTGGCCAGTCCTGCCGCCCGAGGTCTCCACCTGAGGCTAAGATTCTGCTGTGTCTGCCCTGCACTGGCCGGCTCTCGGCTGCCCTGAGCTGCCTCAAGCTGCCCAAAGCCTCTCCCTGGGCAGTAGGGCTGGGGCACGGGGGAGCGGGGGGAAGGTGAGGTTAGGCCACACAACACCAGGTCCAGTTCTGCCACTAATGAGTATGAGCGGGCATAGAAAGAATGTCACCTTTTGAAAAACCACTCTTCCATTGAGACCCTGTGGTGGAGCTTCTCCTGTCCCCCCTTACACCACCTCAGGAGCATTTGTTTTTCCCTTTAACATTCATCCTTCACTCCCTGACACCTTGCTGAGGGCTTAGTCTCAGTGCCCCGCACAGGTGAGGGCACCAGGACACAGAGCACTTACCCGCTCAGCCCTGCCCTCGGCGCACGCAGTCCAGTGGAGGAGACTGCAGAACGGGCGTTTGCAACCAGCATGGCTGGTGTATGACAGAGGGAAGCGCAGGCCCAAGAGGATGCCCCCTCCACCCCAGCCTCGGCCCGGCAGAGAGGGGCTGGAGCTCCAACGGAGCTCAAGGAGACATTTCCTAGGCAAACAAGCTGGGGACAAGGATCCAGGGAAGCCCACACCAAAGGGAGAAGGGAAGAGGGATGACAGGCTCAGAAAACAGTGGTAGACAGGCTGGCTAAACCACAGGCTGAGCAGGGGTGACAGTGGGTGAGGCCGAGGGGTCAGCAGAGGCCCCAGGGGAAGGGTGCCGATGGTAAATCTGATGTGAGTTTTCCACCACCACCAAGCAATGAACTCAATTCTGATACTATAATAGCATCCGATCCCACAGGTTAAGGGCTCAGTCTCAAAGACTGCCTCCAGCTGTGCCTCTGAGCGATGGGCAATGCAGGCACATCTTGGAGGCATTGTGGGCTTGGTTCCAGACCACCTCAGTGAAGGCAGTCATAATTTTTTTGCTGGTGGAGGGTCTTGCCTTCAGTCCATAAAAAGCATCACCTGTGTAGCGCAGTAAAGCGAAATCAAGGAAATGAGGTGTGTTTGTAAATAAACTGGGGGAGGGGGAGCCCCATGGCCTCCTCCTCAGGTTCAATTAATTTGCTAGAGTGGCTCACAGAACTCAAAGAAACATGTACGTTTACCTCCTTATTATAAAGGATACAGATGAATAGGCGGATAAAGAGGTTCCAAGAGAGATGTCCAATGCAACCCTCCTTTTTTCCTCCTGACCTGGGCCTCCTGCAGGGGTGCCAGGCAGGTGCAATGAGCCCACATGTTTCTGTGGAGTGCCAGGCCTGGTGTTTGTTTCCTTACTGAGCACAACTAGGCTTCCTGTTCAGCCACAGAACTTTCCCCCTGACGAACACGTGGGCCCCACCCAACCTTACTAAGTCATCCTTTCATTCCACAAATACCTGTTGAGCCCACATGGCATGCTGCCCACAGTTCTAGGTAGCAGGGATGCAGCCCCAGGCACAGCCCCTGCCCTGCCCTCATGGAGCTCACACTCAGAACCTCTGGGACTCAGACGTCTGTACCTAGAAAAGCTCCCTTGCCCTGACTGGTTTGGCTTAGTGGGTTGAGCGTCGTCCTGTGGATAGAGGGATCGCCAGTTTGGTTCCTGGTCAGGGCACGTGCCTGGGCTGCAGGCTCAGTCCAAGAGGAAGCCAATCCATGTTTCACACACAGATGCTTCTCTCCCTCTGTTTCCCTCTCCCTGCCTCTCTCTCTCTATAAATAAATAAATAAAACCTTAAAAAAAAAGCTCCCCTGGTGATTCTAAAGCCCAGTGTTATGGGCTATATTCTATTCCCCTCAAAATTCATGTTACAGTTCTTTCGACCCCCGCTCCCCCTCATAACCAGACCTCAGAATATGACAGTATTTGAAGACATAATCTTTAAAAAGGTAATTAAGTTAAATTTGGTCATTGGGGTGAGGCTAATCCAATATGACTGGTGTTCTCAGAAGAGATTAGGACACAGACCCAGAGGAAAGACCCTTGAAGACACAGGGAGAAGATGGACATCTATAAGCCAAAGAGAGATGCCCTCAGAAGAAACCAATCCTGCCAACACCTTGATCTGAGACTTCTGTCCTCCAGAACTGTGAGAAAATAAATTTCTGTAGTTTAAGCCACCTAGTCTATGGTACTAACTCACCCATCCTCACCCCGGAATGACTACTTAAAAGAACTGGCCAAATCCTGACTGGTGTAGCTCAGTGTGTTGGGTGTCAACCCGCAGACTGAAAGGTTGCTGGTTCGACTCCTGGTTGGGGCACATGCCCGGGTTGCGGGCCAGGTTTCCGGTTGGGGACATGCCAGAGGCAACCGATTGATGTTTCTCACCTTCTCCCTCTCTTTTCCTTCCCCCCTCTCTAAAAATAAAATAAAATAAAAAATTGGCCAAGGATACAGAATGCAAAGGGAAGCACATCTGGGCAGTGTGTGCTCAGTAACTCCAAGTCTCCAAATATCTCTATAGATTTGACCCTGACAGAAGTCAGTTAGTTTCACATGGTTCATAGACCCATGACCTCCTGGAAGTGCTGCCCGGAGAGACCCAGAATGGGCAAGGACCTGGCCTGAGGTCACACAGCATGATGGGTGGCATCTGAGCTGGAGTCTCACCCCCTTCTGGTCCCAGCTGCTCTCTCCTCCATCCTCGGCATCTTGCCCAAACCTGTTGCCACCCACTCTGCTTTCCCACCCTCCCCTCCCCACCTCTCTGCCTCTGCCTCCGGCCAGGAGCATGTTTTCAGAATGATGAAACAAGCTCCTGAGGTCATGCCGGCCTCTTTGCAGTGCCTGTAATTTTGCACGGGCCCCATCTCCTGCCTCCCCCCACCCCAGTAGGCTGGGGAAGCTGCCAGGCCTTTGGCGCATGTCTGGGGGCAATGTGATGATGAGACAACCAGACGATGTCACTTCAAGACAGGTTCAGAGGACTTACACATGACGGGCCATCTCCTGACCCAGCGCTGGTCTGAGGGACACACAGACCGATAGTGTGACCTTCTGCTTATGTCATGCCTTCACCTATCAGCCCACTTAATCCTCACAGCATCCTCTTTACACTCAGGCTTTCCATTCAGCCAAAGTGCTGGTACCTCTGTGCCCATGCTGTGCTGATTTACATCTCTGGGTCCTACTTCGGCTGTGTCCTCGGCTTGCACTGTTCCTTCCTTTTCCCTGTCCTCCTTGTCTGCTTTGCCTGGCAAATCCTGCTCATCCTTTAAGGCCCAGCTCTGGTTCACCTTTTCCAGGAAGCCTTCCCTGGCCACCCCCCGACTCCCAGCATGTGGTCCAGACTTCTCTCTGTACACTCATAATAATCTATTTGTGTGTTCCTCACATTGAATTTAAATTGCCTGCTTACATGGCTGTCTATTTTCCTATCCAGAATAGAAGCTTCTCAAGAACAGGGATGGGGCTGAGACTAGGCCTCATTCACACCGGTGCTCCAGCCTCCAGCACAGAGCTAGCATAGAATGAGTTCCTGAATGTTGGACAAGCCTCCCCACTCCCAACAAAGAGAGGTGGGCTGGGGAGTGTTAGCTCCTGTTTTACGGAGAGAAAAACCAAGGCCCAAGAGGAGTTGCCTGGCTGTTCAAGGCCCCTGGGCAAGTCAGTATCAGAGCAGGGACCAGAGTCCAGCTCTCCTAGGGCTTAGAGTAGTTAGTTCTCTTATGCCCCAAAGAGAGCATCCATGGAGCTAACAAGACCACTGGACCATGCTGGGTGTGTTAGTTGCTGCTGTGACAAATCACTATAAACTTAGTGGCTTAACACAACACATATTTATTATCTTACAGTCCTGAAGGTCAGACGCTCAAAATGTATCTCACTGGGCAGAAATCAAGGCATTAGCAGGTCTGAAATTCCTGTCGGGAGGCTTTAGGAAAGGACCATTTTCTTACTCTTTCCAGCTTCTAGAAGCTGCCTGCGTTCCTCGGCTCATGGTCCCCTTGGCTGGTCAAGTCTTTCTTACAGGGAACCACTCTGACACTCCCTGGTCTCTTCCCTCTTCGATTTACTAAGATTCTGTGATTACACTGGGCTCACCCAGCTAATCCAGGATAATCTGCCCCTCTCAAGGTCCGCTGATCTGCAACCTAAATTCCTTTTGTCGTGTGATCTAACACATCCTCGGGTTCCAGGGATTAGGAAGTGACTATCTTCTGCGGGGAGAGACATTATTCTGCCAGCCACACTAGTGGGCACAGAGGCAATGGATCTGTAGAGCAACCCGACTTTGCAGGGTGCCCAGAACTCTCCTGGTTCAAACCCATCCTCCCGAGGTAGCTACTGATAGCAGCCCTTTCGTGCTCAAAGGTATTCTGGCTTGAAGGACAAATGACATGGTTCCCCTAGTTCACAGACTATTATTCAAGCAGGAAATCTAAGCTTACCATTTTGCAGATGAGGGAACTGAGTAGCAAGAGGGGAAGGGACTTGCCCTCCTTGTCACATGGTCAGTGAAAGTTGAGACTAGAATCCTGATCGTTTGCCAGGAGGAGACAGTGAGCTTGGTGCCCAGTTCAGGCTGCAGTTTCTTTCGTTAAGCCAGAGAGTCTTCCTAGAGGACGTGGCAGGCAGACACCCATGGTGATGGCAACGAAGGTAATGATGATGATGACAGCGGATGAACTATTTCCTACGTTCTGGACACTGTTAATTAATCCTGAACACTTTGTAGTGTTATGCGTCTCATCGGGTCCTCACAACATCTTGGGTCATTTTACAAATAGGGAGACAGATTTAAAGTAATGAAGAGGCCAACCAGTAGGCATTGAAGCTAAGTTTCAAACCCATGTCTTTCTTGTTAGAAACCTCCATGTGCAGACTTACGGAGCTTGGGGAACTAAGAGGACTGGCAGCTCGACTTGGAGAAGTAGTAGCTTTAGGGAAGAGGTGGAGGGGACGGGGTGCTGCTGACCTATTGCCCGTGACTCCGAGCGCAAGTGTATGAGGATGAGGTGGTTCAAAGAGTTGTGTTTAATTTCCACTGAAGATTAAAATCACGGTCATAGATGGAGGAGTTTTATCTATTTATTTTAAAAAGTTTAGTTAGTTTTTCCGTATCTGTTCAACGTAGAATGTTTGGAAAATACCAGAAGTGAAAAGAAGATAACGATCATGAGAATTCTGTACTCCCAAAGAACCCTTGGTAAGGTTTGGGCCAATTTTCTTACAAGAATTTTTTAATAAAGTATTTCAGCATATGAAACAGTATAAAAATAACATCAGCACTCATGTACCTAGCCCTCCCTCCAGTTTAGACCTGATCTGTTACATGTGTAACCGGAGTCTGATCTACCTGTTCCCCATTGTACTTCCTCCCTCCCTGGCAAGAGGTCCTGTGCTTTTCTCTATGCTTACTGCTTCTGCTTGGTTGACGTCACTGTGATTTTACAATTTTGTACCAGAAGAGCTCAGGAGAGACAGCAGAGGGTCCCCAACATTCCCATAGCCAATGGCTCCAAAAGTTTTTCTTTTCAAAAATGGAAAGCAGCTTCAGCCTGGCTCTTCCTTCACACCTCTGGCTCTTGGTAGCCCAGGGATGTCACTCCACCCGTGGTGGCTCCTGCCCCAGGTGTGCAGCAGTGGCGCTGGTCCAGGGCCCCTCCCCACCCACCATGTCTGACCTGTGTGCTCCCCATTCTCCCTCTCTGTCTCGGTCTCTCCACTTTCTCCCATCTCAGCCTCACTGCCTTCTCCTGTCAGTCCCTTCCCTGTCATCCCTGTCTCCTTTCTGTGTCACCTGTCCTCATCTAGGTCCCCAGCCCTCCCCTATGTGGTGCTCAGCCAAGCCAAGCAGCTGCCTGGGTGGAGAGTTCTGCTTCCTTCCCCAGGGCCCTTGCCGCTGCCCGGGGGGTTATAAGCTCGCCCCATCTTCCCTGCTGATGCCCCGAATTCCTCTGTTTCAGCTAACTCCTCGGTTATCAGGGCTGGAGGCACACTTAGAGACTGTCTACCCCACCCCACGTCCAACCCCTCGTTTTACAGCTGAGGAAATAGGCTGAGAGAGGATAACGAGGCTGCCTGGCATCGCTCAGCAGAGTGGCCAGTAGAGCAGAACCAGAATCCGGGGGTCCTGCCTCTTATTTTGGTGTTCTTGAGACCGCTCCATTGGGTAGCACCCACCCAAAGTCTGCTCCCAGAGGGCTGGTGTGTTGTGTGTTGGGTGGGTTGGTGGGGTGTTGGTCCCTGCCATTGTCCTGCCTGAAGCAAGGGAGCACCTACGGCTGGGACATGAGGGGTGAATGAAGGCCTGGCAGCCGCGTCCTTTCAGGAGAAGAGTGGCAGTGGGGGCGAGGTCTCAGAGCATCCAAAGCCCGCTCCTTCCAGGCGGGAAGAAGGTAGGTCTCAGAGAGACTGGGCTTTGACTAGGGAACACGCACAGTCTGTGGCTTTCAGTCAACTGACTCACACTGAGTGTCTGCCCACAGCAGCCTGCCACGGGAGAAAAAAACCCATCAGCCCGGAGAAGAGGCTGACCTCTCCTCCCGTGTTCCCGCTTCCCCTCGTTTAGTTTTATGAGACACCTTGCTCTCCTCCCGACTCTCCTCCTCCTTAGCGCCCCCACCCCACCCTTTATGTGCTTGAGTAGCTCCGGATGGGGAGGAGCAGGGGAGACAGGCTGGTGGCAAAGGGTGCGAGCCAACAGCTGCTGGTGGGAAGGAACAGGCTCGCTTGGGTGCAGGGAGGAAGGACACCTGTCTGGTTGATGGTTTTCAGGTCGTGAATTCGAGATGCCACTAAACATCTCTGAGCCTCCGTATCTGCAGTTGTAAACCTGGGTAACAGTAACACTAAACGTGCTGATTCAATGAGACAGTTCAGGGTTGGGCACCCAGCACGCAGCCTGACACACACATTCAACTACAGGGAACGGCAGCTGTGCGGCTCCCAGTCATCCTGGGCTCACACCAGGCCGCTGCTGCTGAGACCTGGGGCTGCACACGATTCCTTAGCCCTCGGTAGGGCCCCCACTGTGGGCTCAACCCCACAGAGAGGCAGGGATAGGGGGATTCATTCTCTCTAACGGGTCAAACGGAGAGTTCACAGTCTTTCCGGGGAGCTAGCTGTGGGCTCACCCAGGAGTGCTAGGGAAGGGGGGTGCACTGCGAGGTGTGCGTTTGGGAGGCAGTTCTGGCCACACCACGTGTTCTTCAGGGGTAAAAGCTCAAGACTGTGCTCCAGATCCAGTGCCCAGCACAGGACCAGACTTCAGGGGTGACAGTGGGCAGCCCCTCCCGGTGCGTCCAGACCCCGCACCCCAGCATCCACAGGCAGCTGGGATGCTGCGAAGGGCACAGGCCTCAGAGGTGGTTCCTCCTGGGCTCCAGCCTAGTGCCACTGACTGTGTGACGTTGAGCCAGCCTTCCCAGCAGTCTCCCTGAACCCCAAGCTCCTCATGTGTGGACCGAGGCTCACAGCACCCACCTGACGGGCTCTCTGTTCAATGAAACACCGTGTAGACAGCACACTGCACGGCGCTGGCACAGAGTAGGTGCTTCCAACAATGATGGTGATTCTGTTTTGTGTGAATCTCATCTTCCCAGACGGACTGTGAGCCCTTGGAGGGCGGTGCCAAGGCCTTTTTCTCTTGTGTTCCCCAGGCCCAGGGGGTGCCTGGCACCAAAGTGGGGCTTTTTCTGCATTTATTGACTAAGTGACTGAATAATCTGCTAACCTGAGGCGGGGAGGAGAGGGTGAGGATTTGCCATTTGGTGTTTTTAAGCTGGTGAGGTCATAAATGATGAATCACATGTAACTGGATGCGGAGTCTTGGTGCGGTTTCCAATTTGTGATCTCATTTCATTCGCACAGCCCCCACCCCCTGCCAACATCATGTCTTGTGGGAGGATACGGACAAACTGGGATTGGTCTCCCCAATTTCCAGATGGGAAAATTGAGCTGGGGAGAGGCTGAGTGACATGTCTATGTCACCAGGCAGTGAATGCCATGGCTGGGGCTTCTCCCTTCCGCTCAAGGGTGTTTGCAGGAGTCCAGTGCTAAGTTTGGGTTGCTCGGGTGGCAAGGCCCACCGAGGTACTGTGGGGACATGTGGGGACAGTAAGGGAGCACAGGAGGACTTCTCCAGTGGCCCAGCCTTTTCGGTATCAGTATCTAAACTGCAGCTCAGATGGTCTGGCCTCCCCTCCACTGCAGTCTGGGGGTGTACCCTCAGCTCCCACCTCGGCCTCTCCTGCTCCCATGGCTCTGAGCCCCCGATTCAAACTCCCCAAAAGACAGAATATATTCGCTAGACAAACATTTTGTTTGCAAGGAGCACAGGCTCTTTCAGGACATCTTAGGAACCTTTTTTTTCGGGGGTGGGCATATGGCCTGGAACTGCAAAGGGCTGACACCAAGACAGCGCTCCCGTACTTCACCCTCTTCTACTTTCGTCTGCCCATTGCCCAGGGGCCCAGGGCAGATCCCTGCAGGGAGCGTTCAGCCAGGCTGAGCGACCCACCACTGGTGAGCTTATCACTTCACTGGACCAAGTCTTCCCAGAGGCCACATTGGGGGTCCAGGGAAACCATGAGCTGGTGCTCTCACCACCTCTGGTCCCATCAGTGACCTTTCCTGGGCAAGCACCTGCCCAGCGCTGCTTCTTTCAAAGAGGGCGGGGTAGTATAGCTGCCAGAAGAAAATGTTGGACAGGGAAGGCAGGGCTGCCAACATCCTTAGTGCCTTCAAGATTGGATTTGCCTCTACTTACCCTGGAGCGCCCTAGGGGGCACCATTCCGGAGCCAGGCCACCTGCAGAGCACTACTCTGTCTTAGGTCCAGCCTAGAGATGGGTGCCTTTGCCTTAGGTGTGGCTAGGGTAGAAGGGGAATATAACTCAAAACTGGCAATTTATGTGTCCAGAGTGGCCATTGTGATCTGAGGCATGTGGTGCCTCGCTAATGCAAGTGGACCTCAGGGTCTGTGAGCAGAGGGGAGCAGCCAGCTAGTGCCTGGGCCCACGGTCAGAGCCCTGTCGGTCCACAAGGTGTGCAATAGATGGGGACTCAAGGCAAGCACTGCATCATGGTGTTCTGGAAAGTTCTAGGCAGCAAGTGGGAAGCTGTAGGTGTGATGATGTGCCCCTGTGGGCGTGGGGGAATGGTTGGAGTGCAGGTGCAGGCCCCAGAGAAGCTCACCAGGAAGGAGCCCGCTGCAGAGTAGCATTCAGAAGAGAAAGAAGTGGTACACAGGTCTCCATTCTGGGGGACAACAGCCAGGGGCTGTTGCGAGGGACCCAGCATAGCCAGACCCCCTTGGAGAGAGAGATCACGTGTCTGCTGGCCACCCACTACAGAACCTGAATGGGGCGTGGGGGAGGGCCAGGAGGTTCACAGCTCTGGCTTTACTTCCCCATTCCAGGAATGGGCGCTTGTGTCTGCTTGGGCTGGTCCGGGGAGGGCTCAGGACAGGAGGGTAGAGCTACCTGGTAGGGAGGAGCCAGGCCTCCCATGTACTCTATGAGGGCCAGGAATCTACCCATGTAATGTGTCCAGGGGAAGTCACTGAATCCAATCAAAGGCAAGGCACTGTGGGGCAGTCTGGTGTTCCTGGTCCGGGCCTCCCGGTGACCTCTTATTCTCATCCAGGGGGGCATCCAGAACAGGGGGCTTCCAGGAGCATGTGCTGGCCTCCTGCAGGCTGTCCCCACTGATTAGGAAGGAACCCACGGTCCCATGAGGCAACATGAGGAAGTTGCAGTCCCAACTTCACTGGGTGACCTTGGACAAGGTATTAACTGCCTGAGCCTCAGTTTTCTCAACCGTGACCTGGGAAACACAACACATGTTCTGTTTTGTGAGTTTACGTGAAAGCATCTTGAGCACAGCAAAGCTCTGTGCTCACTTGAGCAGTTCTTGACGTTAGACGGCGATGGAACTTACCAGAAATCAGGGGCCCACTTGTCCAGTGCATTTTTGTGTACCCAGTGTCTGGCATACAATAGGTGCTCAGTAAATCTTTTCTAAATAAACCCATAATAAAAAAGGAGCATTTTGAGACTCATTATTAAAGACGACCATCTCATCAGCCAGCAGAGAGGGGGAGACTGAGGGGCCTGCGGGAAGGGCGTCAGGCAGCAGACCCAAGTTCCAGCCCATTCCTGCCTCTGGCTGGCTGAGGTACCTGGGGCAAGTCACATCACCAGTTGGGCCTCAGTTTCCTCATTTGTTCAATGAAAGATAAGAGAAGTTCTCAGGTAGCTTCTTGGCTGTCCGGTCCTCAGGATTTGCCGGGGGGGTGGGGGTGACCATATACCCTCCACAGTCTGGGCCCATGATGGCCATGGGACCACTCTTCTGGCCCTGCTTTCCTCCCCTCACATTTTTTTCTTCATCTTCTTGGTACTTTTTTTTCTTTACTTTGATTGAGCTATTTTCATTTTCAAGTGTTTAACTTTGCTTTGGTCTTTTTGAACTTTTGTGTCCTACCCCCACCTCCACCCTGGTGGGCAGCACTGTCTTCTCTCTCAGCCTGTACATCCCAGCCCCTCCTCACATGGGGACAATCCTGCTCTCTCTGGGTCTCTCTCCTGGACGGGACCCAGGGCTGTGACTGCCCTCAGGACGGGTGGAGGGAAGGCAGAGTGACACACTTGCTGACAGACTGAGGCGGCACTCTGAGGGGATTGGGCCAGCAGCCGCAAAGGTGCAGCCTGTGCCAGGTGGGCCTTGCCAGCCAGCGCTATTTTTAGAAGCCATGTTTGCAAATTTTGTGTTAATAGTGTCTCTGTCCAAGCTCTGGCTCCCAGAGCTTAGGGAGGGAGAGAGTGAGAAACCCTCCCTCCTGGTTCTCCTTCTCCTCCTTCGAGTCTCCTCACAGGTGGCTGGGGTTAGTGGGAGATCCCATCCAAGTCACCCAGCTATGGTTTGCAGGCACAGGGAACATGGGGGTGGAGGGAGGTGGAGAGGCTTAGGCCTCAGGTTGCTAGAGGCCCTGTATCTGAGGGGCAGCGGGACTTCCAGCAATGGGACGCCTCAGCACGCATGTCACTGGATGAGACCGTTGCCTGGTCCCCACCAGGGCTCTGTGTCTCTGATGACCCCACCCTCACCCCAAACTCTTCAGCCAGACCTAACTGAATCTGTTCCAACAAGAGTAAATACTACCCAATGAATCTTCCCTGCCCAGTTCAGGGGACTGGTGACAAAGGGGAGTGAGGCCCATACCGTCAGCTCCATCCTCAGGGGCCCAGGTCTGGCAGGGAAGGAAGCAGCCTTGAGCAGATCATTACCGCTGCAAGTTATTCCCAAAGTCAAATGGTGGGTGCTAGGGAGTCTGCCTGCTCTGAGCAGATAACTGTAGGATGAGTAGAAGTCAGGCGGATCACGGGTAGAAGAGAGATCAACATGGCTGCATGCAGCGCGTTCTCCTCATGGGGGTGCAAAAGCCCAAAGCATGAGCCTGAGTGATCCTGTCACCAGACAGGTCAGGGGCTCTGGAGGAGGAGGCTCCCATCTTTTCCTGGTCCCTACTTCACCCATCCCCACCTCCCATGCAGCCCAAGATGCTGCGCAGCGCCACTGTGTTTAGCCAGGGATCCTAACGACCTGGGCTGAAGGGACCTCTGAGAACCATCCCAGGCTGTGTTTAGGGTTTTGCCTGAATATCTCAGCGCTGCGGAGCTCACTCCAATGGAAGCTTTGATAGGTAATGAGCAGGCTGAGACCAGGAAATCTTTTCCTGCTGAAATTCACCTTCCTGTGCATCCCCAGCTGGTCCTAACCCTGCTCTCCTGCTGCTGAGATGCAGCCTCCTGGATAAGACAGTTGTCTGCTCTGTCACTGTGTTAAGCAGTCACTACCTGGGTTCCTCACCAAGGTTCTGTATCTCTCTGACGTACCCCCCTCACCACAAGTCCCCCAGCCAGGCCTTACTTAACTGGAATCATAGTCTTTGAACGCCAGGCCTTGCTCTCACACTTAGAACTGTGACCTTGGGCATGGCACTCGGCCTCTCCGAACTTCATCTATAAAATGGGGATATTAATAGAGTTGGGAGGATTAAATAAAATGAAGTGAGAAAAGCCTTAGCCCGGAGCCTGGAACACAGTAAGCGCTCAATAAATATTCTTTCTTAGGTTACCATTATTGCCATGCAATACATGGGGAAACTGAGGCCTCACGTGGGAAGGAATTAGCCCAAGGTCGTCCGGGTGGGCGAGGACAGCCGAGCTCAGCCAGGCTGGGCAGGGGCGGACCGCTTGGCCTCAAGGGCCCTCTCCCGGCTCGGCCCCCCTCGCCGCCCGGGCACCGCTCCGCTGCCGCGCTTTACGAGCAAAAACAAACACGTCCCACAAGCGGCCCCTGTGCCGTGCCGCCGCCGGGTCAAAGCCGGCTTTGTGCCCGCCTGCCGCCCCCGCGGCCCAGGCGATTTTAATTAGTGTCTGGGTCTGCGCCGGGAGATGGGAATCAAAGCCCCCGTTCTTCCAGCACCCGCGCCCCGACCCCCGCCTCCGGCTCCCCGGATCCCCAGGGCTCCACGTGCCCTTGCCGGCAGCCGCGGGAAGTGGAGTCCTCCTGGGACCTGCTCCTCGGGTTCGAATCTCACCGTTTACAGCGTAGGGATCTGGGGCATGCTATGGCGCTGAGCCTCAGTTTCCTCATATTAGTCCCTAATGATAGCACTTAGCTGAGTCAACCAGCCCCTGAAACGTCTCTGGGAGGGCTGATGAGGGCTGCCTTCAGCTGAGGCAGCCCCCAGAGGAATGGGGAGAAGGAGAAGGTTTGAGACTGTAGTCTGCAGCCTTCTACAAAGACCGACATTTTGACCCTTATGCTCTTGGGGGTTTCTTAAAGGGTAGCCTGGCTTCTCCAGTCCATCTGGGGTGCTTGTTTAAAATAATGCCTGGCCCCACTCCACACCTGCAGAATCAGAACCTTTGGGTTTGGGGACCCAGAACAGACTTTTCAAACAATCCCTATGTTGACTGTGGTGCATGAATGTGGGATGTGCAAAGGATGAACGACCCATAGTCTGTAGGAAAAATAGAATCCCTGGCCTCACTGTCCTAGCACCATGACTGAAGTGGGAAATTTGACCCCACTACTGAGCCTCACTCCCCTCATAGAGCACCGTGTCCTTCAGCTGAGGTCCACCGTGCGGACCTCAGTGTACTTGCCCACAAATTGGGCACAGCCTTGCTCATTCACCCTCCTCCCAGTGCTTTAGGAGAACCAAAGACTCTATTAACAGTCCCTCGTCCCACGCCTGACATGAACTCCTCTCACGGCATTTTTGTGTATAGCTGCTGCTGCTCCACACCCTTCTGTGGCCCCCAGTTGTCTTCAAAATAAAGCTCTGACTCGTTTTGCTGGAGTCAACAAAACTCATTACCAGCAATTTGACACCAACAAGATGTCTCGGTTTTGGGTGGGGTGAACGGGGGCTTCATTCGGGGAAAACAGCTCAACCACGGAACAACATAACTGAGAGCCCAGGTAAAGAGGTCCTAGTATTGCACGCGGGGAAACTGAAAGTATGCTCCCTTGTAGTGAAAATGAAGGTGAAGCTAGCTTATATAGACAAGAATGCCTGCTCCCGGCCCCAGATTGGCCCATTTCTATGCAAATGAGGGTTCCAAATTTTCACAGTTTGATTGGTCGAAATAGCACCATCTGATTGGTCAGTGAGGATGCAAATAAGAATATAGCTGCTCAGCTCTGATTGGACCGGGAAAGTCTCAGTCTTATTGGTCGGATTTCAACCTGAGGTGCACTCTTATGAACAAGGGTTGACTCAGACAGCAGGAGCACAGGGCAGGAGGCTTGGCAAACCAGCCTGTGGCTTTTCCCTGAATTGCGGCCTGCTTGAGGAAATGTGGCATGTGTGAGCGACCTCTGCAAACGATGGCTGCTAGACTCTGGTGATGAATTTGAGCCTAATTAACCATAAGGAGTCCTTTTGGGCAGATACAGCCTTCTCAGGGTCAACACAGGTGTTCCATTACTGGGTCCGTATCTACAGTCTCCTTTCTCACAGTCCCCCATCTTCGTCCGAAACAAACTTCCTTCCCCACTCCCTCCCAAACGCCTATGCTTTTCTGCTTCCTTGCCTTTGCCCAAGCTGTCCCTCCTTGGATACACATTCTCTCCCTTTCCCCACTCCCCCATTTTCAAATAGCTGATTCTGTTATTTCTTTATGACACTGTTGAAAGGCTGTCTCCTTCATTCCTTGCCCCACCCTGCCCCAGTAGGGGTGGTCTCTTATGAACTCCTTCAGCGCTCTCTATTCCTTTGTTAGAGCACTGACTACTTTCTACACTGGTTAAAATCTTGGGTTTGGGGGTTTGATAATCCTGATTTGTTGTCCTGACACTACCACTGTGTGACCTTGGGCAAGTCCCTTAACCTCCCTGAGCTTCTATTTCCTCCTCATGATTATTGAGGGGACTCAGGGACATAAGAAATGGGAAAGTACTTTGGGTAGTATCTAGTCAGTGCAGGGTCATGGTTAAGAGTTCAGGCTCTGAACTAGAATGCACAGCTTGAAACCACATTCTACCTCCTCTCGCTGGCAGTGTGACTTTGGGTAGGGTTACTAAACCCCTCTTGGCCTCAGTTTTTCAGCTCTACAATATGGGTGGTAACAGTATGGCAGGCAGTCCTTAGGGTGGTCCCCAGGGTGGTCACAGCCTGTATAATCCCTCTCTCTGAGTGAGGGTGGGACCTGTGATAATTGCTTCTGGCGAGTGGAATATGGCAAAAGTGAAGTAATTTTTCAGATGTAATTAAGGTCCCAAATCAGTTGGTTTTGAATTACTTTAAAAGATTATCTTAGGCAGGCCTGATTTAATCAGGTAAAAGCCCTTCAAAGAGAGATTGGAACTTCTCTGGAGTGAGCGATTCTCCGTTCCCGACTTTGAGGAAGTAAACCGTTGCGCTGTGAGAGGGCCTAAGAAAAGACCGCAGGTGGTGTCCAGGGACCACGCGGTCCCTGGCTAACAGCCAGAGAGAAAACAGGGGCCTAAGTTCTGTAACCACAAGAAGACGAGTTCGCCAATAACCCGAGGGAGCTTGGAAGTGGATCATTCCCACACTTGAGTCTCTGACACCCTGCACCCCTGCTGATACCTAGATTATGGGCTGCTGAGACCCTAAAGAGGAGAGCCCAGCTAAATGTGCCCAGACTTCTGACCTATATAAACCGTGAGATAACAAACGTGTTTTGGGCTGCTAAATCTGTGGTTGTTTACTCAGCATAGCACACTAGATGTTAGTGTTCTACGAACAGTGTTCTGTGTTGTTCCTCAGCACTGAACACTACAAGTAGAATGTACCTTCCAGGGTTCTGGTAAAGATTAAATGAGGTCACTGAGGTAAAGCCTTAGCCTGGCGCCTGGCTTATGGTAGATGCTCTCAGTAATTAGAAGTAATTAGCTGCCATTTGTATTATGTTTAGATTATAGCACTTTACAAAAGTAAGTTTTTTTAAAGATTTTATTTATTTATTTTAGAGAGGGGGAGGGAGAAAGAGAGGGAGAGAAACACCAATGTGCGGTTGCCTCTCATGTGTCCCTTGTTGGGGACCTGGCCTGCAACCCAGGCATGTGCCCTGACTGGGAATCGAACTGGTGGCCTTTTGGTTCACAGGCCAGTGCTCAATCCACTGAGCTGCACCAGCCAGGGCTATAAAAATAAGTTTTTAATCGTCAGTTTGT
The DNA here is from genome assembly GCA_028533065.1 of Trachops cirrhosus. Taxonomy (NCBI): domain Eukaryota; kingdom Metazoa; phylum Chordata; class Mammalia; order Chiroptera; family Phyllostomidae; genus Trachops; species Trachops cirrhosus. The sequence continues at coordinate 41,776,898 of CM052543.1, forward strand.
TGATTAGCATGCTTAAAAAAACCCATAGGATTTGCAGGCAGAAAACCTACATTTGAGCAAACTTGCTACAAGACTTTCACCTTGCTCCTTTATGTCTGTTAGGATGCTTTAGGCTGCACATATAGAAAACCTGACTAATGGTGGCTGTCTTGGGTCGGGTTCCTAGAAGCAGAACTTGAGATGAGGAGTCATGTGAAAGTGACGTATTAGGAAGTGTTTCCAAGACAAACCAGTGGTAGGAAAGTAGAGAAGTGAGACTGGGAGAGGAAGTGTGATATGAAGCCCAGTCCCATAAAGGGGAACTTCGGCTCCATCCCACAGAGAAGCTCCAGTGACTTCACTCCTCAGAGCTGCCCAGATCAGTGCAAGGCAGCCGGAGGACTGACACCTCCATATTCATCTGTCATTGGTTAAGAGACACACTTGGGGTGGGGGTATACATTCTCAGGCTCTTCTGGGTTTCCATGCTCACAGGCAAAGTAGGATCCAGTAGCTTGAGGATGGCCCTCTGATACTGAGAAGCAGGTGCGGGCTGTTGGGAGTGAAAGCACACTGGGACTGGGAGCGGTATGTATACAAATGTTAAAGTGATGAGAGGGTCCTTGGCAGTGCTGCTGCTGTGGCACAAGCTACAAGGACACCTGTTGTTTTCTTAGCAAGAAATGTAGGTGGTACCCAGATTGGTCATTGATGTCACTGAAGACTCAACTCCCCACAGCCTCCTGCAGCATTGCTGGCTTTCATAATTCTCAGCCTCATGGTCACAAGATGGATGCCATAGATCCGTGCTCTGTACCCAAGCTGATAGCATCTGAAGTAGATAGAACAGGGAGGGCAGCAGAAAAAGGGTTTCCTCCTCATGTGACTCTCTCCTGTGAGGAGAAATATCTCCTCTTCCCTCACTACCTCACCATAACTGAATTATGTACGCAGCCCTAGACCAGTCACTAGCAGAGGAGAGCTGGGTTGCCAAGGCTAGCTTTGGTCAGTCATGACTCACCCCAGCTGCTCATAGAATCAGCAAAAAGGAGGCAAGGAATGGCTACTGGGTGGGCAGGCAACAGTGTTTGCCACTGGGCATTGCTTTTTCTCACATGTGAAATAGGAATACTGGTACCCACGTCTGAGATTTTGTGATGAGGATTAAATAAGCTGATTTTAAGTGCAATGTATGTCCAGCTGTTTCTTTGTTGCACTGTGAGCTCCTTGAAGGCAGGGGCCATGTCTGATTCTACCCTCTAAATAGAGCTTAACCCCCTGCACTTCTCTTCAGCTCTGTTGCCACAACCTGGCCCGGCTTTCATCGTGTCTCACGAATAGATGCAATACTTTACAGACTGCTCTGTTTCCATTCTTGGCTCCCTCCAAGACTTTCTCCCACAGAGGCCTGAAAAATCTTTGTAAAACACAAGTTTGATTGAGTTACATCCCTGTTTAAAAAGAAAAACAAGAAAGAACTTACAGGCCCCTCAAAATAAGGGTAATATTCAGAGTAACTACTGTTTTGGAATAGGCCCTGGGCAATCAGAAGAGGCACCAGTGTTTACAGCCACGCCAGCGCATTGTCCCTGAACATCACCCTGCTCTGAGGGCCCAGGAAGAGCTGGCATCTGTCTGCCTCTCCAGGCTTCTCCATAGACACCGTGAACCTGCTCCCTGCGGCCCGCACCACCTGCCTCCGCTTCCCAATGCTCTCTCTTGCCAGGCTGGCCTGCCTTCGCTTCCCCAAATGTATCGCTCCCACTTGTCACCAAGCCTCTGAACATGCCATTTCCTAGAACGGGAACACTATTTCTCCACTTTATCTGGCTACTTCCTTAAAGTATCTATTTGGGTGTCCCCTCTTCCAGGATGCTTTCTCTGATGCCCCTTGCCCCCACCATGCTTGCCACTCTTGATGGTCATTGTTTATGTCTCTTTCTTCCCCACCAGACTGGGATATCTGAGGGCGCATGGGACACTGAGGACAGCTGCGTCGCTGTGCTGGCAGTAGTAGGTGATGAGAGTGGTGGTAACAATGGAGGGCAGGACCGCTCAGACCCAGGGAAGAGGGAACCTCGCCCTGGGCTTCTCTCTGACTCTCTTCCAGCGGCACTCCTGCCCGCAGCACAAGGAACCGTGAAGCCAATTGGATGTGTGCCCGTACCCCCTGTTCTAGAGCAGGGAACCCAGGACCCTGGATTTCCCTGTCCAAATAGCCCAGGTCCGCTTCCTGGACTGCCCGATCCTCTTCCCCAAGTCTGTTCCCTAAGCCTAAGGGGTAGTTTGTGGGGGGGGGGGGTAGAGGAGTGCGTAGATAAAACTTGGACATTGTTCCAGTTACTATTGCTGCCTAACTAATTACCACAAAAATTACCAGCTTCAAACAGCTATTTTGTTGTGTGCCTGAATTCTGTGGGTCAGGAACTTGGACAGGGCACAGGGGGGTGGGTATCCCTCCTCCACAATGCCTGAGGCCTCAGCTGGGAACACTCAGGGGCAGGGTCTTTATCCAGCGCTTGAAGGTTGACGCTGGCAGTGGGCGGGGAGCTCAGCTAGGCTGTTGACTGGAGCGTCTTCGTGTGGCCTCTCTGTGGGCTCTGGGCTTCCTCACAGCGTGGCCGCCTCCGAGCAGCTGGACTTCTCACACAGTGGCCCGGAGTGCCAAGAGTTGTAGGTCAGTAAGCACAGCAGTAGCTGCACTGCCTTCTCTGGCTTTGGAAGTCACCCAGCGTAAGCTCTGCCACATTCTATCGGTTATAAATGACTCCTAGCACACCTAGATTTAAGAGGAGGGGACATAAGCCACACCTCTCAATGAGAGAAAATAAAAACATTTGTAGACATGTTTTAAAGCCACCAAAGACATGCAGACTGGGGTGTTAACATGTGTGCCCCTCACAGCACAGGATGGAGTTGGAATGAGAGGAAGCCCGGGACTGAGGGTTGGTCTCCCTGTGCCTCCATATTCTGGAAGAGAATTCAGAGAAGTATGAAAATTTCAAATTTGAATTTGGCCTTCCAGGTCATTAGGAAGGTACATTTCTCAAGGTAGGAAGATAGAACATGTTTTTTTTTTTAAGATTTTATTTATTTATCTTTAGAGGGGAAGGGAAGGAGAGAGGGAGAGAAATATCAGTGTATGGTTGCCTCTCATGCATTACCTGCTGGGAACTGGCCTGCAACCCAGGCATGTGCCCTGACTGGGAATCCAACCGCGATCCTTTGGTTCACAGGCCCGCGTTCAAGCCACTGAGCTACACCAGCCAGGGCAGAACATATTTATTTAATAGGTTATTAGTTTGTTAGTTTGGTTTGTAATTTTTGAATATTTGTGATATGATATGTAGGCTCCGTTTGTATCCCTAGCTGGGCCCTGCAAATGTGAGGGTGGTCCTGGTGGTAGGGGTGGCGGTGGCGGTGGTGATCGTTCAAGAGCTCCACAACCACTTACTGAGCACCTACTACGTGTGGGCAGTCAGCCGAATCTCAGCATATGGTATTCATCATCAATGTCACTCTTCCACCCCGCACTGCCGTCTTCTCTCAGAAGGCACCGAACGCCTCCTGCGGACGAGGGGCCATGCCAGGGGCTGAACGTACAAAGATGACCACCGCGTGGTCACTGACTCAAGATGCTCACTGTGCGGTGGGAGGGAGACCAGGAACAGATCACTGCAGCACGGAGGATGAGTTCCATTGCAGAAGAGCATATAATGCGGGGGTGGCCCAGAGGGCCAGGGAGGCCTTTTCGGAGGAGAACTTGAAGACTAAGCTGGAGTACAGAGGCGGAGCACAGGCAAAGGCATTCCAGAAAGTGGGAACCCTGGTCTAAGAAATGGTCTGAAGTTGTAGCTACGGAAGCCTGGGAGCAGGGATTCCTTTGGTGACCTCGTGTTCGCGGCCCACCCCTAACTTGGTGTAACCACTGCCCCCTCCGATCATGATTCTAGCACCTCATTCCTGGCCTCTGACGACCGGTTATGACAGACTGATGGGGCTGGTCAGTCATTCCCCAGAGCCCTTGCACTGGGATTGGAAGGGCAGATCTGTTGTACCGTGTCTGACTGAGGGCTACTACTGGTGCTGGCTGAGCCCTGCATGGTGTCCTGTCTGCTTTCTGAAAGTGCCAGTTGGAAAGAAAGTGCCGACACGCAGGGGCAACAGAGAGAGGATGTCCTGATGGCGTCAGAGTCAGGGATGCAGATCTTCCTGGAGCCCAGAAAGGAAGCTGGACCCTGTGGTGCCGCTGGGAGAGACGGTGAGGGAACTGGGGCTGAAGGGGCCGCAGGAGCCAGATCCTGAAGGGCCAGGAGAGGGAGCTCAGATGTTATGCTGAGGGCAGAGGGAAGGCCTCGAAGGAGGGGCCTAATGAAGGAGAGACAGGGTAAGATTGGTGATTTTGAAAGATTATTATGGGTTGTTAGGCAAGACTTTCTGGGAAGGGGGAGGGGTGGAGGGAAGAGGCTGGTGGCAGGGGAGCTGGTGAGAAGGCTGATCTCTTCCTCATCCTCGGCCCAGGCGTCATGGGCAAAGACAAAGGGCATACATTCGAGTCACACCCTGTAGGTCCCAGTCACAGCCCCAGTGCTTCGATGCGGCTTGACTTTGGCCAAGCTACGTTCGTTCTGTGTTGGGGTAGGTAAAGGTGGGACTGGGGAGAGAGTCCATGTCATGTGGTCATTCAAACAGCCTGGAGCTGCGGGCCAGAGATCCCGGCCCGAATGCCCACGCTTGCAGGTCTCAGGTGAGTCCCTGTACATAGATGCCCATGCCGCCCCACCCCCTTGCGACCTCAGCCAACTTCCCAGAGCACTTCCTATTCATCTTCTGTGAACTGACTGTGAGGAGAGAAGGCAGGCAGGGGGTGTTTTCCGGGATCAGGGTGAGGGGCAGGAGGGTGGCAGGGCCTGCCCTGGAGATGCCATTTTGTCTGGTGGGGCCTCAGGCCTTCCCTCACCCCAGGCCAGCCATAAACCACAGGCCGCGTCCTGTTTCTCAGAAACACTGCCATTTCCCAGAGACCAGGGTGTGTGGAGGGACAGGAGGAGGTGGCTTCAGAGCTGCTGGAGGAAGAGAAGGAGGAAGCCTCCCCAGGAAACCTGGAGGCCAGGCTCGGCATCACAATAAGATGGTCAAGTTTCAGGGCCAGGGATCTCCTTGGGCATGTGGTGAGGGACAGAGGCTCTGAGCCTAGGTCAGCCGTCCCACCCCAGCCCAGGACCTGGCCCTGGGACTCTGGGACCCATCGGGACTCAGGATCACAGACCTAAGCTGGAATCCATCCAACCCTCCATTTACTAGTGTGTGGTCTTGATTAGGCTCACTTCCTCTCCGTGAGCCTTAGTTTCCTCATCTCTTCACACAGTAATCCCCTCCTCTCTGGGTGTGCTAGGGATCAGATGAGACAAGGAACTTCAGTGTGCTTTGTTAACTAATGGCTTGGCATGTGGGAGGGGTTGTGACTACTTCACCCAGACCCTGGGCTGTGCCAAGACTGGTCACTGAACAGGACAGTGGACTCCATAGGACTCCCTGCTGGAGTCTCAGGGAGCCCCACGAATGGAAAGCTGGGCAGGCCCGGGAGACCACCCTCTCCCTTTCCCTCCTCACACTCAGGAGATACACAGCGAGTTAGGGGCTGAGGAAGAGTGGATTTTAATGTGTTCCTTCTCTTCCTCCATCTTCACTCCTGTTTATTCTACTTTCTCTCTCCTGTGAGGCCTCCACACCCTTAACGCTTGCTCTAATCTCCTCTATCCCTTGTTTCATCCCAGGTCCACTGTCGCCTGCTGCCCTGCCCCTCTCTCCTTTACCACTAAAGTTCTTCGAAGACTTGTCTGCTTCCTCACCTCCCAGACACTGCCTCAGCATCCCCAAACCTCTCCTGCCTCCCAGCACTGCTGACATTGTCCACTGCCGCAGGTACCAGAAGCCCCTTTGTCCCAGTGGAGGACCCTTCCCAGGCCTCATCTTATTGGACTCTCAGCCATTGAGCTCTGCTGGCTTCTCTCTGGCCCCCACGGTTCCTTTGCTGGGTTCTATCCTAGCACCTCTTCTCTTTTTACTCTGTAGTCTCTCCCAGGCCAATGTCTACCATCTCCTGGCTTCAGTTACATGCAGGCCAACGGCTCCCAGATCCCCATCTCTGGCCCAGCTTTCTCTCCAGACCCATAACACACCCAAAGAGTATCTCTTGAGACTCACAGGCAGCTCAGCTGGAACTTGTGGGCTCTCCCCAGTCACCACATATGACACAGGGTACACACCACACTCCTCCCTCTCTCTCAGCCCTACGTCCAGTCTGCCATCAGCTTTGCCTTCCCTTCCATCCCGTTGCCCTCCTGCCCAGGCTGTTGTCATCCCTTGCACAGATTCCCAGCTTCCGGCCTGGTCTCTCCCTCACCCCATCACACCATTCTCCCCCCAGAAGCCAGAGCCAGCTTTCTAAACCTCAAATCTGACCCTTCCAGGGCGCCATGTTGCCTTCAGGATGAAGCCAAAGCCTCTTGACTGGGTATCAGACTCATCTCCTTTGCTCCTGTCTTAAACTTTCTTACGGAGCAACACCAAGCTGTTTGATTCAACCTATAACATGCTTTCTCATCTTCCATGCCTCTGTCTCTTCCTATGCCATCGCCCACCCTCTTCCCTCCCTCCAGCTCTTCTAACTCCTGCCCACCCTTCACAGCCTGCTGAACTGTTGTGCAGGGATGTGCTCCCCATTGCCCTGCTGTCACAGCCATTAGCACCCTGGTGCTTATTAAGCCTCCAGTTAAAACTCTGGCTCTCTCAGGATAGGCAGGGCCATATTGGTTCCTTGCACTGTGTTGGTGGTCTAGCTTAAGGCCTACTCCAGAGTAGCTGAGACAGTGTTTTATGAAGGAATACATGGATGGGGAAGATAACTCAGAGGTTCCCAAGGCAAACCTTGTGTTTATACACTGGGAAGGTCTGGACCAACGTGAGGAGGTGCTGATGTGCTAAACACGCCTCCCATGGTGGAAGAGGTTTGGGAAGCACAACACAAGCTTTGGATAAGCCCATCAGAGAAATCAGGAAGGCGGTTGGCCTGCAATACTAGGAAAAGTATGCAGGGGAGTCCATTGATGTCTTGAGGCCCCAGAGCTGCTTTTGATTACAGAGCCCTGCCTCCAACCTCATTCTCCTGCAGAATGGAGGGGGGGCATCGTTCATGGGGCAGGGATGGGATGGGGTGTCAGGGAAGGCTTCCCTGACGTGAAGACATCTGAGCTAGGTTGAAGGGTGACCAGAGTTCCCCATGTGGATGGCTGAGTTTTCAGATTCCTACATTTTAAATGCAGGAAGATCAGAACACATCCCCAGGATTCAAGTGAACCCCACACAGTGAGCAAGCAAGGCAGGGATGATGATGAGTCTTCTTAGGAGAAATAGGCAGAGCCTGTGACAGGCAGAGGCTCTTCTAACTCAGAGGATGGGGGAAGAGTCCAGCCATGTTCTTCAAACCTAGACTCTCAAACTGGGCCCCTGGGAACTGGCAGAGGGAGTTTGGGGAAGATGACGCTGGTCCCTGCACAGTGTCATTAGTAGGCATCATTAGTAGGATGATTAGTACACTTCCCAGACTCAGACACCCAGGTACAAGACCAGGCTCTGGAGACAAGAGCCAGCGCCCTCTAAGTGGCTGGAAGTAGCAGAACTCCAGCCAGTAGACCGCTTTATACCATCTCTCCATGGCTTGAGTCAGGCTTGGGGATGGGGTGTGTGTGGTTGTACTGGGGAGAGAGCAGGGTCTGGTAGTCAGCAGGCCTGAGTTCTAGTCTGGGCTTCACCACTCATCCCTGTGAGGCTTTGGGTAAGACATTGGCTGATCCAGAGCCTGTTCTCTCCTCTCTAAAATCAGGGTAAGGGAGGCCCAAGATGGTGGCAGCATAGGAAGACACTGAACTCAAATCTTCCCACAAGCAAATAAATACATACATATGTAGGGAGCAATTTTTCGTGCAAAACAATTGAGGACTGAATGAACAGCTTCTGACCAAGAAACAAGAGAAGGAGATGAATAGAGACGGTTGAGCAGCTCTGGGAGCCTTCCAAGGGCTGAGGGAATGCTCCCTGCTGGAGGACCCATTGAGCCCCACTGTTTACAGCCACCTCCACTTAGATAGGGTGGCTGGGAGCTCAATTTCAGTGCTTTGGCTTACCTGCAAGATCACTACAGCTTGTCCTCAGTGCCCTCACTACAATGCCCGGAGTTTTTTGCCTCTGGACAAAGGGAGCAAGCAGAAGGCAAGCCAGTGCCCCAGGCTGTAACTGCCTGCTCTCTCCCGACCAGCTTCCCAAAACCACCCAGCACATAATGCATACCCAGAGTCTGCTTCTACACAGGATGAGTTTTGGTACAACAGGAGAGAGACTGTATAGAGAAAGCTGTTAGCTGTGGGAACTCTCCAGGATCTGGGGAATTCTGCAGGCTGGAGGGGCAAGCGAGCAGCATTGTTTCCATCCCTTCCACCTCACCTCCACAGGGTGGGCGGGGGCTGTACCCGGGTGCCCTGGCCTACCTGCAAGGTTGCTTCAGCTTGCTCCAAATGCATCGTCCTAGCCCATTTTGGCCCCAAACAAAAAGAGCAAGCACAACCGATCAACAGGACATTGCTCCACACATCTGGCCTCCCCACCTGGAACCACTCCAGCTTGGTAAGGCACTGCCCTGAATGCCTCCAGGCACCCGCTTCACTCCTACCAGCCTGCCAAAACCACTGGCACACACAAGCCTACACAGAGGCCGCTCCTTCTTAAGGCCACTTTTTCAAAGCTGAGAGAGATAGCTATTGTATGTAATTCATATAAAAAAACATAGAAAGTCAAACAAAATGAGAAGACGATAATATTTTTCAAAATGCCCCTGGGGGAAAAAACCCCTAGCAAATGGAGATAAGTAATTTGCTTGATAAAAATTTCAAAGAAACAGTCATAAGGATGCTCACCAAACTTGAAAGTGGAATAAAGGAACTTAAGGAGAAACTCCACAGAATTGTAGAAAGTATAATAAAGAACCACACAGAAGTGAAGTATACAATAACTAAAATGAAAAAGACATTAGTAGCGACTTCTGGCCAAGATGGAGGCATAGGTAGACATACTGTGCCTCCTTATACAATGACAATAAGGACAACAATTTAAAAACAAAAAACAACCAATACTGACAGAAAATTGAACTGTAGGGAAGTCTGACAACCAAGGAGTTAAAGTAGACACATTCATCCAGACCAGTAGGAGGGGTGGAGTCGGGGAGCAGGGACAGAGAGGGCTCATGGCAGGGTGGCTGGCGGACCTGGGCGAGCCAGGTGGCAGCTGGCAGACCCAGCAAGGCGGCAGATTGTGGAGGGGTGCGGTGCGTCCAGTCCCACATTCGTGCGCAGATAAATCAGGCAAAACTGGGGAGTGAGACAGACCACGCAACCCAGGGTCCCAGGGTCCCAGTGCAGGAAAATAAAGCCTCAAAAGACTGGTTCAAAACACCCGTGGAGGGTTGAGGTGCTGGGAGAGACTCCCAACCTCACAGGAGAGCTCGTTGGAGAGACCCACAAGGCTCTAGAATGTACACAAACCCACCCACATGGGAATCAGCACCAGAAGGGCCCAATTTACTTATGCAAAGCAGTGGAAGGGACTGAAATCCAAGAGAGAGAGTGGAGCAAGTGCCACTGTTCCCTCTCAGGCCCCTCCCCACATACAGTGTCACAACCTAGCGACTGGGTTGCCCCACCCAGGTGAACATCTAAGGCTCCACCCCTTACTACGTAACAGGTGCAACAAGACAAAAAAAATGGCCCAAATGAAAGAACAGATCAAAGCTCCTGAAAAAATACAACTAAGTGATGAAGAGATAGCCAACCTATCAGATGCACAGTTCAAAACACTGGTAATCAGGATGCTCACAGAATTGGTTGAATTTGGTGGCAAATTAGATGAAAAAATGAAGGCTACGCTAAGTGAAATAAAGGAAAATATACAGGGAACCAATAGTGACGGAAAGAAAACTGGGACTCAAATCAATGGAGTGGACCAGAAGGAAGAAAGAAACAGCCAATCAGAAAAGAATGAAGAAACAAGAATTCAAAAAAATGAGGAGAGGCTTAGGAACCTGCAGGACATCTTTAAACATTCCAACATCCAAATTATATGGGGTACCAGAAGGAGAAGAGGAAGAGCAACAAGTGGAAAAGTTATTTGAACAAATAATAAAGGAGAACTTCCCCAATCTGGCAAAGGAAATAGACTTCCAGGAAGTCCTGGAAGCTCAGAGAGTCCCAAAGAAGTTGCACCCAAGGAGGAACACACCAAGGCACATCA
>CM052543.1:41787717-41868768 GCA_028533065.1 Trachops cirrhosus
AAGGAGGAACACACCAAGGCACATCATCATTACATTAGCCAAGATTGAAATGAAGGAGAGAATCCTAGAAGCAGCAAGAGATAAGGAGACAGTCACCTACAAAGGAGTTCCCATCAGACTGTCAGCTGATTTCTCAAAGGAGACCTTACAGGCAAGAAGGGGCTGGAAAGAAGTATTCCAAGTCATGAAAGACAAGGACCTACATCCCAGATTGCTCTATCCAGCAAAGCCTTCATTTAGAATGGAAGGGCAGATCAAGTGCTTCTCAGATAAGGTCAAGTTAAAGGAATTCATCATCACCAAGCCCCTATTATATGAAATGTTGAAGGGACTTGTCTAGGAAAAAGAAGATAAAAAAATGTATAGTAAAATGACAGCAAACGCACAATAATTAACAACCACACTTAAAACAAAAGCAAGAACAAACTAAGCAAACAACTAGAACAGGAACAGAGCCACAGAAATGGAGATCACATGGAGGGTTAGCAACAGGGGAGTGGGAGGAGGAGAGAGCGGGGGAAAGGTACGGAGAATAAGTAGCATAGATGGTAGGTAGAGAATAGAGAGGGGGAGGGTAAGAATAGTATGGGAAATGTAGAAGCTAAAGAACTTATGAACTAAGGACATGAACTAAGGGGGGGGAATGTGGGTGGGAGAGGGTGTGCAGGGTGGAGGGGAATGAAGGGGGGAAATGGGACAACTGTAATAGCACAATCAATAAAATATATTTAAAAAACACATTAGTAGTAACCAACAGTAGATCATCTAACACAGAAGAATGGATCGGTGACTTGGAAAACAGTCTAGTGGAAATCAACCAATTAGACAGCAAAAAGAAAACAGAATTTTAAAAAACAACGACAGAGTAAGGGACCTCTGAGATAACACGATGAGCTCAGACATTCACATTATAGGGATTCCAAAAGGAAAATAGAGAAAGAAACAGACACTTTAATAGCCGAAAACTTTCCTAACCTGGGAAAGGAAACAGATATCTAGGTCCAGGAAGCAGAGAGAGTTCCAAAGAAGATGCATCCAAAGAGAACCACAAGAAGACATATATTGTAATTAAGACAGCAAAAATTAAATATGAGCAATCTCAAAGGAAGCAAGAGGAAAACACCGAGTTACATACAAAGGAAACACCATAACACTTTCAGCTGATTTCTCAGCAACGTTATTGGCCAGAGGGAATGGCAGGACATCTTTAAAATGCTGAAAGAAAGAAACCTACAACCTAGAATAATTTACCCAGCAAGGCTATTATTCATAATTGAGGGAAAGATAAAGAGTGTTCCAGACAAGCAAAAACTAAAGGAGTAAATCACCATTAAACCAGCTTTACGAGAAATGTGAAAAGGTCTCCCTCCTATAAACAGAAAAGGAAAGCCATACTTAGAAATAAGAAAATAGTGGAAAGGTAAAAGTCTCACAGGTAAAGCCAAATATTTAATAAATACAGTGAATCAGACATTTAAAAAACCACTATGAAGATCAAAAGAAAAGAAAAAAGTATCAAAGTCAGCTCAAACTGCAATGAGTAGTTAGGAGATGCACAACATAAAAAGATCTAAAAGATGACAACAGAAATGTAAAGCATGGCAGAGGGAGGAAAATCGTAGTCCTTATAGAATATATTTGAACTTAAATGCCTATCAGCTTAAAATAGACAGCCGTAGATATAGAATAATATGCATAAACCTCATGGTAACCATCAACAAAAAACCTAAAAAAGATATACAAAGAACAAAGAGGAAGGAACCCAAACAGAACACTAAAAATAAAACAAAATACAGAAAACCACAAGAGATCAAGAAAAGAAGAAAGAAACAGAGAACAACAAAAACAACTAACAATTAATAAAATGGCAACAATGACACAGTTATCAATAATCACTTTAAATGTAAAAGGATTAAATGCTGACACATACAGACTGGAGTGAAGGAATGGGAAAAGATAGTGCATGCAAACAGAAATAAAAAGAAAGCTGGAGTAGCAATACTGTTGTTTGTATACACCAGTAACAAACCAACAGCAGGAGAAATTAAGAAAATAATGCCATTTACAATTGCACCAAAAAGCATAAAATACCTAGGAATAAATTTAACCAAAAAGGTGAGAGACAAAATATATTGAAAAAGAAATTAAAGAGGATACATAAAAATGGAAGGATATACCATGCTCATGGGTTGGAAGGATTAATATTGTTAAAATGTCCTTACTAAAGCAATATACAGATTCAATGCAATCCCTATGAAAATACCAACAGCATTCTTCTCAGAATTAGAACATCTAATCCTAAAATTTATATAAAGCCATGAAAGACCCTGAATAGCCAAAGAAACCTTGAGAAAGAACAAATTGGGAGGTATCATGTTCACTGATATCAAACTATACTACAAAGCCACAATAATCAAAACAGTATGGTACTCACATAAAAACAGATGTATACATAAATGGAATAGAATATAGAGCCCAGAAATAAATCCTTGCTTATATGGTCAATTAATTTATGACAAAGGAAGCAAGGATATACAATGGAGTAAAGGAAGTCTCCTAAATAAATGATGTTGGGATAATTGGACAGAGTCAAGTAAAAATTTTAAATTGGACCAATTTCTTAAACCAAATACAAAAGTCAATTCAAAATGAATGAAAGACTTGAATGTAAGACCTGAAACCACAAGACTCCCACAAGAAAACACAGGCAATAAACTATTTTTAAAAAATATGTTTTTGTGAGAGAGAAGCATCAATTGGTTGCCTAGCATACACACCCAAACCAGGGATCAAACCCACAACCTAGGTATGTGCCCTGACCTGGGACCAAACTTGCAACATTTTGGTGTATGGGATGATGCTCCAACCAACTGAGCCACACTGGCCAGAGCAGTAAACTCTTTGAGATTGCTCTTAGCAATATGTTGTTGGATATGTCTTCTTGGGCAAGAGAAGCAGAAAAAATAAACAAATGGGACTACATCAAATTTATTTCTTTTTTTAAAAATATTTTTTATTTATTTATTTTTAGAGAAGGGAAAGGGAAGGAGAGAGAGGGAAACATCAGTGTTGCCTCTGCACGTCCCCTACTGGGGCTCGACTTGACTTGAAATCCAGGCACGTACCCTGACTGGGAATCAACCCTGCGACCCTTTGGTTTGCAAGCTGGTGCTCAATCCACTGAGTCACACCAGCCAGGGCAAAACTAGAATGTTTCTGCACAGCAAAGGAAACCATCAACAAAATGAAAAGACAACCTACTGAACAGGAGAAGATATTTGCAAATAATACATCTGATAAGGGGTTAGTATCCAAAATATATAAGAAACTCACACAACTGAACACCAAAAAATCCTCAAATAATTCAATTTAAAAATGGGCAGAGGACCTAGACAGACACTTCTCCAAAGAGGACGTACAAAGATGACCAACAGATATATGAAAAGATGCTCAAAATCACTAATCATCCAGGAAATGCAAATTCAAACAACAACAAGATATCATTTCACACCTGTCAGAATGGCCATCATCAATAAACCAACAAGTAAGTGTTGGCAAGGGTGTGGAGAAAGGGGGACTCTCATGCACTGTTGGGGGCACTGTAAATTAGTGCAGCCACTACGGCAAACAGTATGGATATCCCTCGAAAAATTAAAAACAGAGCTGCAATACGATCCAACAATTTCACTTCTGGGTATTTATCCAAAGAAAACAAAAATACTAATTTGAAAAGATATATACACCCCTACATTCATTGCAGTTTTACTAGTAATAGCCAAGATATGGAGGCAACCTAAGTGTCCATCAACAGATAAATGAATAAAGAAGATGTGGTACATATATGCAATGCATATTATTCAGCAGAAAGAAAGAAAAAGAAAGAAAGAAAGAAAGAAAGAAAGAAAGAAAGAAAGAGAGAGAGAGAGAGAGAGAGAAAGAAAGAAAGAAAGAAAGAAAGAAAGAAAGAAAGAAAGAAAGAAAGAAAGCAAGCCATTTGTGACAGCATGGATGGACCTAGAGGGTGTTAAGTGAACTAAGTCAGACAGAGAAAGAGAAATGTCATATGATTCCACTTACATGTGGAATGTAAAAAAACAAAGTAAAAAACAAAACAGACCCATAGATATGGAGAACAAAGTGATGATTGCCAAAGGAGAGGAGGTGGAATATAAAATAAACATTAATTAATTAATATCTTAAAAGTAAAATAAAATGGTGTAATCCTTACACTGTTCACCGTAAGTGGAATCATGGGCATCAAAATGACTTTGAAATCGAAAGGAACTGTACACGTGGGCAGGACACGGACACAGTGCCGATGCTATCTTTAATCGTAACTGTTAGGCCTTCTCCTGAGACCATGGTACCAGGGCTGGCAATCTGACTGCCAAGTCTTAGGAATCTTCCGAGATGAGAATATTTGGGTCACAGTAGAATGGGGGAGGAGTGCTCGCGTGGAGCAAGAGTCCTGGCATCCGCTTCTCAGAAGGCCGCTAACCCTCCGCTCAGTGAGTTCAGACAGTGGACTGCTTCTCCCTAAACTCAGCTTCCTCATTGTAAAGCGTGGCTGACAATTGTAAGAATCCCTGGAATATCTGCTGGGAAAGTGCTCTGAGGGTCCATTCACCCCCTCCGCTGGCTAACTGGAGTCAGGCCCCCTTCTTAGGCTCGGGAAGGGGCTGCCTGTAAAAGCAGGAGGTGCTCTGCCTCGGGGCTGTGGACAGAAGCAGTATCAACAGGGCAGAGGCCACAGCGGCAGACTGGGGCCTGGGCGGGAAGGCTGGGGGAACTAGCCCTGGCTCCCATAAGAGCTCACCTTGAGGACAGTGGCCAGTCTCTGCCCCTTCTGCATCTCAGGGTCCAGCCCTATAAAACGGGGATAACTAGGCCTGCCTCACAGTCACTGTGAGAACGTGAGGAGACTGGATATGAACTCAGCAGGCAGGACGGAGGGGTGATGCAACTTATTTATTAATATATAACAACAAAAATGATAAAGCTCATATCTGCAATGGTTTAGGTCTTTGTTATAAGGTCTTGGTCCCTTTGTCTGGACTGGCCATGACCTTCAGCTCTGGGGTCTGGGCTAGGAAAACGTTCCAGTGACCTGCATGAAAGAAAGCAGAAGAGTTTCAGGTGTAGGTGTGTGTGCAGGGGTGTGCGGTGTGTGTGTACGTGTTTGCACAACAGAGGCAGAGTGGCTGGTGTAGACACACGGGCAAGGAGGACAGCGTGGCCCTGGGTTTGGAGCCCAGAGCGGGGGAGGCGGCTGTCCCCATCACACCCTCATGTCTGGATCAGGTCTGGCACCTGACCCTGCCTTCAACCAACCGACAACTGGGGGCCAGGCTGGCTTCCTGACACCTGTTGGGGACACTCCCGCCTGTGACTTCTCCCCCGCCCGAAGCCCCACCTGGGTCCAATCTTCCTCCGTGTGGTATAGAGCAAATTAAGGGCATCAGAAGGAAGTCGTTAAGAGAGTTCTGAGGAGAAATGTTCCAGTAGAGAGGACAGAGGCAGCACGGTTTGGGGCTCAGACCTCCCTCCCTGCAGCCCTGTGTCCCCCATCCCAAGACGAAATCCAGCAGGCTCTGCTTTATCCTCCCGCTGTTATGCACCGGAGTTGAGAAATCTCTGGCGCAGACGCCCACTGGATTCCTGTGCCGGGAACTGTCGTCTGCGGCTCACAGCCCCCACCCCACCCCCCAAGCAGCACCAGCAGCCTGAAACTCCCCGAGAGGCCCTGGCCTCTCGCCAGGCTCTCTTCCCAGGCCCCCGTCTCAGCCCCAAGTCCCACCTTCGTGGGTGCCGGTGAGCAGCCGGAAGTTCTGTGCCTCTCTCTGGAAGTCTTGCTTCCTGACTTTCTTGATCTGAATCAAGTGGAAGATTCCTGAGGGCAGAGACAGGGTATGAGCAGAATAGGCAGGGCCACGGATCAGGGAAATGGGGTGACTTAGACTCGGAAGGGACCCTGTCACCTCCCTCCCCTCCCCTACTCTGATCAGATGCCAACTCCCGTGGACTAAATTTCCTAAATTTTTGGAATCTGTTCTCCGGTCCCCACTGCCACTCTCCCCATTCGGGCCTCACCGAGTCTTGCCTGAGTCACTGCACTCTGACCACTTTTCAATCCCCTTTTAACCTGTGATTCCACCTGCTGTCTCTAGAAAATACACATTTCCCTGTCATCCCCACCCCCAGACCTCCTGTCACCTCTGCTGGCCCTGTTCCTGTCGCCATCACTGTCCTGCGCTCCCACCACTCACCTGTCCACGGTGTAGAAGGGAGGGTCAAGGCAGGTGGAAAGGGAGGAGGGTGGGAGGGAGGGAGGGAAGCAGCCAGGCATGAACTAGTCAAGCTTTTTTTCTGAGCATAGAATGTACGATAAAAATCAGTAGGTGTGCTCATTCAGACACCAAAACGCTAACAAGCATCAGAGCTGTAGCCCCCTTTCGGCACAGTTCACCGACCCCGAGTGGCCTTGCCTGTGCTCCAGCCCTAGCCAGCCACCTGACGACCCTGGAGGGGCCAAGACTTGACACACGCCGCCCCAACTCTGGAACTCCTTCTCCTACTGCCGCCACGTGAACTCTTACTCATCCTTCAAGCCTTCACCTGAAGTCTTCCTTTGCCCCTACCCCTGCACCTGGTAGTTGTAACTTCCTCCTCGGAGCTCAAGGAGGAAGTTGTAATTACCCACAGCTCTTGGCCTCTGCTGGTGATTGTATCTATTTCTAATGTGCTACCATTATGTCTATTCTCATCTCCCCTACCAGACTGGGAACTCCTGGAGGGCTTTCCTCTCTGGGTCTCCTGAGCCTGGTCCACATTAGGCATGTAGAACAAATGAATGAATGAATGAATGAATCCCTGACTGGCTGGCTGGATAAGCAAATACATGTGTACCCCGTCTAGACCGGGTTCTGAAGGGAATGAGGTATTATTCTGGATCTCCTGATGTTTGCATTCCATGTGGAGCGGGCCACTGGCACCACACATGGTGCTGGCCTTGCACACATGGGCTGTGAGGTCGCACCAGCTGTTACCACCAGGGTCTGTGGCCAGAAAGAACAGATGTGACAGCAAGGCCTCTGCTAGGCCAGCACCGCCCTCAAGGAAACCAAGAACTGGCCTTGCTTATGGGAATCTGAGTGGGAGCCCACCAAGGGCTGTGGACAGCACAGACTCTGAGTTTAAGGTCCAGGTGGCCAGAAATGTCCTTGGGATCCCCAGCCCAGGTGCCAAGGACCAGGATGTGGGAGAGACTTACTCAAAAGGCCCAGGGTGTATCACGAGCTTGAGATGGGGCTGGGTCCTTCTGCCCCAGGTCTGCACCTGCACACACCCCAAAACACACACTGGAGAGGAGGTAACAGGGGTGCAGGTGGGTACTGCACTGTAGCCTGTGAAGCAGGATTCAGAGGACTGGCTCTCAGGCCTGGAATCAAGAGCTGGTCTGAGGGTCACGGTTGTACCTCTCGCTCTGTGAAGGGCATGCCTGGTCTGAGGGCAGCGGGACTCTGTGGACCCTCAGGGCAGAGTTGGCACTGGTAGGTGAGTTCCAGGAAACAGGACAGGCTCACTCAGCTCAGTGCAGAGCCATCTCCCTGCGCAGAGCCATCCTCGGTGCTGGAAGTCAATCCCCTATCTGGAGGCATCAAGGAGGCCACAGGGGGACTTCCTTCCCAGGTAGGGGGTCAGAATTGAGACCCCCTAAGGCCCTTTTTACTCTGGAATGCCAGAATCTAAAAGGCCCTCAACCCTAAGCCAACTCTATTCAGCTTCTGGAGTCTGGGGCTCCGCACCCCCCACTCCTGCTGTGGTGTGGCCTCACTTAGCCCAGGTTGCAACAGCCACCTGCTTGCTTTGTCTCCAGGCCAATTCTCCCTCCTTCTCCCAGCCCCTGAGGCCTGCAGTTTCCACTCTTCTGTGTGAGAGAATGGTGCAGGTTTTCCGCCAACAGTCTCACCCTGGGAGTGTTTCATTCCTTTGGTCAGGGATGGGGAGGCAATGGGAACTGGATGGGCAGTGAGGTCACCCGGGGGTTAGGAGATGGGGAGGGACAGAATGGCAGGGCCTGGCACTGTGAAGGTGAAAAGCCCCCACACCACCCCACTTCCTTTCTCTTCTGCTGGGCCTGGTAGTAATGAGACTCGCCCCTGCACCATTCTGGGCACACCATGACCTTCCTCAGGCAGCTCCCTAAAGAGTAAGTTCACCTCTGTGGCGGCAGCACTAGGGACAGTCAGAACCAGACTTGAGTCTTTATTGCTTCAACTGTGTGACTTTGAGCAAGTCATTTTACCTCTCAGACTCAGTTTTCTTATCTGCAAAATGGGGCATTGATACATTTCCCCCAGTTTCCTTATGTGGATTAAATGAAGCACATTACACCCTGTGCCCACTACACGCCGATCACAGAGCACAGGGCATATAAGTGTGGATCCTAGAGCCAGAGTTTGAGGCTGTTGCTGCCACCCTGCCTGCAGTGTCCCCTCGTGCCTTTCTAAACCCTGTCCAGCCCCAGGCTCATCTTCCATGAAGTGAGAGCTCTTGCTGCAGCCAAGTCACTGAAGGACTGTTCTCTCTGGTCCCAGCACGGGTGGGACCCGTGGTGGGGGTTGGGGGGAGGATCGTAGAGTGAACATGCAACCAGCACCTGCCCAAGGACTGATGGAATCTCAAGGTACGAAAGGATTATAAGGGTTACTCCCCAGCTTCTGGAAGAACCCCCACCCAGCCTTTGTCTGCACACTCCCGTGAATGGAGCTTGCTCCCCCCTTCATTACAGAAAGGCTCTAAGGATGAGAAAGTGCTTCCTCTCATCAGCTGAAACCGGCTTCACTGCATTTCTAACCGAGTTAATGAGGTGGGATGAGAAGGATAGTGACATTGTTAACACCTCCTGCAGGTCAGGGGCTGTACTTCGGTTATTTCATTTAGTCCTCCAAAAGCCCTCCTCCCCAATTAACAGAAGAGAAAACTGAGGCCCAGAGAGGTCGAGTGATTGCCCAAGGCCACACAGCTAAGAAATGGCAGGGCCAGGATTTAAACCCAGGTCTGATTCTAAAGCCCTGCTGGTTGACCCCGGCAGTCAGAACGCAGCTGCTCCCTCTGCCTGGGGCAGTCCTTCGGAGCCAGGAAGCCAGTGGTCCTGTCTCCCTGGGTCTTCTCTTCTCCAGGCTGGACAGCTCCGCCTTCTTCGTCCATTCCTCTACGTCAGCGGGCAGAGTAGAGCAGGGAAAGAGCCGCATCTGACGTCACAAGACATGGGCTCTAGTTCCTCCACTTACTGGCTGTGTGGCCTTGAGCCAGGTACTTCACCTCTCTGAGCCTCAGTTTCCTCATCTGTAAAATGGGGATAATAATACCTAACTCTCAGGATCGCTGAGTATCAAACGAGATAATGAAAGTGAAAGCACTTTGTAAATTCTAAAGTGTTTCACACATTGTTTTTTGCTATTGTCATTATTCTTATTGTCCCTTTATTGACTCCCTCTTATTGTCCCCTCTTTCGCCACCCCACCCCCAGCCAAACCCATCAGTAGAGAAAAATGACCTTAGAACTAATTTACAGGTAAATGTTTAGTTGGTTTTACTGCACTGAGGGGATTTCCGTTTCTGAAGAGGGCCAGAAAACGGAACTCTTCAGCAATTTCCCTGTCAATGGAAGCTCCTCTTGACCTTCATTTGGTGACACCAGTAGCCTGTTGAATAGGGTAAGTTTCTCACAGAACGAGAAATATATTCTGATTTTAACTTACCTTGGAGAGAGAGAATCTACGGTATTGAAGAGGCTAAATGAAACTAGCCTCGAGGCCCTCCTGCCTGAATAGATCTCCCCTCGGGAAATGCTGGAATTCCACCAAGAGACACCTCTCTATCTCATCAGGGTAGGCATTAGCCTGTCCAGACTCCTTGCAAGGTGCAACTACCCCTTCTCCCCAGGAGAGGGAGCACTTGGAGGCCCTGGCACTCAGAGTAGGTGAGCTTATCAGAACTGTCTGAAAATCAGACAGAATCGGTGTCTTCTTTATCTTGGAATCAGGGACTCTGGAAGGGTGGCCAGGGACAGGTCTTCCTGGGTCAAAGGCACTTGATCAACAAAACGTGGCTGTAAGGCCCCTGAAGGGCCTGGAGCTCAGGAAGGGGGACAGGTCAGAGGTATGCCTGGGTGGGAGTATGCTGATGCTTACCTTTTACCAGCTTCCAGAGGTAGATGTCCACCTGCTCAGAGGCCTCACGCTCAAGGGCAAAGCGACGCAGGTTGTCTGGATGTGGGGACACTGACGTGTGCACGAGGACCCGGCCCGGTGCCTTCGGACACCGGGTGGCACCGATCGCACTGTGGCCAGGGTCTGCCTTGTCCTCTGGGAGAGACAAGGAGCTTGTGAATGCTCTGTCTCCCCACCCCTGTAGGCTCAGAAAGAGGGGCCACTGGTCTGACATCCCCCTCAGGGTCTCTACGGTCCTTGGGAAACGTCTGGTGCCCTGGGAAGAGAAGGAGGTCTCTGGGGAAGAGAGAGGGAGCATCTCCCCCGTTCACCCCCATTGATTAGCATATCAGAAAACTTCCCACCCTTCAGGGCCCAGCTCATCTTCCGCCTCCTCCAGGCAGCCCGCTGTTTCCTCCCACTCCCCCACTCATGCCCTTAACTGCACACTGCCTTGCGTTGCTTCACTTGGGCGTGTTTTCTCTTTAAAAGAGACCCGCCAAGTGAAGAGCAGGAACCATGTCCTCCAAGTCTTTTGAGCCACTCACAGCAAGCACAGGCTCTCAAAGGACACACACAGAGTGAAGGTTTGCGAGGGCTGGAGGGGGTGATGGCAGTAATGCTGACGGTGGCTGTGGTGGTGGAAGAGGTGGTGGCGGTGATCATGATGTGGCGACTGTAGTGGTTGGGGGGGACGGTGGGGGTGAGGATGGAGGTGGTCGGGCTGGTGTGGATGTTGTTTGGTGCCGAAGTGGATACAGTCTTAAAGCTTTGACATGCTGGAATTCCAAGAACGTTCTCCAGAGCTTCCCACGTACCAACATTCCCTGACTATATTTCAGGGACTGAAGGACTAAGTCCCTACACATACGCCTTCTTCTAGACTCTTACTAGTTATGAAGCCTTAGAGATGTCCAGTTAAGAGCTGCCGTGGTCTCAATATTTCCAGAGGAAATGGACTGGGTGCTGGTGGTGGGGCCCAAGACCAGGTGTGTTTGCGAAGCAGCCCAGGGGTGAGCCTCAGCCAGGCTCACGGAGAATTCGAGTTGAGCCCTGTCCCCTGGCCCCTGGGGTCCAGGCACAATCCTGTCATGCTCACGCCCTGACCCTGTCCCAATAGCATATTACTCTGACAAATAATAATTATTTCTTATGTTTGGATTCTGATATACAATTCATGAAGCATTTTCACCGACTGCATCTGAAGCTCAGAAAGGTGAAGCAACTCGCCTGAGCTCACAGCAGTGAGTTAGACGAGTTGGTCGGTGTGCAAGCGAGTGCACACTCCGGTTTCCTGCCATTAAATGCCGGGGTCGGCGGAGGCCTAGGGTGATTGCAGCCACTCGGTTACGTCGTTTGTTAAATCAGTGAGTTGTGAGAATTAAATGAAATACGTGATACCACCTGGTACTAGTACATTCTCAGTGCATGATTCCCTCCTCTTTTTCTTCCCCATTCCTCTCCTTCAGCTTTTCCAACCCAGCCCTCGAATAAGACACGGCCAGGGCACAACCTTGCCCTGCACCTTCCACCCCACCTGCTGCAGGGGACAGCCTGCCCCTCACACCAGCTACGCTTCTCAACGAGATACTCGGAGGTCCCCTCGCACACTCACTAATCCTAGGGTCACGTGACATTGTCAGAAGCATGCAGCCAGCAAGTCTGGAGGCCTGAGTTCTGGGTCCAGCTCCACTACTACTTTGCTGTGTGACTTAGGAAGTCTCCTCTCTTCTCGGGGTCTAGGTTTTCCCATATGCAGATGAGGGTTGAAGGAAAACAATAGAGGCCAAGGGTATGGCCTTTGCAGTCAGACAGACGAGGGTTCAAATCCCAGCTCTGTCACTCACAGTTAGCTGTGTGACCTAGAACAAGGTATTTATCTTCTTGTTCTTTAGAATGGAGACAGACACCTGCCTTGTCCGTTGTGGTGAGGATCACGTGAACTCATGCCTGAAAAATGCTTACCTGGCACATGGTAAGTGCTCAGTAAACATTGGCTATTCCTCTTTAAAAAGTCCTGATATCCTAAGACTTCACAGGATCCAGAACACTATCTGAGTCTATGTACATATGTCTGAGAGCCCCCGAACCTGTCTCTGTAACATTAGACGGCTCCACAGTAATATATTACAAGCCTGGATTTTCCATGGTTGCTTCTAACATTCTGTGCATCTAAACCCCTGCATTCTGTGGCTCTGAGTCCACTCTCCATCCCTGTCAGAGATGTTCCAAGTGGCTGAGCCCTGGGGAGAGAATCCCCACGCTCTTTCCGGCTACTGCCTCCCTGTCCCCAGCATCTCTTTGTACCTGGGCAAATCTTGCAGCACTTTCCAGCCACTTTCTCGGGGTGATGGCAGGGGTACTCAGTGGGGCAGGTCACCCGCTGGCAGTCCTGGTGGCCATCCTGACAGGTGCACAGGATGCAGGGCAGGGGTCCAAAGGAGCGAAAGGCTGGGTGCCACACTTCCCCATGTGAGTATGTCTTCCCACCGTGCACGCAGGCTGAGCCAAGGAGGGCAGAAAGGGAGCAGGGTCAGTGCCTCGGACTCTGGCCAGAGTCCAGTAATAGGTGGGGGTGGGGCCTTGTGGGTCCCTGCTCCACCAGTCTGGCCCAGCCACACTGCCAGTGAAGTGGAGGCCAGGGTACAAAACCGGTCCCACGTCCCAGACATCCCGCCATCTCAGCACTCAGCACTGAGGCATGCCCAGTAAGGACTCGCTGAAGACAGAGTCCTCCTCCTGCCTTCACAGCTCCTTTGGTGGAGCAAGGAGGGGGATGGCCTCACAGTGGGAGACCTGTCACTACCTGGCTGTGCAAGGTCTGGCAGATCCCTTCCCGTTTCTCAGTCTCAGTGTCCCATCTGTACAAAAAAGGGCTGGGACAGATGCCTCTGTAGCCACCCCCGCTCCACCACCAGTCAGGGCGCCCTCCCACTGCCACCGTGGCTGCCCGAGTGGCCTCCCCCACCCCGGCTCCACCCAGACTGTCCTCCTGCAGCCCAGCTCTGCCTGCTCCTTCCTTTGTCAAAAACTTTCTGCCAGCACTTCCTTAGGTTGTGGCGATTATTTACATGTCTGGAGTTCCCAGCAAAGTCATGGCAGATGCTTGTGGTTGTGCTAACCCACTGTCCCAGTTCTGAGACTGGTTCTGTCTCTAACTCGGTGCTCTGAGTCCTCACCTGTCAAAGGGGTGGGGACTAAAAGGCACCTTCAGTTTCGATGTTCTATGAGTCTATAAGCTCACAGCCAAATTGAGATTGGAGACTCAATGAGTTGGGGTGCAGGAGTGGGGTGTAGGAGCAGTCCGGGTCCCCCCGTCCCACCTTGGGGGTTGAAGGAGGTTCCAGTTCCCACCTTTCTTGTGTTTCTCCTTCAGGACGATCTTGACTGTAGTGCTGCCCGCCCCCTTCGGTTGGAAGTGGCGAGGAATGAAGCTCAGAGGGGAGCTGAGCCCAGTGGGGGCCGGGGTGCCCAGGCCTCTCTTTCTCCCACTGTCGCCTGAACAGGGATCCTGGGAATGCCTCTGCGAAGGACAGGAAGGATGAAGATCATTGATGGGCCACCGTCAGGGAAAGAGTGGCAAGACAGGCTGCAGTGAGCGGCCTGAGGGTAGACCCCAGCACGACTACCCAGTGGAGAGAGGGCGCAGACTAGGGACGGAAGGAAGACCTGGATGAGGCCTCAGATATGCTCAGACAATGGATCCTTGGAAACTCGGAGGAGAGTACTTTGGAGATTTAGCCTCCACCAAGCCCTTCTTAGCCCTGTCAGAGCAGGTGCCTTGGGGCTGGGTGGGCAGAGGGTATGAGGCTTTATCTAGGTGACATTAGTGATTAGGGACCTGGAGAACTTAATATTTAAGAGATAGAATGTGAGACTAGTGAGGATGAGGGTCAGGAAATTCCTCCTTGAGAAGATTCAGGTGATGGGACAAGGAAACGGGCCGCAGAAGGTCCTACCAGAATCGCATGGAACAGGAAGATGAGGAGCAGGCCCATTCAGAGGCCCCCTTTCCTGAGCTCTGGAGCCCCTGCCCCTCCAGACCAGCTGGGAGGGCTGGCAGTGATAGCAAAAGGTGTGTGGTGAGGGCAGTGTAACGGGGCAGGGGCTCTGCAGCTCATAGTGTGGGGACCGGCAGCTCTCGGCCACGGGAGAGGCACAAAGTGGTCTGGGAGCAAGCGGCGGAATTTCAACCCACCTCACTGACCCCAAATCACTCACGTTCCTTCTTCTACAGCCCCTTCCTGCCCCGTACAGTCTCAGTTGGTCCTTTAATGTCTGGACTGAACTCACAAGGGCTCCCAAAGCATACACTGGGTCTCAGGTCCCAGCACATGCCCAGGCCCCTAGGAGGTCCCTAGGAAATGCTTGTCAAGTGGCATAGAGGCAAGAAGGAATGAACAGCCCAGCCCCCAAATGGTGACTTGCCCACATCACCCAGCAAGTAGCTGCTCAGGGCCTGGAACTAAGCAGGGGTAGGTTTCACTTAGCACACTGCCTCCCCGGGCGAGGATGCGAAGGAAAGGGGATGGCCTGGCTCAGGGCCTGCAGCACCGGAGGCCTCCATCCGAGAAGGTCTGGCTGGGAAGGGGATGAGTTGGCAGAGGAGAAGGGGAGCTCATCAGTCAGACCCCTGGGGAGTCTCGGGGAAGGGGAGCCCAGCCTCCAGGCCCCCAGGGTCCAGGTGACCCAGGCTGCAAGAGCAGGTGCAGTTGTTCACATTGCGGACGGCACAGGTGGGGGGGTGGGGGGGCACTTGAGTCAGTATGTGAGCCCATTCTCCCCCCTCTTTCCTCTCCAAACGGAGAGAGCTGGGCAGTTTAGCTTATGTTAACTCTAGACTAAGACTGAAAGGGGCCAAGAGGGGGCAGGGGACAGAGAGCCAGCACCTTGGAGCTAGGTCCGGAAGTCTGACCCAAATCAGAGACCACTCCCTTCAGGCGATCCTGCTGCTCAGAGTGGCCTGAATAAGGACAGACACAGGCTGTGGATGGGACAGTGTCAAAGAATTTCCCAGGAGGGAAATCATCAAGTTTGGGGCCTGCTCCTGCTTGTTTGGTGCTTTTTCCTTGCCCCCCTCTGGCCCATCAGTCCTGATAAGAGCCATGGTGGAAGGCTAGGGACAGGGGCTAGACATGGTGGGGCTGAAGGAGCTGACCCAGGGGACAATGGAGAAATGAAGACAATAAGTACTACTGCTTGCTCTAGTCATGGAGACTTGGGCCCTGGATCCCAGCTCGCCTCACCTCCTCTCCCCACCCAGGCTGTAAAGCTGGCACTCACCACCCCGCGGTGTGACTGCGTGGTGTTCTCTTCAGCTGATTTCTCACTCGACCCATCTGGAAATGTGAAGGGAAGTCGGGTCAGCCTCCGCCCCTCAGCCTTGCTGGCTGGAGCCCTCAGGCCTCCACTTCCAGGCTCTGCCCCTCCAAGGCCAACTGCTACCTCTGCAGCCCCCGAGCACCAGCGGGTCCCTTTGTCCCAGTGGGGACTTATTCCCACTTCTCATTATAGCCTCTCTTCACCCTTGGGATGACAAAGTCTCTACATCCGGGGTGCTGCCTCAGTTTCCACACACTGACCTCCTCCTGGTCACTATCAGGACTGAACTGCTTGGCTGGGCCAGAGCCCCTCGTTCAGTGCCCATCACGGACGGCCCAGAATCCCATCCCTGCAGCCTGCTTGGTTGCAGTTCCCTGGGAAGCCACTCTATCCAGCCACACTTGAAGTCACCAGGCCTTGGTCTACACATCACACTCTTGCACAGCTCCCTCCAGCTGGGACACCCTAGGACTTTGCCATCATCTCGCACCTCCTAGGGCGCCAGCACACAAGCCCTTTGGAGCCCTGGGACTTCCTAAAGCCTGAGTGGGCTTCTCTCTTCCAACCCCTGCATTGCATATAGTCTGGCGTCCTCCAAGCATTCTTGGTTCAAAGACCAAACACACTGGAATTAGACTGTCCATTAGAAACCACTGAGGCCAAGGGCTCAGTGCATACATGGCATGACTGAGGCCCAGAGAGGGGAAGGAACCTGCAGGAACCCCCTGGAAGAACCAGGACTACACTGGAGTCATCTGGCTCCTGGTCCAGTGCCCTTCCTCAGCACCAACATCCAGGGACGCATTCTGCTGCGGCTCACTCCCCTCCCCAAGTCTGCCTCCTCCAGGAAGTTTTCTCACCCTAGCCCGCAGGGAACAGTCTGACCATCTGTGTGCTTCATTCTGCCTAAGCCGGTTGCCCTTCACTAGCTGATGTGTTCGCCTGTCTCTGTCCTCTACAGAGATTCTGTCCGGATTCTGCTTGGCACCTGTGCTCTGAGCCCCGGTGAGCCCAGACCTGTGCCCAGCTCTGCCATGAAGATGGCAGGAGGAGCCGTGGCCCTGCCTGTACCTCTCCTGTGCCTCTTCTGATCCTCTTGGCCTCATCCGATTGCAGGAACTTTAGCAGTGCCCTGCACCCCGCCCTCCAACCAAGGCTGTGGCCAACTTACCTCAGGCTCAGTCTGCCAGCACCTACCCTCATGTCCACGACTTCTGTCCATGTCTCCCGTCCCCACTCCAGTCCTGCCTCCTCCTGCTCCCAGGGCAGCCCAGCACCCACATGTGCTCTCATAAGAGGGGAGCATAAGGAACTTCAATATGGGGTGAATCTGGACCAATATAATTTAGTGGCTGGGGGACAAATTCTTACTCTCCCAGTCAATCCCACACTTTTCTGAGAAGCAGAGAATGACTTAGGGCAAGAGGTCACACTTGATACCAAGTGGAGGTATTCTTACATTGTTTCTCCCTCTTTCCCTGCCTTACTCCCCCTGTCCCTCTTTCCCGCTCCCTGGGATTGCAATAAAAAATGCACATCAGCCTCTGTGGCAGGCTCAGCTTTCTGCGAGGGCTGGGCTAAGACCCCGCCCTTGAGGAAGGAAGGGTCTGCTACATGCTGTGTGTCCCCTGAGCTCCCCTCTGCTCCCACGGTCCATGGCTGGGTCTCTGGGGTGGGATGGGTGGGCACTGCCCGATCTAGGGACAGACTCACTTTTGCAGGCCTGGCAGCAGGAGCTGGGCAGCGGGAGGGGTGCGGGGCAGCCTGGTTCCGGACAGGTCATGAGGCCGCAGTAGATCTGGCCCTCCTGACAGACAGAACAAACAGGAGCTGGGAGATGAACTCTGATGAGGCTCAGCCTTGGGGCTGGGAAAGCCCCCTGCCCTGGAAATGGAGGGAACAGCGGAGGGACCTGGGCAAGGCCCAGCCAGTTCTGAAGAGGGGTCCTCTCTACCCTCCCCACTCCCACTCCGGGCCCTGATGTAGCATTCACCCTTCAGCTTCTAAAGAGTTCACACCCTGTCTCTCCCTAGGCTCTCCCTGCTGGTGAGTGGGGCCCTTCAATCGTACAGATGGGAGGAGCCTCCGGAGGGGTCTACACTTCCTGAAGTCAGAGACACAGCTGGGCAGAATGGACTAGAGCCCAGTCTTTAAGATTTTCCTACTGAAATCAACGTCCTTCTCCCCTCCAGGGGAGAACGTCCAGGTCCCCAGTTGAGGGCATTGAAGGGGGCCCAGCATAAAGGGAGAAACATGGGTGGGGGATACCTTGAGCTCATCTTGCTCTCACTGAAAACCCTAGGTCTGCAACCTCAGGACCCAGCCTGGACAGCAACACTGCAGGGGAAGGGCCTTCTGAGAATCAGGGGATCAGATGACCTTTGGTGATTCACTTCTCTTCTCTGGGCCTCAGTTTCCTCCTCTGTAAAATGGGGGTACACCCATCTGGGCCGCGTAGATCAAGTGAGGGGACAGTTGTGAAAACCCTTTTTAAAATGTAAGACATTTTAAAAATGGGAGGAAGTGATATTACTTCAAGTCTTTCCCTATTCCTTTTCCAATGAGTCTCAAAAGTAAGGATTCTGCCCTGGCTGGTATGTCTCAGTAGACTGAGTGCCGGCCTGCAAACCAAAAGATTGCTGATTCGATTCCCAGTCAGGGCACATATTTGGGTTTCAGGCCAGGTCCCCAGTTGAGGGCATGCAAGAGGCAATTGACTGCTATTTCTCTCACACATCAGTGTTTTCCTCCTTCTTTTTCTCCCTCTTTCTAAAAGTAAATAAATACAATCTTAAAAAAAAAGTAAGGATTTTGATCCTTCAGACAAGGCCAGGAGTGAAGTCAGACCCATATAAATAGGTATGAGAAGAAGGAAGGAGAGACCCAATTATCCAGGGAGAAGGGACAAGAAATCACAAGAACCCTTTCACCCCCACCACCATCATTTCTGTCTCTTCCCACAGCCCCTTCCTAACCCGGACCCTTGCTGCTTCATAGACCGCAACATGACACAGGGGAAGGACCATGTGTTTTGAAGTTCTGTGGCCCTGGGTCTGAATTCTGGCTCTGCCACTTAACTAGATGTGTGGCCTTACAGAAGTTGCTTAACTGCCCTGAGATTCAATTTCTTCATCCGTTATCCTTCTCCTAGGGTCACTGGGAGGTTGTATATAAGCATGAGGCATTTCTGTGAATCTAGCAGATATAATGGAGTGGGCCACTACAAGAGATTCAGGCCCTGTGAAAATAATCACTTCTTAGTTGACTTGTAAGTAGTCACTCTCATTTGTAAGTTGTTTGCTCGGCAGCATGGACACTTTAAGGATCAGAGCCCCAGATGGATGGGATCCTCTAACTGAACAGATGGAGAGGCAGACCTGAGAGAAGTGACTCACTCAAGTTCACACCGGGAACCACAGCTGAGCCAGAGCTCTAACACGGGTGTCCACCACCTAGCCTAGACATCCTCCCTGTGCATCACTGCTAAATGTGATAATAATTTGAAACAGAGAGGACACCGGAGATCACCTGCTCAGACTCCCTATGCACGCAAAGGAACTGAGGCCCGGAGAAGGTTGGCGATCAGGGAGTAAGGCAATCTGGAGAGCAGGAGTTCCTCCCGGCAACGAACAGACCAGCAGCTACGCTCAGGCTAAGACTGGGAGGCTGAACCTCCCTGCGAACCTACAGCAAGGCCACACCTAGAACGTCCCCCCAAAGGAGGAGGGTGAAGGCTCTCCAGAGAAGGCCTTGTTTGGCTTCGGTGTCTGTATGCTGTTAACACTGCGGAGTCAGCCCTGCCTGTCCCGAGGCTCAACTCTGACCACAGCATCAGGGGTTTAGGCAACTTCGGATTAAATTCCACTTGGCTACAGTCTGACCTTGTCTCTGTGGCCCAGGGCTGATAACTGATCATTCATTCATTCAACGATCATTAAAGACACCCTTGGTAGGCCAGGCTCTGGGCCAGGAGCAGTGGAGGATAGAGAAATGAATTGGGTATGTTCCCTCCCCTCCAGGAGGGCAAAGTCAACTGTGGAGAAAACAGATGGGCAAAGGCTGTGCAAGGCGACCGGTGCTATGGAAGGCAGCTCAGGAGGGTACAGAAGCCCAGAGAAGGGCAGGGCCTTCCCAACGCCTGGTCTCCCTTTGCCCCTGAGCCCATTCACTCTCACTTTGCTTTGAGCAGGGAGAACAATCTCTCTCCCTCCCAGTTCCACCACCTTGCTTTTCACGCCAGACCACTGGCCTGGGCTGAAGGGCAGGCAGGAGGCTCTTACGGTACAGCTGCAGAGGACACACTGGTTGGGCAGGCGGGAAGGGAACAGCTCCTGGGCACTGAACATCTCTCCATGTTGGTACACGGTCCCGTTGTGCTGGCAGGACTTTGGCGGGGCGCGGAGCCCAGAGGGGGTGTGTGGTTCTGCAGGTGGGGAGGGGAAGGAGGAAGAAGAAAATGAGGTTTCATGCGGATCTAAGAACTTTGCCAGAATTCACTGGGCCCCTTTTCTGAAGATTTTGCATTTTATCACATCTTGGCATTTAAATCGAGCTCTGGCCTCATTCTTCCCAGACAGTCCCCATTCCAGCTAACCAAGAAGAGGTCCTGCTGACACCTCCCTCTGACTTGGTCACTCTCTCCCATGGCTGTTCACCATGGCCTTTCAGTGCCCAGTGTCTGAGCTGGTCCTGACCAGAGCCACAGGCAAGGTCCGAAGCCTCAGCTCCACTGAGCCCCACTCGGTGGGGACCTGCGTTAGTTCGTTCAACTTTCAGTGAGCATCTATGGTGCTCCCACTCGAGGTGCTGGTGACACAGCAGTGAAGAGAATGAGGTCCCTCGTGGACTGGCATCCTAGTGGAGTCAGATGATCTAGACCGTCCTTGTGCTTGGCGTAAGCTCCTGTCATTCACTGGCCAGCAGAGCCACCCTCCCCATCACCTGCTGATCAGCCAGTCCTCATCCTGCCAGGTGGAGGGGTGACCCTCTAAGGCTCCCACACTGAGAGAACCTACTCATCTTCTCAGACACCTATACTAAACACCTCTATACCAGGCACAGTGCTGGGCTTTGGGAATGAGTGCTGAACAAGACCCAGCCCCTCCCACCAAGAAACTCACAATCTAATCGGTAGAGAGACATGCCATAAGTGGTGACACTGTCACATGGTAAGGGCTAGGGCACCAAGGAGGAGTCACTAACTCAGCTGGGACATTAGGGCGGGGTAGGTGGTGGTCAGGGAATGATGGTCTGAACTGAGTCATGAAGAACGTGCAGAGCCGGGCAGGTGAAGGGGCCTGGGCCAAGGCACAGTCAGCAAGGAGCGGCCAGGACCCCTGGAGTGAGTCTCAGACAGGGAAGAGGCACCATGCCCCCTCACCGCCAGGCCGAAGCTCAGAGCCCCTGCCCCTGCCCCTGAGGGAATCCCGAGCCAGGAATCTCTGTGACCCAAGCAGAACCATGGTAAGATCCTACTGCAGCCTCTCCTGGAAAATGAGCCCCTCTATATCCACTCCACACAGGCCCCCAGCTCATCAGCAGCGCCCTAGTTCCAGAGCCTAGAGGCTGAGCCCGTAATCTGGAGCCTCCCTCAACCCCTTCTTGAGGCTTCTAAGGACAGATCCCCCTCCGAAAGTCTCCCCAGCCCCGCTCTTCTAAACTGGCCTATGGCCTGGCTGCCTCTCACTGGCCACTGGGTTATGCTAGTTTATTCGCACACTACTTCTCCTCTCTCTTTCCTTCTTAGAATCCCAGTCTTAGAGACTCTTAGAATCTTAACATCATGGAGCCATAGACATTTAGCATCAGGACACACAGAGTCCCTGACCCCGAGCGCTGGGAGGAATCTCCGAGTACACGTCCTCCAACGCCTTTGGCCATCCAGGGCTGTAATACTGGGCTCCCCACAGGGCCGCTGAGGCCCAGCTCGCTCACGCCCACTTACACCGGCAGGTCCACTGCCTCTGGTTTCAGCCAGCCAGAGAGATTGCAGCCCAAGAGTGCCATCAAAGGCCATCCAGCCAAGCACAGCTACTTAAGAACGAGTACTCTGCCGCTAACCCAGAACTCCTTGGGTGTCTTCCCCTGAGCACCTTTGTACCTCAATGCCTCTGGTGACCAGAGACTGCCCCTCTCATTTCAGGGACCTCCCTCTGCCAGAAGCCTGCACCGAGGGTGAGAGAGGGGTCAGCGGACACAAGGGGATGAAGGAGGCTACTTACCCACACACCGGGGACAGCACTGCTGTGGCTCCGTCACAGGCTGGGGGCAGTGGACAGGTGGGCAGTGGAGGCGGTAACAATTCACATGGGCACTCTGAAAGGTACACTGGGGTCAGTCCTGTTTCCAAAGAGCTACTGCCTCCCACCAGAACCCGTCTTCTCCCCAAACCCCACCCCAGCTGCAGACACTGCGCTCATTTTAAGCCTGTTATAGGACAGAAACAATAAACCCACACGTCCAGTCTCTCCTCTTCTCCTCACACTCGTGTGGCTGGCCCGTCCATGTGCCTCCCTGACCACGGAGGAGGACACAGTGCGCCTGGGTTTGTGTCCCTCTTGTGGTGTGTTTGAGACACACACAATAAAGCCTGGGGTACTTCTGCATCGGTCTTGACTGTATTATCTTAACCCCAGAACTTTGTTCTTTGACCTGTGATGTACGAGGACAGGTGACAGGGATGGGAGCAAGGCTAGAAACCTGATGTGGAGAAGACTCAGGGTTTCGTGGGCCACTCCCTGAATTTCTGGGAGGTCTGGTGACCCTGCACAAAGCCCTGGCAGTTGGCACCAGAGAAGGAAGAGCCCGAAGTTCTTACGCCTTTTCGAGTACAGCAGATGAAAGAGGAGGGAGCAGAGAAACACAACAGAGAGAGATGAGAGCTGGAGAGAGAGGCGCCACCAACCCTTCTGGCGGCTCTCCCAGTCCTAGGCCTGCTGCACCTGACCCTCCCCTGTGGTTATAATGTCCCTTGTACATCTGTGTCATCTATTCACCATGACTTTCCAAGAACAAGGACCAAGTCTCATTCTATTCGTCCCTGAATCGTCAGCACAGGGCCTGGCTCCAAGCTAGTACCTGCTACAGTTTGAATGAATGGACGAAAGCCAGGAGGGGAGGAACAGATAGTCTCTCCCTTAGTTGAATGAAGCCACCTTTGTTCAAACTCTGGCGCTGGCAAGTTTGTTTCCAGCATCCCTGCCCACCTCAGCCCCCTGACAGCACTTCTCCCAGAGGCAGCCTCCCACCCCGTGGAAAACCCTGCACGGGCCCTAGTCCCTCTGGAGCCACTGCTTCCCAAGGATTAATCTGGGCTAAGAGGCATCACCGAGTCCACAGCACTGAGCTGAGCTCTGAAAGGGGCCTCCTCGAGGCCTGGCACGCACGGGTGCTTAATGAGTGTCCAGAGGGTGAACTGAGCTCTCAGATGAGAAAGTAGGGTGGAGTGCAAGGAACTACACGGCCTGAAGAGACAGAATCTCTTCATTCTGGCCTAGAAGGGTCCAAGGGCTGGAGATGATCAGCGACACGCAGCAGAAAGGAAGATGGAGACAGGTTAGGGGTTGAAAGGGGAGAGGGCCCTGCAGCCCAAGGGTGCCTCTGAGGAAAGTCGTAACAACCATGTATTGAGTGGCTACTAGGTAGGGCTTTATGTTATCCAGAAATGTATTATCTCACTTCATCCTCTCACGAAGGATGTCATCTAGTGGTAGATACCATTATCCACACTCTCAAAATGAGAAAAGAGCCTCCGAGAGGTTCAGTTGCCTGAGATGACATAGCAGGTAGGCACCACCTCCAGGGCCGTGTGCTTTCCATGATGCTGAGCCGACTGGGGCCGGGCACGTGCATTCACTCAGTATTTACTACACGCCCGCTGAGTGCCAGCGACATAGCAGTGAGTGAGGCTGACAGGTCCCTGCTCTCATGGGGCTTACATCCTTGCAGGCGGAGACAGACCATAAAAAACAAACAAGATCATAATCACCCAGAGTAATGTGATTGAGTGCACACGGTTGGACTATTTTAGAAACAGCAGTCAGAGGAAGCCTCATAAGGAGGTAACAGTTATGTTATGAGCTGTGAGATGAGAAGGACCCTTTGAGAGAAGATCCAGGGGAAGCCCATTCCAGGAGGAGAGACAAGTGGGAATGAGCTGGAAGTGTTGGCACAGGTGGGAAACGAGGTTGGAGAATGAGGCGGAAGGTCAGACCACATGGAGCCACAGCAGGGAGGGTGAATTCTGCTTTCCGTGCACAGAAAAGCTACTGGGGGGCTTCAGGGGCTTCCGAAACGACACGATCAGTTTCAGGTTCAGCGAAGGTCCTTCCAGCTCCCGTGCGAAAGAGGGATTTAGAGCAGGGGCAGTGAGGCCTGCTGGGAGGCTCACGTAGCATCCAGGAGCGAGGTGAAGGCGGCTTAATTAGGGGGTGACGATGGTGAGAGCAGTGAAGGGACTCAGGGTATATTTTGGGGATACTGACCACAGCTCTGAAGAGAAAGAAATGAATTAGCTTCCGTGGATTACAAAACTTGGACTTTGTCAACTGGACCACATAATATGTCTGGAATTTTCTGTTTTGGTTTCCTTCCTGTGTTTTGGCTGTATTTCATAAAGTTCTTTTTGAAAAGCTGACTGGCTTCAGATGTGCTAAGGAAAACCAGAGGGAGGCAGTCATGGAAGGCTGTGCCCTGCTGGCGTCAGAGTTCCACCGGAGCCAACATGGTGGATGAAGCGGGGTGTCGGAGAGAAAGGCCGCAGGAGGGGGGAGGCCCAGTGATCAGAGTCAGGAGAGGGGGTAGCTCACATCCTGTCTGCCTCCCAATGTCCTTTCTGACACTCTTCTCTGCTCCCCGCACCCGAGCTGAGGATGGTTGTAGCAAGGGAGGCTCTTACTGGCCTTCTGCATTTCTCTCTTGGCTTTTGAAGGAAAAGAGAAGGCGTAAGGTATGGGCCCCAGCTGGGAGCTAGGGACACCCTCCCCGCAGCACCAGTTCCAGACAGATTGGTGAGGACGTTATGTCCACCGGGCTGGGCCCCAGGCAGCGAAGCTAAACCAAGGATGTTTCAAGCCTCCTAAATCATTTCCCCCTTCCCCACCCTTCCAACCTCATACTTGGCCTGAGACTACATGGAGGTCTCATTTGTTCTACCCTGTTAATTGTGTAAGACCCTGTGGAGGGTGCTGGGTTGGAGGGAGGGTGGCAGGGAGAAGAGGTGAACAAAAATGCATGGTCTCTGCCCCGGTTTGTTCAACCTTCGGCAGGACACTGAGCTGGACATAAGAGAGTGCCCAGGATAACCTGCTCTCAGGGGCTCCACTAAGGAGGAGCAGTAACTGACAGAGACAGGAACTATTATACCTGGCCAACCGTGATCGGGAGAAAGGGACGGAGACACCTACGTGGCATCCCAGAAGAAGAAAATACTTGCAGGTGAGGGATCGAGTAAGGCTACTGGTGGAGGTGGCATTTGGTCAGAGGGTTGAAGAGCAACCCCTTTGGACCGGTGGAATTGGGGAATGCCTCTGAAGGCAGCGTGGCGAGAAGGCTGGAGGAAACAGTACCAGGAAAGGAGGGACTGGGTGGCCAGGTCAGAAGGGCTCTTTTCCGCTACACAGGAGGCAGGGAGGCTGGCACCAGCAGAGGTGGAAAGAAGGCTGGGACGAGAGCTGACCCGTCGTGAGACTTACCTCTGAGTGGTAGTAGGCACTGAGCACTTGGTAGTAAAGTGGCGTGGCCCCAAGTTCCTAGGCAGCCTGATTCCAGAGCGCTCCTGACCTCCGTAGTCAGGCTTCCTCCCCCATCTAGGGTGACTTCTCTGGAGGTGTCCCGGACATACCTGACTCAGGTGGCTAGGTGGCCAGGGGAACATACCTCAGAACAAGTGCAGCGCAGGCAGTACATCAGGCCCTGTGGCTCCAAGTAGGGGTGCCAGCTCTCGCCGGGGGAATATCTCTTCCCGTGGAAAAGGCAGAACATGTCTGGGCCTGGCAAACCAACCAGTGCTTTGTCAGTCCCAGGAGGCTCCCGCCCTAAGACCCTGCCTCATCCCTCCTCCTTTCTGGTTCTAGCAAGGATGTCATCCGGCTACTCAGGCAAAAGGGAATCCATTGGACATGCTCTCCCAGTCAGGGGGCCTGAACACAGGAGTCTGAATCTCAGCTTGACTGCTCACTTGCTGTGTGACTTCCGGCATGTCACTGCCCCTCTCTGAACCTTAACACTTCTTTCATGAGGCAATTAAGGGATGAAGCAGTAAAAGCGCTTTACAGATTTAAGTTGTGGTATAAATGTTAGTTATGATGATTAGATGAATAATGTGAGGGCCAGAGAAGATAAATCACACCTCTCAGGTCACACAGCAGGTCAGTCACCAAGCCAGGATGACGGCCTAAGTCTCCTGGCGCGCTCCTTCTGCACTCATAACACACTTCCTTTTCCTTGCTCTCATTTTGCTTATTTATTTACTACATCGCTGTACTCACCCCCTCACCTCGGCTGCTCCCCTTCATTCTCTCTCCCTCCCGCCTTTTGAAGAAAGCCACTCACAGCAGCTTTCCTGCTTTCCTACCATACCGTGTCCCTATATCGCAGGCAGCAGTGATGGAAAAGGGCTTGAACTGGGAAAACCAAGTGCTGCCCAGTCAAAGGTCAGAAAACTGACTTTAATACCCCTAAAGATAGTCATCGGTACCACTGCAGTCAATTGATTATTGTGTCTGATTGCACATCAATTATTTTTGTCATCTGCATATCAGTTGTCGACATGGAGATGAACGCTTCTAAAAATGTTTGAAATGGTTTGTTTCGGGACGATTGAGAGCTCTCCTGCGATCCTCTTTCCTGAAACCCCCGCCCCTCTCTCACCTCCCACAGGCAGTTTTTTGGGCTCTTTCTACTCCACACCAGCACTCGCCTCTTATCCCCTCACGACCTAGCAGCGGGTGTGGCTCCCGGCTCCACCCCTCTGACTCGCCCCTTGCCCTGTCCCTGGCTACCCTCCTCCACTTCGGTATCTTCTGACTTTTACAACCCAGAACGGAGGCTATCATTCCCATAGGAAAACTCTACATTACCTAAAGAATAATCTGAGCTCTTTTACGGAGGAACTAGGAGCACCAGCACAAGTGAAGGGTCCACAAAGTCTTGTTGAGTTAAATGAGATTAAAATATGGAGAAAGGAGCCAACATTTATTGACTATCTTCTCTTTATATTAATTATCTCATTAACATTCTGGTTTTTAAAATTAAATTGGACCGTGCTTGTAAAACGCTTACTTAGCTCAGTTCCTGACACTCAGTTGAATGCTATTATCATGATAATCACGGTAACAATGACCCTGCAGGATGGACGTTGCCAACTTGAATAGACATTGAACTCCCTGAATCACTGAGCATTAAAGCAGTACACTTGGGGGGGTCACCCACAAAACAGGAATTCCTTCTCAGTGCTGGGGTAGGCTGGCGATCAGACCCCAAGCACACAGCTCCAGAGCCCGGCAGCTCAGGGGCCACCCCAACCTTCAGAAAGTTTCCTTTGTAAGAAAATGAAATGGGCTTCCCTCTGGCTCCTCTGTCTCTTGGGCCTCCCAGAACAAAGGTGTGAGGCCATGGTCATGAAGCTCTCAGAGTCTGTGTTTCGATGCCCAGTGGGGACTGAGGAACACACGGCTTACTTCCCTCCCTATTGTCTTCCCAGCCCCCCAAAGTAGAAGAGGGGATCAGACAGCAGATCCTATTCCCGGCAAGGCCCTGGCTGGCCCATATCGAATGAGCAGTGTTTATCTCTCAGCCTCTGCTGGCAGAGAGGGCGGGACACTGGCCCAGCTGGGGCGCTGTCAGAGCCAGCCCAACTCTCCAAGGATTGAATAATGTCTTTCTTCCTCAGCCCCCTCCCCCCACCAGGGAGGGGCTATTGCGACACTACCACAGCCTCAGGTCTCAGCCTTGTTGCTGAAGAAGCCCTGTCTCACCTTCCTTAGGGCAACCCTGTAGCCTGGCCCCTGTGCCAGTCGCCATCCCCTCCCCCTCGCCGCCTGCTCAGAGCGTGAAGACGGAGAGAAAGGTGGCCAGGCCGGGAGGCCCCTCACTGCCACCAACAGACCTGGCAGCAGCTGAGAGTGTGGGGGGCCTGGCAGGCCATCCCTCAGCCCCAGGAGGCCTCCTGGAGCCACAGGCCCCCCCTCACCACGCCTCTCCCTCTGCCTCTGTCCCTGCGGTCCTGGCACTAGCCCAATCCTTGTAGGTGGCTGGTGGGAGAAGCTCTAGCTCTTCATGCCACCAATTCACCAGGACCTTGAGGAAGACTTTTCCCTTCTCTAGGCCCCATCTGCAAAATAAATGTGTGTGTGTGGTGGGGGTGGGGGGTGAACTTTGATTTTCAAAGGTTTTCTGCATGGATAGTTTATAAATCTGTGATTTCAAAATTCTAAGACTCCAAGTTTCCAGGTTTCCAAGGTTCAAGATCTGAAAATTCCGTTTCTAAGAGTCTACATTTCATTAGATCACAAAGCCTCTGGAATTGTAAAATTTTGTGGTTCTAAGATTCTATCATTTTAAGCTTCCACTATCTAAGGTGTGTTTTTGGTCCCATACACTCAGACTCTCAGGGGCTCCAAGAGGAGTTAGGACAGGGTCCAGGAGCCAGTGGGGCTTCTCCTGAGTGATGGAGAAGGAGGCAAAATCTCACATCCCCGCCTTCCCTTCTACTCCCTTCGGGCCTCTGTGTCCTTCCCACTCCTGCCCTGGCCTCGGGCCTGCCCTGCTTTCTCTCCCCACCCCACCATCAGATCTCATCCCAGCCACCCGTACCCAGGTCTCCCCCTCTGAGCCAGGGACCAAGTGGGCCCTCTCTCCGAGACCTTTTGGAGTTAATGGCCCTTGGCTGTGATGTCTAACCAGGAAAAAAGACTGCTAGTGAGGCAAGTTCTTATTTGAAAAAGACTATTGGCTCCATTTTGGGCTTTATAGAGATAGAAAAGAGTTAAAATTAAACAAGTCTCATCCCCCTGAAAACCCCCCTTACTCAGTGAACCCTGGCTTTGGAGTCAGATAGGCCAGAGTTCAAATTCAATTTGGCTTTTATTTGCAGCCTGAGTTTAGACAGGTTTCTTAACCATTGCAGACCTCAGTTTACACATCTGCTAAATGGGATGAGCAATAATCTCTACATCTTGGGGCTCTTGTAGAATTGTATCAGATAATATGTAATATGCCTAGTGTCTGCCACATATTAGCTGCTCAGTGAAATGGTAGTAAAAAGCAGAACCGGATGCTCCCCAGATTTCCTAACAGTCTGTTCTCATGGTATTTCTTTTACTCCCAGAATCCTACGGGTAGCCCCAGGCACTATTAGGGCACGAACATCGTGATACCGCCACCGAGGTCAGATCTCCTAGGTCTCCTTTACAACCTCTCCAACTTTGCTTCCTGAAGCTCCCTGTATCCTCCCAGCCCCCCACACAAGCCAGACTCCCGCAACCCCATCTGGAGCCTACGCAGACTTCAGATCTGGGGCTGGGATACAAAATGAAAGTGGAACAGAAAGGCTGAAGAAGAGAGTGCGAGGGCAGGGGTGAGAGACCAGAGGTCAGACTGGAGAGCGAGGCAGAGACTCAGATGGGCCTTGAGAGCCTGAGGGCAAAGGAAAACCAGAGAAAAGCTTTAAACTGGGGCACGCCAGTGACCAGGTCTGCATTTTAGAAACATCGCTGTAGCCCCAGGAAAGGAGAATGGACTGGAGGTCAGGACTCAGGCAGAGAGACCAGGGGGAGGCTGTTGCAGTCATCTGTTTTGAGATAACGCTGGGCTGGACCGAGAAAGAAGCAGAGCCCATGGGCAAGAGTGCAGATCTGAGGAACACCTAGTGGTTACAGAGGGCAGGCTTTGGGGCAGACTGGACACAGGTGGAGAGGTAAAGGAGTGAGTGGTCAGGATGGGACGGACCTCTCACGCCTGAATAGGTGAACCTGGGGACCATGGCACAAGAAGTGGCACATGTTGTTATCACTAGTTACAATACGTTGCCATTAGTAATAGTAATATTACATCCTGCTATTCATTTACTGAGTTTTTTTGTATATCAAGTCTTATATGAGGCCTGTACAGAAAGTATCCAGCCATGTACTATGGAAAATAGACATTTATTGAAGAAGATACAAGATACGAGAAACATTGTATATAAGACAATGACGTCTCAGTCCCCTTCAAAGTAGGCACCTTCTGACCTCACACAGTTCTCCCAGTCGCCATCAGCTGCCCCGTTGTATTTTCCAGAATCTCATGGACAGTCTGAAATCTCTTCTCATTCAAAGGTGATTTTAGTTTTGGGAAAAGGCAGAAGTTACAGGGCACCAATCTGGGCTGTAGGGGGGCTGAGTCACTGGGTGATTGGATGCTTTGCAAAAATCTCTGCATGAGACGTGATGCATGAGTGGGCACCTTGTCATGATGAAGCTGCCAATCACCAGTTGCCCATAGCTGCAGACTTCTGAATCATCTGAATAGTTTCCACAGAGCAATGTTCAAGCTTAATGCAAAATTTGGTATTGATTCATTGCTCTACTCACTCAGTCATTTTGAATGGAACAGCCACGCAGTACACATGCTCACTCAACGGTGTCTACCACCCCCACTGACTAGTACAGTGCAGTCATCATTGTTCATGTATGAGCATTCCAGTCCACTCTCCTTAGCTGCCAGGTTATATGTTGCACAAACCATTCTTGTTATATTAACACTGGCTGGACTTTCTCTGGACAGACCTGGTACATGTCCATGGACCTGGTACGTGACGAAATAAGACAGTCTCTACCCTCAAGGAGCTCACAGTCTGATGAAGAAGACTACATACAGTTTGACAAATGCTGTGATAGTGGAAGCCTAGGCTCTTCACGGCAGGCTTCCCTGAGAAGACACCTAAGCTGAGCCTTAAAGGAGCTAGGAAGGTGCAGATGGGCCCGTCCTTCACAGGGCTGCACAGAACTGAGTTTGTCCATCTCGCATGACTCTCCTCACACTGGACTGGAAGCACTATTAAATGGGCTCTTCTTCCTTACTCAACGATGAGCAAGAAGCAGATCTCAATAGTTTTTGTATCTCTAGTGCCCTGCACAGAGCCTACCTAGAGGTGATGCTTCGTAAATGAAGGTGTGATGAAAGAAGAGAAACTCTGGAAGAAGAGATGACTGATGGGCCATACTTCTGAAAACCACTTTCTTTAACAAAAAGAGAACTTCATTGTGTGATAGGAGAGTCAAATCCCTCTTGGCACTTTGATTTTGTCACCTAAGAGAAATTAGCCTTTGGCCTCCCCTTTCTAGCTCTTGCCATCTGAGCTCCCAAACCACATCCATATCAAACACGATGTACAAAACCGTCAGGAGTGTGGGCAGATAGAGGGATGAGTGATTCCATGATATTCACATGTAAGACAAAATTTCCAAACTATCTTACCCAAGGTCATCCCACACTCTGCCTTGAAACTCTCATGCTATTATAAATGGCTCGTAGTAGGTAGTTAGGAGTGGGTGATGTGGTTGAGAATCCTTCCAATAGGAAGCAGAAGAGATAACCAGAAAGAAGCTTCTGAGCTACAGGGGAGGCTGGAGGGGACCAGGAAGGGCTGGGGTATGAAGAGAGAGACCTGGAACTGTGGCTGGCCTGTCCCAGAGCCTGCAAGAACTCGGGACACCTGAGTGAACCAGGCTGCGCAGGAGTGTGAGAACATTTACATCTTATTCCTCGCGCCCACGCGGCCATTCTTTCTCTATTTATTTATAGGCCCCTTTCCACCCAAACAAACTTGCTCCTCTCTAAGACATAAGCTCTGTTCTGGGCACTGGTACCCAATGTGGGGGCCTCCTAAAGGAATCAGAAGTGAAAACCTCAGCTCCTCAGTGGCTGAGCTGTGTCAGCTGCAGCTAAAGGGTCCTTGCTTCTCTGAACCTGACTCCTGTTAGCTACCATGTGACAGATATTTAGGAACATGGAATAACCTCAAAGGAGAAAAGTGTCAGACCAGGAAAGGGTCAGGGACAGAGGTGAGACTGTTTGCTTTCTCTTCTGTCTTGGCCATACACACTTAGAGTCACAGAACCTGAGAAATGTAGGGACTGAAATGACGTCCAATCCTCTATTTACAGATGTGGAAACTGAGTCTCAGAGAGGGATCATGACTTGCCCAAGGTCACTGACTTATTCACCACAAACTCCAATGCCAGAGTTCAGATCTAAGGGGCTGCTTATAGAAAGGAAGCAGGACCATCCCCTAAGGAAGAGGACCAGAAAAAATGGCTTTAAATTGCAAACAAAAGGATTCAGGTGAGACATAAGGAAGAATCCTGACTACAAGAGTGGGTAACAGAAGAAGACTGTGGAACAGACTGCTCTGGGATGGGATCCTGCCCTCAGGCGGGGGACGCCTCCAAGGATCTCTGCACTGCACATCCCAGGGGCGCCACTCTCACACCACTCCTTCCATTTGGAGTTCAGGGGATTCAAGGTCCCTCTCTCACAGCCTGGCGCCATGGCCAGTGGCTGGGGGAACTTGAGAGTACAGTCCTGGAACAGGTGCAACAGCTGGAGCAACTGTACAGCTGTTGCCTGCTCTGGCTCAGCAGTCTGCAAGCGAGTGAGTCAGACAGAGACCTCTACTGGTGAGACAGAGGAGGTGCAGAACTGCCCAAACAGACCCAGAGAGGGGCTTGCCTGGAGCCAGATGTCAGGCCTTCACTTAGGCACTGGCCACCCGCTATGTACATCTGGACAAGTGGATGGGGATGCAACTAACCTGGACAGCAGGACAGGGTCCCCACTTGTGAGTCTCCTTCTACACCCACTGTCCCAGACCGCCTAGGTACTTTCTCCTGGTGTCTTGCGGTCTATCCACTCCTCCCTGTCAGAGCAGGAGTATCAGGCTGCAGACCCACTCACCTCACCCTCCTAACTTCCTTCTAAAGGTCCAAGAAGACTCAGAATCAAGGCAACAGCATCTTTGGTTTTTGGAGTCTTAGACTCACCGGATGTTAAAGCCAGAGCGGTCCTCAGTGATTACCTATTTGGGGCCAACCATCTAGCTCTACAGCTGGGGACACTTGAGGGGCAGAGAAAGGCAACTTGCCCTGTGTCAGAGTTGGCACTGGTGGTAGAGGCAGAGCTGGAGCCCTGACCTTATGATTCCAAGTTTGTCCTTTGCACCACCTCATGCTGTGGGAGCTCCCTTCCCACCGCATCTCTGCTCCTGGGGTTTGGGATTCTGTCACCTGGGAGCAGATACTTTGAGTCCTACAGAACAATAGCCCTTGGGGAAAGAGTAGAGACATCAGTGTTTTTACTGCATATCTAACTCTCCTGAAAGCAGGATTGGGTGGAGGGAGGGGAGAGACAGCAGAAGCATGCCGGACACCTTAAAGGGGGGTGGGCAATGAGTAAGGGAAGGGCACAGAATAGAGGAGCTGACGCGGAGGGGACAGAGCACTGGAGAGGGAGACAAGATACCAGACAGGTTCTTGTCCCACAGAGGGATGGATCCGTGCCCAAAATGACCAACTTCATGCATGCATGTGACTGGGCCTGAGGCCGGCATCGGAACTGCTCAGAGACCAGGTCAGGGACCTGAAATCAGGGTTCAACCTGTGGTCCAGGTTTGAGGATCAAGACTC
Source organism: Trachops cirrhosus (assembly GCA_028533065.1). NCBI lineage: Eukaryota > Metazoa > Chordata > Mammalia > Chiroptera > Phyllostomidae > Trachops > Trachops cirrhosus. Next base: position 41,820,917 of record CM052543.1, read on the forward strand.
AACCTGTGGCTGGAGTTGAGTCTCAGTCTGGGTTGGGAGCAGGACTTAATCTGTGGCTGGAAATAGAGCCATGGGTACAATAACCTTTGTTTGAATAGCCTTGTAATTTAACGGAGGAGCAAGCTGCCACACGTGCTCAAAGGCTGTTGGCATTTGCTGGGCTGAGCCCCCTCAGGAGTCTGCAGACCTGAGGATGTCCATCTGTTGGCACCACTTCTGGAAGAACCTGAGGTATTACCAGGAAAGTTCTTCCCCACAACAGGCCTGAGACCTTACTTAAACTAAGACAAGGACCATCGTAAGAGACCTTCAGGTTGAACACGGCCAAATGACTATCAGATTGTTTCTAGATTTATAAATTGTCACCAGTAGACAAAGTAAGGCTCAGAGAAGGGAAGTGATTTGGCCCGATTCGTACAACCAGTAAATGACAAATCAGGGGCTACAATTTTTCCTTTAACAAATTTGCTGTGTGGCCTTGGGCAAGTCACTCACCCTTTTTGAATGTAGTCTGATTATAAGGATAGGAAAATTGAGGGGTAGGAGCAGATGATTTTCAAAGGTTCTTCCAGCTCTGACATATTAGAACCTTAACACAGCCCTCCAAATGTCAGTCCACTTCACCTCAGCTCAATCAAGTCTGCTCTGCTGTTTCCTTGTGTGTCTGGAGCTAAGTTCCAGGCTGTGGCGGAGACTGAATACTGGCAAGACCCAGTGAGAGAGACACGGACCTGAGAACCAGTGGAGGCTTGAGGGAAGGAGATCAGAGTGGATTGGGTGGCCAGGGAGACCTTCCTGAAAGGGGTATGCCTAGGCAAGGGGAAGAGGTATGACAAGAGCGGGAAGGCCAAGGGCAGAGGCATGAGTCAGACACGAGCAATCCTGCAAAATGATCTGATTCTGGGGCATCTTTCCAAGATGCAATAAGGGCAACGATCTCTGGAGAAAAACCTTGGGGGCTAAGAACGATGTGCCAAAGGGGAGAGGTAGGCAGAAGGGCATCCTGTGCTAAATCCCTTTTAAGAAACAACAGGTAAGTGTTAGGAGGAAACCTCCAGGGCTCAAGAAGGGGGAGGAGACATTCACTGAGTATTAGGCATTGTGCTGAGCACTTTAACACAGGCACTTCCTTTCATCCTTCCAAGAACCCCTTGGGTTCCAGATGAGTATGTGTCTTGGACAGATGAAGAGCTTGCTGTCTCAGAGAAGTTGTGACTTATGAAAGGTCACACCACTACTAAGGAGCAGAGCCAGGACTTGAACCCAACACGGAACTCTTTCCATTACTTGTTACTGAGGACTGCTATGAGTCCCATGCTGCAGCAGCTCACGGACGACCAGACATGCAGCTTGCCTTTGTAAGCAGAGACGAGAATGAAACAAAATCTAGCCCCACCAGCTCCAAAAAGTCACATATGAAAGAAAGGCAGAGATGGGGGAGCTGAGCTGTGGAGAGAGCACTGGGCGGGGAGGTGGGAAGCTGGGGTCTTCATCCCAGGCTCTGCCCTGTATAACCCAGAGTCAAACCACTGCCTGTCTTGGGTCTCAGTTTCTTCACTGGGTATTTCAGAGTGTGAACTAAGCTCCTTCCTTCTTATTAAGAAACCCTTTGGCTTTGTTTGACATCCTCACAGCATTCTAAGAGATTGGCAGGGGATGGAGAGTGTCCACCAGAACACTTGCAGGGCAGTGAGGAAACTGAGGTTCACAGAGATTATACAAACTCGGTGAGGTTACACAGTGTCCAAGTGGAAAGCATGAATTGGGGAACTGATATTTTAAAAGAACCTACTATGTGCCAACTAGTTGCTTTACATGTTTTCTCTAATTTAATCCTCACTTCAATTCTGGGATTTTTTGCTCCCATTTTATCAATTAGGAAACCGAGGCTCAGAGAGGTGCCCTCCATGCCTGCCTCCCACCAGCTGGTATTCAACAGATCTGGGATGATGGACACTGGTCTCGCTCACTGTGCCCTGATGCCTCCTAGAGTCTCACAGGTCCAAATCAAGGCTCCTCCCAGACCCTGTGGGACAGAGAAAGCACAGGATTTGGAATTGTAGAGTTCTGGCTTCTGATGGCTTACTAGCGCTGTACACTTGAACAAGTTTCTTCTCTCAACCTAAGTTTTCTCATCTGTAAAATGCAAATGATACCCACCTCCTGGGAGTGTTGAGAGAATCAAAAGAGATGACAGAAGAGGAACACTACCCTAGTTAGCTCTTCTTTCTTTCCACCAGCTCTCTTTAAAGTGCAGTAGCCTTTTCCTCTTCATCACACCTTTGCAGCCAAACACTCGGGACTCTGCTAGGAATAAGTGCCCCCACTCCCACCCTCAGAGCACAATGACCAGCCCTCTCTCAAGCTGCCTTCAGGTCCATGACAGCAGCCCCCCGCCTCTGAGTCTTGCCAGGTCCCCCGCCGCCCCAGTCTCCCAGTCATCAGCCCATACAGGTCTGCGGAGGAGCGCCACCCTGCCGGCACAGGTGCTGCCTGGATGGCAGTCAGAGCACCTTGGGGTCCCTAACCCTGGCACTTTCCCTGCACATCCCTGGGGCTCGCATCCCTCCTCTGCCCACCCAGCGCCCCCACCCCCTACTTACGAGCTCGAGCGTGGGAGTCCAAGGGGAACCAGAGCAGTGCGAGTCCCAGCAAGGAAGAAAGGACCCTTCCTTCGGGAATCATCCTTCCTTCTCCCAGAGCCAGGCCACCAGGTGCTGAGCCGGGACGGGGGTCGGAGGTAGTGAGATGAGGGGAACACTGAGGCACAAGGGCACAAAGCAATCCACAGACCCAGGGAGGGTTGCTGCTAAAGTGGAGTCAGAGAAGGGTCGAGAAGAAGGCGGTGAGGACCAAAAGGGATGTCTAAGGTGGGACTAAGAGGAAGGTGAACAGAGAACAAGAGGAAAGGAGGGGGAAGATGGAGAGATGAGGAAGGTACGGCAACGGGGAAAAGCAATTCAAGCAAAGGAGAAGGTGAGAGGGTGGGTCGGAGAAGAAAGACGGGAGAGGACAGGGGTCTGCACAGCGCGCAGTGTTGGGCGAGGCGCGCGGGACCGGCAGGCTGTTCTGGGCGCGAGGATTAGAAACGGCTGGCGACCCCTGCTCGGTGGGCTCCAGGTCCGGCCGCGGGGTCCTGGGGCCCGGCGGGGCGGCGGTCCCGGCGGCGGCGACGGCGCGGCGGCCGCGGGGGTAGGTTGCACGGGGGCCGGCTATGCACGCCAAGGGCGCCAGGCGCCGCGCTCGGGCGCATTTGTACTTTGCCGCGGGAAGCAGGCAGCCCCGGCCTGGCGCTGGCCTAGCACTGGCGCCTCCTCTGGGGCACCGCGGGCTCGGTGGATTGGCCACCCGAGAAACAGGCCCACTTTTTCCCCTCCTCTCTCGTGCGGGTCTCCGGGACCGACGCTCAAGGCGCGGCGCCGGGAGGAGGCGAGGGGGCTGGGGAGGGGGAAGGGGCCACCAGGGCCACGGGTTTTAACCCCTGACTCCCCGCGACGCGCAAAGTGCAGGAGGAATGAACCCATTTAGGCTTCTGGTAGAACTTTCGGGTGAGGAAGGGTGAGATGTCGGGATCGGAGAGGGGAAGCTGGCCGCGGAACCTAGAGGCGCTCGATTTGGGGAGCTCGGTGGTGCGTGCACAGAACTCGGGCTCTCGGTGGAATCAGTGCACTTGCTGTTCTTAATTCCGTTTGTGGTGTTGGCCCCTTCACCTCAGAGCCTGTTTCCCCATCTCTGAAATGGGAATCTTAATGTCTCTAGTATCTGTAATATTTTAGTATCTTCCCACAATCGTTTGGCTCCTACTTACTTTGGTCACCTACCCTACACTTTCACCAGCAAAATGAGCTGAGATAATGATCGTCAACGCCCTCGGATCTGAAAAGTACAGGTCACGATTCTAGGCTGCTAGAATGCCCTTCCCACTTTCCCTGCGTACCCACACAAGCCATGACCGGGGTGAAATCCAGCGCAGCTTGACACTTTCTTTGGAAGTCTTCCTCTGTGTCCCCATTCCATTCCCAAAGCAGGACACAGTCTCTCCTTTGCCTCTGCAGGTCCAAAGGCCTGCACCTCTCTGAGAGTGTTGGCGGTGTTCAGTCCTCTTCGGTAACAGCTGGTTGTCAAACTGTTGACTTGCCCACCAGAATTCCAGCTTCTGGAAGTCAGGATGCTGAAGCTCCCCATCCCCAGCCTGTGGATGGTACTTTATACCTTGGGTTCAATGAGAGCTCCAGTTCATAGGATCCTAAGAAGAGAACAACCAACCCTGTCCAGACAAGGAACACCCAGACTCTGAAATCAAAAGGGCAGGGTCCCTATCCCGGCTCTCTCCCGAGATTACTGGGACATTTTGGTATGCCCATTCCTGCTTCCTGCCCAGCTTCTCTTGCAAAGCTGCTGGAAACTCCAGTGAGAGCTGGAGGACGGAACACAGAGACGAGCAAGGAATGATGTGGGATGGTGAGCCACTTCCCACTCTGGTAGAGAATCACATTTCCAGGTTGAAACACTTCTGAATGGTTGTCTATAAAAATATCTTCCTGGTCTAAGGCTGGGCTCCCCACTCCACTGTGCTGCCAGTCTGTCCTCCAGAACAGAGGGCACTGGGAGCCACCAGTGGTCCCAGAAACAGAGCTTCCTCGGGCATCTCAGAACCAGGGACAGACATGATCTGTTTCCAGGGTACCCTTCAGGGTTAACTTCTCCCATCCCAATCTGGCCAGTCTCTTCCTTTCCACTGAGTACACTTTATTTTAAAATTTAATGAGAGCTCTGTTTGTCATCAAGCTTCCCATTTTGCCTTGACTTTCAGGGAGCTCAGGAGTTAAACTGAGTGCTTAATTGTAGAAATAATCTCATCCCAAGAATGTGGGACAGAGATCTTTCCCTTTCTCCAACTTTGTTTAAAATCTGCTGTACACATACATATATTCACTTCTTAGGTGTAAGAGTGGATTAAAATTGGTTCCTCCTCCCCATGCTCCCACCCCCCACATCCTGCTCATTCTACTTCAGGAAATGTCTCTACCATGAGACCAAAAAGGTCTCAATCATCCTCTCCTCCATCCTTACTTACTGTCCTAGAGTTCAGGCCATCATCATCCCTTACTGGACTCTGCCAACAGCTTTTTAACAAGTCTTCTGCCCCAAGTCTGGGCCTCTCCAATCTGTTTTCCTCATACCTGCTGCAAGAATTATGTTGATCACATCACGTTCCCACTTAAAACCCATCGTTGGAAATGAAAAGTAAATAAGATTAAATGCAATGTGGTCTCTTGCGTTGGATTTTGGGACAGTGAAAGCACATTTGTGGGAGAACTGGTGAGTAAAGTCTATATTTTAGTCAATAGCAATGGACCAATGTAGGTGTCTTTGTCCTGACGCATGCGCCGTGGCTATGCAAGGCGTTCACAGTGGGGAGACAGGGTGAAAGGTACACGGGGTGTGGCACAAATAGGTTTATACTTGTTTGTGTGGAAAACAGTACATAATTAATAAACAGTAATTCAAGAATAAACTATGTTTTGCTTATAGCTGTAAACCTACTTTTGCTCCACCCTGTATGGTTCTTGGATAAGAACTCTGGACTATCTTTGCAACTTTTCTGTCAATCTAAGATTCTTCCAAAATAAAAATTTTAAGTAAACAAATAACAGGAAACAAAACATCATTGGCTTCCTATCTGTTACAGATTAAAATAAGAAATCATTAGCATTGGATTCAAAACCGTGCACATTTTGGCTTCTCTGCACCATTACCACCTTCCCTAGCCTTTACCGACCACTAACCTCCCCAGCCGGCATTGCATTCTCGTGCCTCCGTATCTTTGCATACGTGTTTCTTCTGCCTGGGCTTTCTCCTCCTTCATTAAGTGAATTCCTTTTCACTGTTCAAAAGTCAACTCTCCTAATTCTCCCCCACCCTCCTCTTCTGCTCTAGTGAAGGGAGTCAAATATATTGTGACGGAAAGAGACTACACTTGGTGGTAGTGAGCACACATTAGAGTTACCGATGTCGTATTATAAAGCTGTACACCTGAAATTTATATCATGTTATTAACCAGTGTTATCCTGATAAATTTAATAATTAAAAAAGTCAGCTCTGAGTCACTTCCTCTTGAGGCCTTCCCTGAGCCCCCTTGGTGAAGTGAATTTTTGGTGGCACTTCATACTGTAGCTATTGGAGTGTACATATTTATTTGCATTTCTACCCTGCACTGTGAGGGCTGGGGGTGTTTTTCCATTACTATCTACATTTCTAGCACTTAGCAAAGTCCCTGACACACACTGAGACTGGATAAATAATTGCTTCATGAATAAGTGTGGACCTCAGTGATCTGAAAAACATTATTCTCTCATGGGAAAGCCTCAGCACCCCTACTGCCTTCAGGTTTCTTTTTCCTCCTCACCCAAGGATATTTTGTCATTGCTTTTAGAGAGGAAGGGAGAGAGAGAAACATTGAGGCAAGGAGAAGCACCAGTTGGTTGGCTCCTGTACAGGCCAGGACGGGGGATTGTACACACCTAGACCTGCCCGGACTGGGGATCAAACCCATAGTTGGTGTGTGCCCTTACCAAGAGTCGGACCTGCACCCTTTGGTTACGGGATGATGCTCCCACCAACTGAGCCATATTGGCCAGGGCTTGTCTTCGGTTTTAATCAATGATCGACGTCAGAAACAAGCACTTGAGGAGAGTTTCTGTGTCTTCTGTAGAATTGCTGTTGAGGATGGTTACCTGTATATTATTTAATATCCTCTAAGCAATGAGATTTGATAAATTCACCCAAAATCTAGTCAGGAAAGAAATTGTATCTATGCATAGCAATTTGTTGCACCCCTTTGGTCTGGGACCTGCTTGCTTCTCTCTTAGGGAACTCGCTCACTGCCTTCCAGGGCAGCCCATTGCACCGCTGGACAGCTCTGTTAGAAAGTTCTTTATCTGAAATCTGATTCTCTTGGACTCCTTGCATTTGCTCTTAGCTCTGCCCCCAGGGTTGCACAGAGCAAGCCAATTTCTGTCTTGTGAGAGTTCTACAGAGATTAGAGGCAGAGAACCCTCTTTCATACTCCCATCCCTACCAGTTGCAGTCCCTGGACCCTTCGTGCTGCATTAAACATTTTCTTCAGATGTGCTCAGCTCTTTGCCCCGACACCTCTGCAGACCATTTCTTCTAATGCCCTCTTTCTACCCACTCCTATCTGTCTAGCAAGCTTATTTTTCCACGGTCTAGGTAATTGCTACCTCTTCACTCATCGAATAGTTACTGAGTGACAACTCTGGGGCTAGGGAGCAGACAGACACTGGCGTGAAGAGTCCAGGTTCTTGTTGCAGTCTCTTTCGTGGCCTCTGAGTCACCCTCTCTCTCCTCCATGCCTCTGTACCTCCATTACAGCACTTACCACACTGTATTATCGAAGGTTTTGTTAATACCTCCTCTAAAGTGAGTTCTTGAGAACACAGACTACTATTTATTGAATATCTTCCCTAGTCTTCGGTACATCGCTTTGCACATAGTAGCCGCTAAATAAAGGCTTGTTGAAAAATATTCTTGTTCCTTCAAATAGTCCCCTTATGACTATTAGTGGGTAAAGAGCCTCCTCCTGGGCTGCAACCCGCTTGATTATGTAAAATTAGCATAACAATAAGAACCTTGGAGATCAGTGTCAAGGAAAGACTTCTTAAATCCAACCCACTTAATTCTGAAAGATTCTAAAAGCAAATTCACCATAAGAGTTAGTCTAAGACTGCATAATAGAGACTGTCTACCAGTGGTGTGCTGGTAAATGTCTAACAACCAGCTCTCCAAGGGGAAAAAAGCCCTTGTTTTAATAGCAGTTGCCAATTTCCATGGTGTATATACTCCCACCATGGCCAATTTCAAGCTACCAATGTGACATCACTGAATGTGAAGTTGAGAAGAGATGTACAGTAATCTACTGTTATGTAGTATTTCCATCATACAGATACAATGGATGTAAATAATATCAAGAACATTGATAGTAAAATAATTAGGAGGTGATGAGTTTGACTTTTTAACTCATTTAAGTATATATAAGTTAATGTTTAGTAATGATTGTGTTTCACAACCAGCTTGCAAAATTCCTGAAAATCTAACATTAAGCCATCCTGAGCCCTTCCAAGCCAGTTCTGGTTACTTTTTCTTTTTTTTCATTGAGGTATCAGCAACACACAATATTGTATTAGTTCAGGTGTATAACATAGTATTTGTATATGTTGTGAAATCATCACAACAATAATTCTACTTAACGTTCGTCACCACTCAGTTACAGAATTTTTTTCTTGTGATAACTTTCTCTTAGCAACTTTCAAATATGTAATACAGTATTATTAACTATAGTTGCCATATACTGCCTTTACTTGATGATGTCCCAAAAGGGGTGAATAAATTGACTCTTTAAAGCTGGGTCCAATTTTGACACATTAGGAAGAAAGTCTTATTGAAAGGAGCTGTCACAGTTAATTTGTTTGGAACGTGAACAATCCCCATTCCACTCCCACCCTTCAGCCAGGTCAGAGTTACTTAGCCACGTAACAAGTATTTATTTAAAACCTACTAGTATTTTAGTACATCGTCTTTTGGATCTCCAGATATTGTGCATATGGTTGCCCTAAATAAATCTCTGTACAATGATGAATGAATCCTCAACACTGCCAAATAATGCCTCGTAAAGTATGGGCATTCAATACATATCTGTGTACTGATTTGTATGGTTTCTTATGTGGCTATGTGAATATTCCCAAGTCTTTTGCTCCCCTCAGTGGGCCCTCTCTTCCCAGGACAAGTGGCACACAGGAATTCTGATAGAGAAGGTATCAGGAAACCAGGATGGGGGAACACATAGCCCTTAATTTCCCAGAGCCCTTGTGAGGGAAACTGAGTGGGGACAAAGTGTCTTCAGTGGAAGACATGGAGTGGGATCACCCTTCATCCAGGTCCTAAGCTCTGCCACCAACCAGAGGAGTCCTGTACTGCAGGTGTCATCACTAACCGAGCACCAGAAAGAATGGGCCTTCTGCTCCTGCCCCCTCCGTGCTCAGGGCAATCAGTCCCCAGAGACTTTTTTCCATAGGTCTGTGAAGATGTAGCCAAATGCCAGAGAACAGTGCCCAGTAACTACGGTCCCATAGCCTGATAGCAACAGGCACTACCTCCACCCAAAAAGGTGGAGACACCAGACAGAGTTAGCTTTAAAAACGTAAATCAGGTCCTGGTACTTCCCTGTTTAAAACTTCTCCAACTGCACTGAGGACAAAATCCAAACCCTGTACCACATTTTGTAAATCCCCCCTTGACCTGACCTCTGCCTGCCTTCTAACTTTGGCCATTCCCCTTGTGCCCGCTCTGCTCTAACACACTAGCCTTCTTTCTGTCCCGGGGTGCATACATCAAGCTGTCTGGATGCTCCGCAGGATCTCTGCTCGAGGTTTCTCCTACTGGCGATGTTCTTCCCTCAGCCTTTTCCCCAGCTGACACTTCATGCAGCTCAAATGCCGCTTCCTTGGTTCAACCTATCTCATAATGTCCCCATCCAGTCATTTTCTATGATTGCTTTGTGTTATTTCTTTTGTGTCACTTGTCATTATCTGAAATGTATTTCTTCACTTTTACATTACGTGCCTCCACCAGGAGCATGAAACTTCTGTGATAGCTTGGACCTTAATTCTTGATCACTGCAATATTGCTAGTTCCTAGAATACTGTGTAGCACATATTAGAGGCTTACTGAATATTTTTAAATAAATGGAGGATAGAATATTTATCTGGATTATCTGATTCATGTAAGGAATGATCCTTAAACTCAGGACTCCCACAGTAGTATTTTCATCGTTATTATTACTACCCTCATTTTGTATTCATTTCACAACCATGATTATCAACAACAGCGCTGCATGGTACATGGGGGTACTTACTGTCTGTTGAATGAATGAATGAATGAATGACATCAACCTTATTGCTGACCTCAAACTTCCTTATTTACTACTCCCTTTCCAGTCCAACTTCTTATATATGCTATGCTCCAGCTACTCAAAGCAATCATTTTCACCTAACATACCATGTTCTCACGTCTGTGTTTTGGCTTATTTTGCTATTTCTTGTATTAAGAATTTCCATTCCTTCTTTGCTGAGTTCTGTATTTTGAACCCAGTTTTGTATCCAGGTTGTCAGTCACTTCCTCTTCTATGCTTCCATACTGCTTTGCCTACCCACTGTTAAAAACTCATCTCCTGAATTATAGTTGTTTGTTGACATGTCTTCTCCCCTAGATGGCAAACCCCTTGAGGGCAGGGACAGTAGATTTTCTTCTCTGCATTTTCAGGAACCATTTCTGGGCCCACCACATAGCAGTTTCACAATATTCATTGAAATCTTCCATCTGGTATTGGGCATAGGCTACCTGCAGAGCCATGTGCTAGGAGCTTGAGGAGGAGACATGTGATACTAGTCAAATATGGAACCTGGTCCTGAGGACTTATAAGTTAATTGTACAGACAAGTCCTTTACATAGAAAAGGTACCACTAAAAAACAGTGTATTCTAGAAGTAAATATGAGACAGGAGAAGCTAAGCGTGGTGGAACATGTATAGGACTGGAGAAGCCAGAAGACTTGGTTTCTGGTCCCCAGTACGTGGCTTTGACAAATTTTTTCCCTCCTTTAGACTTCGGTTTTCTTCTTTGTAAAAGAAGGGGTTTTGATCAGAAGCCTTGTTAGATTTCTAAAGCCAGTTACAGCTCTGATGTGCTTGCTGAGTTTGGCTGGGAAGAACTGTGTGGAACACACCGTCGGCAGAGCTTAGTAGTCTCAGTTTGCCCCCTGGTGGTCACTCAGCGACATCACAGCCCTGAGTGCCGGCTGTAGGCTTTTGTCAGGAATGTAGATAGCCCAGTTCAGGACCTAGAAAACAAAGAACTGTGGGACAATGACCATTCTAGAAGAGAACCAATCAGGTTTCTCACTAGTCAGTTGGTATACAATCCTATCTTTCTTTAGGACGAAGGAACTTGGGAGATTGAGATCTCCGTTCTCAGCCTTCAGCAGAACACACCTATCTGTTTATTTCCAAACTAGAGGAAGTCAATCTTTGGGAAGCCCTGCCTGACTTTTTCTTCTGATTCCATCACAGTGCTCTCTCCTGAGGCAAATTCTCCATTCTGGTCAGTATAACTATCTATTTATTTATGACAAAATGGGGGTTTGCTCTCCCTCTTTCCTGGAGAAGGGCCATGAGCCTTTCCTTCTGGGGCACTTAGTCTAGATGAAGTGAAGGTAATAGGATTTCTTTGGTAAGATGGGAAAAAGAAATAGATTCTATTAGAATAAGGCGTGTTCTTTACATTGTAACAGGTAGTCAATACTAGCAGAGAAAGATTTGTTTTTTGGCTGTTTCACTCTGAAATTGTCACAGGTGGGCACAGGTAACCAGGTTCTTAGTGATTGCGAATAATTAATTGAACCAAACATACAGACAGTTTCTAGCAGAAAGAGAAAGAGCAGATTTATTAAGCGATAGTACACTCCACAGAACGCGGGAGCGGGCCAACTCCAAGCGGAGATTGATCCTCAGTGGCTGGAGGGATTCTATGCTTATAGGGAGGATATTTCCTGGCTAGTTTTGGCAGGGTTTTATTGTGCACGTACAAGTAGTTATATTACTGTAAAGCTACTGTGCATGTGGTCTCCCATGATTTTCCTTGATTGGTCACCAGGAGAGGGGACCCCACAATGCTAATTTATTACAACGCTATATAATAGAGCAGGGGTCATGTAACATCTTTTGCACAGGCGCAGTCAAGATTCACCATGATTCAGCGCATTTCCAGAAACTGGGGACAACCAGTCTTAGAATAGGGTCTCTGTCGTGTATTGATGTCCTTTATCTTAGCCTTGGGGTGCCCCTGGAGTCTTTTCATTCCTGAGGAACAGGTCTTAGAACTGGGTCTCTGTCTTGTATGATGTCTTTTATCTTAGTCCTGGGGTACCTCCAGAGTTTTCTCCCTTCTGACTATCTCCTGCCTCAACATGGGTTTAGCGAGGGCCATTTGCTCATTTATTTCCTCATTTTCTATATGTTGAACCTAAAGGACTTTTTTTTCTTTTATTAGTAAGATCTTTGAGAACTTAAAAGACTTCTTAAAGTTGCCTCTATTCCTTAAAAAAAAAAAAAGAAATAGCTAAATCTAAAAGAAGAAATTTATTGCTTGGAATCCTAGGTCAGAACCTTGAGGAAGAAGGACAGGGACTCTGAGGGTAGGGAGGAGAGGAAGAAAGACCAAGGGGATGGGAAGGGGATGCAGAGAGACAGATTCTAGGTGGATATAGAGGTATCCAGAGAGGAAACTTAAATAAATTAAAGAACTATTTTTCTTCACCAATGTGTTTGTTAAACAGAATTTTTTCTTTTTTACAATGCACTGTACTTTGGACCTTATTAAACATTATAGACAAAACTAAGGGGATAACATTCATTCATTCTGCAGCATCTGGAATATGCCAAATACTGTACCTAAAGCTAGGCCCACCAAAATTGGCTCAGCATCCATACCTTGCTTGCCTTGTTCACTGCTGAATTCTCAGCACCTGTATTATCCTGCCACATAGTAGGTGTTCAATAAATAGTTGTTGAATAAAGGAATGTTAACTGCACTATATTTTCTCTAGTGATATCTCAACTCCATGGTGTGGAATGAAGTCTGCTTAGATTATTTTTATTCCTCACTGATAATTATATGATTGAGAGTTATTCTTAAAAAATTCAAATTCATGTGTAACACTCCCTTGGTCCAAATATTAAATCTTTCAATGCCCCCCAATATCCTGAGTTTATTTCCCTGTAAAGTAGAAATAACAACATGCCAACCATACAGGGTTATTTTGGTTTAAGTGCGATACATATATTATTGCTTAGCAGGCACCTAGCATGTGGCAGTTGGTCAACGCATTCTACTTCCTTTTCCTCTCCAATTTTTTAGCTTCAAGTCCAGTGCAACAAAGTAGCCACATCAAATTCTTTATCAGTCCCATACAGATCCTGAACTTTTATGCCTTTGTGCCTATGCTTGTGTTTTCCCTCTGCCTGGAATGCCTTCCCTTGTCTACCTGCTAATCTTTCAAAGCACAACTCAAATGCTCCCTGCCATGACACGTGACCAACACCTCCCTCCCCAACTTTGCTCTCTGCTTCCATAGCACCTTGAGTGTGTCTCAGTGACAGAGCTTCAAATTCTCTTATAATTCTCTTTTGCTGTTATAATCATTTAGTAATACTTTTGCCTGTCTGTTAGATTCTGCTCTTAATGGGGCCAGGGACCAAGTCTGATCTGTATTTTTAGAGTGTTTGGAAAGAATCTGGAGGAGGTTGGAAAGACGACAGGTAGAAGGGTTACCTTTGCAAAAAGAACTATTTCCTCCTCAAAACAAAAGGGAAGGAACTAAAGATGAGTAACAATGTAGCAAGAATTCATTTACTTTCGTGAGAAAGAGAGAGAATGAATCATCGATTTGTTGTTCCTCTTATTTATGCATTCATTGGTTGTTTGTTCTATGTGCCCTGACTGGGGATTGAACCCTCAACCTTGGCATATCAGGACAATGTTCTAACCAATCGGGCTACCTGGCCAAGGCTATAGCAAAAATTGTTAGAGCAAAGGGAAGCGGCCAAATCTCAAGGGGAAATCTGGCTTGAGGGAGAAAGAGGACAGGCAGGAGATTCCACCACAAGACATGAGGTGGGTAAAGAAGAGGAGGTACTGGTGTGGCCTGAGAGACTGAGCCTCCTCCCTCCTAGATCCGTGAGGTCTCAGGATGGACTCAGGGCCTGGGTTGGCAAGAAGGGGTTCTTGGGTCTGCAGGGAGAATAGCCTGCCTTTACCTTGGGAGTTTTTCAGTCCAGCAGGGAGAAGCTGGCACTTCCAGCTGGAGGGAAGAGGGAAGAGAAATGAGGGGAGGTTTGCAGTGATGCAGGTGAGGAGTGCTGAAGGGCTGGACAGTGGTGGTATGGACCGTGGGGAGCCACCTAGGTAGACACATTACGAGAAGGATGGCGGGGAATTTTGGCAGCAGTGAAATTCTTAGAAAGTACGGCAGGAGGGGCAGAGGAAAAGCAGCTGGAGAGGAGGCGCTGGCAGGCATGGCTGCACTGTTGTCTGTTCCAGTTGGCATCCTGGATGATGGCATTAAAGTGAGTCTGGCTGGGAGCCCCTCTTCCCTTGGTGGTCTGTGGTACAGGTGAGGGCTTGGAAAAAAAGAACACCGACACTCGGGCTTGTTCTATTCTAGGTTGTTGGGCTCAGCTTCTCAGATTGTTTTATAACTTACAAAGCAACTATTATCAGGTGGCACTTCAAAAACAACACACCAATGTCTCAGTCAGAGTACTTTGATGCCAACAACAGAATTTGTAATTTAAGAGAGAGGGAAATTTACTGAAAGAATACAAATTGTTGACAGGAAGGCTAGAGAATTAGATATGGAAAACAGGTGGTAACCTAGAAAGGCCAGGCAGCAGGCACCACAACCAAGTTGAACACCTTGGAACACTCAGGAACAATCTGAGGTGGCCACCCTTCACGGTGGGGACACCAACCTCCAGTCCCTAACCTCTGAGGGACCCACTGCATTTGGACACCTTCTGTCTCTGTTGCTCTGAATAATTCTGAATTTGCCAATGTGTCTTCGTGTCATTCTCTGAAGATTCAGAGTTCAGAGAAGAGTGGCCAGGTGGCTAAGCCTAGGTCACATATCATGTTCTGGCTTTCAGGGGACGGGGAGAAGAGTATCTCCTTGCTTCAGCTTCCCTAGTCTCAGCAATACTGCATAGAATGGGGCATTCTCCCAAATAGAAAGAAGGTTTGGGCGCTGATGGTAAACGAAACAAAATGTCTACCACGTCCTCCCCTTTTAGGGTGCTTTTTCTTTCCAGTTTCTCTGTTTTTGTCAGTTGTCTATTATGATCATAATCTCAGACTCCTAGGCTTGACACTTTAGAATCCTCCTCATTTCCTTCATTTTCTCACATAGTGAATAACTCTCCAGATTTCTTAGATTTGCTTTGCCTTCTGTCACTGCTACTGCTTTAGGAAGATTACTTTGGCAACAGCAAAGGAGAGAAGGGACTGGAAATTGGGAGTCAGACTTCTAGAATGTTAGAACTAGAAGAGACCTTTGAGTTTATCCGTGGTGGTAGTCTTATCTAGTGTTCATCAGCATTCCTAAGGCATTAAAAAAATAACACATGCTGGCATCCCACCCTCAGTTTTTGGGTTCAGAGCTGGGATCTGAGCTGGGACTTTGGGATATGTGTGAATATAGTGTGTGGCGGTGGGTGGGGGGTGGGTGCGTGTCTCTGTGAGGTGCATCCCAGGTCGGCAACTGCTGAATTCCAATACCCTTGCTTTAAAGATGAGGAGACTAAGGCCCAGAGCAAAGCTACCTGTTTGAAATCACACACAATGAGTTCATGAAAGGGGGAAGGGGCCAGGACCAGTCCCAGACCTCCTGGCTTTTGGTGCAGTGCTATTCATACCTCTTGCTTTTTTCCTCCGCAAAAGAACATTTCCTGTCTTTATTTGTATCCAAGAAAGCATGCTACATTTCTGTGTTTCCACTCCTCCAACAGTAAATAGGCTTCAGGTTAAGAGGCCCAAACTGTCAAGAGTGAACAGCCCACCCCACGGGCCCTGTTTCTCATGGCAGTGGGTTTGATCTCTGGACCACAGGCCTCCCTTGTCAGAATCTGGGCAAAGTGTCCTCAAGAACTGCAAATGGGGAGTGAAATGAGGAGGACCCCTGGATGAAGGACAGTCAAGCTGAGGCCACACTTTTGTGTTTGGCATGATTGTGACCGTCTGGGCCTCCGTAAACACAAGTCCTTGTTTCAATTACTCATTGACCCTTTTTCAATTCTTGACTGTTCTCTAGCCATCTGGTTCTCATCTTGGGAATCCACTTCTTTCTTTTTTTCTGCTTTCTGTCTTGGATTGGTTTACCACCACCTCAGGCACTGTTTCCGGACAATCTCATGGAAACCCAGGGCCTCTGATGCCTTTCATTGCATTGTGTTGCTTTTTTGACTTTACTCTTACAAAACTTGTGTTGTCTTAGAAAGATTCCCAAAAGGAAATGTTTTCTTAATGCTTTCCTGCTCTAAATCTACCTTAGCGCAAAGAAAAAAAAAGGGAGGGGGGGTGGTGGGAGAATTGCTATAGCAATCGAAGGGGAGCCATTATTTCTCTGATACTCTCTGCATCCAGAAAGCGGGGCTGGCGTCAGATTCTGAGACCTCACCCAGGGACTCGCCCAAGCAGGGATGACATGGTCGGAGCTATCCTTCAAGAAACAAATCTAAGAGTTGCGGAAGATGGATTGGAGGAGAGGCTGTGGGCAGGGGGACAATCTAGCGAAGCTACTGCAATGCTTTAGGTGAGAGATGGCACCTGAACTGAGCAGTGGAAGAGGGATAAAGAGGGGAGGATAGGTGGGAAAAACAGTCATTTTGGTGGGACAACTGACAGAAGTAAGCCACTGACAGATGTAGGAGATGATGGAGAACAGATCTGGAGCTTGAGGAATTGGGAGGAGAGTACCTTTAACAGAATGAGGAACACAAGCGATGTTTTGAAAGGAAGGTGGAAAACAGTGACTTCAGTTTTGTGCTTCAGACACGCAGACATCCAAGATGACGTCTCCATCAGGCAGTGGAATGTGCAGGGCTGGACGCAGGAGGTGTAGACCGCAGACAATTCGGGAGTTTTAGGGGGGAAAGTGAGAGCAGGAGGTGGGGAGAACACAAAGCGAGAAGAGGCCTGAGGCCCGAGGCCCGACCCCAGAGGAACACCCACATGTAAGCCCCAAATAAGGGGGGAGGGGTTTGACAAAGAGCTGAGGAAATGCGGGGACCCCCCCCCCCAGGAAAGTAAGGTTTTCCAGCCAAAAGACGGGAGTTTCAGGAAGGGCCGCGGAGAAGAATATGGAGATGAGGACTGACAAGCAGCTGTTATTTTTGGCGGTTTCTGGTCACAGTAGGCGTATTCTCAGTCACAAACGCTACTCTCACGTGAAATGATGCACGGAGACGGGGTTCTGGATAATTTACATCTCCCCACTCACTTTAGCTTCAGTTATCTGGTTTTTGAAGAAAAAATAAGTGCAATTACTTCAGAAAGTTTAATACCGCTCAGAATTTCCGATAAACCCCTCAGTCATTTGGTTGAATAAAAGGAAACTGAAGACTGCCGAAGGAGTGCGAAGACCGGATATATAAAGTATAACTAGCAAATATTAACGAAGTTTCTTTCACCTACTACTACGTCCGGGAAAAACCTTCCTGGGCCCGCCCCCTCATGAATATGTAGCTAGCGCTGCCTGCCGCTCACCGCCCCACCTTCTACTCTTCTCCCTCGCAACGGACTCTCCCCTCAAACGGGAAACAAGATGGCGGCCGCAGGTCCGAGTACTCGGGCCTCTTCCGCGGCGGCGGCGGCGGCTCTGAGTCGGCGGAGCCGGCGGGGCCGCTGTGACGAGATGGCGGCAGCCAAGACTGGGGCCCAGGGTCCGGCCTCCGGGCACGCGCTGCTCGTGTTGCCGCAGCCGTTGCTGCAGCCACCGCCGCGGCCGGAGGAGTCGGGCTGCGCCGGGTGCCTGGAGACCCCGGGAGAAGCGGCGGCCCTGCCTTGCGGCCACTCGCTGTGCCGAGGCTGCGCCCAACGCGCCGCCGACGCGGCGGGCCCAGGCTGCCGGCGCTGCCGCGCCCGCGGCCCGAGTTGGGCCCGCCGTCGGGCCCGCGACGACGGCCAGGCCACCGCGGAGGTGCTGGGCGAGCGCCCCCGCCGCGGCCAGCCGGAGCGCTGCCGCCCGCGCCGGGACGGGGGCGCGGCCGCCGAGGGGCCCAGGCTGGAGCAGGAGCCGCGCGCCGCGCCGGCGGAGCCAGGTGGAGCTTCCCCTCCTCCCTTTGGGGTCCGAAGCGAGGCCGTGCGCGTCCAGCCCGGCCTGGTTAACGAGTGGAGGGTCCCAGGCCCTAATGGAGCTAGTGTGGAGGGTTCTTATGGGGTTGGAACCGGGCTCTGCCCAAGTGTGTTATCTTTTTCTGAATTTTGAACTTTGGAATGAAGTACGGGCCCAATGGATTTGGAGGGGCATTGAGGGGATCCTGCGCCTTTTGTAAGTCAGAAGTTTGGAGGGAACCATAGCATTCTTGTAACAAGTTAGGGCCAGGTTTGGGGTTGCAGTGTGGAAGAGGGGACTGAACTTCACAGGGGCCCTGGAAGATCAGAGAAGTGCTTGGTTTAGTGTTGGGTGAAGAGGCAGAGGTAGACCGTTTGTGGGCCTGAATGGGTCAGTGAGAGATGTGGAGTATCAGTGAGAGATGTGGAGTATCTGGAGTTTAGGAGCAGGTTGAATGTAAGGATGCGACAGGAGCTTTTCAGACTTGAGAGTAGAGTGGGTTGAAGGGATGAGCTCACATGTGCAGTTTTCACAAAATCTTTAAAATGCATGTTTAGCCCAGCCTGGCACATAGTGAGGAAACAATGAATGACGACTATTTATATTTATAATAATACTAATAATAATCTCAAGGGGGAAAAAACTGGATGGGGTTTAAAAGTTTAGGAAACGGAGATTGGTTTGGCTTGGGGCTACTTTTATCTCCATGGCAATGTAGGTTTCCTGCTGTCATCCTGGCAATTCAAAGTTTCAGGACTGTTGCCTTCAACTTAGTTTGCCTTTCTTACCTCCCCCAGCCTGCCACTCTTTGGTACTGAGCTTGACATAGAAAGTGCCCTCTTTAAAACACAAAACTGTTTTTAGCTTATGTTAGGACTCTGAGACACACCAGTCAACACATCTCCAGCTTTGATAACAAATGCTTGCTTAGGAGATTTTCAAGAGACATAATCAAGAAAGGCCAGATATTTGCACCTCTTGTGTTGGGAATTCTGCCTAGTGTTATTTTCAGTAGGTTTCATACATTGCTTATGTATGAAAGAAAGTGCAGTCGCTAGAAACTACAGGTTCCAGAATGCAGCTTGTTTTGATTCAAGCAGTCAGACACCTGCCACTGTACTCCGATATCTTTTATTTCTGCGGCTTACCTTTCTACATTTCCTCTTTTAAGCTTCACAACGTCCTTATGAGACAGGTACTTTTATTTCCATCTAACAGATGAAACTGAGGCCCAGAGAGGTTAAGTAACTTGCTAAGGACAAAAATCCAGTTCCATCTGATTTCTGCTCAAATCAGCGATGAGGGACTCCCCAAATGTCATCTAATTTGTGGATGCTGTGTGATGATCTCAAGTTATTTAATTTGCTTCAAATTCTGAAATTCTGTCCAAAAAATAAGAGTATTTTTCTAGTCTCCTTATTAGTACTCCTGATTGTATCGTCAGATAGGATAGGAATTTTTATTGGGTTGGCCAAAAAGTGCATTTAGTTTTTTCCACATGATGGCTCTAGTAATGCTTAGTTGTCTTTAACTTCATTTGAAACAATTCTGTTAGGCTGTATTGTGACAGCTGTCATATCTGTGTGCATTTAAAACAGCTTGCCAAAATTGGTGATTTTTTGTGCAGCCATTTTAATATTGAAGATGGGAGAAGATATGCCACACTTTCAGAGTATTATGCATTATTATTTCAAGAAAGGTAAAAATGCAAACAAAGATTTGTGCAGTGTATGGAGAAGGTGCTGTGACTGAACGAATCAAAAATGGTTTGTGAAGTTTCTTGATAGTACTGACATTTTGGTCAAATAATTCTTTGCTGTGGGGTTGTCTTATGCATCGGAAGATATTTAGCAGCACCCTTGGCCTCCACCCACTAGAAGTCAATAGATAGCCTATACATGCAAAATATCCAAATCAATAAAGTTATTTGTGAAAATGAAAAATGTATTTTATTTTATAGAAAAAACCATACAGACTTTTTGGCTAACCCAATAAATTTTTATTTCCAAAGCCTGGACTCTTGTGAAATATCTGGTCTGAGATTTGAATTATGAGAGGGAGTACGGCTTGATGATTTGTGAAAACTTTGTCCCTTAAGAAATTTATCATAAAATGTTTCAGTGATTAAGGAAAATGGTATAAAACAAGGTTCCAGATTAGTATCTATTGAGTCACTGAGTATCATCCACTGAGTGTCCAGTTACTTTAAATATTTTTTCAAAGGTTTTTATTTACTTTTCATTTTTTAGAGAGAGGGGAAAGGAGAGAGAAAGAGAGGGAGAGAAACATCAATGTGTGGTTGTCTCTCACGTGGCCCCCACTAGGGACTTGGCCCACAACCCAGGCATGTGCCCTGACTGGGAATCGAACTGGCAACCCTTTGGTTTGCAGCCGGTGCTTAATCCACTGGGCTACACCAGCCAGGGCTAAATATTGATATAAGTACCACAGTGAAAAATATTTTTCTTACATATTCTTGTTGGATCATTGAGTATATATACCGTAATTACATGCTTATTTAGTCAATGCATTATGGAAGAATATCGGTGGACAGGATTTGGAAATTATCTTCTAGCTTCAGTGAGCAGGTTGTCTGGATGTCTTTATTTTTATTTTTAAAAAGTATGTATTTATTTATTTTTAGAGAGGGAGGAAGGGAGGGAGTAAGAGAGGGAGTGAAACACTGGTCTGCTGCCCTTTGTATGCACCCTGACTGGGTTCTGAACTTACAAACCAGGCATGTGTCCTGACTGGGAATAGAACTGGTGATCCTTCCCTTTGCGGGCTGAGACCCAACCGGCTGAGCGACACCAGTCATGGCTGGACTTCTTTAAGTTTATACATATATACATACACACACACACACACGTATATATATATATACACCTATATATATTTTTAAGTTTATATATAAAAACTTAAAACTTATAAACATATATGTACACACACACCTATATAGATGTGTGTATATGTATACATACCTATATATTTTTAAGTTTATATATATAAACTTAAAACTTATAAACTTATAAGTTTATAAACTTATAAACATATATACACACACCTATATATATTCTTTAAGTTTATATATATACGTATATATATGTATATATATACACCTATATATATTTTTTTTAAACCCCCATCCAAGGATATGCTTATTGATTTTAGAGAGGGGAGGGGGGAGAGAGAGAGAGAGAGAAAGAGAAACATTGATGTGAGAAAGACACTTCAGTTGGTTGCCACCTCTGTGCTCCCCGACCGGATCTAACCTGCAACCTTTTGGTGTACAGGGACATGCTCCAACCAACGGAGACATCCTGCAAGGTCTACAATATTTTTTAATTTTAAATTTTAATAGGCAATATATTCACATAATTCAAACAATATAAAACAGTATACAATAAAAGTTCCCACCTATCTCTTGCTTCATTTCCCACTCCCACCAAAGATTCTTGTTTACTCTTCCACAGTGTTTTTATGCTTATACATGAAAATTCAAATATATTTTGTTTTTTAATTTTTTTTACTCAAAAGGTTGTATATCATGCACAATGTTCTGCAACTTGTTTTTTTCACAAAATAGTGATGGCAGTCTTTTCATCATTTCTATGCTGGAAATCTTTTTATGTCAGTACATAGGTTTCTTCCTTCTACTCACATTTGCAAAGAATTTCATTAAATGGATGTAATATAGTTTACTTAACCATCTGTTGGTGGACATTAAGGTTGTTTCCAGTCTTTTACTAATTGTTTATAAAATTTTTATATGAGTGTATATGTGCATTTTTATGGAGAGGTCACCTGTAGTTTTCACCAGATTCTCAAATGGTTGCAAAGAAAAGGTTAAAAGAACCATTGGTTTTCCAGTAGGTGTGGGTCAGTGGGTTGAGTGCTGGCCTGCAAACTGAAGGGTCCCAAGTTAGATCCCAGTCAGGGCACATGCCTGGGTTGCTGGCTGGGTCCCTAGTTGGGGGTCTATAAGAGGCAGCCAGTAGATATTTCTCTCTCTCTCTCCTTTCCCCTCTCTCTAAAGGTAAAAAGATAGAATCTTAAAAAAAGAACCATTCCTTTAACTCAGGTCCTTCATTCTACAGAAGAGAAGAGGCCCAGAACAGACAGTGATCAGCTAAAGATCATCATGAGTTAATAGCAGATAAACAAGGGCTGAATGGGTAACCCATTAATAAAGGCTGAAACATAGCCTAATTCACAGTTAAGTGCTCATGATGGCTTTTAGTAGGGAAAACTAAAAATACTAGTTTCATAAATATTTACATTATACTTTTAGAAGTGGGAAACAGATTTAGCAAATTTAGGTATATTCAGAAATATGCATTTCTGCATATTAGTATTCTTTTGGCATAGTTAGGTCACTTGGTAGAAGAAAGGTCAGGCCTGTTCTATAATACTGTAAATGCAATTTTGTAGTAAATACACTGGTGTTGAAGTGAAATTCTTACAATTTAAAAATTTTTGTTGAAGCCCCATGCTTATTTTGTAGTTGCGTTGTCTATAATTAAAAAAAAAAGTGGAAGAGTTTGCTTGTTGAAAATTTTGGTTGTGCTGGTGACAATTTTGTTTTTTTGCCAGCTTCTTGGCAAGGTTTAAAGTTCAGAATCTTAATGATTCCTGTGTAAAATGTTTAATTTTATTCTTATATGCATTATCAGTTTGCTTTTGCAGGTAGTGTCAGTTGGCTTGTGCAGCACTATGTGTGAAGCCTTAAGTCAGTTGTCATTTTCAGATGAACCCAGATTTCAACTTTATGTTCTTTGAGAATCTGCAGCTCATTGTATGTATTGACATACATAGTATTTGAACCATCTTGAGCAATATTCAGCAAGTATGAAATGAATGCCTACTCTTTGCCAGGCACTGTTCTAGGTCTTTGGAAGACATCAAGGGTTGAAATACTGAAGGATCTCCCCCTTGGAGCTTATATTCTAAATTTAGAGACAGTCCCAGCCCACTGATTTTAAAAATGAAAATTTACCCATATGTAGATTTGCAACCATATACAAAAGTAACACTTAGGTCCTATTGTTAATAATTAATGAATGTTAAGAATTTATTTAGCCTTGTGATGTGAAATCAAGTATGATCATTCTAAATTATGCTGTCTTTGAATCTGAAACCAAGACCTTTTTAGGACAGTTCTTTTTCTTCTGCTATGGATAATAATTAAAGAGAAAAGCTAGATAGAGGATGATGAATTTTTTTAATTGGCAGTTTAAAATTTTTATCTATTTGTAGTGGTAAAAGTGAATTTCAAAAACTGAATAGAGCAGCCCTGACTGATATAGCTCAGTGGGTCAGGCGTTGTCCTGCAGAGCAAAAGGCCCCTGCTTTGGTTCCTGATCAGGATGCATGCCTGGGTTGTGGGCCAGGTCTCCAACTGGGGACAAGTGAGAGGCAACCTATAGAGATCTCTCTCCCTCTCTTCTTCCATCTCCCTCTCTCTAAAAATAAATAAATAAAATCTAAAAGAAAAAAATGAAATAGATCAAAAAAATTGAATAGTGCCTCATTTATCCCACCCCAAATTCCCTGTTCACTTAGGATTAGCATTTATACATTTAAGAAATTTCCTCTTTCTGTGAAAAACAAGTAGTTCCGGTTTATCACTCAGTTGGCAGACAGTGTTTGCTATGTGTGCAGCCTGAACTGCATTTAGGAAGTCATGTGATGTAGTGTAAAAGGACAGGAATTCCCTGACCTGTATGCATTTGTTTTAAAATGTATAAAATGATCCAACTTTTTATCTTTAATGACACATATTCCAAAATTTGAGAGTGTCCTTGTATGTTACACTAAGGCAGAAAATATTTGCCATGTGCCTATCTGTTTTTTAAAACTTAGAACAAAATTACCCCACCAACTAAGCATTAATCACTATTGAAGGAATAGTTTCATTCTATAGAATTCAGGATTGAGCAGCAGGAATTTATGAGGTATTCATTTTTGTTCATTCATAATTTTTGTTTAACTCCCAGTTAATCTTGGAAGAGTTGCTTACCTTGAATTCATTTATATCTGAGTTTGCTTCCACTTAGGATGTAGGATGTTTGTCAAATTTCAGTCCACTAATTCAGTCAGCATTTTGGGACACACGCTGTGTAAGACAATACAATAAAAAAGGCAAATGAGATAGTGCCCTGTTCTTTAAGATTCTACAGTCTGGTTGGGGAAAACACACCTTATCAATAACAATGTCAAGTCGTAAGCGAGGTAAATGCATGATGCCAACAGAGTATAGAGGGCTCTTCAACCTTTTTCAACTTATGACACACATGAAGTAATCAGTAAAATCCTGCGGCACACCAAAGAATATATATATATTTGCCACTCTGATAAAAAAAAAAGAGGTAGAATTTTGATTTGCTTATACCAGATGGTTGTTGTGTTGGCTGTTGTCATTTTTTAAAATTTAACAATTTAAGGGAAAAGAGAGGCCAGTGTCCTGAACTAAATAGTTAGCTATTCCATGTTTTAAAGATTCTTGTGGCATGCCTGCTGAAAATCGCTGGAGCATAAGAATGGGATAACTGACTCTGGATGAAACATGAGGAAGGCATATGAGCTGAATGTTGAAGAAAGAGTAGGAATTCACCAGGTTAGGGAGTAAGGGATGTCCGTGTCAGGCAGAAGAACCTGTACGTACAAAGGCATACAGTGCTTGGCATATTCAGGGACTGACAAGAAGTTAAATATAGATGGAATGTGGGGCTGGAATGGGAAAGAGAAGAGACTGCAGAAGTTAGATCATGAAGGACATGGTATGTCATGCTAAAAGAATTTGGGACTTTATCCTATAGACAGTGTAGGGTTCTTAAAAGACTTAAGTATCAGATTTAATGTCATAAAGTGCTTTAGAAACTTACTACTGGTTGGTGTGTGAAGGAAAGATGTGTGTAGAAACTGGAGAAGAGAGTCCAGTTGGGGGTTATTTTAAGTAGTGCAGGCAAGAGATGAAGAGGGGCTGGACTGGGTGAGAGCAGTGGCTGTGGGGATGGTTCCATCAGCCATTCATTAATTTAGTAACCACTGGAGGGCCTTCTGTGTGCTAGGCCCTGGAGCTACAAATAGAAACAGCTTGATTCTGTTTCTTAAAGTCACTGCAGTTGGGAAGACTGGTATATATTGCAACAGAAATGTGGTGTAATAAATGCTATTATTGTAATGCAAGATGTAATTGTAGAAGGCAACATAGTATAACTAGAGAAAATTCTGCAGACAGGCTACCTGTGTTTGAATTGTAGCTCTCCCACTTTGCAGGTATGTGTCATTGCTTAACCTCTCTATATCTTAGCTTCCTCATTTTGAAAATGGGGGTAGTAATAGCAAAATTGAATGATTATTTTTAAGACTGAGTTATTAGAATGCTTGACTCAGTAAATGGCTCAATAAATGCTAGCTATTTGCGCAAAAAGAGAACCCAACTTCAATGAAAGGCAGACACTTGATTATGAGTATTCAGTGAGTGGATGAGGGCAGGATAAAGATGTGGGAAAACAGTGCATTTAAAAGCATAGGAGTATGAAAGAACAAGGAGCTCTAGGGATTGTAAGTAGGAGTAGTTGGAATATAGAGTACATAGGGTAGAAGGAGGTGGAATTAGTGGAAGTAAGCAGTTACTTTATAGTAGTAGACTTTGGATGCTGTGCTAAGGAGTGAGGATCCACCAAGAGTTTTAAAGAGGAGTTCATATTTGTATTTTAGAGAGACCACAACTATGGCTGTAATGTAGCAAGTGGATTGGAAAGCCTAAATTCTCTTAGCAAGATGGCCATGGTAAGCAGAAGATTCTTCTGTCCAGAAAAGCAGGATGACACAAAACAACAATTCTTTTAAATGCATTTCTGACCTTGTAGGAAAGGCAGGAAAATTTCCAGATTCCAGAAACAAAAATGGAACTAAAACCAAAAACTTTAGCAAGCTCTTGAGCTCATGCTGTGTTATGCTGGAGCAGGGTGAAGGGGTGGACTAAGGGGTTATTTCTGGTTTTCTATTTCTAGCTGATTGCATTTTAACCATGTGGAAGAAGGAAACAAAACTAGAATTTCTACATAAAGCTGGGGTATTGATGTGCTGCATCCTAGGTAACAGGGTGGGCTAGAGAAAAATCTTCCTGGTGACACAAGTCAATAAAAAAATCTTGTCTTGGTTTGCCTGGGCTTTATGCAAAGAGTAAATGGAAAAGGCTTACGTGAGAAATTGAAGCATAAGACCTATCCCTTGCTCATTTTGGGGATCTGAATTTATTTTATATGGGTCAGTTATCCCCATGCTGAGAAGTTAATATAAAAGCTGGCTTTAAGTCAGTGATATCCTTGGGTAACCAGAGAAAGGAGAATCAAGACTCCCAGGGATACTCCCGTATCTGAGGCCACAAGGGATTCTTACAGAAGTAAGCCTAACTGAATTTGAATTGATAATTAAAAATTACAGCCCTAACTGGCACGGCTCAGTTGGTTGGGTGTCGTTCCACAAAGCAAAAGGTTGCCAGTTGAATTCCCAGTCAGGGCACATGCCTGGGTTGTGGGTTTGGTCCTCAGGCTGGGTGTGTATGAGAAGCAACCAATGTTTCTCTCTCATGTTGATGTTTCTCTCCCTCTCTCCCTCCCTTCCCTTCTTTATACAAATAAATAAATAAATAAATGAATGACTGAATGAATAAATAAATAAACAAAAAATAAAATCTTTAAAAAATCACACACACACAATTTTCTACCACAAATGAGAGTCAGCAGATATAGTAAGCAAGAGAATTATAGTTCCAAGAATTGGGATAGTAGAATGGCAGCTTGAAAGGTAATTTAGATGGGCATATTTTAAGTGACTAAATATTATAAAGAATTAACTGACATCCAAAGAAATGAGTAAGACATGAAACAGGCATATTTGAAAAATAATTAAATGATGAAAAATAAGGGTAAAAAAACTCAGTAATAAGTTAAGCAATAGTCTACATAGATGAAGAGAAAATCAATAAGCTGGGAGTTAGATGTAAGGAAATCCTGAGAATGCAGAACAGTAAGATGAAGGAAGATATAAAAGACAGATCAGGAAGGCCCAGCATTTAATATTAATTCCAGAAGGAGAAAAATAGAATGAGGGAGATGTAGAATTTAAAGAGATGATGACATGAATATTTTGGGATTAATAAAAAGACATGAATCTTTAGGTTTAAGACTCATGATTGTCTAGCAGGAATTAAATGAACAAAACAAAACCTCACAACTAAACACACTGCAATGAACCAAAGACACTATTAAAAGCAACCAGAAAGGAGCAACAATCAGACTGAGAGGTGATGGCTCTTAAGAAGAGAGGCCAGCCCTCGCTGGTGTGGCTCAGTAGATTGAGTGCTGACCTGTGAACCAAAGGGTCGCTGGTTCCATTCCCAGTCAGGGCACGTGCCTGGGTTGCAGGCCAAGGTCCCCAGTAGGGGGCATGCAAGAGGCAACCACACATTGATGTTTCTCTCCCTCTCCTTCTGTCTAAGAAAATAAATAATATCTTAAAAATAAAATAAAGCTTTAAAAAAATTTTTTAAAAGGCCAGAAGAAAATTAAATACTATTTTCTAAGTGTTGAGAGAGATCTGAATTTCATGCTTGGCTAAGTTATTCAAGAGTGATGGCAAAATAAAAATAGAATTCACCATACTATTTCTGAAAGAATTATTATTAATTCTTTACTAATTAAGTACTAAGGAATTAGTAATTCCTTAGAAGAAAGAAATGTAACTTAGGGGATAGAGTAGGATACAAGAAGGCATGGTGAACAAAAATCAGTAGGTAAACTTAGCCAACATTGACTGTATAAAACAAAAATAATTATGACATAATTTGTGGGGTCTAAAACCAAAGTGGGACTGAAATACCAGGCATGGGTAAAATGTAAGCTGGCAGGGGAGGGAGGAATCGATCAGCATTAAAGAGTTCTAAGGTTCTGTATATAGTTCAGGATGAGGGTAGAGATATTGATTGGCTTTAGGCTTTTGCTCTGGTACATATTAAAAATTTAAGGGTAACCACTAAAAAGAATTATGATGTATAACTTGATCTCCTGAATATATATTATTGAAATATATACCTCCCAAGTTGGAGAATATACCTTTTTAAACAAATGTGGGACATTTACATAATTAGGCAAAGAAAGTTTCAACAAATACCTAAGACTGATATATAAACCATGTTATCTGACCCAATACAATACAGTTAGCAATTAATAACACATACAACCAGTTCCCCTCACCTCCAATTCCTTGCTTGAAAACTAAAAAGTAAAACCCCAAACTCCTGAATAATGTACAAATGAAGAACAAAACCATGGAAGTTGGAAAATACTTAGATTGAATAACAAAAGGAACACTACCTGTCAAAATCTGGAATACAGCTGAAACAATCCTTAGAGAAAATTTAAGTGCCTACATCATATTTCACTGAATCTTAAGATGCCGTGATTTAGAAGGTACACTATTATTTTCCAAATACAATGCTTTCCTATCATTTAGATGTTTTAACTTTATACTTATGAAAGAGCTCTTATAAATTTATTTAGACAAAGATTTAGCATATCACTTGTGCATATATTTACAAAAGGAAGTGAAGTACTAAATTAGTAGAATATTCCTAACTTCTTCACATTCAGAATCTGACTGTTCTGATTAATTTTTTTGACCGAATCATAGAGGTTTGTGTTTTTCTACACAGTAATGCTTACTATGTCTTTGAGAGCATTGGTGATATAGCATTTCTTAACTCTGTGGAGGTTGCATGTATCTGAGAAATACATACACGTATTATAACCACACTGATGGCTTAAATGATATGGTTTAACATTAGTCATAACCTTGAACCTATGCACTTGATATAAGTAACAATATTTAAGAAAAGAGTTTCTATCTCTCAGATGAGCTGCGACCTCCAGAGAAAGAGTGCTCCTCAGCTGTCTCCAGCTTTTTCTTTCAAACTGTTGGCACCCACCGAGTTTTGATGCTGATGCTTTATTGAGCTTGTGAGAAAGTGTCGACAGAAGATTTTCAGATGAGACTCATAGCTCTTCCTTAGATGGTCTTGTAAAAGTTTTGTTATTGAGAGGTTACAGTTGTCCAATCATGCCACCAGAGATAATCACCAAATCACTACATTTTTTTTTTGCAAGCCTGTTCTTTAACTACCTGTGTTAATACAAATGTAAGCAACAACAGTGGCATCATCACTGCTGCCTGGCAGACAGTGGTGATAAGATTCCAATTGTAAGAAACATCCCAGTTTCAGAGATGTTAATATGGAAAAATGTATGTCCTAGAATTTATAAGGTATTTGAATATAAAAAAGGCTAAGAACTATTGAATTAAGTGGCCCACTGAAGAAGTTAAAAAAGTAACAGTAGATTAAACCTAAGGGAAGGAGAAGATAGGAAAGGATAAAGGTAACAAATTAAGGAATAGAAAATGAGAATCAAAACCAAAATCTGATGAACTAACATAGGATCTATATTATAATCAAATTTGTGGCAAAATTGCTCAAGGAAAAAGCAAGAAGGCATAAATAATGTTAGGAATGACAGAGAATACTATATCCTATAGATATGACAAAGATTTTTAAAAGCCCATAAACAGAATATGGAAAACTTCATGCCCATGAATTAAAACATGTATGAAATAGAAAGAAAGCACAGATCATTCAATATGTTTGCATCTGCTCCTAAATGCCTAGGAACTTAAAAAAACAAAAGCAAAATTGTTTTTACCAAGAGTCTATGTGGGGCTTGATTTACCCTTCACCCATTGGCCAGAACATGGCTTGGGGATTTGGTAGAAAAATAAACCCTACTTTTGATTTAAAATAAGTTTTCTAAAAAATGCAAGCCATCACAGCTGACTAAAAAATAAGTAGAAAATGTGAACAGAAATCAACTAAAAAACAATTTGAGTAAATAGTAAAATCTACTCACTAAGTAATATGTGTATGCAATGAGCTAAATCCAGAATATGGAAACTACAGGACAGATGGCCCATTTTCTTCCACAAATATGTGAAGAAGAAAAAGCAGTAGAAGAGAAATCTGTAGATTAAAAGACAAGCAGTTTAAGGTATGAACTTACTTGGTTTCTGCTTTGCAGAACTATAAAAACATTTGACGAGAATTGAATCCTGGTTGGATATTTTTTGGTATTGAAGTTTATTAAGTTTTTAGTGTAACAAGTTTTTTGGTTATATATTTTTAAAAGAGTTCTTATCTTTAGGAGAGATGCCAAATGTTTATAGGTAAGATGATACAGTATCTGGGATTAGCTTCAAAATCATTCATTCAAAGGGAAAGGGGACAGGTAATGATTAAGGGAATAGATGTAATAAGATTGGCAATGAGTTAATTATTGGAGCTGGCTGATGGACATGCTATAGGTCATTATATTGGTCATTAAATGTTTGAGACTTTTCCATAATAAAAAGCAGAAAATTCTATCTATTAAAGAAGCACCATATACAGATGGTTTTATAGGTTATTCAGATTTTTAAAAATTGATTATAGAGAGGGGGTAAAGGGGAGAGAGAAACATTGATTCATTTTCTACTTATTTATGCATTCATTGGTTGGTTCTTGTATTTGCAACACTGGCATATCGGGATGATGCTCTAACCAGTTGAGCTACCTCGCCAGGACCAGGTTACTCAAATATTGCAGGTGATCCTTATGCAGACTGTTCAGGGAATAAAAAAAAAAAATGTTTCCAAACTCATTTGGGGAGCTTTTACAGCTTTATATCAAAATCATACAAAGGCAGTATAAGAAAGGAAAAATACAGGCCAATCTCATGAATGTAGATTTTTAAAGTTCCAAATGAAGTATGCACTAGTCTAATAGTGTTTTTTTTTTAAATAAAGTCAATCAAATAGCATTTATTCTGGGAATGGAATTCATAAACATCTAATGTAACTCACCATATTAATAAACTAAAGGATAGTAAAACCATATGATCATCTCAAGAGATTCTCAAAAGAGCATTTGCAGAATTTACCATTCATTTATTTAAAAAGCTAGAACATTTGGACTAGAATGGAACTTTTTTTTAAAGTGGAACTTGCCAATATGAATGATTAGTGGCTAAGAACAGTCAAGACAATCTTGGAACACACTGCTTTATTGAATATTCTAATATAAATAGTAATTAAAACAGGTATTAGTGTCAGGATAATTGAAGAATTAAAGAGTCCCCTCAAAAATAGAGTCCAGTGCTATGCTATTTTTTAATTTGGTGGGTAACAGGTGGTATTATAAATCTGTGGGGCAAAGCTTTCATTTTCAATTATTGTTGATAGTTAGCTAACTTACAGAAAACAGGAAAAAATACATCTTTAACCAGACCATGCACAAAAAGTTAATTCCATATGGATTCAAGGTCAAACTATAAATCTCAGAAAATACTAGGAGTATGTCTATGGGGTAGAGGATTCTTTATATGAATAAACAAGAAAAACAAGGTGTAAAGGAAAAGACTGACACTTTGGCCACATTAAAAAAACTTCTGTATGATAACAGGTGGTAAGTAAGAAGAAAAACTATATGGTAAGAAAAAATATTTGCAATGAAATAACTGACAGAAGATTAATATCCAGAATATGTGAAGAACTACAAATCACTATGACAAATACCTAAGAAAAATGGTAAGGGGATTGGAATAGACATTTCACAGAAGAGGAAAACTGAAAGCCTTTAAACATTTGGAATGATGCTCAATATCATTAGTAATCAGGGAAATGCAAATTAAACCAATGATAAGAAGCTGTCAGACTGACAAAGTCTGTGATTAATTATAATTAATAATGGGACCTACATGCTGCTTGGGGAGTATAAGTTGGTATAAGTATTTTTTAAATTATATTTTATTTATGCTATTACAGTTCCAATTTTTCCTCCTTGTTTCCCTTTACAGGGCACCCCCCACTCCCTCAGGCAATCCCCCCACCATTGTTGTGTCAGTGGGTCATGCTATAAGTTCTTTGGCTACTCTGTTTCCTATATAGTACTTTACATCCCCATGGCTATTCTGTAACTACCTATTTGTACTTCTTAATCCCCTCACCTCTTCACCCTTCACCCATACCTCCCTTCCCATCTGGCAACCATCAAAGTGCTCTCTGTATTCATGATTCTGTCTCTGTTCTTGTTTGCTTAGTTTGTTTTTTAGATTCAATTGTTGATATGTATTTATTGTCATTTTATTGTTCAGAGTTTTGATCTTTTTCTTAAATAAGTCCCTTTCACATCTCATATAATAATGGTTTGGTGATGAAGAACTCCTTTAGTTTTTTCTTTTCTGGGAAGCTCTTATCTGGGATATTCCTCCCGAATTTTTATCCACCACATGTGGATATGGGACTAGCCCACCTGTTTCTCCACCCTTCCTACCAGTTTGGATGGGTGTGTTTTTTAAAATTCTGTACTTGTCAGACTTCCATTCAACTAGACTTCTGATGGTTCTAAGTGATGGTTGTTATATTTTAGTTGTAATTTTCATTTGGTTGTGTGAAGAAGCGAACCATGTTTATTGATGCCACTATCTTGACCAGAGGTCCTGGTATAAGTATTTTGGAGAGTAGTTTGGCCATATGTAGTAAAGCTGAAGAGATACATTCTTTGCCATGTGGTGATTAACAGGTATCTGTCCTAGTGAAACACCTTCCCTTCACATACAATGAGTTATAAAAATGATGCTCATTACAGTACTGTTGTACTGGAAAAAGTAGTAATAGCTGTCCTTGATAGGAGGAAAAGAGATAAAGGGGTAAATTAGGGTCAAGCCAAGTACTATTTATCTCACCAGAGAAAACTATTGTTCATGATTGTATATTCACTGCAAGACTTTACCAGCTTTTTTCTAAGTATAAATATTATGCAAGCTTTTTAATCATTAGAATTAATAAAAGGAATGTTTTTACTTCTGATATATAGGGTCAGATTGACATTTAATTACTTGGGTGGTTTTAGAGACTCCGTGAAGTTTGTGTTGCCTCAGGATATCACTCACTTGCATCCTGTAACTGAAATTCAATAAATCTTCTCTTTAGGTCCCTTATTCTTATAGGTCTCTTAAAATGGAAATGCAGGCACTTCTGAGAGATAGAAGCAGATAAACCTGTTCATGTAGTGCGTGAAGGATTTATCAAATTTTTGCATTGTTTCTTTAAGTAGGGGTAGTTTTGGATAGGGGAGAATTACTGTATTTTGCCATGTGTCCTGTGCTCCTGTGTATAATGCACACCCGCTTTTTTTGCCCAGACTTTCAGGAAAAAAAAAATCTTTCATTTTAATTTTTAAATTCAATTTATTTTATATTTAGAAACAAAACTGATTATCATATTCCAGGGTATTATTCTGCATGCAGATATCATTATTGCCTTTTACAGTTATACTTTTAACCCATAAGCATAAATAAAAGAACTAAAAATGTTTATATAGATATAGAATTAGTACTCTTTATGTATAATGTACATCCTTATATTTCCCTCAAAAATTTGGGCAAAAATGTGTGCATTATACATGGCAAAATATGGTAGCTTTTATGGAATTTACTTTGTGCTAGGTCCTACATGTTAGGTTTTATAGTTTATTTACTAGACACAGAGTGCCTACTATTTGTAAAGCATTGAATTAAAATTTTAAAAAGGATAAACTTAAAGGAAGCAAAAATGTAGAAAAAGGAGGAACATTGAAGGAAAAAATCTTTCACATCAGTAAGGGTGCCTCAGTCTGCTTTAGAAGAATAGTTAGAATAAGTGTTAAACAATTGTGGTGGAGATATGAATAGTGTTTGCTAATTATTTATACTGGTGACAGTGATGTGAAGCTGTTCATTTTCAACATTGCACTATTCTTGTTTTCCAGAGGAAATAGATAATATTACTGTGAAGATAGTTGGATGCTAAAGCTGAGCAGGCTTGTTCCAGATCAATACTTTCAATACAACTGGTATTAGCTGTTTTGACTTTAAAGATCCTTAGTTCTTAGGATAAAGAATCTGCTTATCAGGTTATACACACTCATCGGACTCTTGTGCCTGTACTTACCCTGGAGTTCTTTCTTGGTGACCATATTAAGAGCAGTCTTGGTAGCATGGTGGATGGTGGGTGGGGGAAAGCCCTAATAGAATGGGTTGAAGTTAGGAGTGAGAAAGCAAAAACAGTGAATATGTAGACTATGGAGGAGTTTGCTGTAAAGTGCAGGGTGGGGTAGAGAAACGGGTCAGTACCAGCTGGGGAACAGGAGCTCAGGAGTTTTATATTAAGTCACGTTTGTATGTTAGAGTTGTATATTATCATAGCAGAGAAGAAAAAATTGATGGCACTGGAGAGACTGGAGAAACCAGATGAGCTGCGTTCATGGAGAGGTGAGAGAAGATGAGATCTGGAACCCTGGTTGGGTGGTACAGAGACTGATCTTATACAGTTATACCTCTGTACTCATTGGCATCAGAACTTGTCAAACTCTGTACTCATTGTATTTTGATGAGAAAAAAATTTTAGCACTCAGCGCTTGCTTGAGACTTGTCCCACTTGCTAGAACTTGTATGAGTTGGTTTCGGTACTCACCGGTTTCGGCACTTGTCATGGGTTCCGGAATGATTTAATGATGAGTACCGAGGTACCACTGTACTTAAATAGGGGATACTGATACTTCTCCCATTCTGGTGACTAGGTACTCATTACTCTTTTATTTTGGGGCAATTTTAATTGTTTAAAAGTTAAGTTTCCAGTGAATCAAAATTTGCTTCCCTAGTTTCAGTATTCAAGTATTTAAAGACCATCATTATTTCTGTCTAAATTTTTAGGTTAAAATTCTCAAATTCATCTTTTGGCCCTCTTCCTCCCTTTCTCAAGATCTTGGTCATACCACATCACTTAGAGTTCTTGGAATACAGTATGTTCTTGGAAACCTTTTTGACCTTTTGTCACCTGTGATTATTCTACCTATGATGCTCTTCCTTATGCTCCAGTCAAATTATATTAATCTTTTAAACCCAACTGAAATAAGTGCTCTGTGAAATTTCTTTCTCACTCAAATATGAGTCATTTACCATCCTTTGTGCCTCCATGTGAGTATGTGCATCCCTCATGTCACTGGACTTCAGTTCCTTGTTTGTGTGTCTGTCTCTGGCACTACACTAAACTGTGAGGTCAGGGGTTATGTCCTTGTGTGTTCAGCACTTGATATGGTACCTAGAATGTATATGATACTCAGTAAATGTTTAATGAAGGGAAAAGATTCCTAAAACAATCCTTAAAAATGGTTTTTGATCCTGTGTCATGATTCCTTTCCTTTACCGTCCTGGTCACCTTTAAATATGCCACTCGGAACTGACCCTTATAGTTTATTTTGTTTTTTTCTCTTTCCCTTTTTATTTTGACTTTTACACTTTAATTAATGGCTGGCTAATGCAAAGTGTAGTGGAGTTTACTGTCTGTTCATCTGGATGCTAAATTCTTATTAACACTGCCAAAAGTTGCATTGCCCTTCCTCGTACTGAATTGGTAGGCAACCGATTTGTTTGTTTCTTTTTCATGAACTCCTATTAAGCCAGTCTTCCTCATCACATGTATGTACAATTAAATTTGTAAGCTTGAAGACAACTTATATCCAATTTTGGTTTTTATTTTTCTGAATAACTTTTCTGAATAAAGTAGACTTACTTTTCCTTTACTTCCACGATGTCATTTCTCTTGTGTTTTGTCTAGTGTTTGGTTCTGTAAAACAATTACAATAAAACATAAAAAAGATTAGACTCCATTAATTTGGAGTTTACTTGGATTTTACTAAAGTTTAGTATTACCTTAATTTTAAAGAAAAACTTTACTAAATTCAACTCCCTTCATAAAACAAACTCAAAGACTTTAGTACAGAATGGTGCTGGTATTAAAGCACTTTCTCATTGGTTCATTTAACAAAAAGTTACTGAAAGACACTGTCATATACTGACACACTTACCTAGAGATTATCCCTATCTTCAAGGAAATCACCTCATTTGGGGAGTTGGAGGCAGAGACAAGTAATTATAACACAGGTAATAAATGCTACTACAAGTAGGATGAGTGCAGAATGTTGTGAGGACCTACAGGAAACTAATTCTCTGGGTTGGTGAGAAAAGCTTCACAAAGCAGAGGACAGTAAACAGGGTTTTGAACTACTGATCATGTAGTGAAAAGTAGAAAAAACATTCTGGGAAGATAAAGTGGAATATAAAGTTATAGCGGAAGCACAGGGTATTGTGTTATAGGAATAGTGAGATGTGTGAAGGCTGGGGAGGGCCAAGGTATTAAGAGAATGGTGGAAAATGCGGCTGGAGTGGTAGATTGGGTTCTGTTTATAAATCTTTGAGGTAGAAGGAAGCCAGTGAAAATTATTAAGCAGGAGGATAATAGGATCAGGTCTCTGTAGTAAAGAACTAGGAAAAAAGTGTTGATAGATGGAAAGACAAAGAGTCTAAGAGACAGAGGTCAGATAGACTATCATTTAATACACACAGACTCTGTATCAATTAGGTATTGGAAGATTAGATGAGATAAACAACCCTATTAAGGTAGGTGTTCCTCCTATTTTGTGGATGAAGAATCAGGCTTAGCAAGGGTAAATACTGGCAGGTACAAAGCCAGTGTGTGCAAATTTGAATGTAGGTTGGTATGGTTTCAAATCCTGCACTCTTCCTAATTTTTGTATCATTCCATCTTGTGTACTATTGTGAATGATTCTTTGCCTCAAACAATGCAGAAATTAAGTTTTACTGGAACACAGCCAAGGAGTTTATACTGGGATGATGGTGGATATAGTGATGGGTGCAGCCTCATGGTCTTGGTCTGCCTAGGTCTGCAGAGCCGTCATCTCTGCAGCATTCCTATACTTGCATTTGCTTCTGTGACCTCTCTTTTTGTGTTTCATTTCGCTTTGACTGTACTGATCTAGTGAAGGCTACCTAACTGTGCCTTGTTGTTTGGGCCATTTCTGGGTTCAACAAGGAATCTTATTTACTCTAGTTTAATACCTGCTTTTGTAAATCCTGTTGATCTCTACTCTCTTTACTTAGTCCTTCTCTATTCCAGGGGTTTTAGTCAATTTGGGCTACTATAACACAATACCATGAACGGGGTGGTTTGTAAACAAGAAAAATTCATTTCTCACAGTCCTAGAGGCTGGGTAGTCAAAGATCAAAATGCTGGTGGATTTGGTGGAACCAGAAGGGTCCATCTCTTGGTTCATGGACAGCCATCTTCTTGTTGTGTCCTCACTTGATAGAGGGGACAAGGGAGCTCCCTGGGGTGTCTTCTATATATAAGGGCACTAATCCCATTGAGGAGGGCTTTGCCTTCATGACATAATCATTTTGCTAGGGCCTACCTCCAAATAGCATCATATTGGGGATTATGTTTCAACATGAATTCTGGAGGGACATAAACATTCAATTTCTAGTACCAAGGCTTGGCAAACTACCATCAGCAGGCCAGATCTAGCATGCTGTTTATTTCTGTAAATAAAGTTTAATTGGAACATAGCCATACTCATATTGTTTCCAGCTGTCTTCAAGCAGAGTTGAACAGTTGTGACAGAGACCTTATAGACTACAGAGCTGGAAATAATTTACTATCTGGCTGTGAGTCCACACAGCCTCAGGCTGCTTAGGACTCCTTATTATTCTTTCTAGATCAAGGTACAAATCAGGTTAAGTCTTTAAGCTAAGGGAGCAAGATGCAATTTGGGATCTGAATATTATCATTAACTTATATTAGCAGTTAATTTAACAAATAAGCACTTTCCAGTTGTCCCCATAGTATATAGAAAAAAATATCTGGTGCCATTTTTTAAAAAAATTGAATTCCTTATGCTTCCCTAAAATGCTGAGATATTTTACCCCTGAGAATATTAAGTAGAATTTTTCTTTTTCTTTATAGGGAAGTAACTAACATTTAATGAGTATTTGTTATATACCAAACACTGTACCAGACATTACATTAAATCCTGTCATTTAATCATTTATGACAATTCATTTGAGGAAGGTATAATTATCCTTTTGTGACATGGGGCAACCTAGGACTAGAGAAATAATGTGCTCAAAGTCAATACTGATCAGTGATGGAGTCTGATTGGTCTCCTCGGCCCAGGGTCTTTCTACTTATAGAAGTTATCAAGCATACTCATGTGGCTGGTAAAATGCTACACATTATAAAAAAATGTTTAACTGAGTGACCAACCCAGATAGGCATTCCTGATAGAGTTTCTGGAAGTAGCTCCCTCACACTGTATGCAGAGAAGATTCTGCCCAAATTTGGCATTGTTACTAAATTAAAGAATATCCTAGTCCCCAAGCATGTAAATAACTGAAGTTTTATTGTTTATTAATAGTCATACCATATTAATGAGATTAAATGTGGTATTATCGTTGTTGCTGACAAGATGAGGTTCAGATTCCTTAGCTTAATGTTGAAGGTTCTCTGTAATCTGGCCCCAACCTACCTTTTTGGCATATACAACTCTCCCATATATACTTTCTGCCTTAGCAGAACATATTTATTCACTTTCCAGCCTCCACACTTAAATTTTTTTTTAATCCTCACCCCAGGACATTTTTGTCATTGCTTTTAGAGAAAGCAGAAAGGGGAAGGGGGGAGAGAGAGAAGAAAGAGAAGAGAGATGAGAAGAGAAGAGAAAACATTGACTCGTTGCCTTCTTGTATGTGCCCTAACTGGGCATCTAACCCACAACCTGGTATGTGTCCTGACTGGGAATTGAACCCACGGCCTTTTGGTCTATGGTGCTGGAATGATGCTCCAACCACTGAGCCACACCGGCAAGGGCCAAAAATATATATTTTTAAATTTGATAAACAACATAAAATTTATCATCTTAACCTTTTAATTGTGCAGTTCAGTGGTGTTACCACACTTCTGGCCATGCTTTGTTATTCATGTGAATTGCTCTTCCTCATCTCTGACGTATCTAAGTTTTACTGGTGAGATCAGCTCTATCCCACAGTCTTAAAGACTGGCCTCTCTTTCCCAGTCTTTTTTCTTTTCCTCCTGCAGAGGATGATGGCAACATTTGTTTGTAAGATTCATTTGGCAATTGCTTATTTTGTGACATTGCATCTGTCATTGTCTCTAGTTATTTTAATCTGTTTTTAAAACTTTTTAATGAATTTGTCTTACGTAATAAATTATATTATAAATGCTTTGAAGAAAGGACCTTATGCCTTTATTTTGTGTGCATTTTCTCTTTCCGCAGTGCTCCTTTGTTCCTCACTGCTCATTCCCTCTTTAACGTTCTGATATCTGGTAACAATTTCCATTTTTGTTACACACTTTTATGTAACAACTTGATATGTTATCACTAATATTTTCTTTTTCCCCTTTATGATTTCTTTTTTTATAATATATTTTATTATGCTGTTACAGTTGTCCCATTACCCCCCCTCCATTCCCCTCCACCCTGCACACCCTCTCCCACCCACATTCCCCCCTTTAGTTCATGTCCATGTGTCATAAGTTCTTTAGCTTCTACATTTCCCATACTATTCTTGACCTCCCCCTGTCTATTTTCTATCTACCTTCATTGCTACTTATTCTCTGTACCTTTCCCCCCTCTCTCCTCCTCCCACTCCCCTGTTGCTAACCCTCCATGTGATCTCCATTTCTGTGGTTCTGTTCCTGTTCTAGTTGTTTGCTTAATTTCCTCTTGTTTTTGTTTCAGGTGTGGTTGTTAATAATCGTGCGTTTGCTGTCATTTTACTGTACATGGTTTTTATCTTCTTTTTCTTAGATAAGTCCCTTTACTATTTCGTGTAACAAGAGCTTGGTGATGATGAACTCCTTGAACTTGACCTTATCTGAGAAGCACTTGATCTGCCCTTCCATTCTAAATGAAAGTTTTGCTGGATAGAGCAATCTGGGGTGTAGGTCCTTGCCTTTCATGACTTGGAATACTTCTTTCCAGCCCCTTCTTGCCTGTAAGGTCTCTTTGGAGAAATCAGCTGACAGTCTGATGGGAACTCCTTTGTAGGTTACTGTCTCCTTATCTCCTGCTGCTTCTAGGATTCTCTTCTTCATTTTTACCTTGGCTAATGTAATGATGATGTGCCTTGGTGTGTTCCTCCTTGGGTCCAACTTCTTTGGGACTCTTTGAGCTTCCTGGACTTCCTAGAATTCTATTTCCTTTGCCAGATTGGGGAAGTTCTCCTTTACCATTCAAATAACTTTTCCACTTGTTGCTCTTCCTCTTCCCCTTCTGGCACCCCTGTGATTCATATGTTGGAACATTTAAAGTTGTTCCAGAGGTTCCTAAGCCTCTCCTCATTTTTTTTTTTGAATTGTTTCTTCATTCTATTTTGGTTGGATGTTTATTTCTTCCTTTTGGTCCAAATTGTTGATTTGAGTCCTGGTTTCCTTCCCTTCACTGTTGGTTCCCTGTACATCTTCCTTGATTTCACTTTTGGCAGCCTTCATTTGTTCCTCCATTTTGCAACCATAGTCAACCATTTCTGTGAGCATCCTGATTACCAGTGTTTTGAACTGTGCATCAGATAGGTTGGCTATCTCCTCATCGCTTAGCTCTTTTTCTGGAATTTTGATCTGTCCTTTCATTTGGGCTGTATTTCTTTGTCTCAGCATACCTGTTATGTTGTAAGGGGACAGGGCCTTAGGTATTTACCCGGGCAGGGCAACCTTCTTTCCTGCATTGTGGGCCTGTTGGTCTGGGTGAATGTTTCTTTAACTCCTCTGTTGTTGGAGTTCCATGAAGTTTTCTGGCACTTCTGGTTGCTTATTGTTTTTAAATTGGTTGTTATCCTCCTTTTGGTTGTGTGAGGAAGCGAAGGGTTTCTACCTATGCCTCCATCTTGGCCGGAACCTTCTCAGGTAAACACTCTATATCACCGACTGTAAATTGTTACTTGTCTTGGGTAAGTGGGTAAATGAGCAATTGCACTAGTTTAAGACACTTGGTATTTGGCTGTCATCCATACTCTTGGAGAGTTAGGAGTAAACCAAAAAATAGTAGATAAAATAGTTTGGTTTTAGAACACATTTGGTTCTAAATGTGTTTGGTTTTACATTAGTTTAGTTTGGTTTTAGAACACATTTGTGGTTCATTTCCTATATCTCTACCTTCCTACTTCTGGTATGCTGCATTTAATAAAATATCTCGTTTTGCATATTCCACTTGACAGTGGTGGTTTGGAAGTTCAGTGAGTAGTGTAGCAGGTAACCTTGAGATAAATACGGATAATGGCCTCTTGTTTCCTGTGTATCTCTGCACTTACATATGTTTTGCTACCTCTTGGTGTTCTATGCAGCCCTTAAGTGTTCAGTTTTATAACTCTTGGATGTTCTATAGTTGTTTCACTCACATATGTTTTTCTTTCCTTAGTAAGATGGTAAGTCTTTTTAGGACTTGGACCACTCATGTTCTACCTTTATTCTATAACTTTCTTAAAGGAATTTGCTCTATTTTTTTCTTCCTCACTGCTCATTCTCTCCTTAGTAATGGTTTGTGATTTCATGATGAGGATCTTGTATTCTCCACTGCTTATGAAGAACGTAGATTTTGCTTCTGGCTGTGATGGAACAGATTGAAGCAGACCAAAACTAGTGCTTAGAATAACTAGAAAAGCCTGATTCTGAAAAAAAAATCTATATGAAGACATTGGTAAGTTGCCAAGGCAGCCAGGACTTGAGACATTTGTGGATTCCTGGCAAAGGGAGAATACAGCTATTAAGAGGCAGAAAAGCCAGCAGAGCTTTTTTTTCCATGGAGCCAGAAATAAAAAAAAAAATTGTAATTCAGGGCTGCCAAGGCAACGAGAACTTGAGAGGCCAGATACCAGAGAGAAAGAAGGTGTACATCCCCCTCCCCCTGCCTTTTCTCTTGAGACACTTGCTGATTCTTAAACTGTGTAGAGTGAAAGGCTAAGAGCCTTCACAGAAAGCTACTGAAAAGCAAAGCACTTTTTTAGCAGTTCTTCAGTGTTGAAGAGAAAATTGTCCGGACCTTCTAACATAGACTTGGTCAACACCCCCAGAATCTCAGTTGGACCCTTGAAGGGCTAGAAACTAGAGTAGAATGAGCTTTACAAGCTTTATGAGCTTTATAGGGATTGCAACCTGCCTTGAACTAGCTCATGTCCTGCCTGTCAGTGAACATGGTGAATTCTCTGTAGGAATATAATACCATCTAGAGCCTGTACATTTTTCATACACAATGACTGACTTTCTAACGAAAATTACCAGGTGAACCAAGAAACCACTCCAGGAATAAAAACAGTATAGAAATACATACATGGCATCCCAGTTATCTGATAAATTATTCAGTCAGTCTCTAGTTGAAAGACATTTAGGTTGTTTCAAGTCTTTAGTATTGAGTGATTTACAGAAACATTCTTGTATGTACATCTTTGTATACATGTATATTTATCTTTTAGATAAAGGATGCCCTTTATCATACTTTTTGATCTTTGCCTACCTGATACATAAAAGCATTTTGGTTTAAAAGGTTTTAATATCTTGAAATATGAGTGAAATTGAATAGATGTTAATGTGTTTATATCATCTAAATTTCTCTTAACTGCTTGTTCATGTGCTTTGTCCATTGTTATATGGGGTCATTAGGCTTTTTAAAAA
Source organism: Trachops cirrhosus (assembly GCA_028533065.1). Classification (NCBI taxonomy): domain Eukaryota; kingdom Metazoa; phylum Chordata; class Mammalia; order Chiroptera; family Phyllostomidae; genus Trachops; species Trachops cirrhosus. Next base: position 41,863,547 of record CM052543.1, read on the forward strand.
AATTACTGAAGAGGTAGTAAGACTTAGTAAGAACACAGATCTGACAGCCTGATTGCCTGGGTTTAAATCATAGCTTGTTCACTTATGGCAGTGTAGCCTTGGGCAAATTAAAGGTTCTGTGCCTCAGTTTCCTCATTCGTAAACTGGGGATAATGGTATCTCCACATTGGGTCATTATGAAGATTAAATGAGTTAATAAATATACAGTCCTTAGAAATGGGCTTGGCATAATGGGCTATATAACTGCCAGCTCTCATAATGCTGCTGCTGCTGGTGACAAAGATGGAAATCAGCCAAAGAGATTATTTTACTTGCCCAAAGGCAAATAGCTAGTGAGTGGCAGTATTCGATAAGGGTCTAGGTCTTGGGACTCTTAAGTCCAAAATTGATTTTCATTCTACTGCACTGATAAGTTGAACCTACAGAGTGAGAAACTCAAACAGCCATGTACCAAGGGATGATTACCTTTGGATCTGAGAGTTGTTAGCGTAGCATTTTCCCGGTAAAGTTCAGTGAGGTCATTTTCTAATTTCGTATTGCACGTGGATGCTTTGACAATGAATGACCCTTCATTCCTGAGGGTTTGGTGCAATTAGCAATATGTTTGTTTTGTAGTTTGTTTCTATTAATAACCACATCCCAGAGAAAATCCTTTTTAGGAAGGACCTTTAAGGAAGTACAGCTGCTCCTATAATTTACATTAGACTGAATGTAATAGCCTAGGTCACTAGCGACAGCTGTGTGTCATTCTTAAGGCATCATGTTGTTAGAGTTTCTCTTCCTGTCCAGGGCTGTCAAACTCATTTTCACCGGGGGCCACATCAGCCTCGCAGTTGCCTTCAAAGGGCCAAATGTAATTTCAACTCTTGAACAGTTGAGTAGTTACATTTATACAGTCCTAAAATTATTTCGGCCCTTTGAAGGCAACTGAAAGGTTGATGTGGCCCCCAGTGAAAATGAGTTTGAAACGTCAGGGTTAAACATAGTAGTAGTCAGAGCAGAGACTTCAAGAAAGTACTTGAACTATTGGATTCACTCACAAATACCAAAATAATCAGTATCTCAGTACCACCTGAAGTATCTGCTAGTATTTCTTTTCTGTGAAGTGAAGGAAGGGTGAGTGGTTGTTTCTAACACTTGAAAATCCCCATAGAAGCTGGTGGAGGGATTGGTGAGTTTGGGACTAACTCCTCTGGACTAAGGAGTAAGGAGGGTGGTGTTACCTTTTCTGGCCCTTTTGGCATCTTTTTGCTCTGCTTATTATTTTTAAAGAATTTGGGGATTTTTTTAGAGCAATTTTAGTTTCACAACAAAACTGAAAGGTACAGAGTGTTCTCATATGTATTCCCTGCTTCCATACATACATAGCCTCCCCCTTTATCAGTATCAGAATGGTAGATTTGTTATCAAGGATGAACCTACAATGATATAAGGACCCAAAGTCCATAGTTTATATTAGGATTCACTCTTGGTGGTGTACAATCTGTGGATTTTGGCAAATGTACAGTGACATATATCCATCATTGTAATAATATATGGAGTATTTCACTGCCCTAAGAATCCTCTGTATGCTGCCTACCCACCTCATCCCTGGCAATATTTGGTGAATGTAAATTGGTACTCTTCCCTACCCCTGCTGTTTTTGGGGTTTTGTTTTTTCCTCTCAAATAATTCAGGGCATAGTAAGGTTTCAGTCAGTATGTGGAGTACCTATTTGTCCTTGAACTTTGAGATTTCAAAGTGAATTTAGCTTTTCATATGTGTGTCAAAGCAGTTGTTTCATTATCTTTGTTTCTTATAAATTGTACTTGCAAATAAATCAGACCAAACCACAATTCCTTTATCTCATTAACACCACAGACAATTTTATAGTTTTAGATCCTGCAGCATGCCACTCTGCTGGCTGAAATGGTTTACAAAGTGTTTTCACTCTCATTGTACTCATTTGATACTCATGATAGTCTGTCATGATAGGTATTCTGATTTTACAGAAGTTGAGATTGACTTATTCAAGGCTCTGGAAGCTTCTAAGTTGGGGATCAGGCTTTTAACTTTGTATTATTTACACTATATAATGATGTCAAGCTCCTTGGACATTTTGTTCTAAATGTTAGCAAGAACTATTTTAGAGAAAGCAAATTTTTCAACTGTAAGAAAAAATTAACATCATTTTTACCAGGCTATCATTAAAATATTTTTGATTTGTTGTGTTGGATAGTAGACTTATTTATTTATAAGCCTGAATAAGATTATGCTCCTTATGTTGCTTTCCAAATAAAAGTAAAGCTTTTCAATTTTTAAAAGTAGATATAAGAAGAATCTTATGCTTTGTACCAGAAGAAACTATGATAGAATTTGTTATTCTATCTTGGCCCAAGGAAGGGCCGAGATATTTAGTGATTGAAACAGTATTTACTTTTCCAATATGATGCAAAATGAAGAAGCCATGAAAGAGAAGTTTAACATAACTACATAAAAATAACCACTATAAGCAAAGTCAAGACAAATGATAGACTAGGGAGAGTATTGCTATTTGTGCAACATATGACTAATTTTTCTTATATAGAGAGAGCTTTAAGAAATCAAGAAGAAAAAGTTAACTCTGTAGGAGTAAAGGAAATTCATATACGTTTCATGTCAAAGGAAATGTAACTCAAAAATGAAAAGTACGCAGTTTCACTCCTAATAATATATAAAGTTTCACCTATTAGATTGGTAAAGCTAACAAGTTTCAACATTGATTGTGTTGGAAAAGGTGTGGAAAAATGGCACTTTCATTTGTTGCTTGGTGGGACTATAAATCAATACCTGCTTCATGAAGGAAAGGCAATTTGGTATTGTCTGTCAGAATTGCAAAAACACATAGTCTTTGACCTCCACAATCTGATTGCAGCAATTTAATCTACGGGTGTACTTGCAGGCATGCAAAATTTTATATATATATATACACACACACACACACACACACATATATATATATACACATAGATATATACATATATATATGCAAGATCATTTCTTATAGCATTGTTTTAATACTCTGGAGATTTAAACTCACCTTAATATCTATATTTTGATTCTTCTCTTTATTCTTAGTATTAATTTGTCTTCTCCCTTTTTTTTTCTTCACCAGTTTTACCAGAGGCTGGTTTATTTATCAGTCATTTCATAGTAAAAAATAGAATCAGCCAGAGTTGTTAGTTTTAATCAGCAGAAATTTACTCTGGCAAACTTAAGCAGAAAAAAAATTTACTAAGAAAGAAAATTGGGAAAACCAGAATAATCAGTCAAGTAGCCAAAAAATATGACTTGGAAAATAGCACCTAAGATCTAAGAACAAAGTCTATAACATATGAATTCTTTGAAATTTTTTGAAACTTCTTAGTGACCTCGTATATTTTTAATCTCTTTGTTTACTTTAAGGACTGTGTAATTCTGTTCATTGGGTACATACATATATATAAATACATATTATCAAGTCTGTTAATTTTATTCAGTTTTTCTATATTTTTACTAACTTTTGGTCTGATTTGAATTATGGTGTATCAGATTTTCTATATCTGTCTATCTATCTACCTGTCTATTTACAGAGAGAGGGACAGGGAAAGAGAAAAGAAGAGAGAGAAACATATCGATGTGTAAGAGATACATCTGTTGGTTCCCTCACTTTCCCCTAGCTGGGGACCTGGTTTGCAACCCAGGCACGTGCCCTAACTGGGAATTGAACCAGCGACCCTTCCGTTTACAGGCCGGTGCTCAGTCCACTGAGCCACAACAGTCAGGGCTCCCCTCCTCTTTTAAGTTACTGTTTTCTACAACTTCATTAGGTATGCTGTTTCTAAGTATCTTCCATTCTTCTCAGGTGTACTGAGAGTCTTTCTAAAATAATTGAAACAACCAAAAAACAACAGTGAATTTTTGAGGAAGCTGCTTTTCCACAACAAGTATTTATCAACCTCAAAGGGATGTAGAGTTATGAGTATATAAAAATAAATACTGTTTCAATCACTAAATGTACATAGGGGTATATAGAAGTATCATGTACATTTAAGGAGGTAGAAGTGTGTACTTCCCCCCTCCTTTTTTATGCCATTTAGGATTTACCTTTTATTCCTGTTCTTACCTTGATTTTTATCATCTATTTATATAGTCAACATGTATTGTGTGCCTCCTGTGGGCCTGGATATCTCAGATTCAGAATTTTAACTGAGAAAAAAGCATAAAAGATTTTAAAGTATGACATATATATTGCAAGTAGGGTTGAGAGATACAGTACTTTAGAAAGATAGTTATGCTCAGTCTCTGGAGAACCTTGAAATGTTGAAGAGTTCTGACTTTATTTTATAGACTGATCAAAACCACTGAAAGCTTTCTGAAGATAAAAAAAAATCAGATTATATACTGAAAATATTTAGATTGTGTACAGGAAAATACTCTGATGGCAATGTTGAAAAAGAAATACTAGAAAAGTATAGTATGATGAATACAACTTCGGCTCATTTAAAATGTTACTTGATAACATTGAACTAAGAGCTTTAAATATAGTTTTTCCATAAGGTCTTTTAATATGTCACTTGACCAGTGAGGCCCTTCCAGAACACTCTATATAAAATTATCTTTTTTTTCCACTTTACATTTATTTTTCTCCACAGCACTTAGTACCGCCAAATGTGTTATATTCACACACTTACTTGTTTGTTGTCTCTTTCCCTTCACAACATTGTAAACCCTATGAGAGCAAGGACTTCATTTGTTCACTGCTTTTCCCTGGTGCTTAGAACTGTGCCTAGTTTACACCCTTTAATAATTATTTGTTAAATGAATGAATGACTATTCCAATTAAGATGATCACAATTTTTATTTTTTTAATATTTATTTATTTTAGACAGAGGGGAAGTCTGGAGGGAGAAAGAGAGGGAGAGAAACATCAATGTCTGGTTGCCTCTCACGCTCTCTGTCCTGGGAACCTAGCCCGCAACCCAGGCATGTGCCCTAACTGGGAATCGAACCATCAACCCTTTGGTTCACAGGCTGGTGCTCATTCCATTGAGCCACACGAGCCAGGGCAAGATGATCACAATTTTTTTTTTTTAAATATATTTTATTGGTTATGCTATTACAGTTGTCCTATTATCCCCCTTCATTCCCCTCCACCCTGAATACCCTCTCCCACCCACATCACCCCGCTTTACTTCAGTCCATGTGTCATAAGTTCTTTGCTT
>CM052543.1:41869268-41886944 GCA_028533065.1 Trachops cirrhosus
GACATGAACTAAGGGGGGGGAATGTGGGTGGGAGAGTGTGTGCAGGGTGGAGGGGAATGAAGGAGGGGTAATGGGACAACTGTAGTAGCATAATCAGTAACATATATTAATTAAAAAAATAAATGTCTTGAACTTTATTAAAAAAACATGCTTCAAAAAATGTAAATAATTGCCAACAAAAGCCTGTTTCTAGAAGTTATAAAATGCATTCACGTATTTGCACATCTAAAGAATGCTAACTGACTACTCTTTTAGTTGTCACTAGAAATTAGGTTTCTCAGGGTTAAGAATTGTAAATTAATCTAAAATAAAATAATGTTTTCAATAAAAAAGGTATAAGGTATGGAGATAGACATATATATGTATATACATAGAATGGTTTTTTTTTAAGGAAAAGGAGTTTTGATCTGAAGTAAAGCTAGTTGTTTTAGAATGGGAAAGGAAAAAAAGTAAAACATCTGAATGTGAAAAGGAAAGTTGCAGGTTTATGGGGAAGGAATTCTAAGAAAGGAAATATGAAAAGTAAGCTGATGCAAAATTAGAGTTTTGTTTTCTCTCTGCTAAAAAAAGACAGTTTCTTGGATTATTGGTCTGCTGCAGATACTGCAAAAAAGTTGCCCACCTATAAAGCAAAGATTCTGTGTTTTCTGTTGTCTTAATCAGGTCCTTGATTACTTAAGAAAACTGAATCTCCTCAGTAAGAACTAAGTTTTGCTCATAGTTATGTAAACTTCTGTATTTGCCTTTTATTGTCATTTTAGTTAAATGAGTAATTAATTATTGCTCCATAATGACTTATGATCCTATTTAGTCAAATGTCCAAACCTTCAATATATTTGACAGACTTTTCAGGGTTTCGGTATTCCAGTGGACCCCTGGAATGCCTTGAAGATTTGTTATTTCTCTTTCTCTTTCTAAGAGAAAAAAGTTAAACTAATCAGAGGCCTTTATGTACACAAAATTACATGGCAAGTTTTGTCAAATAAAGAAATAATTATGTTGTATTTTTATTACTAAATGAATATTCTAGAAATTATAATCTCCAAGAGTCTACAATGCCCTGTTATACTATTTTCATTTGGTATCTTAAAATATTTTAGAGAAAAGCAAATTTCACTGTCCATTGCATTTTAATCAGATCTACAACCATGCCAGATTAAGTTTTTTGTCATTTATAGGTAGTACTTAGGTCTAATTTAAATAGCTACTCATAAGCTTGCTTCTAGAAGGATGATGTTCCTGATGTACCTCTCCATTACTCAGTCCCAGAGATAGGTATTGTTAAAATTATAGAAGACGAGCCTTGACCAGTGTGGCTCAGTTGGTTGGGTGTTGTCTCGCGAAGCGGAAGGCCACCAGTTTGGTTCCTGGTCAGGACACAGGCCTGGGTTCTAGGTTGGGTTCCAGGTTAGGTCCCCTGTCCAGGTATGTGCAGGAGGCAACCAAACTCTGTTTCTGTCTCACATCAATGTATCTCTCTCTCTCTTCTTCCCTCCCTTTCCCTCTCTCTAAATAATAAATAAAATCTAACGTAATAAAAAAAATAAAATAAAATCATGAAAGAACAAACATCCTGATAATCAGTTAGAGCATAAATGGGTAGGGCCCTACCAAGTTCTTTTAACAAGCCATTCTTCTGTTAAATTGATTCGGCTCTTCTTAAAAACACCGAGGGTGAGCCCTAGCTGGCATGGCTCAGTGGACTGAGTGCTGGCCTGCAAACCAAAGGGGTCGCTGGTTCAATTGGGGCACATGCCTGGGTTGTGGGCCATGTCCCTGGTAGGAGGTGTGTAAGAGGTAACCACACATTGATGTTTCTCTCCCACTCTTTCTCCTTCCCTTCCTGTCTCTCTAAAAATAAATAAATAAATAAAACTACCTGCCATAGGGGAAAGGGGGTGGGGGGACATGAACAACCATAGATACGTCCCAACAGTCAGAATAGTCATGCAAACTCTTAATGGATGTCAAGTTACTGATTAGAAAACAACTAACAAAAGTAAGACACAATTCACTTCTGGACCTCCTTGTCTTTAATTTAGTTGTCTGTATTTTTACTATTCCACTCACTTGAAACCATCTCCTTTGTACATATAAAATTTAAGTAGGTTCCTTTAAATTTATTCAACCAACTTAAAAGGGAAGCTCTGTAGTACTCTATCTACTTACCACCTAGGAAGATGGTTTTTGACCTGTGGTTGGCAGGACCTTATCTCCTGGTGGGGAGTGGGAGCCCATGAACACATGATTAAAAATCTTTCAATAACTTTAGGAATAATAGCCAATGAGACAACATATCAAAAGGAGGCCTTAGATCACAAGTGGCAAACACAAGGCCCACAGGCCAAATCCAGCCCTCCACCTTGTTTTATCCAGCCCATCACCTTGTTTCTACCCGGCAGCAGCCCCAAGCTCCTTGCCCCCAGTTAAAGAGTAGTTACATTTATACAGTCCTAAAATTACACTCGGCCCTTTGAAGGCAACTGCGAGGCTGATGTAGCCCCTGGTGAAAATGAGTTTTGACATCCCTGCCTTAGACTCTGATCAAAGTTGTATTAGGTAACTGAATTGCTTTGGATTACATCCTTATGAACAGAGTGGTATCTGTGCACTGGCCAACTATTGCTCAAGAGCTGCAGACCAGGGCATACAACATACGGTGTCTAACCAGGCACATATAAATATTTGCAGTCAGGTACAAAGCAGTTCCATTCCCTAAGCCCCTAACCGGCAGCTGCAGGCTCTTTCATAATTCTCTACCACAGGGTCAGTACATGACTCTCCCACTACCTGTGATGCGGGCTAGTCGGAGGGCCCCTGGCCAGAGGAATGTGTGTTGTTTTGGGAATGGATTGTAATTCCCTCCTTATCTCCTTTTGAGAGTGGCTTCTTGTCCTGTGACTGCTCCTTGACCTTTTCCATCTGCACGTACACACTGATGTCATGTAGCTCCGGGCCACATGTAGGTTTGTGCAACCTGGACCTGTGCTGCCTTTGTCCGGAACCCTGTATAAGGAGCCTCAGACTGGAAGGGGTGCAGTCTCTCTTGCACCAACCCACCGCCATCAGTGCGCTCCCCTGTAATGTGAGTAATAAGCAGCATGTCCACATCTGCTAGTCCTCCAGGTGTTTTTTTTTTAAATATCATGAACACTTAAGCAGTTCCCCAGTCTGGGGCTACTGTGCTACATCTTCCTTGCATGAGTTGGCCAAGGTTATTGTCTAGGCAGCTAGAAAATGAATTTGGTCAATAATAGTATGGTACTGACTCCTTACCAAGGCTTAGGAACTGCTACAAAGAAAGTTTCTCTGGCCGTATCTGTTAAAGGCTATGGACAGATAGATGCCTGAGTGCCAGAGCTAACAGAGGGCCAACGTCAGCTACTGTTCCGAGCTCCTCGAGATGACTGAACCATGGTAAGGACTACTTGAATGGGGGTTAGACTGGCAACTTCCCCCAAGTTGAATAGGATATGTCTTGCTAGAGAGTGAGGTGTGCCCCAGCCAGCTAAAGTGGCCCCTGTTGATTCTGTTGAAATCTGGGCTCAAATGTTTTGTGGATAGCAATTGACACCAAGACAACCTGAGGCCACTTAGCATGGTGGCCTTTTGTCACCTTGCTCTCATTGCAAATGGTCCCAGCAACTTCATCCCTTGTACAACGTGCCTGATACTTACCTCCTACACACAACCCACAAGGCGCACCCAGTGTTCACTGAGATGATGCCACGGCACTTGTTACAATTAGAGGAAAGAACTCAGGATACATTGGGGACCTCAAAAAAGAGAGGACTTTGCCCTGAACTACAGGTATTGTAGAGGTCCTCTGATGGCAAGTCCCTACCTTGGCTTTTCTGGCCTTGGAGGATTTTTTTCGAAAGTTCAATCTAAAGACTGCTTATAAATAAAATTTAGCAAAGCAGAGTTCGAAGTGCCTATATGGTTAATTACTATTCTTGCTGGACTTATACACACAATCAGGCCAGTTTATTGAAACCAGACATATTTTGTAAATAAATAAATTAAGTGTTAACTTGGCTATCTTTGGTAAAAATGAGGGTGATTTTTAGAGAGAAAAATTGTGTTTCAATAGAAGTGATGTTGTCTTTTGAGTTTTGTTTTGTTTTGTTTTCTATTTATAAAGTGGACTGGATCCTGAATTCTTCTAGTTCCCTCCAATATCCCTCTGTGACTCTCCAAACATGTTTCCAATTTTTCTCCCATCCTTTGACTTGGAATTGTCGAGAACTAAAACTGCCCTTTTCCTGCACCTTGCAATTATAAATAAACTGCAACTACACTGCATGCTCCCTAATAATCAAAACGATGATCATAATCATGGCTTAGGTGCCAGGGTATAGAACAATAAAATTTACTCTTTATTCCTCACCTCAGATTATGGTATAGTGGTCCTGGCCTGCTGCTACCCCTACCATTGGTCCCTGCTTGTAAAGTGAATACCCGGAGTGCCTTCGGTAAGACTCAGGGACCTTGTGGATGGGGTGGGCAAAGGAGATAGGAAGAGCCAGGTCAGAAGGGCACAATGGGTGGACAAATCTGACTCCATCTGGAAGCTAATCCTCCATCTTAACTGAATCTGGACCCAGCTGCCCTGTTAACTTCATGACTGAGGAAGGAACAAAATGGAGAAATGTGTAACCACGGAACCAGCGCAAAACAGTCCTATCCTGTTTAAGGAGATACTGAGCTGTTTCAGAGGGACAACAGACTAAAACTGCAAGTCATGCAGCTGACGCATGTGCAGAAAAGAGAACTCTGACTTCCAGCTGCACCCAAAACCAGTGGACCAAGGCAAAACCAGGACCTGAACACCAGGACCCTTTCAGAAGCAGGAGGCCTGTTGTAATGACACCCCTTACCATAAATGGCCACGCTCCAAGGTCCTCCAACTCAAACTTGCCTTGCTAGTGCTTCTGCATACCTGTCCCCCATAACTCCTTAAAAATCCTCCTCGAGGTCTAGATCAGGGAATTCAGGCTTTTGTGCAGCTTCCCCTACTCCTTAGTGGCGCCATTCATAAATAAAATAGCCAGTCTTTCTTCACTGCAATTCTCAATGTTTAGTGCTGGGCTCTGCTGGTGCCAGTGGACAAACTCTTTCTGTCCTGTAGCACAGGTTGACTGAAGCCATGATGACTGAATTGAAAATACTGTCCTAATCTTCAATTCCCTGACAGCCAAAGCCGAGAGGAAAATGCAAGTGGCCATGTAGCTCTTAGAAAAGGCACCAGCTCAAGAAAGAGTTATCCAGGCTTAGCTTTTAGAAAAACATGCAACCAGGTCTTTTGTTTGTTTCTAGTGGGAAAGAGGGGAATTAGGAGAAAGGGAAATAAATTTTTAAAGGAAACAAACCAACCAGTTTTTCAGATATAAATAAATAAATATAAAATAAAATTTAACTTTACAATTATATATCAAGTTAATTTTTTTCAATTAAAATATTAACGTATTTTGTGATTAACTTAGAAATGCCCTAGGGTTAACTATTACTCTGTCTGCCTATTCAGAGTAAGTTTCATTTTTGAAGGACTGTAGAACTTTATTGATAGTGCTGCACAGCCCACTTTGCTTTCAATTTTTCAAGTACAAATAGACCAAGCTGTTGGCAAGACTCATAGCTATAATCCATTGATGGATTCCTTCCAAAATAACCATCCTATCAGGCCTGCTCATTCTTACCTCCTTGCTTTTGGGCTAAGAAAGAAAAGTTTATAAAGTAAATAAGTAAAACAAATACAAACTCATTTGATTTAAATATAGTTGTAAAAATTTTAAAAGCTTTTACATAGGAACACTCCTTAGGAAAAGAACTTGCAGAGAAAGTCTTTTCTTTTGTTGCTGCTTAACAGACAGAAAAAATGTATTTGTAATATCAAAAAACTATTAACAATGCTAATTCTTTTTTTATTGTGGTAAAATATATGTAACATAAAAGTTACCATTTTAACCAATTTAAATTTAGAGACACATTGTGTGCAGCCATCACCAAGCTATTGGGTCAGCCCAAAACTTCATTTGTTACCCACCCGCCACCGCCACCCCCCCAGCCTTCAGGATGGCTCTAGTAGCGCTTAGTTGTCTTTTTAACTTCATCATAAACTATTTCGTTAGATTGCATTGTCACAGCTGTCATATCAGTGTGCATTTAAAAAAACTTATCAAAACCGGTGAATTTTTGTGTAGCCATTTTAATATTGAAGATGGAAGAAAAATAAGCAACATTTTCTGCATATTATGCTTTCTTATGTCAAGAAGGGTAAAAACACAACTGAAACACAAAAAAAAGATTTGTGCAGTGTAGGAGAAGGAGCTGTGACTGACCAAATGTGTCAAAAGTGGTTTGTGAAGTTTCTTGCTGGATTATCTCTCTCTGAGTGATGATGCTCCAGGGTCAAGTCGACCAGCTGAAGTTGATAGCAATCAAATAGACAATCATTGTTATACCATGTGGGAAATAGCTGACATACTCAAAATATTCAAATCAATAGTTATTGGTGAAAATGAAAAATGTGTCTTTTATTTTATGTGAAAAACCACACGGACTTTTTGGCCAACCTAGTACTTTTTTTTAGTACATCCATATGTTACACCTCATTGTCAGCACTAACAGCTCCATATTGTTTTCCTAAATAACATTTGACACTGGAGCTTCATATTTTCTGATGGAAAAAGCATATTGACTAAATAAAAGTATTACCACGATAGATTTTCTAACCTAAGGTTTCCATGACATCAGTAACCAAATCCAATTTTTTAATGACTATACTAATAACTGAACTCAGGCCACAAACTTGGATTTTTTTTTTTTACAAATGAATACTGAAATCCAGATATGTGTAATATGATCACAAACATTTCTTAAAAGTAAACTGTTAAGTGAATATTTTCCTATAAATTAATCCCATTATGGCTCAATAATATAGGCTAAGGACAAAGATGGGCCAAAGAGCAGGAAAAGAAGATATATTACAGATATTCTAGAGCCACATATAATCAAAAGCACGCCCCATCAAAAAGATGCTTTATGTTTTGCTCTTCAGAGAAGAATCGTCTAAATTCCCTGATAGGCATTTCTAGGTAATGACATATCAACCTGCAGCTAGCCTTAAATGAATGAATTATAAGAGTAGAGACTGGATTGGTTATAAGTAATTCACCTGTTTAATATCCACTCCAACTAATTGGGGCAATTTGGCCTTGGCATCATATTTGGATTTTAATAAAAATGTCTTCATTTCCAAGTCATTCCAAACTAGGAGATATTAATTAATCAGAGATTGCCTAAAGCAACATTTATTTGTTTCAGGAAGTATTTATTGTAGCTTGATTGGAAGAGTGATACGATCTTTATTCTTTTCAGTAGATCCCTCTAATAATCACTAAGATATGCCTGCTATAAACTGGGGGCGGGGATGATCCATACACACAACCGACAGCTGACAATCCCTAGTTATGCAGTGTTTTTCAAGTTTGGAGGGCATCTACAGTTTAACTCATATACACAAAGCAAAGTTACATCTTCATCATAAATGAAAACTACTGTCATTGAAAAATAAAAATGATTTATGAATTAAAAAAAAAAAGAGTTCACACTATGCAGGAATTGGCACAATCTTACCTTGAGGATACCAGAAATGGGTAAAATATACTTTTCTTTAAAAATTCAGGTCAGCCCTTTGTCCCCCAACCATATTGGAAAACCATTTCCCACCTTTTCCCCCACTCCCACCTCCCCCAAAGTGACTACAACAAATGCTTTTGCTTCCCCAGTCCCTTTTGTCTCATAACCCAAAATGAAAGAACCCTGACTGAATCCAGTATCAGTCTCTTCTTACCCTGCCAGGAAAGCTAAGGTGTACGAGTTGTTCTTAGAAACAAATGCAGAGCGATGTGTCTGTGCCACCTTGCCTTGGGAAGGCTCTTCGTTCTCTGAATCTGAGAGACGTGCAGGACACTGGCAGGAGAGAAAGAAGACAACACTGTCCATTTGGGGTTCCCATTGAATCTCCCGTAACTGTTGTTTTAAATTTCACTATTCACTGTCACTTCTATCTGAGCTACAAACTATGTTTATGTTTCCAGCTGCCTCCTGGAGATCCCTATCTAGATATCCCAAATGTAGCTCAAACTTAATATATGCAAAATCAAACTCACTATGTATCTTCTCTAAACCCCAATAGCAATCCAGCCAGAAGCCTCAATGTCATCCATGACTTTTTTCTTTCCCTTCCTTTGAAGTCATAACAACATTGTGTAGAGGTTTTGAGTTCTCTAGCACTAATAAATATTTTATTTCATTTACTGTTTACATCAGCTCTATTAAGAAGGGGTTATTAGCTGTTTGTTACAGATGGAAAACTGAGATGCAGAGTAGTTAATCTGTCTAGGATTGCAGAGTTAGTGAGTAGCTAACACTGGTACTTAAATCTGGAGCATCTGTCTCCAAACTGCCTCCACGCTACTTCCACTCCACTCTGCTGATACAGTGTCTCTCAGATCTAACTCTTCCCATTTATGCTCCATTGTCATTGCCTTTCCTTACATTTTTATCATCTTCTGCCTGGAATATTGCGATAATCTACTTTCTGGTCCCATTTTCTTTGGTCCCTTTCCCCCTCCAATCCCCTCCACACTATCAAGCACACAGACAGAATCCTGCTTAACTATTGGTGACTTCAGGATAAAGTCTTAACACCTCAGCATAATACAATAACCTTCAAAACTAGACTCAACTTTCTTTCATAGCTTTTCTCACACCAGTTCTCACTCAGGGAACTCCTTGAGCTCTAGTACAACCAAACTACTTTCTACTCTCCACATGTAACATTAAACTCTTTTAAAACCTCTATTCTTTTGGACATGCTATTCCTTTCACCTAATATTCCCCTTCCACATTCTCTGCCTATAAAATATTCATTGGCCTTTCAGAAGCATCTTAAATGTCACTTTCTCTAAAAGGGCTTCCAAATACCCCCCGAGTCATATTTTTCCATCTTGTTGATATTCATTTACCTTCATTTTATATGAATTTCTTTTTGAGTCTTTCAGTTTACATTTGTTTTTTTTACATGTGCCTTTTGCATCCAACATACAGTAAGGGGATGCCTCATGATTCAATACAACAGTCTTCTTTTTAGAAACAACTGATCACACTGAACTATAGCTTCTTATTTAAGACTCTGTCTTCTGCTTTAGACAATAAACTCTGTGTGAACAAGTAACTATCTTTGCTTTAGGACTCCCAATACCATTATAAAGCAGGTAAATAAAAAATGTCTAATCATCTGATGATTGACCAGTTATCTAATGATCAAATGACTACCAACGTGAGAGTTATAAACAGAGGCATGCACGGTATCATCTTGTGGCTCAGAGTACCCTGCATTCCTTAAATGCTTTGTTATTCTCTGGGCTGACAGGCACATACATAAAATAGGCGTTTTTTAATAGTTAGCCTTTGAGAAATAGTTGAAGAATTACAGTTTATAAGGAAGCTTTCCAATTTTGTAGGGTACCACTCCTTAAAGAACCCTGCTGTACAAACTGTTCACTGGAGAAGCCTTTTAACAGTACTAACCCATTATCAAATTTTATAAAATATTCTCTTCTCAACTCTGAGAAAAAGGTTTGACATCTATAGACTCAACAGGGAATAAATAATGGCAATTTCTATTTAGGTGTTTCCACATAATCAATTTGGTACCAAATAAAAGAATGTTCAAATCCCAGCTGTCTTACTTAGTTATCATGGTCACTGTAGGTAGTTGTAAAACAACTAAAGATAAAATCTGAGCCTCAGTTTCCTCATCTACAAAATAAAGATTGCTCCACCTACCACAAAGATTGTGACAAACCATTAAAAGCACTTAGTACATTAACTAACAAGTAGTAAGTAGTCAACAAAAGATAGACTTTATTTTTGTCAATTTAAATATTATTAATCTTTTAAGAAAAAAAACTTCAGCATTATAATAGATATACACTAGGTTCCTTATAATTATTGAAAAATAAATTTACATTATTATAAATAATTATATAGATAGAAGTCATCCCTCATCCCTCTACATATCCACCCTGACAAACCTAGAACCTTAAGATAAAAAAATATTTACCTCTTATCTTTTCCTTTAGTTAAAAATAAGCCAATAGCATTATGCATTCCTAAAATGGTATAAAACATGCATAATAAAATACCTTAAGTGATATATTTTTAAATTTACCTAAACAAATTTAAAGAATGATAATACCCAGAGTTGGCAAGGAAGTGAGAAAATTAGTTTTCTCAACTATTGGTGGGAGTATAACTATATACAAACTTTCAGTAGGTCAAATGAATAATAAGTACCAGCAGTCTTAAAATGACACTCCCCTTGACCTGGTCACTTCTGGTAATTTATTCAAAGGAACTAATCTCAGTAGAGGTTTAAGACAGCAAAATATCAACAGGAGGTTAATTAACATAATTAAATTATTTCTACAGTAAAGAATACTAAGACCATTAAATAATGATGTGAGATTTTTTATTTACATGGAATGATATCCACAGTTTAATAATTTAAAAAGGTTTAAAACAGTATGTACACTGCATTACATTTTCTAAAAAGAAAAAATATATGCAGTATATATGCACTTAGAAAAGAAGTCTGGCAAAACATTTACTCAAATATTCATAAGGGTTATCTCTAGGTTGTGGGATGACAAGCAGTTTATCACTTTCTGCTTTGTAATATTTGGTACAACTAGAATTTATACCAAATTGTTATCCAACAGTTCACATTATTATTGATATTAATTGTACCATAACGATTTATAAATTAAACATTGTGCCCATTTTATTTCCATTCTGAACAAGTAACATGATAATCTGATTCCAGAATAAGCACTTTCCTTCCTCTATTTGAATTCAACTTGATAAATGTGTATCAAACGTGTGATACATGAGGCACTGTAAAAAATTTTAAAGCAGCTAAGACATTTCCTATACTCAAGAAACTTACAAATCCAGTAGAGAAGTACAAACACACAAATAACCATAATGTAAGAGAGAATGAAATAAGTCCTGTAGCCCTGACTGGTATGGCTCAGTTGGTTGGGTGTCACCGGTTCATTCCAAGTCAGGGCACACACCTAGGTTATGGGTTCAGTTCCTGGTTAGGCATATATGAGAGACAACCAATCGATATTTCTCTCCCTCTTTTCTACCCTCCAAAAAAAAAGTCCTGCAAAGTTGCAAAGCAGGGGGAGGGAAGTTGAGAGAGGAGAGTGGATGATGAGAGTGAAGAAACAAGTGAGAAATCTCTATAGGTTCCAGGAACATGACACATTTTGAACTGCACATGAAAAGATGAATAGCCTTTCAATAGGTAAGTTGGGTGACATTTTAATGAGATGAAGATGCGAGATCAAAGACTCTAAGGAGGGAAAATACAGGATATATATTTGGGGGCAAGCAAACAGCTCCATTCTTCTGAGTTTTGGGATGTAAGCAAGGACAGAAATAGAAGCTAGAATAATACTAAGGATGTGAATGTTGGGGTGAAGAGTTCTCATTTAATTCCACAGGAAACAGGGAGTCCCTGGGGTTTGGGGAGCAGAGAGTGAAATACTCAGTCCAGCTCTAATCTTAACATTCTCTATATAAAATACAACCCTTCACCTGGCTTCCCACTGAAGTCTCCCTGAGCTTCTCTTTGGTCCCAGTTTGATTGCAGTCTTAGCTAAATTAAATGAAATTATCTGTTCAAAACCAAAAATTCTTAAGACATATTTAAAGCAAAGTTAGAGCCATTTAAAAGTCCTAAAAATATAAAAGCACATAGAAAAAGGCTGAAAAAAATCACAAAAATCTAAAACTTGAAGTATTCATAGATCAGATTTTATTCAGTGTGTTTTTACACAGGAAATTTTCCTAACTGGCTATTACCAATAAAAAATCAGCCTGAGAATTTGTACTTACTGAATCCTTTTAATATGAAAATTAGATTGATGCAACTGATTTCTATTTCAAAAATGGTAGTTGTAAAGGAAAAAATCATTAGAGCAATTTCCCAGTCTTGACATAAATTAATACTAGAGATAATTTCCTGGAAAAAATCTGGATCTGTCAAGGCCAAAAACAGCAGGTTCTTTCTACTAAAAAAAAAAAAAACCTATAGCAAAGGTAAGCATGCTTCTGGGCTGTTTTGCAAGACAGCCTTAATGGACAGTGCTGCTGGGGTGAGGTCACAGGCAGAATTTCAGTCTTTAGAGACCATAGACCATAGCTGGGGTTATTAGTCAGAACACATATTGAGTTGGCCAAAAAGTCTGTTGTATTTTTTTTCCATAAAATAAAAGACACACTTTTCATTTTCACCAATAACTTTATTGATATAGACATTTTGATTATGTCAGTTATATTTCACTGTTGCCTTCTAGTGGGTAGAGGCCAGGGGTGCTGCTAAACATCTCCCAATGCATAAGACAGCCCCACAGAAAAGAATTATTTGGCCAAAATGTCATTACTACCAAGAAACTTTGCAAACCACTTTTGACACAATCAGTCACAGCACCTTCTGTATACACTGCACAAATCTTTTTGTGTTTCAGTTGTGTCTTACATTTCTTAAAATAATAAAGCATAATATGCCAAATGTGTATTTTCTTACATCCTCAATATTAAAATGGCTGCACATAAATTCACAAATTTTGGTACATCTTTAAAAAATGCACACTGATATGACAGCTGTCACAAGACAATCAAACAAAATTGTTTTGAACGAAGTTAAAGACAACTAGGTACTACTAGAGCCACTGTACAGAAAAAACTAAAACATTTTGGCCAACCCAATACTATATGCACAAGACTACCATATATTTTATTCTTGCCTTCCTAACTAAATATCTTTCCTGGTAGTAGTCTTTTTCCTTTTGTAGTTCCCAATGAACAGAGCATTAAGAATAACAAGGATTTTATGTTTGTTAAACAGAATCTTTTAGAAGGTTGAAACTGTATAAAAAATGCAAGTGGTTGTTTTTAGTAGTAACTAAAAAATTAAAATTATTATTATAGCTGGATTCAAAAAGCCCCACATGCCTGTTGACAATCAGCAAATACAATCAATCCAAGAAAGCTTAAATAATTTAACTTTCTGAAATTCAGAAAATGTCTTTACAAAGAGTACATCAAAATCACACAGCAATTAAATAATCTGGCCAAAGTTATACAGTCTGTTTTAATGCTGGGACCTATTTGAGACAGACTTCTGAACCAGAGATTTTTTTTCCCCCTATTCTGCTATATTGTCTGTCTTTATATACAGTAAAGCTTTATTAACTTTGGTTAATTAGAAAGATAAATGAAATACTAACAAAACTGAATCACAAAATATTTTAAAAGATATGACTCTACAGATATATTAAGTACATACAGCAAGCAATAAAAAGATGTGCAATCCAGTAAGACTTACTAAGGGAAAAAACCTCAATTGTAATGACTGATCTGAACTAATCAGTGGACTTTGCAAAGGTGCTTTCTTTTTTGAAAGATTTTATTTATTTATTTTTTAGACAGAAGGGGAGGGAAGGAGACAGATAAGGAGAGAAACATCAATGTGTGGTTGCCTCTTGCACGACCCCCTACTGGGGACGTGGCCCGCAACCCAGGCATGTGCCCTGACTGGGAATCGAACCAGCAACCCTTTGGTTCACAGGCTGACTCTCAATCCACTGAGCCACACCAGCCAGGGCCCCAAAGTGCTTTCTTACATAAGTTAAAATATACCACTTATAACCTGTTCCAGTAATTTACTTGGTAAATAAGTAATGAAAAAAATTCAGGCAAGATTTGGCACAATTAAACGTCTAATTAGGTTAAGTTTAAGCATTATAATACAATCTAATATCTTATGTCTAGCACTGTGCTGCTTAGGGCATTATAAGGAATAAAGGGAAATTCAAGCTTTAAGGAAATCTAGTAGAGGATATAAGACACACAGAACTCAAATATCAACACATAAGTCAAAATGGCAATACACATATAAAATTTACCACAAGTAGTACAACCATACTAGGTTTTTCCTCTTACCTTTTCGCCCCACTGTTCCCTCAACCTTTCCACACAAGTCACTTGTCCCATTCATAAAGTACTTTCCCCAGTTCTCACCTGGGTGCTAAGTTTCTCACTACTCTTGAGCTTTAGTCAGTGACTATTACTGGTCTCCTAGTTCACCAACATAGGTTTTTCAGATTCATGGCACCTGGGCTAACTGCTGATTCTGAGGCAATTGTTCATCAAAAAAGTGATCCACTTACACTCTCCAGATCTGTTTTCAGTACTAATGGGTCATCTCTTTTTTTCTGCTCATCCATTTTCCTTTTCCCTGTTTCTGTATCCTCTGGTAACAGTTTGTGAATTTGATCTTCGGAGGTTTTCTCCTCTTGTAACTTTTCTTCTTTCATCTAAAAATACAAATCACACCAAGACAATAGAGTTTTAAGCAACTATAGACTTAAAAACATTTTTTCCTCAGTAGTGTACCACGTGGCAGTTTTGAGACTATTTTTTTTCAATTGGATATAAAGCCCTCTTCAGTATTAATTAAGTTAGCTTTTATTTGACTCTTGCTAAGCATATGTTTCACAGCGTAAGATTTAACTGCTCTGCATTCTTAGCAATATGAAACCATAAAAGCAAAGGTAATACAATATCAAAAAATAAAAGTTCATTTACTTAGCTAAAAGAGACTGAACCTAAAAACTTTCTTATTCCCATAAACCGGATATAAATGTATTGGACCAGGAGAACAGCAGAGATGTAGGCTGTAGAGGGCTAGAGAAGCTGGCCGAAGCAAGACAGATGGGTCTGTAGGCCTAGTAGCAACAGTTCTAAAACATGACTTTATCATAGTTCTAATGTCCTACAATTTATACTATTATCTTGTGGTCCAGAGAATAGGTCAAGTTACATGACCTACAAAGAAATTTAAGGCAGAGGCATATGCTTCCTCATTTGGGGGAGGCAGCATGGCATTGTGAAATTAAGATGCGCTTTGGCCCTGGCCACATGGCTGAGTTGGTTGGAGCGTTGTTCTGTGTATCTAAAGGTTGCTGGTTTGATTCTGGTTAGGGCACATGCCTAGGTTGCAGGTTCGATCCCTGGATGGGGCATGTATGGGAGGCAACAAACCGATGTTTCTCTCTCACATTGATGTTTTTTTCTCTCTCCCTCTTTCTCTCTAAAAAAAAAATCAATAAAACAGATCTTCCAGTGAGGATTAAAACAAAACAGATGGGTTTTGGAATGAACACCTGGGTTTTTAACGGTTCTGTAACTTATTTACCAGCTAGATGATCTTTGGCAAATGAACCAGCATATGCTCACCTACAAAACAGAGATAATGCTATGGAAACTTTGCAGATACTGTTAAAAGAAGCAAATAAGATAATAAGTATAAATATTGTGTCCTGCTATGTCCTTATAGTAAGTATATCAAGTTTCTTTTCCTAATCTCCTTTTTATTTTCTTTTCACTGCCCAGGATTTTAATAAAATTTAAATGACAATGTTTAATTAAATGACAGTGTTTTAATTAAAGCAATTACAGGCTACTAATATTTTTTATCATACTTGCAGGAAAATAAAGCTAAAGAACAAATAAATATTTTTCATTGGCTGTTGCCTTAGGGTTAAAAAAACAAAAAGCACAATAACAACAATAAAGATTTAGTCTTATCTTTCTAATTTCTATATGTCTGATTCCTATAAGCCTGAACTAGTCCTTAACACACTGAATCTAATTCATGAGGTTATGAATATTTAAAGAACACTATACACAATGTTCTATCAGGAGGAGATTCAAATGAAATAACATGCTCCCAACTCTTCTCAAATCAAATAAGGGAAAATAAGCAAATCCATATCCAGGGAAAAAGCAAACCTAAGTCTATGCTGACTGCCTACATGAAAGATCAGTGTCTTTTGTGATCCTATATGAGAAATTCTTCAACAACTTAACCACCAGCCAGCTACACAGAGGGGCATTTCACTTTTAGAGGATGGAAAGGCAGACCAGCACAAAAGAGAAAAGGTTTTAGCATCAAAATAATTATCATTTACTGAACTTTTATGTGTCAGGTGCTGAGCTAATCACTATATACACATTATCTCACTTAAGAAAACTAAGGTTAAGAGTTATGTAAACGTGTTCAAGTTCACAGAGTCATAGCCCTAGAGTTGGAATTCAAATCTAGGTTTATCTCAGTGGTTCTCAACCAATGATTTTGCCTCTCAGGGTACATTTGGCAATGTCTGGAGATACCTGGTTACAACTTAGGGGTGGAGTGTGTGTGGCATCTAGTGGCTAGAGGCCAAAGATTGCTACTAAACTTCCTAATGCAGAAGACAGCCCCCAATAATATATACACAGATGTTACAATTTTAAAAAAAAGTATTAAATTTCCTTTTACATATTTTAGTGTTAATTTGTTTAGTGCTTAATGATATTTATATACTATGCCCTCTGGCTTTTCTACGTGCTTTAGAATGTACTCTTATGCTTCCTAATAATGTTTACCACTCCTCTCAAAGTTTTGACAACAGGCCTGTGTTGCTAGCAAAACCACCTTTTCATACAGTGCTGAGTCTCTGCTAACACAACAATATCTTAACAAAACTAAAAATTTACACAACTGAAAAACCCATGTGTCCATTTCAATCTTCACATGAGACTTCCAGCCAAGATGGAGGCGTAGGTAGACACACTGTGCTTCCTTACACAACCAAAAGAAGGACAATGATTTAAAAACAAAAAACAACCAGAACTGACAGAAAAGCGAACTGTATGGAAGTCCAACCACCAAGGAGTTAAAGAAGAAACACTCATCCAGACCGGTAAGGGGTGGAGATGGGCAGCTGGGTGGAGTGGACTCGCAGCAAGGCTGCAGCTGGCGGACCTGCAAGGCGGTGACTGGTGGAGCGGGTGGTCCCACATTCATACGCAGATAAACCAGGAGGAACAGGGGAGCAAGACAGACCATGCAACCCAGGGCCCCAGCGTGGAGAAATAAAGCCTCAAACCTCTGATTAAAAACACCGGTGGGTGTTGAGGCAGCAGCGGAGAAACTCACAGCCTCACCAGAGAGTTCGTTGGAGAGACCCACAGGGTGTTAGAATGTACACAAACCCACCCACCTGGGAATCAGCACCAGAAGAGCCCAATTTGATTGTGGGTAGTGAGAGCAGTGACTGAAAACTAGCAGAGAGCAGAGCTAGTACCACTGTTCCCTCTTGGACCCCTCCCCACATACAGCATCACAAAGCAGGACGTGGGTTGCCCTGCCCTGGTGAACACCTGAAGGTCCACCCCTCACTACGTAACAGGCATGCTGAGACAAAAAAAAAAAGACCCAAATGAAAGAAAAGATCAAAGCTCAGAAAAAATACAAGTTAGGCGACGAAGAGACAGCCAACCTATCTGATGATGCACAGTTCAAAGCACTGGTGATCAGGATGCTCACAGAATTGGTTGACTTTGGTGGCAAACTAGATGAAAAAATGAAGGCTACAATTAGTGAAATGAAGAAAAATGCACAGGGAACCAACAGTGATGGAATGAAAGCCAGGTCTCACATCAATGGAGTGGACCAGAAGAAAGAAAGAAACAACTGAACAGAAAAGA
>CM052543.1:41887444-41950584 GCA_028533065.1 Trachops cirrhosus
AAAAAATGTGTCCCTGAAGTCTCTTAAATCACCAGAAGTTAGGCCTTTGGAAGCTCAACTGTAATGGATTAAGGGAGAGTCTACAGTTAATTTTGACTCCCTACATAAAAATCTGGTGCTCTCCTGTGCATTTTGTAGCTACTTAAATATTTGTTTCATGGCCAATTTAGATTACTTGTGGAGATGTTTGGAGGAAAAAACAATTCTGTTGTTGCTCCGGCCCAGTGGCTCAGGGGGTGAGAACAGCATCCTGCACACCAGGAGTCGGGTTCGATCCTCGGTCGGGGCACGTGCGGAAGGCAACCTATTGATGTTTGTGTCTCACATCGGTGTTTCTTTCCTCCCTCCCTCTCTCTCTCATATCAATAAAAATCTCCTCGGGTGAGGATAAAAAAAGTCTGTTGTTTGCAAAGGTGACTGAACCCTATTAAGGTGAGGTATCCCTATATCTCTCAAAGCATGAGCAAAATAGTCATTGGTCTTGTGTCGATTAAGCAGATCTGGTTTGGAGACAGAGGCTTACACCAAATGTCCTCTCTGGAGAACTCTTTCTCTTTTGACAGGATTTGCTCTCAGGACGTGTTTTGTTAGTGAATTAACTCATTTTCTACTGTAGGTACCCAAGGGAATTGTCTTTCTTAGTGGGTGGCTGTGAAAGCACGGAAGAGATTTTTATTTCTGTTTTCTTAGCTAGCACTATTGGCTGTCCCTGACTATCTGTCCTTTTATTTATTCTTTGTTAGGAACCTAAAGGTGGAGAGGAGTCAGAGCTGCAGTGACACCGCTCAGGACAGAACGAAGAGCAGACTCCGAGCAGCCCCCGCCAGCAAAGCCAAGGTATGCCTCAGGCCCCGGGCGTCCGCGTCGCGTGCCACAACCCCTGCCACGGCCACCGGAGAAACATGCGACGAGAAAGGGCAGAATGGGTCCTGGGCATGCTAACTATGTTGGAGAATTTTGCAAATAGATGTGAAGGAAGGGTTGGTATAATAATGTTTTTAAAATTCTAGGTAACTTTTTTTTCTATAGATTTCAATTTTATTGTTTCAAGTTTATAGGAATTTCTGGAAATAGTGTACATTCTAGGTTGGTGATGTCCCCCATTTTCTTAGGCTCACATCATTCTTTATCCATTTTCTTGCCCTTTCTCTCCTTATGCCTCTATCATTGTGAAGGAATTATGAGGCAAGCTATGTATGTATGTATGTATGTATGTATGCATGTATGTGTAATCTTTTTAATTTCTTTCAGGTGACAACTATAACCCCAACCACCAACCCCATCATTGGTGTTCTCTTGTCCACTCAGAACAACCGCTGCCTCTCCGCCCCTGACTTGACCATTGAAAAGCGTCTGCCCTTCAGCTCCCTCTCATCCTTGTCTTCCCTGCAGAAGCCCGAGCGCTCCATTAGCCCTGAGAGCAATGACAGCATCTCCGAGGAACTCAACCATTTCAAGCCCATTGTCTGCTCACCGTGTACTCCTCCCAAGAGACTCCCTGATGGCCGTGTGCTAAGTCCCCTCATCATCAAATCAACACCCCGCAACCTAAACCGAAGCCTGCAGAAGCAGACTTCTTATGAGGCCAGTCCACGGATCCTCAAAAAGTGGGAACAGATCTTTCAGGAGCGGCAGATCAAAAAAACCCTTTCGAAAGCCACCCTTACCTCCATGGCTCCAGAAACAGGGGACGATTTGCTAGTCTCTGAAGTTACCCATTCTAGCAAAGGGAAGCCACTTCCGACTTTAAATACAAGACTGTCCAGTGGGCATGTACTCTCTGAGTGTACCGGACCCACCCCCGCTGACCTGGACTATCTCCCCTCTGTTAGCCAAACAAAAGCAGAGCAGGACAGTGACAGTAAAAGGAACACTGAGATCCCAATGGAAACCTGCTTCTCTTCAGAACTTAGAGTGGGAGCCAGTGGGACTCCTTTGGAGAGAGAGCAGTTTGAAGGGTCAGGGTCAAGCTCAGATGCCAAGTTAGACAAAGCTTGTGTAAGTACAGCCATGAAAATCTCGGCAGTTAATTCAGTGCTGTCCAAAAACAGTGTTTTGGGTGGGGTCTTCAAAACAAAGAAACAGCTGAAGACAGCGAATCATTTTGATCTGCCTAATGGTGTCCTGGCAGACACTCTAGGTGAGGAGCCCCTTCCTTCCTTGCGTCGGGGCCGGAAAAGACACTGCAAGACCAAGCACTTGGAACAAAACGGCTCCCTTAAGAAACTACGACAAAGCAGTGATGAGGTGGGTCTGGCCCCGGCAGACCCTGTCCTGCGAGAGATGGAGCAGAAACTGCAGCAAGAGGAAGAGGATCGACAGCTGGCTCTGCAGCTGCAGCGCATGTTTGACAACGAGAGGCGGACTGTGAGTCGGCGAAAAGGAAGCGTGGACCAGTATCTCCTACGATCCAGCAGCATGGCCGGGTCCAAGTAGCGCCTCGTGAACAGTGTTACCTGTCTCCAAGAGGTCTTCGGGCTTGGTCATTTGTCCTCCAGAACAGAGCGTTCTCACTTTGGGTTTCCTTCAATGGCAAAATCTGAGAGGTTCCAGGGCCTTTGTAGTCTATATCCAAGAAAACTGCATCTTTGCCTCCCTGTGACCGAGGCCAGGAGCACTCCCCACCCGCTAAGTGACCCATGCCTGAGTGCTTCTGGGCCCGATCTGGCCGGGGTAAGATTCAGGAGCACGTGGCCAGAGTTAGAAATGGTAGAGGAAAGAGGGATACCTTCTCAAACTGATAGACCTCCTGACTTCTTTTCACAGGGTGTATTTTTAAATCAGCTTTGCAGATAAAAATAAGTTCCATGATTTTCAAGGAAGTGGAACAGTATACTTCTTTGGCAGATCCAAAAAGATTATGTTAGCCCTTCTCCTGACCCATGTCACAAGTAAATATTCCTAATGAAATCAGTTGAGTTTATGCTTCTACAAAAGCTAATTAACATTCCCTGTTTAAAAAATAACATTTGATTACTGCTCTATAGTTGACAGCCGTCTCACAGTCATTGTTTAACTCGGTCTTACAGGAGACCTGACATGTAAGTGGGATTGACCCCAGTTTTAGATGATGAAACTGCAGTGCAGGTGTTCAAGCTCTCTCAACTAAGTGGCATGGCTCAGACTGACCACTGGGTCTCCCGACCACAAATCCCATGGATTTCCCACACTAACAGGTTGCCATGACAGACTGCAACCCAAGGTCATGCCAGGGGAGCCTCGGGAAAGCTGGCTAGGCATTGAGTACCCATTGTGCAAAATCCACATGCGGACCATTGAGATTGGCTAGAACTTTACACACCGAGTGTGCAGTTAGCCCCACCCCCACAGTTTACAGCCTTCCTTTTTCCACTGTTCCACCCTGTAAGACAAAGGACACTTGGACATCATTACTCTCCACATGGCTGAGGGTTATCTGCAGTGTTGATCTAAAGTCCAAATAGTTTGCCCAGAAGTCAGGCAAGAACAATGCTGAAACTCCATACTATGGAAACAAGGTATCTAGCTGGATGCAGCTGGTAAATTCAGTCCCATGGACCTTTGGGGTTTATTTTCCTTAACAGCTGACACCATGTGTCTTTTGCATCCCTGGTGGTGCTTGGTGCTTCTGCCCATCTGGGCTCATTGAGAATAGGGATTAAGATAGGATTTTAGGGAATCTGAAATGGGCTGCCATTCCCTGTGCATGTATGAGCTGTTACTATAAAGTCATGCGACGCATTTAACAAACCTTTCAGAGCTTCTATATCCCAGTGTATGTTGTCGTCTTGAGTGGCCCCAGAAGGGTACTGCACATTTTCCAATGATGTTACTATTGGTGAAAACACTTCTGGAATTGTCCTCAAAGTCTAGAAACATCTGGAAACATAGACGCCTAAAACGTTAGAACTGGAAGGGACCTTAATGGTCATTGATTCCAATTTCTTCCTCTTATTAAGGCAGAAGCTGAGATCCAGAGCAGTGACTCACTGATCAAGGTCCCTAGGAATTTACTGTATCACCTTATTTTGCTCCTTCTCAGGAGATTTGCCTCCCTTCTCTGAGCAAATCTTTGTAATCATTCGGAGTTATAGGAGAGAGAATCTTAGTTTGGAACAGTCAGAAGCTGTCTGAAGCCTCTGGAAGAGAAGGTGGGTTAACAAGAGGGTGTGGAGTCATAAATGAGGTGCAGCTGTAAAGCAGAGCCATTCCCTGGGCAACACACAAACAGTTCCCAGAGGGAAGTTCCAGAGATGTCGTAAGCATTTCGATGATCATTGAGATATGTGGATCCTCTTCCGTGACTACTTTGGCGGGCAGTGTCACTCACCTGAATGTATGTGTTCTGTGTTCTCCGTGTCTGTGCGTGCACATGTGCAGATGTATGTTTAAAAACATACATCAGTCTCATTACTTTGTGTTCACACCACTTCAGTTCTAGGTCCTACCGGCAACACGTGCCCTCCACAGGCTGCTGGAAGGTCTAGGTACCCAAGAGAGAAGAGCTGGCACTGGTCCGCGGAAGACAGAGAGGGTGACTCACTGAAGGCCCTCAGAGAAAACCCCGGTTACTGCCGTTTCAGATAGTCCCTTTTTGATCTTCGTCAATGTTATTGGGAGGCTGGTCTCATTGGTAGTAGCAAAGACACTTATTTTTCCACTTGCCACCTTTTTATATATCTCCAATAATTCAAAAAATACTTTTCAGTTGGAACCAATTTTTGTTTTTGGAAAAAAGATAAATATTTTAATAGAAAAAGATATATATTTTAAATGTCCCCAGAGGAATAAGAAATCACATAGTGGAAACAACACATTTTAACTTCTGATGCAGAGTGAAAAGCTCCTCCTTGTTAAGCAAATACTCTGAATTCTGAATCCAGCTTCCTGGCCGCCCTTGGCCCTGCCGTGCGGACAGTTAGTTGTTCTCCACGCTTCCAGCCGAGCAGTTTGGGTTAGGGAGGGAGGAGGCTTAATCTGTAATCTGCGTGGCTTTGGAGGAGGCAAAACCACTAAGGTATCTGTATTTTAAGATGCTTCCCATACTTAATAACTAAAACCTGAACACTTTTTCTTTCTGAAGTTTCCCTCTCTTGTTGCTTGATTGTGAAGTTGGTTACAAATGGAGTTCTTGACCTGAATTCTTTGGAGAAAAAAGGGAGAAAGACAAGGTAGGAAAATAGAATGCTGGGGAGGGTTTCTCAGCTAGAATGAGACAGACACTGTTTCACAAAGCAAACATATTGCTCACAAATCATTGGCATCTGACTCACCATACAAATTCCCCATTCCCTACTAACTCTGTTCCTTGTGTGTATGCATTTTTTGTTTTTGTTATTAAAGGGGAAGTGATGAGAGGTTGGAGGATGGAGGTCATTCGATGGGGAATCTAAGAACTGTGGTTGCTCTGGGAAGGCTCTCAGCCCTTTTCCATGGGGGGAGACGCTGTGGGGGCGTGTTCATGACTCTGCTGATTGCTACCTGTTGGAAGAAGTCATCTGGGCCTGTTCGGTCGGTGTCAGATCAGGGGGGTGTGGGTCCAGCCCCTGGCCCTTTCATGTAATTGCCTCTTTTTTAAAAGATAAATCTTTTTTGCTGAGGCTTCCCAGGAAAATCTTTTGTAAGTGGCTTCATTTATTTTTTTCTAATTTAATTTAAAAATTTTGCCCAGAGGGAGCACTGGTGATAAATGCTTTTTCTCTGTGTTTTTTTGTTCGCTTTTCCTAAAAGAAAAATGCCCTTAAGAGATCAAAGCTGCTTAATTAATTGCTGTATGATTACAAACTGACAAACTGACTGCAATGGGAAGCTGCCACTGCTTGCCTGGTGAAGCTGATGACCGAAGGCTGTGTGTTCATCCTTTCTGCTGCGTCTGACAGATTCCCTGAGCTTCGGACTTGTGCCACCTTTGTGCTGGGCCGTGGAGCTGCGAAGATGGAAAGGACGGTCCCTGCTCTGTGGAGCTCAGTGTCCGATGGGATGTATTTGAATGTGTATGTGGCTGGAGAGTTTGTGAATGGTCTTGTGAAAGGCCACTTCTTCCATAGTGAAGATCTTGGATGGTCCCACTCAATATGCTGTCCAGCACCAAGCAGGCTGCCTTGAACATTTTAAATATTCCCATCAGTATTTGTGAATTTGGTTGCAACACTGCTTTCCATTTCCTAAGTGATTTTATCCTCCAGTGACTGCAGGACAATAAGATCTCGTCAGAAGCTGCTTTTAGTATAAGCCCCAAGAAACGAGGCAGGCTGAGGATCACCGACACGGTCAGAGGTCCACATCTCCACTAGTAACCTCCTAACCTCTTCCTCAGTCAGGCCTCTCAGCTGGTGGCAGCTGGGTTTTTTTCCTTTTTCCTGCCTGGCTTTTCACTGACATTCACTGGAAGGCCAGCAGGAGGAAGGAGAGAAAAATTGAAGACTGGATCCTAATCATCAAATATGTAGTTGGAATGGGCATGGAAGTCATTCAAGTCAAACTCTTCCCCCTTCCATCCCTCTTCTTTTTTTTTAAGAAATTAGGAACTTAATGTCCAGTACCCTGTGCCCTATTTTATATGGTAATTTTCTAGGTCTGAATAGTCATTTAAGTTATACACACGTACTCATAATTTGATAATGAGGGGACATCCAAATGATTTAGGAGACTTTGTTTTACTGGCTTTTCTTCCTGATTGTTTCAGTTAGAACGAAAATGTTCCTATATCCCCCTGAATACACATCCAGATAGGGAAAGCCTCCACAGTGTGAGTAATGTGGCTGTGGGATCTGGGGAAGTGACATATTTGTATTGGAACAGCCATTTTAACTACCCAGCCAGCCTTTCATTTTTCTTTGAAAATCAAGAACTTACGGACTTAAATCTTTCTAAGCCAGCCTTTTCCTTCAACCCACAGAGTGGTCTTTCGGCCTAGTTTTTAGAATTGAGTATAGCTGCTTATAAATTCTTGGGACTCAGTGAGGAAGCAGGTCTGCCTTTTGGGGTGTTGGAGCGCAGTGGGATTCTAGAGAAAGAGGCTGCTAAATAGATTTTTTCTCCAAAGAGAATCTAGAAATGTATCTTTACACATGGTTATTATTCACTGTAATTTTCTGAAGATTGTGCTACAGAAAAAGATACTTTGAGATATATAGAGATCACCACTTTAGAGATTGGTTAAATTGGATGAAGGAAAAGTGCCAAGACTGTATGTGCACATTGTTGTATGTATTACCAGTATTTTTTTCTTCCTAAGAAAAATATTTACACACTTTGCTTTGTGAGTAAATGCTTCCTTAATGTCTTGTCAATAAGTGTGGGAGACAACCTCAAACTTGGAGCAGGCTCCCTCTCTATGCTTTCTGGCGTCTTAAATCAAGAACTTGTTTGACAAAGCCGAGATGAGACCGGGCTTGCTTATCGTCCTTTCCTCTAATAAGGGATAAAAACAGGCAATGCACCCCTCAAAGATCAAGCCGGTAAGAGCTCGGGAGTAGCTTTTGGGCCCTGGCTCCCAAAGGCAGGGGTCAGAGTCTCCCTGTTGGCCCTGCCCACTCTCCAAGCTGTGCCACCGACGGGAGCAGGGGCTCTGCCTCGGTGAGGTCAACCCTTAGCCTCCAGCAGAACACTTAAAGCCTGAGGAGAGAATGGGTAACTGTGCAAAGGAAAAAAATGGTTATTATAAGTGCCAGCGTTTTTTGGCACTTGATGTGGTTTACTCTCACTTTTTTATACAAACATTGTTGTCATTAGGGCCTATCCCCTCCCACCTAGAAATAAAGCATGGGTTGTGTATTGGTTTTATTCAGCCTGCTGTGCGCATTAGAATTGCAGAAGGGGCTTGGTGCTTGTGGACTGCTGCCGCTGGCCACCTCTCACACTCGTCGTACAGAACATTTCGACAAAGATAGGGGACTTAGAACAGGGCATGCCCTGTTGGGGATGCTTGTGCCAACAAAGAAATGGCATGAAATCAAATGGGGTGACTGTTCATTTAAGTGGTACCAAAGTGCATTCTTCAGTGGATGTTTACCTGCTTGAGGAGAGGCCCACGTTGAAAGTATATAGTAAAGCAAACTCACGAAAGAAAATGTTCTGTTTCTAGTCAAAACTCTCATCTCTGGAGAGCAAGTCAGGCAAATCTGGACGGAGCTTAGACTGTGTGTGTTTGACTTTTGATGGTGTCTTTGCTCTGGGAGAGGCCCCCGTTGGAATATCTTGCTTGGGC
This sequence comes from Trachops cirrhosus, assembly GCA_028533065.1. Classification (NCBI taxonomy): domain Eukaryota; kingdom Metazoa; phylum Chordata; class Mammalia; order Chiroptera; family Phyllostomidae; genus Trachops; species Trachops cirrhosus. The sequence goes on from CM052543.1 coordinate 41,895,633, forward strand.
ATTCAGAATGATGGGAGGAATTAGGCAGGGTGGGGTTTCTGTGGTGTACAGCTACGTCCTCTGGGTTCTAAGTCATTTCTAATTTACAACGTTTATTCTCATAGTCAACCATTCCTCTAATAAATGCACCAAGACACAATTTGAGTAAAGAACAAATGGTACAGGGCAACATTGTCCTTGCACATTAGGGCTGTACTCAGAACATTTGATTTTTAAAAATACCCTCTCGGAACCATTACTCAGGAACTCATCAAACCCCCCTTGCTGTCAGTTTCTCATCCACCAGAGAATAAATGTATCCCTGTTTCTTGTAAACTTGTAAAGCCAATTTGAAGGACTGATGTAAGAGTCTATGCCACCCACAGTAAACCAGCACTTGAAGGACCTTTGAAATATCTGGCCCAGGCTCTTCCCAAGAGGGTCGTTAAAATGATTTGCAAGAAACGTGCCCCGGCTGGTGTAGATCAGTGGATAGAGCATGGGCTGTGAACCAAAGAAAGGGTCACCAGTTCGATTCCCAGTCAGGGCACATGCCTAGGTTGCGGGCCAGGTCCACAGTGGGGGCCATGTGAGAGGCAACCACACATTGATGTTTCTCTCCCTCTCTTTGTCCTTCCCTTCCCCTCTCTCCAAAAATAAATAAAATCTAAAAATGATTATTTGCAAGAAACAATGCAGCTAGTTGGAGATATGAGAACGTATTGATTGTCCCTTGGGTCCTAAAATAACAGAAATGCTCTACACCCACACTTGCTCATTACCTTATAGCCCGGTGCTCTGAAAGGGGCGGCCTCATTTACAGGTGGGCATTTACAGGTGGGCAGCTGGCCTAACATAGCCTGGAAGCTGGGACTTCTCACTCCAAAGTCACTGATTGCTCTTTCTGCTGCCCTGGCTCAAAACCTCAGAGGCGCCACCCTCTGCTGCGCTGGCCTTGGCTAACATATAGCTCCAGTTGCTTCCTGGGCTGCCTTTCCTCCTGGACTGGGCCTTGTGCGGCTAAAGAGAACAGAGTCTTCCCTCTGCACCCACTGCAGGGGTGGGAGGTGTCCTGAGGCAACAAGCATCATGAGGCACAATCTGCATCTAAATCAGTTTTCTCTCCTGTGGCCACAGTTAACTCTCCCAGGTCCTCACTGGTACCTTGGATAAGCTATTAGAAAACAGATGGGACTACCTAATTTTGAAGAATTGGTGGGAGAAACTATTCTGTTTTGCTCTTGTGTGAAGATTGGAGAAGGCTCGGAAGAGTGGCAGCCAGCTTCCCATCTGCTCGTGGAGGAGGAACGGGGCTGTGGGTGAGTCAGCCCAGGGGGTGAAGCATCTAATGGTGGATCAGATGTGCTGGGGAGAGTGATGACGCTGACGACGGTGGGGAGGGTGGCTACCACCCAGAGGGCCTTCTTGATTAGGTATGAATGCCAGTTCATTTCACAAATCTAGTCCGAGGCTTTACTCACTGAGATAAGGATTAGGTCATATCTCTTCAAAAGCACAAAACTGAAGTTTGCTCAGTGAAGAACCCTTCCTCAAAGTGTGTTTTTAACAACATAAAGACCCATAGAGGTCGAAAACTCCACTGCTGCTATGGGTAAGGTTAAATGGGCTGTCCTGTGTCATACAGCACATAAGAAGGTTGAAAATTGAACCTGGTAATGTGACTAAGTCCGGATAATCCAGAGAGAGAAGAGAGTTCGACACAAGTGGTAAATGATCATGTGGCTTCCAGAGACGCTGCAGTTCACAGCGTGGGAGGGTGGGTTAGTAACCTGAGACCCTGCCATAAAATAGGCAGGTTGGAGCACTGTGTTTTCTTGGTAGGAACAGGGTCATTTTAAGGGGAGTCTGAGGCAGTGTCTGTGGGAATGTGCCCAGCACTGGCTTCCAGGGTCTTAGCCATAGCTGTGTATAATGCCATTAAGAGATCCAGCCTGAGCTATTTCCCATTTCACCCACAAATTCAATCTTGCTGAGTATTTCCTAGATTCTGGTCCTACACTGAGCACCGGCAGTACCATTTCCCATTGGTGTTGTGCAGTGTGATGCGCGATGAGATCATACTAGGTCACAAAAAAGGAAAGCCCAGTTCAGTTTGGGAGGAGAGTTCAAGTACGTACTTGAGCTGAGGCTTGAAAGGAAGAATAGGAAATATTAGCTCCCATGTAGTCTTATCTAGTTCTCTCCCTAGATGAGTAGCAGAGTCGCTGTGAGCTTCCTTCCTGGGAGCTCCCATTGGCGTGACTTAGTTACACGTGGGGGAAAAGGGGCCAGCACTCTACACCCGCTCCATAGACAGCTGGTGAGCAGGAGTGCAGAAGGGTTCCTGACCAGCCTGGGACTCCGGGCTGAGACGAAGGTGAAGAAATGTAAAAAATCATGCATCAGGTATCAAAGGTCAATTTCAAGTATGAAACAGGAAAAGCAGTTCTGGTATTAGTAGCCTGTGGATAAAGGCTTCATAAAAGCCAAAGAGGCGATGCATTGGTTTTAAGAGTGTATAAAAATTTCCTACCCAGAGAAGGGAGCGGGCAATACACTGGAGTACTGCATCCAGGTATCGTGAGGAGGGAAAACCCCCAAACTTAGTAAGTCTGTGAGAGGCAATCTATGCGGAATGACTGAGAACGCTGAGTGTTTGGCCTGGGTAAGTGTAACCTTTTCCGGGTGTTTTCACCTTGGTGAACGGTTGGCCTGGCTGGGCAGAGAGCAGACATACTTCTGGTCAAAAAGCAGAGCTTCGACAAATGAGGGACTTCAGTAGACAGCCCAATGACTAGACCTGTCCTATCGCTTTCCCAACAAAGGGGGGGCTGGCCTTTGGAGGGAATGAGCTCCCTGTCACTAGATGTGCAAGCAAGAGATGGCTAAGCTGCTGTCGTGTTTACAAAAGGCTTCCGGACTTGAGGTTGGGATAGGATGCTCCAGGGGCCTTTCAGACCTGAAGGCCTAGAGTTGGGCGGTGTTTCTGGCTGAAGGGAGCCGTCCAGTTCTCCAGACCTGGAACATAGTGAGGTTTAGTGTGAAGGATGGGACCGAGTCTCCCTCCTGACGTTAGAAAAAGGGTGATTTGGGGCCCCAGGAGACCCACGGTGGTGAGGCAGCAGCATGTGCCCGCACAGGAAGGCTGCTGTGGGCAACACTGTGTCACCTGTATCTCTCCAGGTGCCTGTGTGAATGAGTGAGATGGGTGACTTTATCATTTGTTATGCGTATGTGACTGTATAAATGAGACTGTGCCTGGTATGGTAAATATTCAACTGGTCACATGTGTGAGACAGATTGAGTATGATAGTATGCAAGTAATCTGTGTCCTGACAGAATGTCACACTCAAAATATCGCATGCAGTCCATGCTTCTCCTATCAGATCAGTGGCTGCAAGACTGTATTTCTATAATCACCATAATTATAGCTTAGGTTGTAGAAGTTTGTGTCTTGCTGAGGATTCTTAATTCTTGTGCCACTGCTTCCTGGTTCCTGGGAACTGCAGGCCTGCTCTCCAGGTCTGCATTGGCACCTCTGGGAGAGTAGTCTTAGGAGCAAAGGTTGCCCAGGTGACTAGGTCACACCCAGGATCTATCCCCAGAAGCACATCTCTAGAAGTTAGCCCCAGTGGCCTTCTCCAGACCCTCCTCTGTAGCGGGTACTGACTCCTGGGCACACACAAGTACGGACAACCCCACAAGCTGCCTTGGCCAGACCAGTTACTTACGTGTGCCCAGGGTGACCTTGCCCAGCCCACCATGTTTGCACATGGGACTTCAGTTCGTGTCCTGGATTAGGGTACCTTGGGAAACTCCATGTAAGCCTTCTCCTCTGCCTGTCCCAACTTTGTGGCCATGGTTATCTGGTAGGGGGATTCCCAGTCCTCTCTTCCTCCCTTCTCCACATTTGCCCTCACAACAGAATGAGTACCATTTCTGGACCTTGGTGGCCTCAATTTTGCCACCCCCTCCCAACATACACACACTTTCTTGGCTGTGGGTGAGTTATTATCTGAGCCTTAGATTCTGTGCTGCCTCTGTCCCATCATCTGTTTTCTATCCTAGAGGTCAGCACAACTCTGCTGGACGTGGATCGCTCAGGCGGGTTTCCCACAGGACTCGAGGGGCATGGATCACACCCGGGACCTTTCCCCAGTGGGACAGCCTGGCACGGGCTCCAAGGAAGAACGTGGACTACTCTGTGCTGTGCACCCGCTCTTTATTGCTGCTGGGCCAGGCCCTGGGTCCCGCCCGGCCTAGGAAGGGGAGGTCCTGATGATCTCCCCACTCTGCGGCCAGCCAGCAAGCCTGAGCCGAGCTCTGAGACCAGCACCCAGCCATACCCATTCGAGCCGGCCTGGAGGCCCCATCCAGGGTGCGGAGCCCTCAGGGCAGGTGTGGGGCACAAGCCAGGGGCACGCATGGCCCTGTATGTAGCTCTACCCTTTTGAGTCACTGGTTGTGGGCTCTGGGCAGAACTCATCCATGAACTGCAGGAAGCGGCCGAACTCAGGCTGGCCCTCGCTCAGGGCCGGGTGGGCCTCGGGCGGTGCTGGGGTCCTGAACACCTTCTGCAGGGAGCACCGCACCAGCTCCCGGTAGCGTGCTCGGAATTCCTTCAGCAGGCGCTTGGCCTCCAGGTACTGCTGCTGGTTCACCAGCCGCCGCTCAGTGCGCCGGCGCAGGACAGCACCTGTGGGGAGAGGGGCCAGGAGGGCAGCAGGCTCGCTCAGGGTCTCACGGGCCAAAGGAGATGGGCCTGGGTCTAGATCTTCCCCTCCACCCCCCTCCTTAAATTGGGATGGGGTGAGAAGGGCATTCAGGGGCATCAGGAAGCCAGCAGTGTCCCCTCCTGATTCTATCCCAAGCCTTAGTTCCAGTACATAACATGCGATGTGACTCTAGGAAGTTCCCTGCCTCACTCAGGTCTCCTTTTCTCCATCTGCACATGGGAAGGGCTGGGGCACATGCTCCCAAGGGCCCTTCCTGCCACAAGCCCTTTGCCCTGTTCCAGCAGATGCATAAACTTCTAGATCACAGGTGGCAAACACAAGGCCCGAGGGCCGAATCCGGCCCTCCACCTTGTTTAATCCAGCCGGGCACCTGGTTTCTACCCGGCCGCAGTGCTGAGCTCCTTGCCCCTCATTAAGCAGTAGTTCCATCTACGCAGTCCTAAAATTACATTCGGCCCTTTGAAGGCAACTGCAAGGCTAATGTGGCCCCAGTGAAAATGAATTTGACACCCCTGTTCTAGATCCCGGGTTCTGGCAACTGGGGACTGGGGGGCCAGAGCCATACCTAGTGGGGCCTCTGTGATGTTCCGGGGGTCCCGCATGCGAATGAAGATGTCATCCAGCAGCTGGGCTCGAGTCTTCCGTGGGGGCGGAATAGGGATCCTCTGGGCCTGACAGGAGGTAAGCGAGGAGAGTGTTCCCCAGTCCCACGCTCAGTCTCTCCTGGCCTCACCTCCGCACACAGTCACAGCCACAGGCAGGGAAGCAGTTGTGGGTTCGGGTAAAGCATGGCCCTTAGAAGGCCTGGAGGTGACAGCTGCCTCTGTCCCTGTGGGGCCCTGAGGGGTGTCTGTACACTCAGTGAAGTGCAGGCTTACCCGTTTCTCCTTGGGAATGTAGTGCCTCTGAAGAGTGTCCCGCCTGGGCTTGGAGGAGCAGTACAGGACCGGGTGCTTGAGCATGTGCTGCAGGGCCTGTGCGTTCTTCTGGATTCCTAGGGCCCGAAGGCGAGGTGGAGTCCAGGCACTCCCCCCTCCTCCTCCTAGATGCCTCCCCCAGTTTCTTCATTCCCCACAGAATAGCGGCCCTGGGCAAAAAGATGAGAAGCCCCCATCTCTCCCTGGTCTGTTGCAGCCTCAGAAGGTCCATCAGTGGGTCAGTGAATACTGGGCCCCTATAAGCAAACATCCCGACAAGAAGAACACTGGAGCGGGGAAAGGGGCTGGCCCCAGGGTGACGCCGTCAGCCTCGGGGGGTTACACTGCAGGGACTGGCACCCAAGAGAGCACAGCTGAGCACCAGTTCCGTTGCAAGAACCAAAACCGTTAATGCACCAGTCTGAAGTAAAGGCCTCAGAGAGGGCACGGGTTTCCTTGCCTTAAACCAAATAGGATTTTGGATGTTCAATATGGGGCTTAACTGGGAATCTGGCCAGTCTGGGTGTTTGTTCATCAAACCCTTCCTGGAACGACTTTTCCAACCAGAGCTTGGCCCAGCCTGGCTGGAATTTCTGAACAGCTGTGACTCCCCAAAGCCAATTAAGGCCCAGACCAGGGGTCCTGCATGTAGGGCCCCAAACAAGGACACCCTCAGGGGCCCTTTGATAGACATACAGATAGAAGACAGTACCCTGCTCTGGAAAAGAGCCTCAGCACCAGCACGGGCTTCGCCCTGACTCAATCTGGGCTGCGGACAGGGTCCCCTGCCTTGGAGGCATTCTCCTCACATACCTTTTGGCTCAATGAAGGCCGGGTCAGGCTTGGCTGTCAGCAGCTCCTCATAGCCACGGTACTTGCTGGAGACTGACACAGGTAGAAGCTTCCTCCGAGGCCTCTTCACCTCTCTGGGTGCTGGAGGTGGTGGTGGTGGTGGTGGTGGTGGTGGTCGTGGTGTTCTTTGGTCTTTCTCCACCTCTGATTCATCCCTCTGGAGGGTGGAGTAAGGCAGCCCACTCACCTGTACCCAGGAAGAAAAACACTCATTTATTCCTCTGACACTTCTGATCATCAGCTCTGTGTGGGTCCCATGCTGGGCCCTGTTAAGGGCAAGAACCGAGACTGAGTGAGAGGAGACAGACATGAAAATAAACAATGACCACACACCAAAGATCAGAAACAAGGCAAGGATATCTGCTTTCACCTCTCTTATGCAACGTAGACCTGAGGTCCTAACCACAGCACTCAGACGAGAAGAAATAAAAGGCCTCCAAATTGGAAAGGAAGAAGTAAAGCGGTCATTATTTGCAGATAAGGTGATACTGTATATAGAGAACCCTAAAGACTCCACCAAAAAACTACCAGAACCAATAAATGAACTCAGTAAAGCAGCAGAATACAAATTAACATTCAGAATTTGCATCTGAATGCAAATCAGTTGCATTTTTATACACCAATAATGAACTATCAGAAAAGGAAACTAAAAAAACAATCCCATTTATAATTACATCATAAACTATCTAGGAATAAATTTAACCAAGGAGGTAAAAGACCTGTACTTAGGAAATGATAAACCACTAAATGAGAGAGAGAAGCTGAAGATATAAATAAATAGAAGCACATACTGTGTTCGTGGACAATAAGGATTAACATGCTTAAAATGGAGGGGAATGAAGGGGGATAATAGGACAACTGTAATAGCATAACCAATAAAATATATTAAAAAAAAAAAAAAGAAAACAAGAATGTAAAATATTTCCCTGATAGTTTAAAATTTTTTTAAAAAACTTTAGATATATCATGTTAAATAAAATATATTATTGAAATTAAAAAAAAAAAAAAAAAAAAAAAATGTCCACGCTACCCAAAGCAATCTACAGATTCAACACAATTCCTATCAAAATACCAATGGCGTTTTTCACTGAACTAGAACAAGTAATCAAAAAATTTATGTGGAATCACAAAAACACCAGGATAGCCTCAGCAATAATGAAAAAAAAGAGAATAAAGTCAGAGGTATCATGCTATCTGATATCAAACTAACTAGAAGGCCATTGTAATCAAAACAGCATAGTACTAGCATAAAAACAAATATATAGATCAATGGAACTGAAATAAACCCACACCTAGATGATCAATTAGTATTTGACAAAAGAGGTAAGAACATACAGTGTGGTAGAAATGGTCTATTCCATAAAATGGTGCCGGGAAAATTGGACAGATGCATGCAAAAAAAAATGAACCTAGACCACATCCTTACACCATATACAAGAATAAACTCAAAATGGGTTAAACATTTAATGTAAGACTCAAAATCATAAAACTCCTAGAAGAAAACAGGGGTAACAAAATTTTCGACATTTCTCTTAGCAATATTTTTTCTGATATATCTTCTTGGTCAAGGGAAACAAAAGAACAAATAAATGGGACTATATCAAACTAAAATGTTTTTGCACAGCAAAGGAAACCATCAACAAAATGTAAAGAAGACTTGCTTAATGGGAGAACATATTCACTAGTGATACATCTGATAAGGGGTAAATGTCCAAAATTTATAAATAACTCATATTACTCAACACCAAACCCCGCCCCCAAAAGAATCCATTGAACACCCATATGCCAAATGGGCAAAGAACGTGAACAGACACTTCTCCAAAGAGGACATACAAATGGCCAATAGACACATGAAAAGATGCTCAACATCACTAATCATCAGAGAGATGCAAATTAAAACCACAATCAGATATCACCACACACGTGTCAGAATGGCTATCATCAACAAGTCCACAAATGACATGTGTTTGCAAGGATGTGGAGAAAAGGGAACCCTTGTGCACCGTTGGTGGGAATGCAGATGGTGCAGCCGCTGTGGGAAACAGTATGGAGGTTCTTCAAAAAAATAAAAATGGAATTGCCTTATGACCCAGAAATTTCACTGCTGAGTATGTATCTCAAGAAACCCAAAACAGGAATTTGAAAAAATATATATGCACTGCTATGTTCACTGCAGTGTTGTTTACAATAGCCGATATATGGAAGCAGCCCAAGTGCCCATCAATGGACAACTGGATAAGGAAGGAGGGCTGCATATACACATGGGAATATTACTAGGCCATAAAAAGAATGAAATCTTACTATTTGCAAGACCTAGAGGGTATTATACTAAGAGAAATAAGTCAGTCAGAGGAAGATAAATATCATATAATTTCACTTATATGTGGGATCTAAAGATCGAAATAAACAAAACTGAAACAGACTCAGACACAGAGCGGACTGATGGCTGCCAGAGGGGAGGCAGTTTGGGGGCTGGGTGAGAGAGCTAATGGGAGGAAGAAGTACAAATCGGTAGCTACGGAACAGTCACGGGGACGTAAAGTGCAGCACAGGGAATATAGTCAATAACATTGTAATAAGTGTGCGTGGTGCCAGGTGGGTACTGGAAATAATGGGAAGAACACTTTGTAAACTATATGATGGTTTAACCACTATGCCATACACCTGAAATTAATACAAAATATTATTAAAAGTCAAATGTAATTGAAAAAGAGCCCTGACTGGTGTGGCTCAGTGGGTTGAGTACAGCCTGCAAACCAAGGGGTCGCTGGTTTGATTCCCAGTCAGGGCACATGCCTGGGTTGCAGGCCTGGTCCCTGGTGGGGGGCGCATAAGAGACAACCACACATTGATGTGTTTTACCCTTTCTCCTTCCCTTCCCCTTTCTCTAAAAATAACTGAATAAAAATTTTAGAAGAAGGAAAAAAATAAAGAAAAATAGCCTTGGCTGGTGTGGCTCAGCTGGTTGGAGTGTCATCTCATAAATTTAAAGGTCGTGGGTTTGATTCCTGGTCGGGGCACATGCCTAGGCTGCGGGTTTGGTCCCTGGTCAGGGTGCCCAGAGGAGGCAACTGATCGGTGCTTCTCCCTCACATCGATGTTTGTCCCCCTCTCTCTCTCCCCCCACTCCTGCCCTCCCTTCCCATCTTTCTGAAATCAATTTTCTCTGGTGAGGATTAAAAAAGTAATAAAAAAATAAGTGGGGATAGCTGGGGTGGGGGGTAGTGGTGGGGGGAATATGGAGACAGCTGTATTTGAACAACAATAAAAAAAAGTTTAAAAAATATTTTTGGGGAAAAAAACTAAATTTACTACAGCAGAGATGAGGAGTATAACAAAAAAAAATCAAGTGTGTTCTGGGAAGATTTTTTGGTAAGGAGTTAAAAAATATAAGAATACCAATCCTTCACAAACTTCCAAAAATTAGCAGAAAAGGAAGCACACCCAACTAACTCTCTGAGATCACTTTTACCCTGAAACCTAAACTGAGCAAGAAATCACAAGAAAGGAAAACTACAGGGTTGTATCCATATGAATATAAACAAAATCCTTAAAAAAATACTAGCAAACCGAATGAGCAATGTATGAAGAGGATTATATGCTGTGACCAGGTGGGATTTATCCCAGGTATGCAAGGCAGATTTAACACCTGGAAACCAGATGTAATCAACTCTAACACCCCTTCATGATAAAAAAAAATACCAACAAACTGGGAATAGAAAGAAATTTCCTCAACCTGATAAAGGACATTTATGAAAAACCCATAACAAACATTGTAAGTACTGGTGAAAGACTAAAAGCTTTCCCACTAAGACCAGGAGTGAGACAAGGATGTCAGCTCTTGCCATTTCTACTCAGCGTTGTACTGGAGGTTAAAACCTTGGCATTTAGTCAAGAAAAAAAAGATTTTTTTTCAGTCGGTGACTCAGTTGTATCGCTTTGGCTGCTAGGAAGCTCAGAACCGATGTTGGCGGTGCCCTGGCTCACGGGAGCAGCCGCGCACAATGAGGGTGTCTGAACGACAGCGCTGCCCATGGACTGATCCTTTTCCTGCCCAAACTCTCCTTCATACGACACCCTCAGTCGTTTGTTCTTAATGCTTGTTTGTTTACACTCTACTTCAAAAATGTTCTGTTACAGTTCAGAAAAATACTCTTACGCCGTATGGATATGTATGTCACTATAAGCCCCCTGTGGAGTAAGAAATGGGTGGGTAGAATAGTAGACCTAAATGTGTGGGTGAATATACATTTTGGGAAGATCTGGCGGACCGGAAGGGCAGGGCTGGAGGTGGGGAGATCAAGGGGGGCAATGGCACCATACTGACGTTTACGGGGACCCTGCCAACTCCTCCAGCCTTGTATTTCCCTTTCCTACAAGTCACGCATCCGTCGCACTGACGTGGAACCATTTGTGGCTCCTGCACATGCCATTTAAAAGCCCTCCCTCCGTATCCTGCTTCGGGCTGTTCACTCTGCCTGGATGCCCTTGCTGCCTACGTCCTCGCCGTGTTAACTCCTCCTCGGCCTGCGAAGCTCATCTCGTTTGAACCTCTCCTAGGAGGCCTGTCCTCCTGGCCCGTGGCAGAGACATCCCTCCTTCTTCTGGGCTTCCAGCTCCTGGGTTTCTCACTCTCAGCACTGACTGTGCTCCTGTCCATCTCACCCACTAGCTAAGGACTATGTCCCGTGCATCTGTGTTCCCAGGATTCAGAGGCAGCACCAGACATGAGGGGACATTAAGCAGACAAGCACAGGCAGCAGCAGCCCTTGCTAAAAACTCATCAGAACCACCTGCCAGCCAGACCCCAGGTGTTGTCTGTGCCACAGGACTATGACTTGTCCCAGCAGGTGTCCCTTCCAGAAGCCATGGGTCAGTAGATCTCCTACAAGGGGCTTCCAGACCTGCCAAGTGCTGGCTCCCGGGGGCCTACAGCAGCCCAGCCAGCCAAGGGCTGCGCCATCTGGGGGAACTGGGGACCGGTGAGCAGGGGCAGGAGGACCCAGGCACCTGTGTCAAGAAGACAGACTCTGTGCTCCTGGCATCCTCATCTGACGGGTGCTCCGGGCTGACGTGGGCAGCAGTGTCGCTCTGGTGAGATGTGGTCTCTTCACTATGCACCGTGGAGTTGGAGTGGATGGGAGGAAGTGGCACAAAGGACCGGCGGCGCACAGAGGGGCCCTCCCGGCCCTCGATGGGCATCTCTGGCATCAGAGAAGTGCCTTTGGCGATGGGCAGCTCCTCAGGCACCTGTGACTCCGACATCTGCCTTGACGGAGACTTGACTGTAGTTGCAGGCAGGTGATGGAGAATCAGAGACTGCTTTGGCACCTTTGGGACTTGGGTTTTCACCTGTCATGGGAGGAGGGCTGGATTGGTTTGCTTCCTAATTGGAATCTCTCCTCCTAAGACCTCAGCCCCCTAAGGCCACTTGGTATGGTGATCAGAGCACTGGGTAAGGACTTACAGGGGTGGGAAGAGAGCAAAATCACACTTAACTGGGACCTGCAATGTGCCCTATGCATGGCCTACATTGTTTTGTTTATATCTCAGAACTACCCAGTGAATAATTATCCTCATTTTATAGATGAAGAAATGGGCTCAGAGAGGTAAAATGACTTGTCCAATGTCACAGAGTTATTCAGTGGCAGAGCCTAGGCTACCTAATTCCTGTCCTGGGCTCCAGGCCTCATTCTAACCCCCGACCATATCACTCTGACCCTCAGTGGCCTTATTCTTCTGTTCAAGGTTTAACGCAGCGCCCCTGACTGTCCTCAGGGACTCCTGGGGGGCATGGGGGCGACGGCCCTGCATTTTCTGGAAGGCAGCAGCACCAGGCTCCGTTCAGGATGCTGGTCCCTGCACCTTAAATAAAGAACCACAAGGCGTATCTCTCTCAGGGTTCAGGACCAAGGAAGTAACTTCTTTCCTGTTGAACTGCTCAGCTTCCTTAACTGAGCGAAAGCCTGTCATCCCTCCTCCCTCTTCCTCTGTCTCGGCTGCCAGGAGAGAGCCTCACGCTGTTTCTCTCAGCTGGGCTTAGCTCTTCCCTCCCTCCCAAGTTACATGGTGGGCTGCGTTCATTCCTCATCGAAGAATAAAATCTTTGACGGTCCACTTACATCCATACTTTGACAGACAATGTAGTGAGCGGAAAGATCCTAAGCACTGTTGCTAGAAAAAGACGGGCTGGGACACAGTTCTACCCTTCAAGCCTCCACGTCCTCCTCGTGAGATGGGAGAACCGTCCCGCCCTGCCTGCATTGCAGAGTTCTCCCAAATGGGATGATGTGCGCAAATGTTCCTGACAAACCAAAAAGCATGAAGGATAGCTGTTTTACAAACGATATTTCCTTTTTGAAAATATGTAAAACTTTAGTGTTTAGACTTGAAGCCTAGGGACCCAGAGTCTTTTTTCAGAATGTCTGAAACACCAAGTGCTATTACTTGTGGCTGGTGGGGAAGGGGCCACAGTTAGCAGAGGGCTCACACGGCTTCTTGGTGACACGTTGGGCGGGGCTGCGCCTACACCGGCAGGTTTCCTGTGCCCCGCGCCCCCCCCCCTCAGCTGCTGACGGGATGCTGCCCGTGCCCAGGCCTGAGGGAGGGCCGGCAGTCTTCGCCCTTGTAGCTAACTGGGTGAAAGACCCAGAGTCTGCTGTGCGCCTCGGGCCGTCTCCGTGAGCACACTGGGACACAGCGCATCTCCGATCTGGCTAAAGGCCTGGCTCATTCTCCAGTCCAGTCTGCACTGGAGGTTAGATGGTGCTGGCCTAGATTTACAAAGCACTGATTGGCTTCTCATCTGGACACTGGACTTCTGTTTATCCTCTATCAGTTGGGACCTTAGAGGTTCTTTTGGACCTGAACACTAACTTTTAACAAGGACATTATTTTACCTCTCTGAGCCTGCTTCCTTGCCTGCAGCGCGGGTTGTGGGATAGCACGTGTGCAAGGGCCGGGCAGGGCACGGGCAGGGTGTGGGTGCCCGAGGCGTGGGGGAGAGGATGTGGGCTTAGCGTCCGGCTCACTCTGGTTTTGCCCTCCCCAGCTGCTGACGGGAAGGGAGGTAGTAGGAACCTTAGAGGAGGCAACAGACAAGAGGAAGATGACGGAAACCCTTGGAATGTCTGTCTTTTTCTGGTTTTAAATGCTGCTCTGGTCGTACGAAGGTTCCAGACAAGAAAGAACTTGGCTGGAGGCAGAGGCAGGCTGCAGAGCAGGTGGCAAGGGGAAACTGTGCTGAGCGTTCCGTACCAGCAACGCTCAGTCCAGCTCTTGGCTTCAGGAAGGCTAAGGTTCAGGTGGGAGGAGCATGTCACAGAAATTTCTGAAATTCATCAGATGAAGGAGGGATTTAACTTATTTCATGGCAGCCCAGGAGGCAAGTCTAAGACCACGGGCTGGGGAAGGCCCAGAGGCAGCCGACAGCCCTCAACACGAGGAGATGCTTCTTAAGACCCAGGCAGGAGATGTGTGCTCTAGGCCGGCACGGCCCCGTGGCTGCAGAGGCGACTGTGACTCGCACTTGCATGGGTCCGGGAGTTTATCATATATTTTCATACGTGTTGCTTCATCCAGTCCTCTCAGCATCTCAGAGAGGTGTTAGACTTGGAAGCTGAGATGCAGAGGGTGAAACTCTTGGTCAAGTTCAGGCAGCTATTGAAGGTGATGGGGCCTGGCTTATACCGGGGTCTTCTGATTCTCCCCACCTCTTGACAGCTCCTTCTCTGGGCCTCAGTTTCTCTGTAAACTTAGGGGTCGGACTCAGTGACCTGCAAGGCCCCTGCGAACACTGCCTTTTGAGTCTCTCTGTCTCATCCGCCCTGGGTTTATCCGCATTAACAGAGCAAGGGAAGGAGAAGACATCACTGCTCCGAGGGAGGGCGTAGCTCTACCGCCAGGCTGGTCTGCCTGCAGTGACATGGGCTCCACGCCCTCTGGGGGTGGGGATCCCGCCTTGGAAGCCTCACCTTCCTCGAGGCCTTCCGAGGTATCAAAATATGATGCTTAGCCTTCACTACTTTCCTTCGAATTAAGTGGATCCCCAGACGCTCCTGGAGGAAGATTTTTAGCAGTGGAGGGACCCCTGGAGCCATGATGGGAAAATAAGATTACGGTTAGCTAACATTTACTGGGGGCTCACTACGGGCCAGGGACTGTCCAAAATTGCTGTACATATATTAACTTACTTTTCACACCAACCCTAGGAAGTAGGTACCCATATTCCCATTCAATAGGTGAGGAAACTGAGGCACAGAAAGGCTGAGGAATTTGCCCAGCGCAACAAAGGTAGCGTGGGGCAAGGATTAGAACTTTGCTGGTGTCCTTCCAGGGCCCGGGATTCTAAAATGCCTTCAGCTGCCTCACCTCAGACCGTGGATTCCGCTGCTGACACAGCAGGCACTGCACTCAGTGTGGCCTGGGACGGGACAGCCCTGCACCCTCCCAACTGCAAACGAGGTCACAACAGACTTGTTCCACAGAGCAGGGTGTCGCTTAAATAGCCCAGGCAGGATCTAGAGAATTCTGTCTTCCATTCTCGGCTAAGCCCCTTCCTAGCTGTGTGACCTTGGGCAGACCACGAACCTCCCCGGTCCAGTTTCCTCCATGTGCACAGGGACAGGGACGCCTGCCTCACAGGGCTGCCGTGGGGGTGGGCGGGTGTGGAGCAGGCGCTCTGCCGTGTCCGCTGTTTCCTCCATCCCCCGGGGCCACCCCAGTGGAGAGCAGAGCCCAGGGCTTGGCGTGGAGGAGGTGGGGATGAGGGTCCCCGCACTGCTTCCTGGGCACTGGGGTGGGGGTGGGCAGCTTTGCAGGAACCATACCTTTTCTGTGGGCCACCAGAGGGTTGTTATGAAAGACGAGCTCACAGAGAGACGGGAAGAGAGCGGCTGGCAGGATGGCGTCTTCCTTCGCAATCTGTGAGCACGCGGGAGAGAGCATCGGGTTGACAGCGCCCCTCTCCTCTGCCCGGGTGCCTCTGGGCCCACGCTGCAGGGCTGCAGCTTGCTAGGCTGGGCTGGGGCTGGGGCAGTGATGCTGCTGGGGACGGGACCCATGCCGGGCAGGCTCGGGTCCCTGCGATTTCACCTGCTCACACCCAGAACACCTTGCCGCTCCTGTCCGAGATTCTGCCATCACTTCACTGTTCATGCTGGAAAGTTAGGGGTTTCTCTCCCTTCTCCATACTGGTTATGTGGGCTGTCCCAAGTATTGAGGATGTTGGTAACAAAAAAATAACAAACACATATAGCACTCGTCTTGCAAGAAGTCTAGAAGGAAGGTACAGCATGGACTTTGCCTTCAGGACACAGTCTGACACTTCACCTTCCTCAGTGCAAGCTCTACCTGCGCACCCCATCAGTCTGTCACCAGCTCTCCTGATGGTCTCTTTCACTGGGCCCATCCTGGGTGCTGATCTGGGGAGGGACAGGGACAGGAGGCCAGGGGAACCCCCCTATCTCAGGGATAGGCAGAGCCCATGGTGAGGGAGACCTCGTGGCTGTCTAGGGCCCAGAGGCTGCTCTGCCCCACAAGGCCAGCCTCCAAAGGGCAAAAAACACACAATCCTTGTTGAGCAGAGCAGCGTGGCTGCAATATCTGAGGACAACCTTGGGGAGGGTGTCTCTTAGCAACAGAACGGTATCAGAGGCATCAGTATCCCAGAGGCCAGGAGTGGGGCAGTGATGTTTAGATGCCTGGAAACACTGAAAACTGTTGGGTCAGATTTGGGGCCCACAGAAGGTGCTGGAAGGAGGAGGGCACTTCGGCTTGGCTTCCTCTAGAGCTTCACTGGACAGCATGTGCAATGGGCAATTACCTAGTCATTGCCTTTCAGTTGTGTTCATTCAGTCAAATATTCACTGAATGCCTACGTGCAGCAAGCACTGGGTTGGGACTGAGTAAAACAGGTATTACTCCTGTCCGCATGGAGCGCTGTCTAGCATGGAAGAAACTGGAACGTAAAGGAGAGCCGATTTACAGCTGTGATTAGTGCCATAAAACAGAGGCACACCAAACGCTGGGGTGATTTAACCGAGTCAGGGAGATAAGGCGTTTCCGAGACCTGAAGGGTGGGTGGGAGGTGACTAGTGAATGCAGTGGAGAGTGCAGTATGTGACAGAGAAACCTCTGTGCCAGCCCAAACCGTCCCTCTACTTGCTGGGCACACAGCTGGACTGTGCATTTTCTTGCCTCCCAGGCAGCCAGATGTGGTCATGTGACTCAGCTCCAGCCAAAGCAATCTTGGTGGAGGTAATAAACGCCATTTCCAGGCATAGCCTGCTCAAAACCTCCTGCATGATCTTCTGCATCTCTCAACCCCCTAGACACCAGATGCACAGAACCCAATAAAGTCCTCGTAAGGCCCTATGGGATGCCAGAGCCACAGCCAGGAGGGACCTGGGTCTCTGAATGATCATGTGGAAGGCCACTAGCCAACCAGAAATATCCACAGTGGATTGTGTAAAGGCAAGAAATAGCCTTTTATCGTGTCAAGTCATTGAGATTTTAAAGTCTGTTGCAGCAGCTAATACTACTCTAACTAACACAGAGAGGAAGTGTTCCAAGCAAAGGGAAGAATGGGTGAAAGTCCTAAGGGCAAGGAGCAGAAAAGCCTGTTGGAGGGATTTGAGGCGAGTGTGACCAGCGGAGGAAAAGGGTGCTTCTTGCAAAATGAGGCCGGTGATGCAAGCATGGGCCAGACTAAAGCTAGTTAAAGATTTTAGTTAATAGGTCCTTGGGAACCTATTTGATGGATTTCTATAAATAGGAGGTCCTAAATTTGATAAGACTTGGTAGTGGAGGAGATATGGGTGGGGAGGAGCGATGTAAGGAGAAAAGAGTATCAAGGATGACACCCAGACTTCGGTTTAAGTAACTGGGTAGGTGACAGAGTTATTCCCCAAGGTATGGAACACCAGAAGAACATCAGATTTGAAGGGAAAGATCATTAGTTCACTTTGGACACGTGGACTTTGGAGGTACCTTTGAAACCTCCAAGCAGAGATTCATGTGGGCAGCGGGCACACTGGAGGGCAGGGGAGCGGTCGGTACTGGGGGTGAAGTTGTGAGTCACTGTTCGTGGGCCAGTGGGTATGTGAGGCCACCCCCAGGAAGAGAGCACAGTGTGGGAGAAAAAAAGGAACTCGGAGTGGGCTTTGATCGTCCAGATCAGGGGTCGGCAAAGCTTTCTGGTCAAGGGCCAGGCAATAAACGTTTTGGGCTTCCCAGGCCATACAGTCTCTGCTGTAACCATCCAACTCTGCTGTTGTAGCGCAAAAGCAGCGACAGACAATTCGCAAACAAATAAGCGCGGTGGCTCTGTTCCAACAGGACTTTACTTGCGTCCTCTGAACTTTGAGTTTCATATAATTTTAATGTGTTGTGAAATGTTATCCTTCTGTTGATTGTTTATAACCATTAAAAAAGTGTAAGAATCACTTAGCTTGAAGGCTGTACAAAACCCAGGGGCAGCAGATACAGCCCACGGCCAACCCTGGGTCCCCATCTATTTAATGAGCCTCATTAGAACCCTGCCACGCCCGTTCACTCAGGTACCGCCTTTTGCGCTACAGGAGCGGAGCTGAGTAGCTGACAGAGTAATACATTTACTCTTTGGCCCTTTACAGAAACGTTTGCTCATTTCTTATCTAGACACTAGAAAAGGGAGGAGGGAGGATGAACCTACAAAGAAGCCTAATATGTGTTCATACATGACCGTAGAATGGTGGTTAAAGAGGGTGAAGTCTCTGGTATGCAAATCGGGTGGTCCAGAAGCACTCAAAAAGAATGGGTGATGGAAAATTTAATTTTGTCAGGATGCAAAATTCCATCCATCCAGGTCAGGTGGCTAAAAAACTGAAGAAAGTTACAATTAAAACTGGTGAAGAGTTGAAAGCTACCCAGGGTACACGTATCAGATTTTCTGTGAAATTAAGTGCCAGCCGAAAGCTATGGCTTAAGGCTCTGGCTGACGCAGTAAGAAGATCGGGCCATCAGGCCAGCCCGTTCCCTATAAGGTCAGCTGAGTGCCCCTGGAAATAAATTCAGGTAGCAACAACAACAACTTGAAATTTTTGCCCCATTTTATTGGGTTAAGGCAGTAAAACTTAGTATGTCAAACTTATGAACTAAGTAAATATTATTAAAGGTTGAGTGAAAGTGGCAGTTCCAGTTAAGATGGAGACTTAGGGAAATGCATTACTTGAAACCTCCAACATCTGCATCAAAATCACAACTAAACTACAGAACCGCCATCATCCAGGACACCTGAAACCTAGCGAAACAGAAAGAACTCTGCAACTACGGATATAAAGAAAAACTCACAAGGAGACTGTAGGAGGGGCAGACACACCAAACGGCCGGTCCCACATCCAGCTGTGGTGAACAAAAATTGGGAGGGCTATCTGAGCTGTGGGGTCCCCGTGAAGAGTGAGAGGTCCCAGACCCACACAAGGCTCCCCAGCCCAGGGTTCCAGTGCCTGGAAGAGAAGCCCCCATAACTCCTGGCTGTAAAAACCAGTGGAGGTTGTGGCTGAGTGAGACGGAGGGCCTCTAGAGTCCCAGGCATTCCTCTTGAAGAGCCTGCACACTGACCGACTTGCTGATGGGCTTGCTCTAAGCTCCAGCCCTGGGGCACAGCTCAAAAGACACCAGGGACACACGGGGAGGAACTGAATTGTATGGCGTCGGGGTGAGGGCTGGAAGGGCAGCTTTCTCCCAGGCAGAAGTGCTGGCAGAGACCATGCTCCTTTGTTGAGCCCTCCCACACAGACCTGGCAGGGGGGATCACATCTGAGGCTCCATCAGCCCGGCTCACACTGTTTGCCTCACCCTGATAATTCCGAGACCGGGCCTCAACCAACTTGTGGGTCCACTCAACCTGTTTCCACTGGCTTATCCATACAAATGGCCTCTCTTGCCTTATGCTTCAGACTTTTCTAAAATCTCTCAAATGAGCAGCATCTGGCCTCGGTGTGCCCTGTACCTCTCGCTAAGTGGCCCCAGGCCCACCCCTAGTGGCAGCCAGCCTTGGTTTGCAGCTTGGCCTCTCTTGGGCACCTCTAAGCCAAGCACAAGAAGCTGACATCTATAGACTGCTTTACAGTTTACGGTGGGTGGCCCTGGGCAAGGCACAGGTGGTAGCCGACCTTGGCCTGTACCTGTACCTTGTGGGAGGTCCCACAGCCAGTGCACCCAGTGGACAATTTCAGACCACATCGAAGCACCACCCAGCCACCTCCACAAGTGACACACTCAAAGGGTGGGCTCAGCAGGTGCCAGAACTTTGCTGAAGTAAGTCCTGCTTTGTGGAGTCAGCCTCTGCACAGCTGATCCTCCACAGTGGTCACAGCCAGTCCTCTCAGCCAATCAGTCCTGGGGTAAATATCTCCCACTGATGTGCCAACAGCAATCAAGGCTCAGCTACAACAGGAGTGTGTACACAGCCCATGAGAGGGGTGCACCTGGGACACCCAGTTCAGATGACCTGGGAGGCTGTGGCATCAGACCAATGAGAAAAAAATACTGAAGACTTTCAGTCAAGATGGCAGCGTAGGCAGACATGGCTCACCTCTTTGCATCAAAATTACAACTAAAATATAGGACAACCATCACTCAGAACCCTCAGAAATTGAGTTGAAGGAAAGCCTGACAACTATGGAATTAAGGAAACCACATCCATACAGATTGGTAGGAGGGGCATAGATGTTGAGTGGGCTGGTCCCACACCCACACATGGTGGCTAAAGATTTGGGAGGGATATCTCAGGAGTAAGGAGTCCCAGCCCCACACCAGGCCCCCAGCCCAGGGTTCCAGTGCCAGGAAGAGAAGTCCCAAAGCTTCTGGCTACAAAAAACAGCGGGGATTGAGTCAGTGGAAGAAACTTCTGGCACCACAAGCAGTTCCTCTTAAAGAACCCACACATGGACTGATGTACCCAGACTCATTCCCTCTGAGCTTCAGCACTGGGAAAGCAGCTTGAAAGGCACCAGTGGCTTACTGGGAGAAACTGAAGTGTTTATCATCAAGGCAAACAGAGGCCATTGTCCCTTTTCTAAACCATCCTCCCACAGAGTCACAGAGCTGGCTAGATGGTGCCATGCCTGAGACTCCATCAACCTGGCTAACAATATTTGACCCGCCCTGGAGATCCCTGGAGACTTGTTCCAACCAACTTATAGGTCCACCTAAGCTGCTTTTCTATATGAATAGCTGGTCTTGGCTCATGCTTCACAACTTTCTAAATCCTCTCACACAAGCTACAGCTGGCCTCAGTGAGCCCCAGACCCAGCACCAGCTGTAGGCAGCCTAGACTCACAGGTTGGCCTTGCCTGAGAATCTCCAAGCCTAGCACAAGTAGCAGCCATCTCAGATTGCTTTACTGCTCATGCAGGATGGCCCTGGGAAAAACACAGGTTGAGGCTGACCTTGGTCTGCACCACCTGGGAAACCCCAGGGCCAATGTACCCAGTGGACAGTTACAGATCACATTGGAGAACCACCACCCTGCCTCTGCACAGCTGATCCTCCATGGAGGGCAGAGGTTGGTGGTAAGTGGTCACAACCAATCCTTGCCACTGATTGGCCTGGGTAAATCCCTCCCAATGATCTGTCAACAGCAACCAAGGCTCAACTACAATAGGAGGGTGTACTCAGCCCACACAAAGGGCACATCTTGAGTACCCAGCCTGGGTGTTAGGGGAAACTGTGCCACTGGACCCTATAGGACACCTACTACATTAGGTCACACTACCAAGACATGAAGTCAAAGCAACTCTACCTAGTACACAGAAACAAACACAGGGAGGCTGCTAAAATGAGGAGACAAAGAAACATGGCCCAAATGAAAGAACAGATCAAAACTCCATAAAAACAGCTAAATGAAATGGAGATAAGCAATCTATCAGATGCAGAGTTCAAAACACTGCTTATAAGGATGCTCAAGGAACTTAGTGAGGACCTCGGCAGCATAAAAAAGATCCAGTCAAAAACAGAGGATACACTAATTTACAGGGAAACAACAGTAGAGTGGATGAAGCCAAGAATCAAATCAATGATTTGGAACATAAGGAAGTAAAAATTAACCAAACAGCACAACAAGAAGAAAAAAGAATCCAAAAAAAATGAGGATAGTGTAAGCAACCTCTGGGACAACTTCAAGAGATCCAACATTCACGTCTCACATAGGGGTGAGAGAAGTGTAATAGCAAGAAATTTGAAATCTATTTGAAAAAATAATGACAGAAAATTTCCCTAATTTGGTGAAGGAAAGAGACATGCAAGTCCAGGAAACACAGAGAGTCCCAAACAATATGGATGCAAACAGGCTTGCTCCAAGACACATATAATTAACATGCCAAAGGTTAAAGATAAAGAGAGAATCTTAAAGGCAGCAAAATAAAAAATAAAAATAAAAGCAGTTAGTTACCTACAGGGGAGTTCCTATAAGACTGGCAGTTGATTTCTCAAAAGAAACTTTGCAGGCTAGTAGAGATTGGCAAGAGATATTCAACATTACGTAAAGCAGGGACCTAGGGAGAAGACTGTTCTACCCAGCAAAGCTATCATTTAGAATCGAAGGGCAGATAAAGAGCTTCCCAGACAAGAAAAAACTAAGAGTTAATTATCACCAAACTGTTATTATATGAAGTGTTAAAGGGACTTATTTAAAAAAAAGAAGATAAAAACTCTGAACAACAAAATGACAAAAATACATTACCTATCAACAATTGAATCTAAAAACAAACTAAGCAAACAAGAACAGAGACAGAATCATGGATACGGAGAGAGCGGGCATGTGGGGGAATGGGTGAAGAGGTGAGGGGATTGAGAAGCACAGATAGGCAGTTACAGAATAGCCATGAGGGTATAAAGTGCAGTACAGGAAATGGACCAGCCAAAGAGCTTATACGCATGACCCATGGACATGAGCAATGGTGGTGGGACTGCCCGATGAAGTGAAGGGTGCTGGGTGGAGGGGGGCAACGGGGGGAAAATCAGGACAACTGTAATAGCATAATCAATAAAATGTAATAAAAAATTTAATAATTTACATTATCATTTTTCTTTAACCCAACAGAGAGCTAAGGTCTCAGGGTAATCACATGGCCTGAAAGCTAAAGTTGGACAGTCACCTCAAAGGAAACATGGGACAGACACTGGCTCATCTGTGGCAGCAGGTGGGAGGAAGAGATGGCAAGTACCTCATGGGCATTTAAGAAGAGATCAGCTAAAAGTTTTAAATAATTGCTAAAGGCCAAGTGTGGGCTAGAGTAAGAGAACAGGCTGCAGACACAAGGGGAATTCACACCCACTTGTGTGTGAAAGACCTGACCCAGGAAGGGAGGAGGGGTTGAGCAGCTGCCCCTGCAGGGAAGGCAGGAATTCTTGCCAGCCCTTCTCCCTAGTAAACAAAAGGCTTAAGTTGCTGAGGAAGGTCAGCAAACTGTCTTGGGCCCAGGGCCCTGCATGGAGGGTGCGGTATGAGGGTGGTGGAGAGGGAAGAGAGAAAAAATTAAAACCTACTACTTCTGGGGTAGGGGACAGGAAACCAACTGGGATCCACTACCTGAAAGATAGTGCTGGGAGAGGGGCAGGATCACTGAGAAGGGCTCATTCTTGAGACACAGGAACCCAGGGCCTACTTAAGCCCTGCTACCTGCGCTTGGCCCTGCTACCACCAGACTGGCCAGCACTAATTAACAAGCAAAAACAGTCTACTGATGGCTAAGGAACAAGAGTGTGGAGATAAACGTCTCAGATGTGGGAAGGCTGCAAGCAGAGGCTAGAGCAGAATCACAGACATATGCTCTGAAACCCCAGCAAGAACCAACTATATGCTGTCTCAAAGAGAAGTGCTTTAAATATAAAGCTACAAATCAGCTGAAAGTAAAAGGACAGAAAGGGATGTACCATGCCAATAGAGAGTAGGAGTATGCTGTGCATCTACATTAAAATCAGACAAAATAAGCATCAAGACAAGGAGTCTTTATCAGAGACAAAGAGTGACAGGCATGACGATGAAAGGATCAACACATCAGGCAGACAGAAAAGTTCTAAATGTATATGCAGCTGATAATAGAGCTTTCAAACACATGTAGCAAGAAGTGAGAAAACTCCAGGGAGAAAAAACCCACAGTCATGACTGAAGATTTCAACACACAGCTCCCAATGGCTGATAGAACAAGTAGACCAAACGTCGTTGCAGAAAGATCTGCGTGACCCTGCCAACCACCTGAACTTAACTGATATTTATAGAACACTGTCCCCCCAGACTGCAGAATGCACATATTTAAAATGGACATGGAGTGTTCACAAAGATAGAATATAGGGTGGACCATAAAACAAGCTTAAACAGATTTCAGAAGAATAAAATCCTACAGCTTATGTTATCTGACCACAACAGAATTAAATTAGAAATCAACAAACATAAGTCATGTAAAAGAGTTCCATACATTTGGAAATTAACTCACTTCTAAACAACCCATGGGTCAAAGAAGAAAGCACAACAGAAATTTTAAATATTTTAATTGAATGAAAACAAAAACACACATCACAATTTGTGGAATGCAGTTAAAACAGTCCTTAGAAAGAAATTGGCTTTTATATGCTTACATTAAAAAGAAGAAAGGCCTGACTCAATGGCCTAAAATTATACTACTTGGGAAACTAGCAAAAGAAGAGCAAATTGAAATCATTGTGAATAGGACAAAAATAAAGTTTTGAGCAGAAATCAATAAAATGGAAAAGAGACAAGTAACAGAGAAATCCAGTGAAACCAGCAGCTAGTTTAACTAAAAACTTCAATAAAAGGGATAACTTATAATTATTTTGGATCAATGAAATATGAGCAAAGACACAAATTGCGAATTTCAAGAATGAAAGAGGAACCCAGATATATATATATCTGTGGTCCACTTTGCACAGGGTGAGATCATTTGATGCAGAAAGAATAGTCTTTTCAATAAATGGTACTGAGAAAACCTCCATTTCATATCATATATAAAGATTAACTCAAAATAAATCAAAGACCTAACTGTCAGAGCTAAAATTGTAAAACTCTTAGAAGAAAACACTTGGGGAGCTTAGCTGTACCAACTGCTCGCCTTGGAAGGGAGGTGGGCAGAGTACCTTAGAAGAGGCCCGCATTTCAGACTTGAGTAGGGCTCAGTTAATGGGGTTTACAGGAATTCTAACGGGACAGGATATTGGGAAAATACACTAACATAAAACATGTTAAGAAAAACATGTTAAATCTGTCCTATGGCCTTTACATCTCCTTTACCCTTAGGGCTAGAACATTCTCTACCCTCTTCCCTTACTCTTTACCTCACTCCCTGCACTGATTCAGGTCTTAGCTCAAACACTACTCTCTCCAGAACCTTCCCTAGTCCCAAATATTAGGTTAGACACCTCCCCACCCCCATCATACACTTCACAGCACTGTGAGTTTCTTCATAACACTAACCATGCTTATATTGTGATTATTTGTCCAGTGTTAGTCTTCCCTATAGGTGACAAGCTCCACCAGGGCAGAGGCCCGATCTTTCTTCAACAGCTGTATACCCCATGCCCAAACCAGAGCCTGACACATGGTAAGTGCTAAATAAATGTGTGACTGAATGGATGGACTCCTGCCTTAGCCTACGCTCCCGCCACTTCCCCTGCCCAGGCTATACCTGTAACGCAGGGAATTAGAGGACTGGCCTTTAGGCCAGAGCAGCTGGCATCCCGCCCTCCCATCCGGGTCCCGAGGAAATAGGTAGAGAAGCAGAGAGTCACCTTGTTGTAGGCCAGGCTAAGGTACCTCAGCTCTGGGAAGGGTGGGGCCAGCGTCTGGTTCCTGGCCTTCAGTGACTTCACAGGAAGAATCTCGAATATGGGAGGAAGTGCACATACCTTGGGTGTCTTAGAAGGAAAAAAAAATCAAAGTGCCTTGATGATAAAGAAGTTAAAAGTTGCCAAGGGCCAAGAGGCCCTCCCTATGGCATGTGGTGGAAAGAACGGCCATTGCAGGGAGGCTTGGCCAAGAGATACATGTGGGGTCATAAAGGAAGATGTCTCCAAGGGCCCAGAGTTCTGGCTCCAAGTTCTCTGAGGTCACGTGTGAGCTAATTCTCCAGGACCCAAAGTTCCAGGTTCAAGTTCTCTGAGGCCAAAGGCTAATACAGCACTGGGGTAGACGTCAGAGGTTCTTTGTGCCCCATCTCCCACACTCTGTCGTACAGCAGCTTATCCTGAACTGCTGCTGTACAACCCTCCTTCTATACAGTCGAGCTAAAATTTCTCCAGAGGACAAAGGAGAAGTTGCTTGCATCCTTAAGGGGACTTTTGCTAGTGGGGAGATGGAGAAGAGTAACCCGAGCCTTAAATACCTGGTCTGATGGGTTAGCTCATGTCCCATCATCCCAGGACAGAACAGCTGCTACATCCTTACTTACTCCAGGCGGGCGGTGGGGCCTGAATGTGGCACAATGTGCGTCTGGGTAACTTGCAGGGTCATGGCCTCTCAGTACAACCCAGTTTGCCTCAGAGTCAACATGTTTGATCAACACAGGAAATTGAAATTGCTGGATTAACCGTGCCTAACTTCGTTCACTCACTGATTCCTTGAGTTAGATGGAACCACAGGAATTTAGACGTTGGGCTAATGACTAGGTTCAAATGAACTAGATTCTGCTCAAGCCCCACTGGCTAATGTGAAGTTGTATTGCATATTGGAAGAGAACAAACCAACATTAAGTTAGTGCATCGATCTTTGTGAGCTTGGGTAGTAAGTGTCTACATTGAGAGAAAAACCAGAACTCTGGGCTAACAAAAATAAAGTGTCTAAGCCAGTGGCACCAAGGATTAGACCCTGGATGGTGGTATATTTGCCAAGGATCACTCACTTTGGGGGGCTCTTGTTAGGAGCTAATGAAATGCATCTCCTGGTGGCAGCCTCACTTCAGTGCCAGCTTGGTCACTTGCGGCAGCAGCCTCAACCTGCTGAGCAGCAGCCGAGCACAGGGAAAGCCAGCCTGTGGTCTGCGTGAGCTCAGGGACCTGCCTGTCCAGCCCACCACTTGCATCCCATAGGCCAGCACAGTGCCCAGCATGTGACAGGTACTCGGGAAGTATTTGTTCGGTGAATCGGCTTATTCCATGTGATATGTATTAATGTCTCTCATGGCCCCGTTAGCTTATTTTTGTTTATTAAAATTAATGTTCTAACTCAAGGACACAAACATAAACGGTTCCTACCTCTGAGGTTGAAAATCCAGGGTATGGTGAAAACACAACCTCTGAAACAAAAAAGAAACAAAACAAGAGGTTGGTGAGAGGATAGAGTGACTCTAGAGAGGCCAGAGTCTGGGTCTGTCACCCACTGTGTCCAGCAGGGTGCCTCCTACAAGGGGGTCCTCACTGGGCGTCAGCTCCAATGCTAACTGGAAAGAGGACCTGGCTGTGACATCTGTCAGGTAATAAGCCCATTGCCTCAAAATAAAATCCAAACTCCTCGTCAAGGCCTCTGAGGTCCTGTTTGACCTGGCCCCTGCCTCCTTTTCCAATCTTATCTCATGCTTCCCTTTGCCCCTCGCTTACTATATCTCAGCCATACTTCAACATGTAAGCTCTTTCTAGCCTCAGAACTACTGGGCAGTCAGTATTGATCAGAAGGCAAACCAATGCGTGTTAGAAGAGAGAAATGTAGATAAAAGATATTCTGTCAGAGAATCTGAAAGTACTGTTTGTTATATCAGTGGACACAGAACGTGTTAAGGCAGTGAATTCAGGAGAAAGACTAAGAGTAATCAGCAGCCCAGCAGTAAGGCAGAGGCTGCAGAGTGATTTTATTCTTGGGACAATCAGAATGAGATGAGCCAATAAACAGCTGAGTTCAGCCTAATAAATCAGAGCGTTGGCTGGGATTGCATCTTGTGCAGGCACTGCTCACCTCTGCTCCAGCGAACGAGACCCCTTCCACATGTTAATGATGTTTACTGAAAAAGGTTACATGCAATGAAGTAAACAATAGTATGGGTGGAACACCACAGGTAGAGGGGCTGGAGAGGAGTTTGGGAAAGGTTTGTGCAAGAAGGATGGGCCATGGCTGCAGGTGAGGGTGCTGAGGAGCGATCATCTGGGGAGGCAGAGAGCGCCCCGCATCTAGAAAGACGAGCTCGTGCCCGAGTGCATGTGCCGCCCTTCCCCACCAGAAGCAGCCCCGGGGATCAGAACCTGCGGCCTAAGGTTCCGAGTGGGGACTGTTCAACAAAAAGATGGGCAATTGAGAATCTCCTAATATTTCAGGAAAATTAACACTATGAAACAAAGTCATTAAATATGAAAAATAGAAGAACTAGCATCTGAATAAAAACCACAACAGAGTTTAGCTAACAAAAAGAATAAAAACTTTAAAATAGAATAATTGTGTCCTCTGACAAATTCAAAAGCTATTTCATTCCTAAAACAAAAGAGGAAAGAGAAGCTATTAACAATTTTGTGGATTTAAAATATGATAATCAAGTAAAAGACAATAAATGTGCTGGACGAATGAACAGACCCAGGTGAAGAGCTAATTCACATAACGGAAGACTGAGCTGAGACGCTCTCTCAGAGTACAGTGTGAAAGGCAGAGGAATATAAAGTGTAACAGAAAAGAGGACCAGAGGGTAGATCCACGGGATGGAATTTTAGGTGGAGATGACAAAGATCATGGGAAGGGGAAAACAAAATTTCCCCAGGATGAAGAAAACCACATGCCTTTGATTGAAAAAAACTTTAAAGTAACTCACAGGATAAACAGAGAGAGGTACATGTAGATGCGTCTTAGTAAAATTTGCAGAGGATAAAGGGGACATATTAAGTTCCAGAGAACAAACATTGGTTTCCTATAGAGAGGCAGACTTCTCATTGGCAACAACAGATCTAGTGGGCAATGGAAAAATATTGTCAAAATTTTAAGGGAAAATTATTTTAAAACCAGAATTCTCTATTCAACCAAACTAGCATTCAAGTACAACAAAATAAAGGTGATATTGGATATTTTAGAAACGCAGAAAAATCTACTGTTTGTAAATGAAAAGCAACGCACAAAAGGAA
The DNA here is from genome assembly GCA_028533065.1 of Trachops cirrhosus. Taxonomy (NCBI): domain Eukaryota; kingdom Metazoa; phylum Chordata; class Mammalia; order Chiroptera; family Phyllostomidae; genus Trachops; species Trachops cirrhosus. The sequence continues at coordinate 41,924,206 of CM052543.1, forward strand.
ACTATCTTTGTGACTCTGAGCAAGTCAGTCACTTCTTAAACAAGAACCTGAAAGCATGACTCATAAGTTATAAACCCAAAGGCCTTAAACATAAGGTAAAATTGGGTAGATTTCTTGTCACGGGATCAACGGTATGGTATCCCTGCCCAGTTCATATGTTGAAGCCCTGACCCCAGTATCTCAGAATGTGACTGTATTTGGAGATGGAGCCTTTAAAGAGTTAATTAAGGTTAAAGGAGGTCATTAGGATAGGCAAGGCCCAAATCCAATATGAATGGTCTTCCTATAAAAAAGAGGAGACCAGGACACAGACAATACAGACAGAAGGATGACCGTGTGAGGGCAAAGAAAGAACGTGGCCATCCATATGCCAAGGAGAGAGACCTCAGAGGAAACCAAAGCTGATGACACCTTGATCTTAGACTTCTGGCCTCCAGAACTGGGAGAATATAAATTTCTGTCCATTAAGCCAAACCTGTTGTTGTTCAAGAGTCAACTGTAAATGAATTTCAAATCAGGCAAAACTCAGTTACGGTGATAGTGGTCAGAATGGGGGTTATTTGTGGAGGCACTGATCGGGAGGGGACCGCACGGGCTGCTGGAACAGTTCTCCATTGTAATGTGAGTGAGCCATGGTCCAAATAGTGTAGATATGCAAAAGTTCAGGTTATACACAACATTTCTACATTTTACTCTATGTAAGTTGTTTCTAGAAATAGATGTTGAGAAGAACCCAGAGTGGTAATGGCACAGTAGTAGAAAACTAGACCAGTGGAGCAGAATACGTAATACATAATAAAGGTGACATTTCTTTGCTTTTCTGCCTCTGGATGTGGCCATCTGGCTGTGATTCTTGGCACTGTGGTGGCCGTCTTGAGACCTCAATGGGAACCAGCCTACAAGGACAAGCAAGCAGGTCAAGGACAGCAGAAGAAATGATGGAAATAACATGAGTGCACCCAGAATTAACCATCTCTGGGAAGTTGTACCTCTGAGTTTCTTAAGATTTTTTAAAATCACCTTTTAATTAGATTTTAAAAGCATCTTAACTGAGAACTAGTTAGGAAGCCACTGAAATAATTCATGTGAGAGCTCCACCTCCCCAGGCCCAAGAGCTTAAGTGCAGCAGCCCCCCAGGGAGCCGCTGACTTTCAGAACAAACTCTCAGAAGGGTCCTCCCACCACGGGGCTAGTCTCTGGAGCAAGGGGCACCGCTCACCCGTCCGGTCATCATCCTTTTTCACGGGCAGTACAGTATAATCCGGTTGCTCATCTGAGGCCTCAAACATCCACGCCTTGGGCTGTAGCATGGATTGGGGCCCTTTCCGAGGACTCCGCCGGCTTTCAACCCAATCCCCCGACCTGTCGTGGAGCTGAACCTGCTGTAGGTACGGGATCCGGAAAATCCTGTTTTGGTCCAGGCTTAACTTCTTCAGTCTTCAATTAAGGAAAGGGAATACAGAATCACAGCAATAATTGTACCTCGGGGACACTTACCAGGCAACTTTAGGGAAGGAACATGGAATCGGTCTTAGACACTCACCCCTCTTGTGTGACCTTGAGCCAGTGACCTATCCCCTCCGGGCCCCAATACCCCTATGTCTAAAATGGGGATAATATCTATTAACCTTTCAAGGTTCTTGTGAAGATTAAATGAGGCAATGTAAATGGCTTGACACAAAGTAGTGTTCAGTAAATGGTAGCTGAAGCCAAAGTAAATTTTCCAGGGATCTAAAGCTTAACCACTTAAGTGACAGTGTTTTTGTTATTTCAACCAAAAACTTAGTTAAACTTATCTTTCTGACTCTTTTTCTTTTTTTTCTCTCCTCTCTCAGGGTCAGGATCCTGTCTCTGGTAGTATCTCCTTCTATCCTGACTTTCTCTTTGCAGCTTCTAATCCGGTCACATGATCAGAACTGTCCTTACTAATGCCCTCCCTACTTTTATGGCAGAGCTAAAGCTCAGAAAGGGGTAATGACTTACCCATGGCCACGCAGCAGAGATAAGTGGGGGAGCTGGAATCTAAACTCAGGCCTTTTGGCTTCCAGAGCAGCACTCAGGGTGTGAGCTAGGCTGGGGGTTATAGAGGGCCCTGCAGAGTAGGGCTTGTGGTTTTACCTGCTGAGCCCAGCCAGGCTGGCAAAGCAGTTGGGATTGGAGAGTTTGTTGTCATCCAGCATCAGTGTCTCCAGTGCTGGGAACCTCGGGATGTACCTCTTGCTTGTCAGTGATGTTATAGATGCATCCCTGTGAGTGCAAAGATCTTGGTTAGTGAGCAAGGGCAGGGGACAAACCCCACCATGCCCAGGAAGAAGTAGAGGACAAGAAATCAGTCAATAAGTCTGATCAGCTTGGACACTTCTCTAGTGGCCAAGAAGGGTCATTTAGAGAAGGACCAGAATATGTAGCTCTCTCCCCCAACCCTATTCATACACACAGCCTTCTGTACAGAGAAAAGTTCCACACATTCGCAAATGGGCTCTGTGAGATGGGTTGGGGCAGAATGGGGGTGGGGCAACTGTAGTGCTCATGGAAGATATCAGAGTGAATGAGGCATGACCAAGTTGGGGGAAGCATCCTGCAGGGAGAACACTGCCTATTTTAGGGCCAGGGCAGACAGCTGGGTAGGCTGTATCACCCCAAGGATGATCACTCTGAGAGCACCAGCAGATGATGCCCTTGGCATGGACCACAGCTTTGCCACCAAGTGGGCGGGGTAAGGCAGGCTGGCTGCAGTGAGGCTAGAGTGACTTCATAAAATGCACACATCAGTAAAAACATTGAGAAGTCTCGCTTTTTAAAAAAATATATTTTATTGATTATGCTATTACAGTTGTCCCATTTTCCCCCCTTCATTCCCCTCCGCCCTGCACACCTTCTCCCACCCACATTCCCCCTTTAGTTCATGTCCATGGGTCATACATGTAAGTTCTTTGGCTTCTTAAACTCTTTGAGGACTCCCAGAAATACCCAAGAGCAGGATTCACTAGGCTGAGGTCCTGAGTCACGCAGATGGCACTGGAGGCAGTGGCATTTTAGGTACTACCATTGCTGTGACCTCATTTTTGTCCCCAGGTGCATGAGGCCTAGGTAATTCTTCTTAGGTACATACAGGCAGATGACTCAAATTGTGTTTTCATTCCAACTCCTCCACACACCCAAATAAACACACACACAGACATTTAGTCACAAATGCATTTACAGGGTCCAGCAGTAGTAAGGCCTGCTTCAGTGTGGTTGGTAGGATAATAATACGGGTGTAATAATTTATAGTCTTAATTTGAACATTTCACCTCAAATGCCATATGGTGTGCTTGAGTGTGATATTGTTATGTTACAGAATTACATACTTATGATTTTGTAATAAGACATTTTGTAATAAAGAGGGGGCGTTCTCTGTGCTGGGCCCTGTATACACACATAAACCACAAACAGCAAGAGGAAAAGAAAGAAACATTTCTTTGGCGCTTACTGCATTCCTGGCACCGTGTTAGGTGTCATCGCAGAACAGCACGACGGAGGACAGGTGTCACCTCCTTTCCAGGCGAGGAAACTCAAACTCTGAGGGACTTGCTGAAGTCCCACAGCTAAAAAGTGGTGGGGCTCAAACTTGACTTGAAACCCCAGGCCCTGTCCTGGAGCATCCGCCTCTCACATCACATCTTCAAGCCCCATGTGGATTAAAGGGTGGGGAGCTGGAAGGGTAGCTGTTCCCTGGGCCAGGAGAGCTTGATGAAGATAGGCAGGGAGTGCAAAAGTGGAAAAGGATTCTAATAGTGTACTTAGAATCAGGCATATCTCAAAGGTGAATTTAGAGAGGGTGCAGTAGTCATACACTCACCCATTCATACAAATTTCTTTAACAGACATTTATGGAGCTGGGTACTGGGAATACAAAGAGAAAAAGAATGCAAGACACTTACAGTCTTGTGGAGGAGGTGGGCACACTGCACCCGGTGGGTGTAAAGCTTGTGGGAGCCACCCACGCTGGTGAGAAGGACCCTGGGAAGGTGATGTTTAAGCAAACCATGAAGAATGGAGAGGGAATACACTGTGCCTTTCACCACAGTGAGAGAGGGAGAAGAGTGATGTCTTTGTGGCTGAACTGAAATACATTTGGAAGCTCCGGACAGTCATGTTTCCTACCACGGGGCCCAGAGAGATGCAGGAGCTCACCTGTACAGGAAAACAAGGTGAGTCACAGAGAGGAGCAGGTGCGAGAGCTGAGAGGCAGAAGTTCCTGGCTCCTCCAGATGCCTAGGACACGTCCCGAAGCATGGCTGTGAGATTCCAGTATTCTAGTTACAACTGCGGCAGTTCTGACCTCAAAGGGAAGCTCAGACAGGGCCCTGGCAGTACAAAGGGGAATAGGCGTGACGTCCGAATACCAGAGACACTCAACAGAGAAGGAGAGAAGCCTTTGTTCATGGTATTCCAAGGTCACAGATGACTCTTTTTTTCTTCCTGAAAGGACCAATTTTCATACACTGAATTTTTAGTTTCTACCTGAGAGCACTTACAGGTGGGTACACAGCAGCTCTGTTGATTTATAATTAGTTGGCTAACCTTTATAATATTCCAGTGAAATATGGAACAACTAAGATATAAGGCTTCAGAAAACCCCTCTTATACCCCATAATGGAGAAGAAGCTGGCTCTGTCCTGTCTCTGTGACAAGTTACAGTGCTTTGCCTTCTTAAAATTTTCACCCTAATTATAACACAGAAAAGTTTGATTCTGTCTCTAAAACAGAGGTCTTAAAATACAGGGACAGTCAACAGGTGAGTGAGGAGAACAAGATGCAAGACTTCAGAGGAAAGTGTCAGGCTCTCCCACTAAGCCCTTCCCATGGCAAACGTAGGAGAAGAGCTCTTTGGAGTGGCAGGGGTCTGTTAGTAGGGGACAGGCCTAGGTTTCCAGCTGTACCGAGTGGTGCTATTTTTTCTTATACCTTCTGTTGGCCAAAGGAATTATTACCATTTAAAATCTGATGGATTTAACTTATTTAGAAGCTCGGAAAATTCCCCTGGGGTTGAATTCAGGAATGGGACATTCGAGTGTCATTGTAGATTAAACATGGGAATGGGGATCAGGGGCCCTGGGCTCTGATTCTGGGGCTGCTGCTGCTTTGCTTGCGATCGGTTCCAGCAGGCATTGAGCATCTCTGGGCCTGGTCAGTTCCTTTATCTCTATGGTGAAAGGGGGTTTCTTTTATTTTACATTGTAAGACTTTCGCTAAAAATATTGCTCAACAGACTGAACCAAGGGCTGCAGCAAATAAGATAAAATTTAGCAAGCTCTAAGGGCTGTTCAAATGTCAGATCAGCATCTGTGATAAGATACAGAAAACCCACCAGGCCAAACACAGGATGGGGGAGACATCGATTAACAGTTGGCTGGTGAAAAAGGACTTACGATGCGGCTGCTAAAAAGCTAGTGCTCCTTTAGTAGTGTTAGGAACACAGTGGTGAGAGAAAAGGAGGTAACAATCCCTCTCTGCTCCATGCTGCTCAAGGCAAAGAGAGCCAACGTGTGTGGTTCAGGGGAAAAGGGGAAGAGGCCTAGTGGGAGAGCTCTAGTGTCAGCTGTCAGTCAAAACAAGTATGAGAGCCCTCTGAAGATGGCGTAGGCCAAATATGATTCCTCTCGCTCAGCCAGGCGGAGAGAATAGTGTGATCTATCCAGAAATGGGGGTTCAGAGGTATATCATGAAATGGAAAAAGGTGAAGAGCAGGGATGGAGAAGTAGGCAGGGCCAGTTCATGAACAGCCTCGCGGTCAATGTTAATGGGAGTTGAGCTTTAGCACACTGAGGAGCTGCTAAAGGACTTTAAGAAGGGAGGTGGCAGAACGACATGTGTATTTCTGAAACACCACATTGGCTGATGGCAAGGAGGATGAGTTGGGAGGGAAGAAACTGGAGATTGAGACCAAACACGGGGATAATAGAAATGGGCAAGTTTGAGAAAAAATTAAGAAGTACAATTCAGAGCATCTGATAACTGAATGGATATATGAGGTAAGAGAGGGAAGAATTCAGGCCTAAGCCCACGTTGCTAGCCTGGACAACAGCACATTGGATGGAGGGCAGTGCCCCCCAACTGAAGCCCACGTGGCATGGGCACGTGTGTGGTGAGCTTGGTACGACATGCAGGATATATGGGTTTATAGCTCAGCAGACAGAAGTGAGGCTGTGGAGTCAATTCATGGCCCTCTCCCCTCCCCTGACTGAGGGCTAGTCGGGGGGGCCCCTGGCCAGAGGAATGTGTGTTGTTTTGGGAATGGATTGTAATTCCCTCCTTATCTCCTTCTGGGAGTGGCTTCCTATCCTGTGACTGCTCCTTGACCTTTTCCATCTGCACATACACACTGATGTCATGTAGCTCCGGGCCACATGTAGGTTTGTGCAACCTGGACCTGTGCTGCCTTTGTCCAGAACCCTGTATAAGGAGCCTCAGACTGGAAGGGGTTCGGTCTCTCGGCCCCACCGCCGCCATGGGTGCGCTCCCCTGTAATGTGAGTAGTAAGCGGCGTGTCCGCAGCTGCTAGTCCTCCAGGTGTTTTCAGAATATCATGAACACGTAAGCAGCTCCCTGACTTGGGGGTCCTGTACTACAGAGGCAGATTTTGGACAAGATGAAACCACTAAGAAAGAGTATAAAGGTGAAGAAAAACATCAGGCTGAAAGAGGACAACTGAGGATTGCCAACATTTAAGAGGTTGGTAGAGGAAGAGGAAATCACAGAGCATACTGAATGTGGACAGACAAGTGGGAAGAAACAGGCAATAATATTTGTCTGGAGCCTCCCAGTCTTCAAAGCACAATTATTTCAATTGATAGTCTGATGAAAGTAGGAGTGCATTTATTCTCCCCATCTTATATGTAAGGAAACAGGACTATAGAGTAGTGGAGACTTGCCTCACTTTATGTAATAAAGTCTATTCCGGTTGAAAACAACTGGAGATACAACCTCCAGTTGAAAACAACTGGAATAACGAATAAAATAAAAGAAAAAATGTCTATCATTTAAAAACATGTTGGAGATGTGAAGAATAAGGGAGTATTATGCCAAAACCTGAAAATCCAGAGACGGGAACTGAGCACAAGAAGGCACTCTTGCCTGAGGACATTTGCTTGCTGAAATAGAAGGAGGGCCCTGTAACTGGAGACCCCTGTATGAGCCTGGGACCCTAAGAGATATGCCCCGGGAGAGCGTGCACCAGAACGGCACCCATTTCCTCACCCCAGAGCCAGGGGAAGATGGCCTGGGAGCGGACAGCCAAGGGGAGCGGGAAGGGCAGACTGGTACTCTCACAAAACCAGCCCAACTGTGTATCGTCAGAGTGACTCAGAAAATATCCCGCTAGTTCAGTTTAAATTGGTTCCATACTGAGTACCCCTAGGAACCTGGCCAAAATAAATGGAAAATTTCATGGTACTGCAGACTAAATAAAGTGGGCCAACTCTCCCGAGTATAGATTAGAAAGTACGGAATACACACACACACACACACACACACACACACACACACACAATCTTCTTTAAGGCATCTGGGAACTAACCAGCTGTGAAAAATTGCAACGGGTGGAGGGAGTCAATATTTGGCAGAAGGGATGCAAAGGGGTTCATGTAATATTTGGGGGCATTTTTCCACTAGAGCTGTGTGGAGAGAGGCTGAGAAAGCCTCACAACCAGAATGAAGGCTCTATGAATTAACGATGAAAATGAGAGCAGCTCCTCTTACCAGTGTACCTAACGATCTACTTGCAGCATTTTTGTTTCTCATCCTTCCACACTGAGCTCTTCTGAGTTAGCGGTCTTACTTTGCTAAGGAGGAATACTTTGACAAAGGTCACGAGAATATGTAGTTCCACTTAACTGGAGGTTGAGTTTGCTACTGGCCACTTGGGTTCCTTGTCCCACTGAAGCAATCGGCGAGAAAAGAGAGGTTTACCATTTTACCATTTTGGCTGGGTGACTGATACTGATTATCGACAGTAGATAGGATTGCTATTATACCTTGAGGGCAGAAAGGAATGTGTTTGGAATCCTGAGGATTATCTGGTATTCTTGTCAGAAGGGTTGGGTTTAGTTATCAAAGTTAATGGAATTTATGCAAGATAAGAGTTCTAGAGAGGGATGGTGATGCTGGTTGCACAGCAATGGGAATGTACTGAAGCCACTGACATGTGCACTTAAAAACAGTTAAGATGAGAAGGCTTCTGATAGGGAAAGGAGGAAGGTCTGAGACCTTTGAAATATATACAGAATCTGCATAAGAAGAGAATGAATGCAATGGTGATCTCTGGAGTCAGATGGGCTTCATTCAAATCCAGGCTCTGCCGCTCACTAGGTTTGTAACCCTGGGAGAGTTATTTAACCTAGCTGCGTTTCAATTTCCTTGTTCATAAGATAGGGATAATAACAGGACAGCTACCTTGTAGGGTTGTTGCAAGGATTAAATGACCTAGTATGTGTTAAGTGCTGGGAACAGTGTCTGGCACACAGTAAGCACTACATAAGTGCTATTATTATTAAGAGTGGAAGAACCAGTACATTGTGACCAGAAGGCATGGCCTCAGCAAATGTGCAGAATGGGAATATTCAAAGTTTATTTAGAGGGTTCAGGAAGAATAGTCTGGCTAGAGAAATATCCACAATTTATCAGTCACCCATCAGAGGCAGGTAAAGCAACTTGCCTCTCCTAATAGCACAGAGGAGTGGCGGAGACGCATCTGAGGCCTCCCTATCCTCCAGGACCCTGCTCCCACGGTTGCCGTTACTGGGAGCTTCGGTAGATTGCATTCTCTGGCTTTGAGCACTCACAGCCTGTCTTCGCAGCACTTCTGAACTGCTCTGGACTGTTTCCTGGGGCACTTATACCCGGCGAAGGTTTACGAGGGAACACATGGGATGGACTCTGGGAAGTATAACTCACTGCTCTGTGACAGCCAGACTCAGTGGCAGGGAGGTGAGCCCATTGCCTGTGAGAAGCAGGACACGGAGGCGTGGCAGAATCCCCAGGTCACAGATGGCCTCCGCAGTCAGGTTGTTGAAGGAAAGGTCCAGGAACTATGGTGTGAAGATATTGTAAAAGATGGAGGAACATAAGTACTATGCATGACAATGATTTTTATGTATGAGGTGGGAGTACTTTTTTTTTATCTTTTGGGTGGCCAATCCCCTACAGGCTAAAACAATCCCGGCGCTCTGTACTAACATTTAAGGTCTACTAGAGTCAGTTCCCAACCTATTTGCCAGCCTAAGCTCCTATCACAAACCTTTATTTATCCTTTAGTGCTGGTCAAAGTGACTCTTCCCCATTCCTTGCCTCACCTCACCTACAGATCTTTGCTTGAGTTGTTCATTCAACCAGGAATGCCTTTCTCCATGTATCTCAATCTAAGCCCCCAAAGACCAGCTCAAAAGCTGCCTCCTAACAAAACCTTTCCAATTTTCCAGCTAGATGGAATCTCTCCTTTGTCTTTGAGTGCTTTTTCTAGACTGCTCTGGAGGGTCTTTCTTACAGTAAGCCAGTTATCTGCAATAGCTGGATACATGTCTGAGGAGTAAGGACTGTGGTACATGGATGTGCCTAGCAGAGTCCTGGTACACAGTGGTGGACTAGACCATCAACTCTCTGAGGTCAAGGGCCATGCCACTATATCTCTGTATCCTTGTAGCCTAGCTTAGGACCTGGCACCAAGTAGGTGCACATAAACAATCAGCTGAAATGAACTGGCTTATGAGGATAATGACCCAATCTGTCTCCCCATCACCAACCACCTTCTATCAGATAGTTGACTGGGGTTAGAAGACAGTCAGGAAACTGAGTTTTTCTCTACAAAGAAAAAGACAATGGGGTAAAGGATATGGGAACAGCCTTTGTTTACTCTCTTTTGCGCCTCTCTAAACATTCACTTTAGCTCTTATGTACAAGTCTGCTCCCTTCCACCTACACACATCCGTAGTAGCCCACTGAATGGGGCCAGGTTCAGCATCTTATGCAGCTGGTGCAGGAGCCAGGTATTTGGTCCGCCACTGAAGAATGTTACGAAGTCAGACATCTACAACTGACTGCAGGTCACTGTCAGGGGACGGCTGGGTTGGTCTGACTCCACTGTGGTAAGGAGTTGCTGGGCTATGTAGACCTGGGTTTATGTCCTGGCTAACTGTGTGATCTTAGGCAAATCATCTCACCTGAGCTTCCTTATCTGTAAAGTGGAAATATGAATGGGCTCATATGAGAAATTCCCTAGGTAACGCCTTTACCGTGGAGTCTAGTACACAGCAAATGCTTAGTTGATGTTGACTGTCATCATCATTACCATCCCTTCCTTCGAGGCCCCTCTACACTAAAGGTTTACTTTGAACCGGTTCCTGCCCTCTGCAAGTTCACCACCTAGTCTCGCAGCTACATACATACATGTCTGCTAAGTAGCAATGCTGCTGGGATAGATACCAAGCACAGACCAACGGAGGCACAAAGGAAGGCATGGTCAGCTCTACCAGGGGTCCACACAAGCTTCACAGAGCAGCTATCCTCAGAGACTAGTCTGTATTCACCAAATTGTTAAGAGCAAAAAAACCAAAAACCAAAAAAAACCCATGCAGTGCAGCAAGTAGTATGTATAGAAGCCAGAAGGCAGGAGGCAGTTTTGCTTGTTCTGATAACTATAAATGGTCTGGCTATAATTAGAATCCATGTTACTGAGAGAGCTTGATAAGACCGGATAGGCTGTGAGAGGTGCCAAGCACCTAATGAGCGCCAAGTTCGTGCTGCCAGCAGCAAATTTCAAGGTTTGAGAGTTCACACAAAAGGGTGATCCCGCTTGGCAGGGGCAAAGAGAGAAGCAAGCCTTCAAGGAGGAAGACCTGGAAAGCTGGCTTGGACAAGGACAGGTAAAGGTGGGGAAAATTCTCTCCCCGGGGAAAGCAAATTTGGACCCAACATTAAACAGCTAAAGCTAAATGTGGGCAGTCAATAGACAATGGATTCTACATCCTTAAGGTCTCTTATACCAGCTCCCTCCAACTGTTTTTCATATGGCAGCTACAGTGAATTTTTTTTACAGTACGGTTCTGACCCTATTACTCCTCAGTTCCAAACCCTTCAACGGATCCCTATTGTCCACAGGATAAGGCTCAAACACCTTAGCAAGACTTCCTAGGTTCTCCATGGCTTCTCTTCTGCCACCTCTCCAGGCTCATCTATCTACACTCTGCTGTACCTCACTATCCACACCGACCATCCTGAGCTGTTTCACCACTGTTTGAGCTCAGGAGTTGGCAAACTAAGGTCTGTGAGCCAAATCCAAGCTACTTCCTATTTTGTTTGACCTGTGAGCAAAGAATAATTTTTATATTTTTAAATGGTTGGAAAAAATCAAAAGAAGAATAATATTGTATGAAAATTATGTGAAATTAAAGTTTCCACATCATAAAGTTTCACTGGAACACAGCCGTGCTCATTGTTTATGTGTCGTCTATGGCTGCTCTTCTCCCACGACAGCGGAGTTGACGAGGAGTTGACTGGGTATGACCACATGGACCGCAAAGCCTAACATATTCATGGTCTGGCCTCCTACAGAAGCAGTTTGCTGACCCCTATTCTAGCTGCTTTAGCTATTTAATGTTGGGCCCAAATTTGCTTTCCATAGAATTAAGGGCAGCTCAAAGAAATGAATAGTTTTAGAATCACAGATCACAGAATTTCACAGCTGGCTCAGAATTCACAGAGGGGAAACTTAAGTCCCAGAGACAATGTGTTATTTGGCTGAGGAGGTGTGCCCAAGTAGTGGTAGGACCAAGACTAGAAATAAGTTCTCCTGACTCTCAGGGCAGGGCTCCCGCTGACCCCTTTTCAGACCTGGTTGCAGAGAAACACATCATGGCAAAATTAAGTTTGTCTACATTGACTCCTAAAGAATCCACTTTGGATGGCAGCCTTTCTGGCAAACAAGGGCAGAAGATTCCTAACCTGGCTACTGCATCTGCTGAGTCACATCAAAATTTTATCACAAATCAAAATATTCATTACCATGAGCTGCAAATTCAGGACATTTGACAGGTTTATTCTTTTTCTTAGAGAGCCCTTGCAGATCAGAGAGATGAAAACAAAAGATTAGCCAAGAGGTTTGGTCTTATTTATATTCTACATTATGACTTTGGTCTGTTCTTTCTCTCTCTCTCTTTCTTCTCACCCAAGAGCTTTTTTTCCATTGCTTTTAGAGAGAGAAGAAGGGAGAGAGGAAAGGGAGAGAGAGAAACTTTGATGCAACAGAGAAACACTGATTGGTTGTCTCTCATATGTGATCTCACCCAGGGCTGGGGATGGAGAGTCGAGAATAGAACCTGCAACCTCAGCATGTGTGCTGACCAGGAATCAAACCCACAGCCTTTTGGTTATGGGACGGTGCTCTGACCGACTAAGCCACACTGGCCAGGGCTGGTCTGCTCTGTTACGTACATAAATTCCCTTGGGTGAGGCTGGGTCTGCTGGGTAAATACTATTCATCAGAAGCTATCAAACTATGAAGTAGGACATCTAAGAAGTCAATTATGATCAATCAATCTAGTTAGCTGTGGGGTCAGAGCCTATAGTCAGGTCCCCTCCCCACAGCCCACTGGCACTTGAAATAGGGGTTTGAAATAGTAGGTGTAAGGATGACACAAAGGAGTTCAATAACTACTTTTTAAAAAGTAAAATAATGAACAAATGGAAGGTCATAAAAAGCTCCCAGGCTTGTAGGTCAGGGTAATGACTCCCTGTATCTCTAGAACATCTGGAACCTATTTCCCACTATCTATACCAAAATCTAGTATAAAATGTTTTAACACAACACAAAATTGCATCAGTTGTTATAAGTTTACTCTCTCTGTTTTATTGGACTTTTAGGAGTTATGCTTCCTAGACAAGGCTGAGGACCACTCCTGTTCCAAATCATAGAAATCCTTATCCTCAATATAACTTGAAAACACAGAGAGAAGGTCCATTACATTCAGTATAGCATGCTTTAAGAACGCAAGGATAGCCCTGGCCAGAGTGGCTCAGATGGTTGGAGCGTCACCTCATAGACCGAAAGGTTGTGGATTCAATTTCTGGTCAGGGCACATGCCTGGGTCATGGGTTCGGTCCCTGGTTGGGGCATGTGCGAGAGGCAACTGATCGATATTTCTCTCCCTCCCTCCCTCTCTCCCTCCCCCTCTCTAACCATAGTCTCAAGTGAGGACGTAAAAACATTTTTTAAAAATACAAAGATATATAATCCATTATAGGTGGATTGCCTTCCCAAGCAAAATTTTTTTTCTTTTCAGTGTTTATCCAAGGATATATTTTATTGATTTGAGAGAGGAAGGATGGAAGGAAGGAAGAGAGAGGAAGGAAGGAGGGGGAGCGGGGTAGGGGGAGGGGAGGAGAAAGAGAGGGAGAGGGGAACATCGATGAGAGACAGAAACATCCATTGTTGGTCTTCTTGTGTGCACCCTGACCAGAGATTGAACCCACAACCTAGGTATGTGTACTGACCAGGAATCGAACTCACAACATTTTGGTGTACGGGGCAATACTACAATGGAGCCACCTGGCCAGGGTCCAAGCAAGCAGTTAAAACTTCTTAAAACTTTAGCATATAAAGGACATCAAGTTTTAAAAAAATTAACTCTGTATAAGGTCTCTCTGTCTCTCTCTCTCTCTCTCTCTCTCTCTCTGCCAAGACCAGATTAAGTGGGACTTTTGTGAAGAATGGCTGACTACTGATGTTTGCAGATTAAATAATTTAAGTTACCAACTCTTTGGGGTCAAGCCCAAGGTTTGAATCAAAAATGCTTCTGCTGTAAGGCCCACGTGTGGGGAAGAGACTGCTCAGCAAGGGAGCCTGGCCCAGCGCCCAGACCCATGCCTGGCTCCAGCTCTGTTGTCCTCCACTCTCCAAGTACACAGTGACTCCCCGGTAGTGACAAAAGCTCTGTTTCTTTGGGAAAAGTGGCATTAAAGTTTTCGTGCAAGTTGAAGAGACAGATAACTTGAAGTACAAGAGCTGTGTACAAAATGCATGACTATGGGAAACTTAATTTAGGAGAAAGCCAAGAATGCAAACTAATTTTTCTATATTTTCGAATCTGGGGTTTAGAGAGCAGACGCAGATGTTCAAATGTCAAGCGTCTGCTGTAGCACTCACAGGAGTCCTATTTTATTTCAAACTCATCTCTGGGCCTATGGACTAGGCCTATATAGCCTGCTTCATGCAAGCCCGATGCAACCAATCTGGCTCATTCAGACCAGGATGGGTCCCTGGAACCAGTCCACAATGCCTCTAGTTCAGGTGGTCCAATCTGCTGTACCTAGCACTTAACTCCCACTTGGTCCAGATCTCCCCTCAAGCTCTCCTTCCTTTAATACTCTGTTTAAATTCACTTTTCTGCGTAGACCCTTTGGACATGAACTTTGGCATTTTTTTTTCCCCAGGACCACACACTATTAAGACAAAAGCCCCTCTTTTAGGCCCTCTTTGCCAGGGCTAGCTGGACCCCATAAAGCATGACTGACCCTAACTGTTTTGTGAGCCTTTATCCTCAGGACTGGAAAATTACTGGAAGTGCCCTGAAGGCACAGAGGCTCCGGGAACTTACGAAACAGGACATGCCAGGAACAGGGCACGCCAGACCGCAAGGATGGGACCCTGAGCCCAAAGATAACATCGAGACAAGCTGAAGCCTGCGCAAGACCAACGGAAACATCCCGCTCTACAACCACCCCAGTCACCTCGTCTTTGGGGAAAAGCTCAAAGCCCCCACCCCCTCAGGGCTGGTGCATTTCTCCATACCTAGCCCTCCCTTCTCTTGGGAAGGTAGAAACAAAACTTTGCTCTCTGCACTTTCTTCTCTTTGTGAATTCTTTCACAGCCCATGACACTGACCACCCTAACATGCACCATGGCCATAGCAATAATGTATTCTCCTCTATGTGCCACTGCTGCCGCCACCACCGCCACCAGCAAACCCATACTCCCATCACTACCCCCAGCCCTACCACCCTCCCCAGAGGACCGCCCTGAAGCAAGCGTCTGGCAGTAAAGGCCCTGAGAAGCCTTTTCCAACAGTTATAAGCACTAGAGAGAGATCTCTACACTCATTCTTTACAGGGAAACAGGTGGGTACCCAAAACTCCCTACCTCCAACTTACTTCCAAGAAGTTAAAGTCTCCATTTTTCACATAGACTGTTTTGATGCCATTAAATGCAAGGTCCAGTTCCTTTAAGGCTGGAAACGTGTGAAATACTTCTACAGGGGGAGGAGAAAGAGAACCTTCAGCTTGTGAAAGACTTAAGAGACAGATATTAACAGTGGTCATTTACTGGGTTCCCACTGGGTTGGGCCAGGCCCTGTGTAAGGTGCTTTACATTCAAGACCTCTAAATCTCTGACAATCCTGGAAAATAGAGAGTGCTACTTCCCTTCTACTGCTGAGGAATCCGAGGCTCAGCTAGGCTGAGTGATTTGCTAAAATAGGATTTCTGGTGAGTGAAGGGCCAAAAACTGGATCTAAGTCTGTCTAACTCCAAAGTCCATTTAAAACATGGAAATATAAAATAAAAAGTTGAATGTGTCACCCCAAATAGTAAACAAATCAAAACAAAACAAAGCACACAGAAAAATAATAATTCCCTTTAATCTCATTACCCAGAGATACCCCTTGAAAGTTTCATGCATCTCCAGACTTTCTCTCAGGGGTGCACCGAAACACACTTCTTTTCCCAGAAATGGAAGCATACCCTTCACACTGTAACATGACTTGCCTTTTTCCCTAAGAATTATTCCATGTCAAAACATACAGATCTGTATGTCTGAAATATTTCTACAATGCAGACATACCCTAGTTTATTTCACCATTCACCTATTGACAGCTTTTAGGCTATCTGAATAAAAGGTAAAAACACTTTTCCCCTTCTGTATTACAAGTGGGCCTTGGGTTAACTTTCCAGCCCTGTTGCCTGGTAACCTGAAGCAAACGGTATGATAACTATGTCACCAGGCTGGATTGCTGTGGTAGGAATCACATCTGGACTAGGGGAAAGCATAAACGGACAATAAACATCTGAAAGAGGCTCCATAACTTTGAGCTTCCCTGGTGACTCCTATAACTGGACATGTCCTTCGCAGGAACTTGATGAGCAATGTCTATGGAGTGTCACAGTAGCTGTTTGTTCCTGTGGGGGGTGACATTTCTAAGCCAAAGTGGCTCCCAAGTCCACCCAATGAGAGTCTCATAGTCCTAGACCTGGGCTGGAGGCCAGAGAGACTGGCTCACGGATGGTTACATGGACTGCTACACGGAACGCCATGAGGACTCCACGTCCTCAGATGGAAGAGGGACTGCTGATGTCGTATGGCTGGCATACTGTGCGGAATTACTTAGAGCCTTCAAAGTGAACCTGGTGTTATGGTGGTCTTGTCAGTCCATCCTCCTCAGAGCCACCACTGAGTCTCTATTTACTTTATTTTTCAAAAATATTTTATTTATTTATTTTTGGGGAGAGGGGAAGGGAGGGAGGAAGAGAGGGAGAGAAACATTGATGTGTGAGAGATACATTGATAGGTTGCCTCTCGCACGCCCCCAGCTGGGGACGTGGCGCACAACGCAGGCATGTGCCCTGACGGGAATGGGCCGTCTCTCTATTTAAAATATGTTCAAGGCCCTCTTTGCCTGCAGGATTAAGTCCAAGTCATTCAGGGTCCTTGATAATCTAGTCCCTATGAAGCTTTTTAGTCTCCATTCTCTACTACCTGCATCCCTTGCAAACATATGAGGTTTCTCTACTCTGTTAACCTGAAATGCCTCCTTATCTTCTAATTCCTGAGTCTCTCCTATTCATTTTTTAGAGGAGCAGAGGTGCTCCTCTCCTCAGAAGTTTCTCCTGCCACTCTGGCCCGGGGTTGCTGCCCTGCTTATATACTCGCATAGCATTTTGTGACTCCCTCTATCATTGCCCCTCCTGTATTCTGCTCCAGTCAGAGCCCATCTGTCCCACCAGTCTATGACTCACCAGAACAGGACCTGGATGCATTCATTTTTAAAAGCCAAGCATTCACATAGTCCTGTCACCCAGCAGGGGTCGCTGTGGGCTTGTTGAATAAACAAGAAGGTTTTATGCTCCAACAGGAGCTCTTAATCTGTATATACCCATCTCATCTGAGCCTACCAGGCATCTTACTTTGGGGAGAAAGAAAGCAAGGGAATTATCTCCGTTTACAGATAGAGGACACAGCAGCTCACAGAGAAATGTTCTAAGCAGGTGGTGCCCACTGTGGGTTAGAATCCAGGTCTGTGTGCTCTCCAGCGCCCAGCTTACTGCACTCCAAAAAGAGAGGCGTGGCCAGTCATGGATGGACAGACAGGCAGGTTCTAACATGAGTGACTGGCTGTGCTGGCCAAGAGGCAGAAGACAGCTTTCAGAAAGAAAAGGCTCACCTAAAGGCAGCAGGTTTTCTGAGGCATTGATGTAAATCACAGAATCAAAATGCTTGAAGTCCTTTTCCTTAGCCTGTGCAAAGGCATTTCAAAAGAATATTCAGAAAAGTATAGTGAATGATACTCTGAAGACCCTTGTCACACTATCCAGCTTTAATATAAATCTGAATATTGTGCTGTCCTTTCTCCAAGTTTCTTTAAAGAAATAAAACATTTCAAAGGATTCCCCCCATATCCATCCCCAATCACATTCTCCAATCTCTTTCCCACAGACGACAGTGATACTGAATTGGTAATTATCATCCCCATACTTATATTACATATATGTGCCCATAAACTACATATGGTATTATTTACATGTTTTAAAAACTATATTAAATGCAGCATACTGTAGATATTCTGCAACTTGCCTTTGTTACTCAGAACTGGTTTTGAGATTTACTTGTGTTGATACATGTAGCTCTAGCTCATTCACTTTAATTGCTATATAGTATTACACAAGCAATCTCTCTTTGCATGCCAAGGAAGGCCTACAGACCAAAAATATGTGCCATAATATCCTGTATCATGGCACATCCAAACATGATGGCCGATGGGAGGCCGCACATTTGGCTCTGAGGCACCTATCAGTAAATGCAGAGAAAGGAACATGACTTATTACATGAGTCACAGGATCTATACGTTAAGAACAAACCAGCATCTTGGGAGAAACATTAACTCCTGGCACTAAAACCTGACAAATTTCTCCTGCAGGTTCTTTTGATAGGAGCTCTGTCACACAATAAGTCACATGCCAACGAATTTCTACAGCAATTCAAACCTACTTCCACGAGGCTAGTTCCTTTAATTCACCTCACATGGGACAATGACAATACCAAATTTAGAGCAAAAGATTGTGTCTTAACGTTGCTTCCACCCAGTGAGTCCTTGTCTGACCCACCCCCTCCCTTATGACCAGATTCCCATTGCCCAGGGACACTGAAGGTCCCATGGACAGAGAGCCAGGAGCCACCCCAGGTCTGGGTCCCCCTCGCTCCATTTCTGCTGGCTGGCCTTACCTGGGAGAACTTCAGGCCACTCACGTTAATCGTGCACAGGTCTGATGGCTTCCTCACACAATGGTGCTTCAGCTGGAATACAGTGCAGAGAATCAACTCTCAAGGCCCCAACAAAGTTCATATAGTTGGCAAGACAACAAAGGACTCCCTGTTGAGAGGGCACCTGGTACAGTGGGAAGGGTGTGGGCTTTGAAGCTGTTCAGAACCAAGCTACCATCTCAGCTCTTCCTCCTCTCAGCTCCCCATCTGTAAGATGGGGAGAGTAACGTTGGCTTTACAGGGTTCTTAGGAGGATTCCTTCCTCTCTGTTCCTTCTCTGCCTTTTGGGGCCCCACTTCCTCTATCTGGCTCTTTAAAAACCTGTATTTCTGGGGCTTTACCAATCTTATACATTTGTTATAATTTGTTCATTCATTCATTCACTCATTCATCCACTCATTCACCAAATATTTACTAAGCACTACACTGGGCCATGCATTATGCTAAATATATCAACAAACTTTCTTCTTATCTAACTATTATTATCTCCCTTTTTAAATGAGAAAAATAAGGCTAAAATGCCTTGCCTAATGTCCTATAGCTAGTAAGTGAGAGATCTATGATTTGAATCCAAATCTGTAACCACTAAACTCTGTGCTCTTTTGACTACTGTATGTTGCCCCTCATAACTAAAATGTTGGAAGAAAATTTCAGCTTTGGAGCTGCTATTTCTGTGTAACATATCATTACTTTTTGTCCTGTTAATCATTTATTTATGGTGCCTTTTATGTTTAGACATGGAACTAGGCATTGGGAAGATAATGAAGAAAAAACAGAAATATTCCATGTCTTCATACAACTTACAAATGCATGGAAGCCAAGTAGCAAGCAAGTTTTTATAATGCAATCAGTATTTTAAATGAGAAATTCAAGATGCTAAGTGAGACAATGTAGGAAGTCCTAATCTTAGTCTGGACGTGAGAAAATACTTACTTGAAGAAGTAATATTTCAGCTGAGACCTAAGAGCTAGGTAGGAATTGGTCCCACGGAAGTGGGTGGTGGGGCTGTGAAAGCTTTTAAGGCAGGAAAAAGCAAGGTGCTTTGAAAGGATGAAAAACATGGTAAGGCGAGAGAGGCTGTTGTTACGTCATGTGGGCCCAGGTTGGCTCTGTGAAGGGTGGGATTTTGCCCTCCAGTCCATGGAAAGCTGTCAGAGGCTTTTTGGCAGGGGGCTGACTGCTGTGTCTGATAAACACAGAAAGGAGGAGAAGGGAGGGGTGGACGGGGAGAGCCCAATCTACCGACATTGTTCATTACCTTCCCTAGAGCTACTTCTCTACTTACTCCTTGTTAAAGAACCCTGATGTTATTCACATTCCTCTGGGTGGTCAAGACCTTAAGCTCCAGCTCCAAGGAATACATCCTGACTTGTCTCATCCAATCACAGAGGTCACATTCCCCTACCCAATGACTGTTGGGACATGTGGTCTCGGCCTGACCAATAAAATACTGGCTGCTGGGGGTGAGAGGACAGTTGTGGGAAGCTTTTTCTTGCTTTTGAAAGTAGACCTAAGAAAGTGACAGGCAATCCCTCTTTTCACCTCTGCATGTTATCCCTGACATGTGATGACCAGGGCTGGTGCAGCCATCTTGGGATCCTGAAGGCAATGAGCCCACGTGGGCTCCTGTAGCTCAGGCTACAAGAGCAGGAAGGTAGAGGAGCCTGGATCTAGGGAGATGTCATTTAGCCAGTTAATTAACCTACGGTGGAGTAACAATGCCTCTGGTTTCTTTTTATGCGAAGTAAAAACTCCCAGTTGGTTTCAACTACTGAGGAAGTCACTGAGTTAGTTAGTCCAATAAAAGATGATGGTGGCCCTGACTAAGGTAGTGTCAGTGGAGATGAGGAGAATGCAGATTTGACAACTATTAAGTAAAAGTGTCAGGGCTTGGCCATGGCGGGGGTGGGGGCAGTGAGGGAGAGGCATAACCCCAGCTCACTGGCTTTGGGACTGGGTAGATAACGGTGCCATCACAGAGACAGTATAGTGAACCCTAGAAAAGAGGTATGTGTTGGGGCTTGGAGTAAGGGTATTGGTGCAGTAAGTCAATATGAGGTGCCAGTGAAACAGTCAAGTGGAGCTATCTAACAGGTGGGTAGGTATCCCATTATCTGAAATACATCCTTGTAGCTTCAACTATCCAAAGTGGCAACACGGATAACAAGCCATCTCAATTAATGTGGGACTGTGTGTGTTGCTGGAAACACAGGGGAAAAGAAGGCTGCAGTGGGAAGTGCTTCTGTCCCTCCTCAGCACTGTTGTTTCAGTCCTCCTCACCCCCAAAGAGGACTGAGCAAAATCATGAAAGAAATTCCACAGGACTCTGCGAAAAGCTTACACCTCACCACTTGTAAGACACAACCAGCTGTCTCCTCAGGGCCCTCTTTCAACGTCTGATCTGTGCAGAAACCCATCTCTGGGGAACCACAAGTGACCCTGGGGACAAAGTAGGCTGCCAGAGATTTCTTCGTAGGGAGCTATGAGAACTGGACTGCACATTAGATTGGCTTACAAAATGTGTGTTTCTTTGCAAAGCCATTGATGCATTGCACAGAGTAGATGTAAAATTACCTGGCTGGTCTCCAACACAGCCATACCAGTCCTCCCTCTAAAGCTTGGTCCTGGCACTGGGTAATATCTGCTCAGCTGGCCGGGCCTTCAGCCAGACACTACACCCCAAGGACAAAGGTTGAGGCATGCAGAGCTTTTTAATCCCCCCTGCTCCTAGGGAGGTCTCCCCAGAGTGGAGCAGGAATCTCTACACCCTACAGGAGCCGGAATGAATTTTCAATTTACCATTCTCCCTGATTGATTCATTTGCCTTCCCAACTCAACTAAGAATTTTTACCTGATATAATGTAAAGGCACAGGCTTGAGAGTTAGTAGGCCAGAGTTCTAACTCAGAGTAGTTCTAATCCTGAGTAGACCAGAGTTCTAATTACTAGCCATAATTTACCTTGGCCAAAGCCAAGGAACGCTTGGGGCCCCAGTTTTCCATCCACACAGGAGCAACAACATAATAGGGATGATAACATCTATCTCTCAAGGTGGATGTGAAGAAAGCTTCACACACAAAGAAAGCTGTGGGTCCCTCCATCCTCCTGGGTGTACTCAAGAAGCAGCACGCTAATAGTTTGGGGTGGGTTGGGGGTGGTTGAACCAGAGCGGAGCAACCAGGACAGCCATCGGCTGATAGCGCCAGCCATTCCAAGATGCGTTTACTCTCACCAGAAAATTCAAGTCCAGCACGTGTCCCGGAATGTCCACTTGGTTTTTCCATCGAGATCTTTTCTTTGCTCCGACATCAAAAGAAATCTTCTGGCTTTCCTGACCTTCAGCTGGTGCCTCAACCATACGCTTGGACTTCTTTTTGAGGTTACATTTCCGAGCCACTAACCAATGTCCTCGGCCTGTTGAGAAGATCAGAACAGTGATGAGCAAACTCAAAGCCAAACCGAAAAATGGCTTCTCGTTATCTTCTATGCACCAGGCACTGTGCTGCTGCTGGTGACAGGGGTCTGGGGGTGGGAGGGCAGGAAATGTCTACATAACTATCTCAATTAATTGGCCCCAAACCCCTAAAGATATGGTACTGCCCCATTTCACAGATGAAAAGTCTAAGACTCAAAGAGGTGAAATGACTTGCCAATTTCTGTCCTCCACATTTTTGCCTCTAAACTCTAATTGTTCCTTAAGACCCCTGATCAAGTATTTCCTGTTTTGTAAAACTCCTACTGGCTCCCCTCAGCAGAGCTGATCATCCTTTCCTGCGCCAGCCAGTAACTACCCCATTTGTCATCTCTTGGGTAAAGTTCATTGTATGACGTCAGCTCAACTGGCTCCATCTTCCCAGACCTTACCCAGGATCCCACCATTATAGGGGAGAGACTGCTTCAAAGGCTCAGGATAAGAAAATGATAGGACATTGTCACTTTTTAAAAAACCCAATAACTCAAGTTCACTACAGAAAGGACTAGAAAATATATGTACACAAAAGAACATGAGGTTTACTAGTAAACTCACTTAAAAAATCATGACAACATTCTAGAATGTTTTCTCCATTGGCAATTTTTTTTAATTACAAGGCATGTATTGCAACCTGTAATTATTTTACTCATTCACTTATTTACTGTCTTTCTTGCCCTTTAGAGTGGCAGCTCCACAGAGCACAGACTTTGATTCATTCATGTCAGTATTCTCAAGGCTTACAATAAGCTTACCACACTGTGAGTGTTGCTGAATGAACCCTGAGCCACAGCCTCCACCCACAACCATCCATTTAGGCTTTTCCTGAGCATCTACTCTGTGCTGGGAGCTGGGCTCTGGGGATGAGTAAGATGGAGGTCCTGACTCAAAGGAGCTTATAGGAGACCGTTCTGCATGGTGT
Source organism: Trachops cirrhosus (assembly GCA_028533065.1). NCBI lineage: Eukaryota > Metazoa > Chordata > Mammalia > Chiroptera > Phyllostomidae > Trachops > Trachops cirrhosus. Next base: position 41,947,161 of record CM052543.1, read on the forward strand.
GGGCCCAGCTGCCAGTGGAAAGTGAGGTCCGATGCACAGGACGCACACCCATGGACAGGTTCTCCTGTGGGGAATCAGGTTTGCAATGTACCTAGGCCGCTTTGAAACTTGCTTGTGCTAAAACTTCCTCACCCTGAATTAAGGCAGCAAGTGCTTCCTGTAACTTCCTGAAGTCTGTGCTAAACCTTCCCAGTATGGAGTGTAACCAGTTCAACCACTTTTGTCCTTGGCCTGCAACAACCTTCTCTTTGAAGTAATTAGCATCATTCTTTCCTTTGTTTTCTGTAAAAGGTAACCACCTAAAGCGAACCTGTGCATAGTAAAAGAGGACCATCATGTAATGTGCCCAGAAAAGCAACCAAAGCTTGTCAAGGCAAGGGTGGAGGCGCTCTCCTCTTGAGAGAGTGGCCATGCCGTCCCTTTTTCTCCACAGGACTCGGTAGTCCGTGTGAATTTGTCTTGTCTCATCCACAATGCAGCGGACACTGCTGCCAGTGTCCATGTCAGAGCTCAAAAATATAAAGGGTGCTGTGGAAGCCCAGAGTGGGAGCTGCCAGCCTAAGGGATGAGCTAGATCTAAGCTGAAAGTTGAAAGTTGATTAGGTGGAGACGAAAACACCAGGCAGCCCGAGCAGAGGGAAGAGCACAAGCACCCAAAGATATAAAAGACTGGGACCCCGCAGAAAACCAGCACAGAGCTGCAGGAACCAGCTTGGTGCCTCTGACCAGTGGCTCCCTGCCTGTGCAGCCCACTGGCTCCCGGCCTGGGGGGCTTGCCCTGGCTCACCTGACCAATGCTGCCTATCCTGCCTCTTGGATGCAGCTCCTGCCCTATGTCTGGTGTGAGCAAGTTCCCATTGCCCTCTGAGCCTGACAGTCCAGGCGCTCCCTTTCCCAAGGCTGCCCTCATCTGGGGCATGGGCCTTTGTCCTGTATCCCAACAGCCCTGACTCCTGGAGACTCCAGGCTAAGTTGGGCCAAAAGGCCCAACACACCTGGAAGGAAAGGCCCAGAGTATGTCCGGAGAGAACATGAGAAAAGAAAAGTGAGGCTGGGGGGTCGGCAGAGTCAGATTAGAAAGGGTCTCGAGGACTGCAGTGAAGAGCGTGGGTTATAATGGGGTCGGCTCGTAGCAGCACAGCATCCATGGGAAGGGTTCTTTTCGCCTCATAATTTTTCATTTTGAGATAATTTTAGACCTTCAGAAAAGTTGTAAAAATAGTACAGAGTTCTTGTACAGTTTTCATCCAGTTTCCCTAATGTCTTATATAGTCATGATACAATGATTGAAACCAAGAAATGAACAGTGGTATAGATTAATAACTAATCTACAGCCTTTCTCCAAATTTTGCGAGTTTTCTCACTAACATCCTCCTCCTTGGATCCTGGAGGATCCAATCCAGGCCTATATTTCATTTAGTTGTCATGTCTTCTTAGTCTCCCCCAATCTGTGACAGTACTTCAGTCTTTCCTTTTTCTTAAGTGAACTTGACACTTTTGAACAACACCTGTCAATTATTTTGCGAAATGTCCCTTGATTTGATTTTGTCTGATGCTTTCCCATAATTAGACTAAGACTTTGCACTTCGGCAAAACTCCCACAGAAGTGATGGTGAGCCCTTGTCAGCACATTAAAACACAGGGTACCCGATGTTAACATGTCACTACCGGTGATGTTAGTTTTGATCACACAGGTAAGGTGGTGTCGACCTAGTTTCTCTACTGAGAAGTTACTATTTTTCCTTCTGTAATTAATAAAGATACCTTGAGACTATACAAATATATGTTTCTCATCATACTTTGACCCACTAATGCTAGCATCTGTGATGGTTAAATTTAGTGTCAACTTGGCTAGGGTATGAGAGGATTTATTTAATCAAACATTAATCAAGGTGTTGCTATGGAGGTATTTTGTACATGTGGCTAACACCTACAGTCAGTTGACTTTAAGGAGCCCATACCCAATACTGTGCATAATCCAGTCAGTTGAAACACCTTAAAAGCTAAACCTGAAGTTTTCCAGAGGAAAAAGAATTTTGCCTTAAGACTGCAGCATCAGCTCTTCCCTAAGTGTCCAGCCTGCCCGCCCTATAGATTTCAGACTCGCCAGACCACCATTTTACGTCAGTTCCTTGGAATATGTAACGTGTATATATGTGTGTATGTGTGTGTGTGTGCATGTCTCTGTATACATACATATGTACGTATATGAAAACAACTAGTAATTATTATATTAATAATTATAAGTAATATACTTATAAATAATATTATAATTATAAATAATAATTATGTGTCTACAATTATGGGCTCATGGATATTCGTTCAGTGGTTCACAACTCAAGTCTACCTTTACGTGTTTTGCTGCTCAGATTGTCCCGGCTCTGGCCACCAGGGCAGCTCCTCCAGGTTGGCTCCTATGTCCCTTTGCCACTCACCCATCATTTTTCTGAGCGCTTCTTTACTTTCTGGCACAACATGATGCTCCAGGCTCAATTTGTATTTTCCTGTCCCAGGCCCAGTAACAACTTGTTCTCTTAGGAGCCCTGGCTTCTTTGACTGGAGAATAGTATTTAGAAACCGAGATCTGGGTCCAGTACACTCTGCATGACTGACATGCCGGTGCTCTCAGAGCACTAGGAAATACGCCCACATATACTGACACATGCAGGCACACACGACTTTGTTTGTTTCTCTACCCGTCCATCTGTGTGTGAGGGGGTATGGGTATGAAATCACGAATTCATACTGAGAGCTGCATGGCAGGGTTTTAAATGGGTAGGCTGCCGGAGGAGTTCTCTGTGTGAAAAATGAAATCACTCTAGAGAAGAGGGAGGACAGACTGGAGGAGATGATGTTTCCAAAATGCACTGTACACAGTGACCAGCGAGTCACTTCATCTAGAGTAAACAAGGGGTACTTCTCCCTGGCTCCCCTTTTTCAAAGCAACAAGTCCAGTCCCGCGAACCCGTACGTCTTCAGCAGTGTTCCACCGGCATGGCTGTGCTCAGCGTTGTGAGGAGGCCCTGCCGCAGAAGAGTTTTTAACTAGATAAAAGTTTGAAAAACTCCTTAGCAGAGTCAAGTTTAAGCCACTTTATTTAGGAGTTTGGTGGAATATAACCAAGTCGGAAATAGAGAGAGGAAGACGGCTCATTAGAGAGAACGGGCACTGAGGGCTGGAGTAGCTAGACGTGCGGAGGCAGCGGGAGAAGACCTGGGCTGTGTGGGATGGGAAGAGTTCGGACAGCTGGAATGAGGGCTGAAACGTTCTGGGCAAATAAAAAAAAGTTACGTGAAATGACAGCACTATGGAATGGCATTAATAAAGGAATGGGGTTGTACACAGGGTAAGGGGAGGTTAGACTCTGAAGACAGAACAGCAGGTGAAGGATCCAGCAACGAGAAGTCACTGAGCAGAAGGGAAC
>CM052543.1:41951084-42025163 GCA_028533065.1 Trachops cirrhosus
GGATGGGAAGAGTTCGGACAGCTGGAATGAGGGCTGAAACGTTCTGGGCAAATAAAAAAAAGTTACGTGAAATGACAGCACTATGGAATGGCATTAATAAAGGAATGGGGTTGTACACAGGGTAAGGGGAGGTTAGACTCTGAAGACAGAACAGCAGGTGAAGGATCCAGCAACGAGAAGTCACTGAGCAGAAGGGAACACAGTGGTTAGACATGCACTTTAGAAGGCTCCCCGAGGCTGCTGGGGGAAGACGGACTGGAAGGGATGGGATTGAGTGTGGCAAGGAACAGAAGTCAAGTGGATGGAGAAAAAGACATGGATGTGAGATACAACCTAAAGCAGCAGGGGGCTGTGAGGCAAAGATAGCAATTTAAGGCACCTGACCTTCCTCTGGTGTCCGAAGCAGGTTTTTGGCTGGAAAGCAGTTGTTCAGGAAAGGCTTCCCATCATCCAGCTTATAGACTCCCGAGGAGGACATCTCCCTGAGAGCCAAGCAAAGAAAAAGAAGCAGAAGAGTGAGAAGGTGCAGCATTGCGCTCTCATCCCAATGTGGCTTGCGAGCCCCCCAGGGGCCACCACACAACACACACACCCTACCTCCGAGGGACTAGAGGTCCACTTCCCTGCTTCAGAGGTGGGCTGGCCCTTATACGAAGGGAGAGACAAGGCCTTGGGTTTTTTAGTTCAAACTAATCCGAACCCAGTGGAACGCTAGCAAGAGCATTACCCTCAGGCTCGGGCAGATGTGGTTTGGATACTGGCTCTGATTTTCCTTGCTCTGTGAGTGGGAAAGTTACTCTATCCCTCTAAGCCTGCTCCTCACCTGTAAAATGTGGATAACACCTACCTTAATACAGAGATAAAAGGATCGAGTTAGAATGGTGGTGCGTGTCCATATTCAGTGCTCACTGGTAATGTTCTTTGTTTTAGCAGAGTTCAGGAAAGAGGGGACTCACATTTCAGGTGAGGTGATAGGCAAATAATGAGATCTGAACTGGATAAGTAGGATTTGAGGGATGAGTTGAGTTTCCTCATAGAAAGATAAGCATTTTAAACAGCACGGCCACAGCACATGGTGGCAGGCATGCCTGGCACAGTGAAGAAACAACCCGACCGACCTAGGAAGGGGATGTGTGTCTGGGAGTCTTGGACAATAAGGCTAGAGAAGAAGGATGGTGTCTGCTCCTGAAAGGCTTTCAGTGCCAGGCTAGGAGCTCCGGTTTCACCTTGTAAGTGACCTGGAGCCATGGATGATACCTGAGCTGGGGAGACCCATGACCTAGGCCGTGCTTTACAAAGACCAATCTGACAAAAATAATGCTATGTGAAATGGTATTCCATTAACTGGTCATGGAGTCATGAAAATTCCAGCTTAGAAATACTGTTCAATGTCTCTCACTGCTTTCATTAAATCTTTTATCCCCTCCATTTTACCCAACCCCACCCCCCAAAATACTGCAACAGTCTTCTGACTGGATTCCCACCGAGCAGGAAGGCCAAATATTTGAGCCTAGTCTTCAAGGCTCCTGGAGGCCTAATGCCTAACCCTTCCAGCTCCAGTCTGCCCTGCCCATCAGGCTCACAGAGTCATTTTCTGTCCCTAAGACATACCACTCACATTCCGTGTTGCCTTCCTTTGTTCTTAGTGTTACTTTGGTCCAAAATGGCCTTTTCAATCTTGTTCATCTGGTTACTTTCATCCTTTTCAGCTCAAATACTACCCACTTTAGGAATAAATCTCTAACAAGAGATATAAATTTCTTAAATCTTAAGCTCTTAGAGATTTGAGATTTTTCATTTAAGGGATCCAGCCATTCCCAAATCTGCTTTGGGACAGCTGCAGACAACCTGAGGCAGCCGAGGTTTGGGAGCCTATGAGCCGCTGGCCAGCGGAAAGGAAGCCACGGGAGGAAGGCAGGACCTGGGACAGAGGGTCTGGGAAGAGTTCAGTAAAAGGAAGGAGCAGAGGGGGAAGCTGGGATCCAGGGTCCTCAGGAAATGTTTCCTGGAAGCGACAAATGTGAAGAGTAGAGTGTGCAGTAGGGAGAGCAACAGTTTTGGAGATAGGAGGCTTAAATCTGAGTCCAGTTTCTACCATTCAGCTGAGTGACCTTGAGCAAATCAGTTCATCTCTGTGTGCCTGAGCCGTCTCATATATAAAATGAGAATTAAAACCTGTGCCGTAGAGCACTGTAAAAATTAAATAAGGTAAAAACAGAAAAAAAGCTTCTTTTGAGACCCAGTCCAGATGCCACCTCTTCCACAAAGCCTTCTCTGGTCCTTCCTGTGGGGTAAGAGTGCTGCTGTAGCTAAACCCTGGAGAATCTCTGTCATGGATGGAGCCTTTCTACCTCCCACAGTTACTATCAGTAACGGCCTTGAGGGGGCTCCTCCAGTGGTCTATGAACCTCTGTGTCTGGACCCACGTCCAATTCACTGTCTCTCTTCCACCCCTGGAGTGCTCATGGGAAACACCCAATAAACGTATGGGAGCCAAATGAAGGTAAAGATACGGTGATATTCCCAGGGCGCAAGAGTTTTTATACATATTTCTGAGCTCCCTAATTAGACTCTAAGCTCCAGAAGAAAGACAGCATCTACGGTGTTCATTTCTTTGTTCCCGGCTCCTAACACAGCAGTGGCACATAATAAATACCACAGTTATTTGTGGAATAAATGAGTGATGTTGGTATCTTTGGTCCAACATAGGGCACTCTGAATTTTCTGATCCTTGACCACCCGTAAAGGACTCCTGTGTGTTCCCATGACAACCCCTACTTTTCCTAGTGTAGTACTTAATTATGATGGTTTGCTCCTCCTTCCAATTTCCCACCTGCTATGGGGACTATGATACCTTATTTACCTATGTAATCCCACAGCCTAGTATAGAGTCTAGAACTCACTGAAAATGTGTTGGGAAAATGAATGGATAGATGGGTAAATAGGGAAAGATCAACAGCCATTCAGTCAATCTGTCTTTTAGGAAATCTCTCCTGTGACCAACCACACCTGTATGCAAGATTAGTGAATGAATGAGTGAGTGAATGAGTGACTAGCTGGCTGGGAAATGCTAGGGATGATGACTGTTGGAGAAGGCTCAAGTAACTTAACAGAATATAGGAACCTTGCTTCTAGTGTGTATACTTACTTGATCTTTGATCTTAGGAAAAGTCCCTTGACTTTCTTTTTTTTTTGTTTCTTCACCTGTAAAATAGATATTATACTCGTTCTTAGCCTGCCATTCAGAGCTCTTGACCTTTCTCATTAATTACATTCTATTATTACCCTTCTGTTCCAAAATGTCTCACATAGGGCCTAAAAAAATACCACAGGACTAAAAAGCCAAGAAGTAGGTTGATATAGATGTAGAGATAGAGACAGAGACATAGATGGGAAGGTGGAAGAGGAGAATAATTTAATGACAGTGGGGTGGGGCTAGAGGGCTTAAATAAGACGTGCAAATGGCAAATCAATAAGGAAAGGATCAGTTTATATAATGATTTATGCAAAATAAATTTTATGCACAGAAACAGTAGCAAAGACAACATTGAAAGATACGATACAATCTGGGAAAAAGATATTTGCTATGAATATAACACAAAGAATAAATCAGACTCAGCTCATGGGGGACATACAGACCTGCACACAACTAATCACAGAAATTCCAGTTCCCTGTGAGGAGTACTAGGTGAGAAGGTGTGGATTCACAACTAATGGTCTAGCAAGGGCATATACCCTCCAGGTTACATTGCCTAGAAAGTAACCTAAAGAGAAATACGAACTTTATCTGGATGGTGGAAAAAAAAGGTCCAAGTTCCAGACTTAGAGGCTGTCTGCCTGGTTAGCTTCAACTATTTCTGGTCTCTATCTTAAACTTGAAGCAGCTAATCTCAATCCTAGCTCCCAACACACGCACGCACACAAATGCTTCTCATCTGCACACATCTGTTTGTCCCGTTCCTTTGGTCTATCATACCTTTCTGCCCCTCCACTTTGCCTGGCTCATGCAGGCAAAGATGTTCCTTCCTCAGGCTGACTCTCCTTTGTTCTACCACCTCAAGCCCACCTCTTAATGGAGGCACGATGCCCCCGCATATTATAATGGTCTGCTTAACTGCCTGTGCCCCACTCCAAATACCCCTAACCCAGGCTGTGAGCCCCTCTACGGCCAGGCCTGGATCCTACGTCTCTCTGTCCCCAGCACCTCATACAGCCTTGACTAGGCTCAATGAGTGTTTACTGACCTAAAGTGAACCACAAACATAATGCTATGGAGAAGAAAGACATAAAGATGAAGGAAGGTTCCACAGAGCAGGTGACATTAGAGCTGGGTCTCGAAAAATGAAAAGTTAGAAAACATGAACAACCAAAAGCTACAGGGGCATCAGAGTGGATTGCTTCACGGAGGTGAGGAAACCTCATCTAATATTATTTAGTGATAATTACCAGGTGAATGTTATTCATCGAGACAGGTATTTTAACATTTTTGTTCAATGAAATGTCCCCAGTGACGGCCACATGGTAAGCACTCAATAAATGTCTGTTCAATCATTTGGACACCTATGAGGGGGGTTATGGGGTAAAAAAACAAATGGTGCAATGTCATAGAGTATAGTAGAGTACAATCCTATCTGCGACAGCTCTTGGTGGCCAGAATAGGAATTCCATGAGAGTAGAAAATAGGTCTGTCTTGATCACCCTCTGTGCCTTAGTAGAGCTCTGGACAATGTCGGTGCTCAAAAATTTTTGTGGGAAAAAAGTAAATTAATAAAAATCTGGTCTACTATTACATACCCTGGGTTTTGATGTTTACAAAAACCTGGCTTCTAAATCAGCTTCTGATACCTGTTATCTGGCCTTGGGTAAATTCCTTACTTTCTTCACCTGACAGGGCTATTGGGGGCTAAATGGACATCGAGATGTGCTACACACACACGATGGAGTATTACTCAGCAATAAAATGAGTGCGCTCTCTTCTTCAGAGCTGCATACGAAGGCGGCAGCTCTTCTTCTACTCTGCCTCATGGCTACCCTCAGATCCCTGGTGAAACCCAAGATCATCAGTAAGAGGACCAAGAAGTTCATCTGGCACTAGTCAGGCTAATATGTCAACATTAAGCATAAATGAAAAAAACTCAGAGACACTGACAATAGGGCCTGAAAAAGATTTAAAGGCCAGATCTTGAGGCCCAGCATTGGTTATCCGAGCAACAAGAAAACAAAGCACATGCTGCCTAGTGGCTGTTGGAAGTTACTGGCCTACAGCGTCAAGGAGCTTGAAGTGCTTCCGATGTCCACCAAATCTTACTGTGCGGAGACACCGCAAAGCCGCTGTGGAAAGAGCAGCCCAGGGGCTCATCGGAGTCACCCATCCCAAAGTCAGGTTGCTCAGCGAAGAAAATGAATAGAAGACAGCTTACATGCACATTGTATTTGGGTTAATAAAACCATAAAATTCTGCCATCTGGCATTTCAAAAAATACACTAAAAAATAAAAAAGACGAAATCTTGCCATTTGAGGCAACATGGATGGATATAGAAGGTATTATGCTAAGTAAGTCACAGAAAGACAAATACAGTATGTCACTTATAGGTGTAATCTAAAGAATAAAACAAACAAAACAAAAACAGACTCATAAAAAAAAGGGATCAAACTGATGGCTGCCAGAGGGAAAGGGGAGGGAGGATGAGTGAAAAAGGTGAAAGGAAATATAGTCAATAATATTGTGATAAGTTTGCAGTGACAGATGATTCCTAGATTTAGTGTGGTGATCACCTTGTAAGGTATATAAATGTCGAATCACTATATTATACGCCAGAAACGAATATCGTATTACATACCAACCATACTTACATAAAAGATAAATGAATGCACAGAGGACACTGCCTGGCAGACAGTAGTCACTTAGTGAATGAGTTCTCCGTAACACGAAAACATTACTAACAGCTAAGATGACAGTCACCAGAGAGAATAACTGGTAAGTGCTGTAACAGGGCTAGAAAAGGATGAAGAACGAACTCCTGAGGTCCCTTTCGAAATTCTAAGTTTGGGACGGAGGAGACTCTAACTCCTCAGGCAAACTGTTTCCAGCCGCACCTGCCTCCGGCGTCTCTTCCGCCTTCGAGGCGTTCGCGGGGGCGACGTCCCGGTCTGGTGGGATGCGCGCCAGCGAGATTTACCGGGATTTCGGAGCCGCTCCACAGTGGCGCCAGCCAATACCCCCTAGTAACCGCGACGCGACCGCTAGCCGTGTGGGTAGCAACCGGCCGCCGGAGCTTCTGACTACTACAAATCCCGGCAAGCCCCGCGGCCACTCCTGCCAGCAACCCCACGTCAGCCAAGACTCCGCGCGCGGGGCGTCACGACGTCGGCTTCAGCCAATCGTCTTTGGACAAGTAGGAGTGGGAGGGAAACGCAGAAGCAGTGAAGATGGCGGCGGCGGCAGCTGCACAGGGCGGGAGAGGTGGTGGTGGCGGAGGCAGTAGTGGGTCTGGCAGCGGCCCAGGCTGCGGGACAGGTAGTGGCCGCAGCGGCTTGTTGGATAAGGTGAGGAGCCAGTTCTTGGGGACAGTCCAGGCCAGTGGAGGCCCGGGAGGCGACCATCCCACCTTTCCATCCCCGCCCCCCTTTTCTTCACAGGTTTCTTAAGGGAGTACTGGTCTGGCCCACCATGGGAAACTTAGGGGCGCTTGCAGTCTGCTGTCTCCGCACCTCAGACCGGTCTCTTTCTTCTTTAGGTCGTCTTTCTTTCTCGGAAGTGTTCCTGGCCCTTCGTGCCGGTCACCACAGCTTCTTACGATAACTTGGTTATTTCCACATTTTCGCGCGGCCGTCCCTTTTCCTTGGTGGTGCTGGGGGTACGGTTGAATGCCCATTTCACCGAGGGGGAAAACTGAAGCCCGAAGGAATGAAAGCAGCTGTTGGAAGTCAGTAGTCCCCAAACTTCCCGCACTCTTGCGTGTCGCTACAGATTTCAAACTGCTCCTTAGCCTTTTTCTTTTTGAAGTTTTTAGGCGTTTTATCACCATACTTCGGATACTGAACTTAAATTTGAGTATTGACTTTTCCTGTTGGACTGACAGGAAGCCCTGAAGATTTTTCTTTTCTTTTGCCATCTTCACCCTCCCCCACAACCCCGCTCATTTCCTCCTGCTTTCTGTCTCCAAGTGTCCTAGGTGAATTGAATTCACGAGTTTGCCGATTGTACCTGTTTGCCTGTTTCTCTCTCCTCCCGTCTATAATATATTTTAAACCGCGGTCCTAGCAACAAGGGCTTAAAAGAAAACAAAAAAGGGAAAACTCTGTTCTTGGGTTGGCCCTTCTTGTTCCTTGCATAGCATCTTGGAAGAAACATTTGCATAGAGGTCTGCGACCTAGCACTGATTCTGTCTCTAATTAGCTGAGTGACCTTGAAATATGTTTGTTGTCTTTATATCTTGTTTCTTCAGCTGTGAGCAGAGGGATTTAGCCTCAGTGTACCCTAACGTCCATTCCAGTTCTCTTATTGTAGGGCCCTGGGCCAGTCTGATGAGAAATGTTAAGCATGTGGCCTTTGATATATATTGTAAATAATCAGGATTTTTCACTTTAATTGAAAACAGCTTTCAGACTTACCTATGTCTGACACTCGGTAGGTGCTTAAGAAATGAATACATGGTCACGTCGAGGAGTCCTGATCTTTTTGCTTCTCTTTTTGGGTGTCATTGGTTTTGAATGACATGGTTCTCACGCTCTTAACACTTTCTAAGGGACAGGGATGTGTTCTGGGGGTTGCAGTGGTAAATTGTTCCAAGCTTGTGAGAGTTTTGGGAACTGATGGCCATTTTCATACACAAATCCTCTTTTCCTGCTGGGTGAGCACTTCACGGCCTCTGCTCATCCTATCCTATTAACTGCTTTTGTTCTTCCTTTTTTTGGCTTCTCACCAGCAAACGTTAAACATACATTTTGCCAAGGTACTGATTACTGAAAAGCATATGGCATCATTAATTCCCACATGCCATAAATACTAGAGAATTCAGAAGAGGAACAGAAGGGAATTAATGTGTTACTAAAAGAACTTGGATTTGAGGAACATAAGATCTGAGTTTTGAAGTAGCTCTGCTAACCTGACTCAGCTTCCCTTTCTGCATCTGAAATGTTACGGTTTTGGGGAGAATCAAATGAGACGATATACACTAATAATCTCTGTAATCTATAGTGTCTTCTACAAGTGTGTGATGGCCAAAGAATAAATCAGGAATGCCACTGTCAGAAAGTACTCAGTATTGCTGTGTATAGGACAGGGGGTATAGGACCTAGAATACTAAACATAGAAGTATTTGATGTATTCAGTTGTATACTTTTTACAGAAGTTCAGATGAGAGAGAGACAATTATCCGAGAGATCTAATTGATAAGGGACTATGGTCCCCAGGGTATTACTTCTTGTCTGAGAGTGGAGCTGGGGCCTTTCTTTGGAGGAGAGAGAGGTCATACACCAGTTAATGTGCTTAAGCAAAGGTACACAGATGGTGCCTGATGTTCTAAGAAACTTGCAGTGGCAAGATTGAAGAGGGCATGGGTTGCTTGAAGTAGGAGTGGGAAGCTGTTGAAGGGTTTTGAAAATTATTCAGATAGTTTAGAGAGGTGAAAACTAAAAACCATCAAATAATGCCTTGTGCCATCGTAGTGTGTAGGGTTTAATGCAAAAAAAAGACAAGTTTGAGTTCTAGTGCAGCATATTAAAAGCTACATCCCTTGGAAAGTTACTTGGTATTACTGAACTTATATTTTCTTATGTAAATATTGTGGATGCTCATATATACATATTACAAGCTTGTTGTAAATATTAAATTGTATAATATTGGTAAATGTTCTTTGTAAAGGGCTATAAAATAGAATGAGAAGGTGATGAGAGCTTCCAATTTGAATAGCAGAAATAGATAAAAAGGCCTCACAAAGGAGCACTTGAAAGAATTAACCAAGAAGTAAGATAGAAATAAGTCAAGAGCTGTTTAGGTACTTTCTCTTGGAAAATTTCCTTTCTGACTTACATTGAGTTGTTCTGCTTCTGAATTCTGTAGCATTTATGGCACATGGGAATTAAGCTGTCACTTAACGTGACATATTGTCTTTTGTTGTTATACCAATTTGTATTTGTCCAGTTTTCCATGAGAGGTTCTGGAAAAAGTCCTTGGCAGTATTGAATTAAGCAGAGAAAAACTCAGTATTCAGGAACAGCCTTAGAAGATGGTGCCTCTAGTTGTGTGAAAACTGAGGATACTGCGGAAGAGAATATGGGGGAAAATGTTATCTTCAGTGGAGCAGGATCTGAATGAATTGAGAAGCTCTCGCTTTGTGGGAATGAAAGGCTGTTACTTTACAGTGTCTTTAATTTGATTTGTCCAGATTTTTTGGAGGGTTTTATTTTATTTCCTGCAGCTGTATTCACTTGCAATAAACAAATGTAGTAAAGAGATGCAGATATGCTTACAGCTTTCCCTAAGCAGATGTGAATTTCTGTTCTTATGAAACTGACTTTAAGAACAAAGCAAATCCAGTTTCCTGATCTTAAAAATAGGTATGCAAATATATTCTTCTAAATTTCATCACAGAATAACTTAGATCATTGCAGTAAATTATTTTGCCCAAAATACATCAAAGTATTTTGTTCTACATAGCAGGTTATAAAGGAAAATTGCTTCCTTAATTTGTTATGGCTATTAAAATTAATGTGTTGTATTAAATCATTCTTTCCAGAAGCTACACCCAGCTCCTTTTAACCTATTACCTAGATCTGTGTCTCCTGACTGGATTTGTTTTCACTATTAAAATGTGGTATGAAACCATGCTTTCTAGAAGCTATATCCAGACCCTTTTAACCTCATAGCTGGATTTCTATCTCTTGGCTGGACTGTCAGCTTCATCTTAAAACTCCAGCTTTTGTGTCTTAGTTGAGAACACAGGGTCTGGAGCCAGGCCATATGTCTGACTTTGAATCTTGTCTCTGCCATTGGCAGATGTATGTTCTTGGGCAAGTTAGTAAATTTTATATCAGTTTCTTTATCTGTAAAATGGCAATAATTATAGTATTTGCCTTAAAAGGCGGTGTCTGGCACATAGTAAGTACTCAACAACTATGTGGTTATTCTGGACTTTAGCTTCCTTAAACAAATATTTTTCATAACGTGATATGGAGACTGTGTACATCAGACCTTCCTAGGGTTCTAGTTAAAAATATAGACTTTTGGCCCTGGCTGGTGTGCTCAGTGGATTGAGCGCTGGCCTGCTAACCAAAAGGTCTCCGGTTCGATTCCCAGTCAGGGCACATGCCTGGGTTGTGGACTGGGTCCCTAGTTGGGGGAGTGTGAGAGCAACCAATCGATTTATCTCTCACACATTGGATGTTTCTCTCCCTGTCTTTCTGCCTCCCTCCCCCCAAAAAAACTAAATAAATAATTTTTTTAGGGAGGGAGGTGGGGAGGGAGGGGTGGGTGGGCTGGGATGGGAATAAAGGACAGAAAATTGTACTTGAACAATGATTAAAATTAGAGAAAAAAATAATTTAAAAAAAATACAGATTTTTGTACCTTATCCCAGACCTGAATCGGATTCTCTGAAGGTAGGGCCTGGACATCTGTATGTTTTCATTTATTTCCTTTACATTTTAATAGTTATTTCCAAGTTGAGAACTACTGTCCTAGTTAACTTTTTAAATTCCTCTGGTTCTGACATTTTAAGGTGTTTTTCGTTGATTTTTTAAACTGTTCTGATTAATCAATAGTGGTTTCTCTAAAATGTTTATAATGGCCTTGAAGCTCGTCTGTCCCAGCCTCCTCATTTTGTAGACATGGACACAGTTGGAGATGGGAAGATGAAGCAGCTTGCCCAAGACCACACAGTCAGTTATTAACAGTCCAGAACCTGGATTCCGCAGTTCTTAATCCAGTTCTCTTACCTTACGTAGTACATTGCCCCCCCGCCATTCTGGAGCAGGCCATGTTGTAGCTGATGTAGTAGTGGAAAGAACGTCTGTTTTGAGGTTGGAAGACTTAGGTTTACGCCTTGGTTTTGTCACCTACCTACCATGTGTCCATCGACAGGTCATGTGTCTTCTTGAACTCTCAGTGATTGGTGTCTTAGACTTTTGGGTGGTACGCCTGTATCCTGACCTGGCTCAGACAGAGACAGTGGACAGTTTCATGGCATTACTGTGAGTGTTTAAAGAAGCAAGGTGCTGACTTTTTAACATTGTGCTGCAAACTAACCTTTAATAGCATCTCAAAACTCATTTTTTTCATTATTTTTTTACTTTAAAATTAACTATTTTGTGTCAAAGGACACTCTCAAAAAAGTGAAAAGACAAGCTATAGAACGAGGGAAAATATTTGCAAACCATATATCTAATAAGGGTCTAGTGTCTAGACTATATAAGAATCTTATAACTCAATAATAAAAAGTCTAATTTTAAAAAGAATAAAGGATGTGAATAGACATTCCTCCATAGAAGATATGCAGATGGCCAATAAGCACATGAAAAGATGCTCAACATATTAGAGAAGTGCAGATCAAAACCACAATGAGATACCACTTCACACACACTAGTATGGCTATAATAAAAAATAAGATGTTAGCGAGGATTTGGAGAAGTCAGAAACCTCTTAAATTGCTGCTGGGAATGTAAAGTGAGGCAACCACTTTGGAAAAGAGTTCCTCAGAAAGTTCAGCGTAGAGGTACCATATGACTTGGCATATTCTAGTGTTAGGTATAAACCCAAGAGAATTGGAAATGTATGTCTGCACAAAAATGTGTGCACAGGTAATTGTAGCAGCATTATTCACGATAACCAAAAGGTGGACACAACTCAAGTATTCACTGACAGACGTGTGGATAAACACAATGTGGCAGATCCACGCGGTGGAACACTTGGCTATAAAAGGAATGAAGTACTGATACATGTTACAACATGGAGTCAGCCACAAAAGGCTGCATATTGTATAATTCCATTTAGTATACGAAATGTCCAGAATGGGCACGTCCATTCAGAGAAAAAGTAGATTTAATGGTTGCCAGGGCTGGAGGGCGGCAGGGAGGGGAATGACCGTTTATGGGTATGGGCTTTCTTTTTAGGGTGAGGAATGTATTCTGGAATTAGTGGCAATAGTTACACCACCTTCTGAGTATAATTGAAACACTGCTGAACTCTACATTTTAAAATGGTAAGTTTTATAGTACGTGAATTGTATTTTAAACTCTTTTTTAAAATCTTTACAGTGTTTATGAAGTAACCTTTGAAGCTTCAAATTATTAATATTATTGACTGCTTATTCACCATTGTGTCACAGTGATATTACAGAAGTTAATAATCTCCATCTGTTTAGGTCCCTTTTTTGGCTGTTGCCTGTACCATTTCTCTGCTGTGACCTCCCTCTTGTCAAATCTCAGTGGTAGTTTTTTGTATTACTTGACCTTCCAAAGAGATAGCCAGTGTCATGACTTAAATATCATCTACAAGTTGAAGACATCCACATTTATATTTACAACCTGGACCAGACTTATGTGTCTAACTGCCTACTTGCCATCTCCCTGAGATAGCTATGTGATCAGTATATAATAATTACTGTTACAAACACTGCTGCTCTATAGCCTCGTGTATTATTTCATGTCTATGCAGATAGGGAAATATTTCCAGAAGTGGAAAGTTGAATCCACGGTGTTAAATTGACTTCCATAAGTGGTGTACTATTTTGAATTTCTGCCAACAGTGTGTAAGAGAATCACTTGCCTGTAAGTAGCACAGTATTTGGTAACCTTTCTCAATCCCTATAGATGAGGAAATTGAGCAGAGTTTGTCCAAAAGTCATATGTGGTATAACTTGGTGTTTAATTCAAAATGTTTTTTCCAACAGACTACACTGGATTTTCCTATAGTAAAACACAGAAGTTGTTAGTGGACAAAGATAGATTCATGGAGACCTTCTTCATTTTGCTATTGTCTGAGAGTCAGTATCTGTTGATACATATTTTGTATCTGTCGATACATATTTTCTGAGCTTTGTTGTCACAGAATGAAAGGATGACCATGTGGAGCTCTTTTCCATACTCATATTTGGGTAGACAAGGATGGGATATGTGAGTTTATACTGTAGTCTCTGTAGCCCAAGTAGGTGTTCTGGTTTGGGGCTTGTAGATTTTAACTTCTCAGCATGGAGACTGGCAACATCGTGAGTACCACCTGATTCCTGTAACCCTCGTCTCCTTCACCTTTGTTTCTAAGTGTTTTGTCTTTCAGCTGTCCAACATCAGAAGACAAGAGTAAATGATACTTATACTTAAGGGTGTTTTTAAGGAAGTAGTTCACTTTACTTTCAGTAAGATACCATGTCTCTTGGTGTACAAGTCTTCTATTTGTTTTACAGTGGAAGATTGATGATAAGCCTGTAAAAATTGACAAATGGGATGGATCAGCTGTGAAAAATTCTTTGGATGATTCTGCCAAAAAGGTACTTTCTTGAGGCGGAGGTCTGTTAGCATCGTAGAGCTGATGGCTCATTTGCAGGCTCTTTCTTCTGTCACTTGGAATGACCTTAGTTTTCAGTCTTAGGAATTGAGCCAGAAAGCAGTTTCTACATCTTTACAGTGTATGTAGGGGAGCGTGTGGTAAAATATAAATTAGCTACCCCAAGTAATTCCTCAAATTCTCTAATGTTTCCATTTCAGAAAGCTGTTAAGCTGTTGTTTTTGAGGTTAATTAGCCAAGAGTAAAGAAGGTTGAGGAAACATAAGAGATGATATGACTGGTTATCTCTCCATTTAAAAAGGGAAAAGAAAATTTTAGCTTCACCCTAGGGATTAAAAAAATATTTGAGAAGTTGATGAACTTTTTCTCTGGAATCCATTGTAAACAGCTTGAATATTTTTGCTTAGAGTGGTAAAATTCTGATTAGAGAGAACTACTTGGTAACTTACATGATTCTACTGTAGCTTTTATCAAGGACATTAAGAATAAAAATTCTAGGAAGGACACATTCCTATTAATTTCATTCATTGTTCTTCTCACTAGGTACTTCTGGAAAAGTACAAGTATGTGGAGAATTTTGGTCTAATTGACGGTCGCCTCACCATCTGTACCATCTCCTGTTTCTTTGCCATAGTGGCTTTGATTTGGGATTACATGCACCCCTTCCCAGAGTCCAAGCCTGTGTTGGCTTTGTGTGTCATATCATATCCTTTCTTTGTGCCTGAGTTTGATTTCTAGTGACTGTCTTAAAATCTCTACTGGTAGCCTCCCTGTTCCCTACAAAAACAAACTTTGATCTGAGGGCCTGCTAAGGTTAGAATTTTACATTGTCAGCTGTGGTAGTCTGTAAATTTATGTAGTGCCCATCACTGATATTTTAAATTTAATATGATTATTTTATCTTAAATTCTATTTAGTTATTAATATAGAGGTTATTATAATCCAAATGTAAGCACCTAATAGCTGAACACCATAATAGTGACAACCTAGCCCTTCTTAGTTCCAGTCCAGAACTTCTCCCATTAGACCAGGTTGCTTCAAGCCACTCGCCCCAGGATATTAGGAAAAGATCAGAGTTTGGAGGTTCAGATCTGTGTCAGGTTTCCTTGAAGCTGAGGGGCTGGACTGGGAGTTATTGAGTGTGACTTACAGCTGTGGCTTGTATGACAGTGGAAGTAAGAACCGATTCTGGAGCTAGGGGAACCTGAAATTCAGGATGTTTTGTGATCTTGTGCTAATAAGAACTTAACTTTTTTGAGATTGTGTGAATACTGCTCATTTATAAATATGGGTAATATACACTCAGAATTATTATAAAGATTAAATGAGATATTATGTAATGTGTTAGATATGTAATCAGCTCTGAAATGTTTTCTTTCCCCATCTTTTTTGTGATAAATGTAGAATCATGTTTGTTACCTACCCAGCTAGATTATTTCTCAAAAAGCTGAATATTAAGAACTTTTATTATACTATTACTATTATTAAAAAAGTAATATGTGTTCATAGTAATAGTTTTCTTGCGGTTCCTACCCCTTCCTTCCAAGTCAGTCTGTACCTATTGTGCTTTTCTTTTTAACTTAAATGTCTTGATGTCCTTCCGTATTGGAATATATGGGTCTGCTTCATTCTTAATAGCCACATAGTGTTTTTGAGTACCTGCTATGTGCCATTACTTGGACTAGTTGTTTAAAACAAATCATTTTGGTAGGCAGTTTACTTTTTTTTAACAGTATTGCCACAGCCTGAAATATTTCTAAAATCTCCATTTTGGGAATTTTTCTTCTAAGGAATTTAGCAAGCCATTTAATAAAACAAGTCCTGATCAAAAATGGTATTATCCATATTGATTTCAAATCATAGTTCCTAGACTTGGCATCTACACATTATCCCATTATGAATTTTTCACTATTAAGGCAGTTCAAAAGAATATGCCATAGGTTCTGGAGACAGTTTTCAAAATAATTCTAAATAGGCTGGAAGAATGAGAACATTATTAAAAATATGGCCTCCCAAGAGAACTAACTACCTTGATGGAATTTTATCTGTTTGGTTATATTTGTTTAAAACAAAATAAGAACTTGCCATTTTTATAGTCATGTCAGTTTAATATGTAGTAGTAATGACAAATTTTATAAATGTCTTCTGTGTGCTAGATGCTTAAAAATAAAAAGTCAGTTATTATCCCCATTTTAGAGCTGACAATTAAGCCTTGATGGGGGGCGGGGATCATTTTTCAAGGTTACATTGGTTAAAAGCCAGAATTTGAATCTAAGTCTGCCTCACTCCAAAGCCCATATACTTTGCACTATACTTTCCTGCCTCAAACTACCATAAAATTTAAATTACACAATATATAAAAAGCTCTTATTAAAAGCTCTATACACCAATTTCTGGTGCATAGTAGGTTCTCAAAATGTTAACACCATCAAAAACTGGATATAATAATCTATATGCATATAAGAAGTAATTTTTCTTATAGCAAACTATAATTTGAAGTCACTTATC
The DNA here is from genome assembly GCA_028533065.1 of Trachops cirrhosus. Classification (NCBI taxonomy): domain Eukaryota; kingdom Metazoa; phylum Chordata; class Mammalia; order Chiroptera; family Phyllostomidae; genus Trachops; species Trachops cirrhosus. The sequence goes on from CM052543.1 coordinate 41,967,095, forward strand.
TTCTCTTTTAATGACCCTTGAAATTGATGAAGTCCACTGTGATTATTAGTTTTGTATTTTATAGAGAAGTAAGCACAAGTCTTGACAAGTCTGTATATGTTATCCTTGAACAGAAAAGATGAGAGTTGGTTTATGCCCTGTACCCTTTTTCTTTCTTCCTTTTTGAAGTATTTCCCTTTGAAGTATTCTAACCCAAAAGAGCCTTGCTTCTCTTAGTATATAAACATAAGGATGAAAATGAAATAGCTAAATTTCAGTGTTTTTGCAGCAAGACAGAACTTCCCCCCTTCCCCCCCAGTAGTTTTGGTAGCCCTTGCTTGTCAGTTCGTGTTAGGTCTCTTTGGTGTACATGTTTGTGCATTTTCCCCTTAACTTTATTCGAACCTATTTTGTGATGATGGGGATCCTGACCATTTATACCTCATACAAGGAGAAGAGCATCTTTCTCGTGGCCCACAGGAAAGATCCTACAGGAATGGATCCTGATGATATTTGGCAACTGTCCTCCAGCCTCAAAAGGTATGACTGTCCTCACAGATTCTTAATTTCTGGTGTTGAGTCATTTCATGGTGTTAATTTCCTGGGGGTTGAGTCATTATCAGCAACAGACTATTGTATGCCTACTGTATGCAGATCATAGTACTCGTCCTATAAAATGAAGAAAGGGGTACAAATGATCTAGAAAGTTTTTCTAGCATTGCAGTTCTGAGCTTGCATTATCACAGATATGCTCTGAGGATAAACTCTGGGAGAAAGTACTTTGGAGGAAGAATGAAAAATGATTCTCTTTTTCCATGTGGCTAATTAACTGAGTCAGGGTGCAGAATTATAAAGGCCAAAGGTGTGAAGTCAGTTATTGGAAGAGCCCATTAGCTTTCATTTCTTCTATGATCCTGAGTGTACTCCTCACAGTCAGGAACCTTGGAAGCAATGTACCAGGCAACTCAGAGAAGGACAGTTCAGTCTCTTTGTGACCAGCAGTGACAGACTTTGTCCAGCTGACAACTGAGGTTTTTCCAGGTATCCAGAAAAGGGTTCACATTTCAGCTTATCTCTTTCCAGCTTTAGCAGCATCAAAAATAACTTGTAGAGTTGTTGGGAAGATGAGATATTAGTTATAATAATAGCAAATATCTATTGAGCATATAGCAGGTATTGTGGTAAGTGCATGATCTTATATAAACTTGAGAACAACTCATTTTATAAATAAGAGCACAGGCCCAAATGGTTCAATTAATTCTTCCAGGGTTGTACAGCTCAGAAGTGAATTCTAGTGGGTATTCCAACCCATGCCTGAGCCCAGAATTCATGCTCTTAGTCACAATCCTAAAAACACATAGTGCAGTTTCTAGCATATAGTAGGCTCTCAGATTATAAGTCCAATTATTCACAAATATGAACGTAAGTACAGCAGCAGTGCTAAAAAGCCTCTCATTACCAGCTTGTGGAGATGCCATTGAGGAGGGGCAGCCCTTCATTCTGATGTTGCAACTGAGTTCTTACCTGTTCCTGACAGGGTCCCTAGCTGCCCTTTTGGCCTCAGCCATTCTAAATCTGCACCCTGTGCCAGGCGCTGATAGGGTTGCAGAATTCTAGACCCTAAAACAACTTGATTTCACTATGTTTATTCTGACATGTGTTTATTAAAACAGCTTCATTGAAATATAATTCACATACCATACAGTTTACCCATTTAAAGTGTACAGTTCAGTGCTTGCTAGTGTATTTACAGACATTTGTAACTGTCACTGCATTCGGCTTTAGAACGTTTTCATCACCTCAAAAAGAAAGCCTGTACCCTTTAGCTATCATCCCCCTATCTCCCCATTCCCCACAACCTTAAGTAACCACTAATCTATGTTCTGTCGCTGTAGATTTTATTTTGGGTATTTTATATGAATGAAATGTGATTTTTTTTTGTGACAGACTTTTTCACTAACCTGATGTGTTCAAGGTTAGTTCATGGTGTAGCATGCCATGTATCATATCTTATTCCTTTTTATGCTGAATAATGTTCTGCTGCATGCATATACCACATTTTGCTTAACCATTTATTGGACATGTTGATGGACATTTGAGTTGTTTCCACCTTTTGGCTATTATGAATAATGCGTCTCTAAACATTTGTGTACAAGTTTTTATGTGGTCATACATTTTCATTCCTTAGGTAGTATATTTAGGAGAGGAATTGCTGGGTCATAATGGTAACTCTTTTTAACTTGAGGAACTGCCGGTTTTCCAAAACAGCTGCACCAGTTTACAGTCCCACTAGCAGTGTGTGAGGGTTCTGATGTTTCCATATTCCCTGCTGATTTTTACCAGCTGCCAATTGTTGGTGCCCGTGGAGGGGAAATGTGCCACCCGTGTTCCTTCTCATTGCAGTTAAATATAGACCCTTCTCTTCCTTGAAGAAAGCTCCTGGTTCATTGGCCCCTTCTCTAACACAGCTCTTTCCAGAAGTCGTCATGATTCAGCATCCTATTGGATGATTATTCCAGTACTTTGGCCTCCCAGTTTTCCTTTTTTTGGTGATTATCTTGTTTTCTACCAAGTCTTAAGTACTTATTTCCTTGGCCATACACTAGACTTTGCCATTACTGATAACTAATTGCCTTCAGTAATTTCACTTTTAAGTATCTCATTCTCTGACCACTGGTCCTATTTTTCTGGTTTTTCTCCTTGTGGTTCTCGTGTCCTAATAATTCTTCAGCCCCATGCCTGCCACCTTTTCACTGTCTTCCTCCCCCTGCTTTCTCTTTATCCAGTTAGATTCCATGTCATTTCTGTAATCTAATTACTCACACGTCTCGGGGGTATCCAGCCTTTTGGTGTCTGGGCCACACATTAAATACATTGTGACACGTAGTCACACAAAAAAAATATCATAATGTTTTAAGTAAATTGATGATTTTGTGTTGGGCTGCATTCAAGTGATCCAGGGCTGCACGCGGCCCGCGCGGGCCACAGGTTGGACACCCCTGGAGGCTCTTGCACACCTTTTTCGCTATCTTCACACCTCCTCTCCTCCTCCTGCCCCTTTACTCTCAGCTTCTTTTGTTTCTGAGAAGATTGAAGTAACCAGCGGTCTTGCTTCATTAACTGCTCATTATATTCTGCCTTTCTAACTTCCTGTCTGAAGTCTTCTCTCCATTTGTCCAGTAGATTTTTTTTCCAGATGAAATTTTTATTTTTATTTTATTGTTGTCCATATTTTTTCCCCTTTGCTCTCCTCCTAGCCCGTCCCCCCTGCCCCCTCCCCACTCCCAGTCACTCCCCACACTGTTGTCCTGTCCATGGGTCATTCATATATGTTCTTTGACTAGTCCCTTCCCCTTCCTTCCTCCATTATCCCCCACCCCTCCGGCCATTGTCAGTGTGTTCTGTGTTTTCACGACTCTGGTTCTGTTTTGCTCGTTAGTTTATTGTGTTCATTAGAGTCTTCTTACAAGTGAGATCATATGATATTTGTCTTTCACTGACTGGCTTATTTCACTTAGCATATACTCCCCAGTTCCATCCATGCTGTTGCAAAACACAGGAGTTCCTTCTTTCTGCTGCATAGTATTCCATTGTGTAAATGTACCATAGGTTTTTTTGATCCACTCATCTGCTGATGGGCACTTTGGCTATTTTCAGCACTTGGCTATTGTAAATTGTGCTGCTATGAACACATGGGAGCATTAGTTCTTTTGAATTGATGTTTGAGGATTCTTAGGGTATGGTCCCAGCAGTGTCCCCTGGATTCTTGCCCCTTATCATTCACTTGATGTTTTTCTTTCTTCTGTGGTGTTCTTTCTGGCATATAAACAAACTGTAATTTCCCCAACTAAAAAAAAATGTTTCCCCGTATTCTGCGCACACAGTGTCCTCGTTTCTCTGCCCTGCCCCGCTTTCCTTTCCTCCCATTATCTCCTGATCTGCTGTGGTCTTCGCTCTTCTTTCCTCACCGTACTTGACCTGTCAGCAGCATTTGACACAGTGGATTACTCTCCTTGTTGCACTTCTCTTTTTTTAACTAGGCTTCTAGGATACCACAGTCTTCTAATTTTCTTCTTACCTTAACGTCCATTCCTTAGTCTATCCTGTAATTCTGCATTATTCCCATTCTCTACATTTGAAATGTGACCAGTGCTTGTTCCTCTATATTCACTCGCTACATACAATCTTACTAGACTTTCAAGATTATATAAATACCAACTCTATGATGAAGATCTTTAAATAAGAATTTTCATCCTAAATTTCTACTCTGAACTCCGGATATATCCCAGCCTTCTATTTGACACTGGATCCTAATGTGCATCTCAAAATTAACACATCCAAAATGTAACTCTGCTATCCCTTATTCATACCTGCTTTTCCCTTCTCAATAAGTGGCAACTCTGTCCTTCTAATTACTTAGGCCAGAACTCAGGAATAATTTTGACTTGCTCTCTCGCAGTCCTTCCAACAAATTCTGTCAGCTCTACCTTCTAAATATATTCAGTGTGCTACCTACCATCTCCATTGCCACCATCAGCCCTCAGTTAGGCTACTGTAGTAATGTCCTAATGGACCTCTGTGGCTGCTCTCCCTGTCCAGTCTATTCCCTGTGCATCAGGCAGAGTGATCCTTTTTTTTTTAGGATTTTATTTATTTATTTTTAGGGAGAGGGGAAGGGAGGGAGAAAGAGAGGGAGAGAAACATCAGTGTGAGAAACATTGGTCGGTTGCCTCACATACACGCTCCATCTGAGGACCTTCTACTTTGTGGGATGACGCCCAACCGTCTGAACCACACTGGGCAGAACCTGAGTGATCCTTTTAAAGCTTAAAGCAAATCAACTCAATCCTCTGCTTAAAACCCCCACTCAGAGAAAAAACTAATCGTAAGCATAGCTTAGAAAGCCATACTTACGTATTCTCTGTACCCTCCATACTTGTGTACACACATCCCTGATCTGCTGTGGCTTTTATCCTCTCCTACTCATTAGGTTCTTTCTCATCGGTCTCTCTCCTTCACACATCCCAAGCATGTTCTCACCTCAGGACCACTGCATTTGCCTGAAACATTCTTTTTTCAGGTAGTTTGTTTTCTTACCTTCTTTAGGGCTCAGCTCAAACATCAGCTAGGGAAGCCTTTCCTACCTACCATATTTAAAAGAAATGTTGTGTTTTTTTATCTTACTGTTGGTTTCCTTCCATTCACTATAAGTCCCAAAAGGCAGAGATTTGTATTATGCTCACCACTGTATATGCTTAGCATCTGAAACTGCCTGACGTGTGTATTTGGGGCTCAATAAAATATGTCTTGAATTAATGATTAAGTACTTCTAAATGCATCAGGTCACAATTCATCAGATCACGTTCTGCCATCAAAGCCATTGAACTGTCCATGGAACTGGGTGCAAAGTCCAAATATTACTGTGATATCAGTTAGGAGCAGCAGTTGGTCCGAGCCTGAGAAAAATTTTTGAGGTGTTGAAAATAGTTTAAAGACCTATTCAGGCTGGGAGTAACTGGCTAGGTGACAGTTTATTAAGTTATGATTTATTTCACTGGTTAATTAATGATAGGCACTGTTTAACCATGACAATAATCCTGAAAAGTAGATAGTAGTTTTATTTTAAATATGTAGAAACAGGTCAAGCATCTGCCTCCTCTGAAGGTAACACCAGCCTGACAAGCCACTGAATATGGAGGCAGAAACAGGAGAGGGTTGGGGAGGAATGTCAGCCTGCCGGGAGTTGATATATAGGGGTGTCCAACCTTGTCAGCATCTCTGGGCCACACTAGAAGAAGAAGAGTTGTCTTGGGTCACACATGTAATACACAAACACTAATGAAAACTAATGAGCAAAAACAAGGCTTCAAGTAAATTTATGATTTTGTCTTGGGCCACATTCATACCTATCCTGGGCCACATGAGCCCCTTGGGCCACAGGTTAACACCCCTGTACCTTCTTGAATGGCTGGAAATGGTAAAGGCCTTTAAGATACCTTAAGGAGTAGCTAAGGAATCTCTGGAGTTCATGGAGTAAAATACATCCCTGGCCTGGGATCAGGTAGAACCTGGAGCTAGATTGATTATAGGGTATTAAGGACTGAGCAGCCTGGAATTGGGGAACACCTGTAAAAACAACGGTTCTTCATTTATTCATTAAGATTTGATTGTCTACCTAGTGCCAAGCTAAGAATAGAATACAGATAAGACAGAATTCTTGCCTTTCAAGAATATCTGAGTCCAGCAGAGCGTACAGATATATACACATTATTTCAATAGGTAATTTCACTGATAGCATGGGAGCGTGTCATTACACCTGGCATGAGATAAGCACTCAGTATTCGACTATTGGTTAATGGTGCTGTGGAAGACAAAGGAGAGACATCTGGTCCAGTTTAGGAAAGCTTTCCCAGAGAAGTTTGTGCCCTGATGTTAATAAATGTGAGCCACTCGGTGAGGTTAGAGAGAAGTGTCTACTAGGAAAACTCTTCTAGCATAACAAGTGTGAAGTCCAGAGGTGAGAGAAGATGGTCCATGTGGCTTAACGGTCTACGACAAGGTAAAGGAGGCACACAGCAATTAGATCAGGGAAGACATGAGAACACCTGTGAGTCAGAACGTGTGTATCTTGAAGGTAGTTAGCCACTGGAATTTTTTTTTAAAAGAATAAATCTTTGTGTAATCCTCTTAGTCCTGTTCTTTGAAAATACTTGGTACTCTGCTATTACTGGTTGAATCTCTGTGTGTGGTTTTTAATTTATTATCTTTGCTTAGGTTTGATGACAAATACACTCTGAAGCTGACCTTCATCAGTGGGAGAACAAAGCAGCAGCGAGAAGCCGAGTTCACGAAGTCCATTGCTAAGTTTTTTGACCACAGCGGGACACTGGTCATGGATGCCTATGAGCCTGAAATATCCAAGCTCCATGACAGTCTTGCCACAGAAAAGAAAATAAAATAGCCAATTCTAAAAACAGCCATCTTTTTGAAGGAACATGCAGAATCAAGGGTTGAGGGGGAAAGAAGCAGAGAAAAGTAAGAAATGTTAAATGTTCCTGTTTTGTCCTGAAATTTAGTCCATTTGGAATAGAGTTTTCTATCTGAGGTATGAGAAATTGTAGCTCTGATACCTAGCTGTAGCCCCCTTGGTATGTTGATTACATTATTCTGATTTGCTTTTCTGGAAAAACATTTTTGCTGAAGACCGAACAGACTTTTCTCCTATCTAGCAGTATAGTATAGCTTTGTGCCATGCAGCATAGAAGACTCAGTTTTTAAAATTGTTAATCTGTTGCTTATTTTATTTTGTTAATTCCTATTTGAGTAGCTGTTTCCCTTAATTTAGTGTACAATTTCTTGTGTACATCTTCACACACCATTTTTTTTGTGGTGTGCATATACCGAAATTGGGGTGAATTGGGGGAAAAAACACAGCTTTTTCATTTGTTCAAAACAGACCTTCTGCCTGTTACATTTTGTGTGCTCTTAACCAGTTAAAGAAGCCAATGACAGTTTTATATTGTTTATGTTTTTCACTAGTATATCACTGTTGATTTGCTGATTCGTTTGTGTCCTTTATTAAATGCCATTAAAATTTTTTTCAATAAAAGGAAAGAAGGTGTGAAAATACAGGATTTTTGATGATAGTTTTGATGGAAGGAACAGAGCAGCAAGTGTTAACAGTCTTACTCTACTGTAGGTTCCTTTCATTTCTAGGCCGTTTTACTGGTCAGAGGCCCCTGAGAACCTGTAGTGAGGAACTGGTAGCTTTCCAGTGATAACAGCAGTGACACTTAGTGCTTACTTTTGTCAGAGTGTTCCAGGTCCTTTGCGTGTATCTCACTAATGCTCACAACAACCCTGAGAAATGGGTACTAGTATCCCCGTGTTATTGCTTCAGGGAACTGAGGCACAGAAGTTGAGTACTTTGTCATTCAACTAGTGATAAAACTGGGATTTAAACCTGGGCAGTCTGAAATTATGAGCAGCATCTTTTCTAGTATTTTCCTACTGCAGTAAGAGACGAACTGGGCACTCATCTAGATCCTGTGACCTATAGGAACTTTGTCCCTCTATCCTTACAGAAGTACAGTTTTAGCTGAGCCTAGTACCTGAAACCGTATTCACCTTATAAAACATCGTGCTTATAACATTTTGCTCTTTGACTTGAGAATGTTGTGATAACTGGAATTCTGGTCAAGATGGCAGCATAGGTAAACATGGCTTGTCACAACCACATCAGAATTATAACTGAAATATAGAACAACCATCACTCAGAACCGTCAGAAGTTGACTTGAATGGAAGACTGACAACTATGGAATTAAAGGAACCACATCCAACCAGACTGGTAGGAGGGTGGAGAAGCAGAATGGGCTGGTCCCGCATCCACATGGGGTAGATAAAAATTCAGGAGGGATGTCCCAGGAGCGAGGAGTCCTAGCCCCACAGCAGGCCCCCTAGTCCAGGGTTCCAGTGTCAGGATGATAAGTCCCCACAACTTCTGACTGCAAAAACCAGCAGGGATTCAGTCAGTGGAAGAAACTTCTGGAGTCCCAAGCCATTCCCCTTAACCCACATACGGATGTACTCAGACTCACTCCCTCTGAGTTCCAGCACTGGGGTAGCCGTTTGAAAGGCATCAGTGGCATATTGGGAGGACCTGAAGTATCTGGCATCAAGGTGGGAGCTAGGGGACAGCTTTCTCCCAAACAGAAAAGCAGGTGGAGGCCATACTTCTTTCTGAGTCCTCCCCTCACAGAGCCACAGAGCTGGCAGTTGGGTGCCATATGTGAGACTCACATCAACCTGGCTAACGCTGTTTGCCCCGCCCTGGAGATTCTCTGACTCTGTTTCCCCCAAATTTTGGGCCCATCTAAACAGCTCATTGTGACTTCTCCATATGAATGGCTGGTCTTGGCTCATGCTTCACAACTTCCCAAATTCTCTCAAACAAGCAACAGCCAGCCTTGGTGAACCCCTAGCACCTATTCTTCTTGCTAGTTGGCTCCAGGCCTGGCACTAGGAGCAGCTATCCTAGATTCACAGCTTGGCTTTGCCTGGGAATCTCCAAGCCCAGCACAAGTAGCAGCCATCTCAGATTGCTTTATAGCTCAGGCAGGGTGCCCCAGGCAAAACACGTGGGGGCTGACCTTGGCCTGCACCACCCAGAAAACCCCAGGGCCATCACACCTAGTGGACAGCTACAGACCATGTCAGAGCATCACCACCCTGCCCCCATACAGCTGATTGTCCATGGAGGGCAGAGGTTGGTGGTCAGTGGTCACAGCCAGTCCTTGCAGCCTAGTGGTCTGGGTAAATCCCTCCTATTGACCTGCCAACAGCGATCAAGGCCGAACTACAAGAGGAAGGTGTACTCAGCCCACACAAAGGGCACAACTTGAGTAACCAGCTTGGGTGACAGAAGAGGCTGTGCCACTGGACCCTATAGGACACCTACTACTTAGGCCATGCTACCAAGACATGGAGTCATAGCAGCTCTACCTAACACATAGAAACAAACACTGGGAGGCTGCCAAAATGACGAGACAAAGAAACAGGGCCCAAATGAAAGAACAGATCAAAACTCCAGAAGAAGAACTTAACAAAATGGAGATAATGTATTAGATACAGAGTTCAAAACACTGGTTATAAGGATGCTCAAGGAACTTAGTGAGGACTACAACAGAATAAAAAAATCCAGTCAGAAATGAAGGTTACACTAATTGAAATAACTAAAAATTGTTGGAGAACAATTTATAGGGCAACAACAGTGGAATGAATGAAGCTGAGAATCAAATCAATGATTTGGAATTTAAGGAAAACAAGACATCTAATCAATACAGCAAGAAGAAAAAAGAATCCAGAAAAAGGATATTATAAGCAGCCTCTGGGACAACTTCAGGAGGTCCAACATTCGCATCATAGGGGTGCCAGAAGGAGAAGAGAAAGAACAAGAAATTGGAAATCTATTTGAAAAAATAATGAAAGAACACTCCCTAATTTGGTGAAGGAAATAGACATGCAAGATCAGGAAGCACAGAGTCCCAGACAAGGTGGATGCAAAGAGGCTCACTCCAAGACACTTTATAATTTTAATGCCAAAGATTAAGGGAATCTTAAAAGCAGCAAAAGAAAAGCAGTTAGCTACCTACAGGGGAGTTCCCATAAGACTGTCAGCTAATTTCTCAAAAGAAACTTCGCAGGCCAGAAGGGATGGGCAAGAAATACTCAAAATCATGAAAAGCAAGGACCTACAGCGAAGATTCCTCTATCCAGCAAAGCTATCATTTAGAATTGAAGGGCAGATAAAGAGCTTCCCAGGCGAGAAAAAACTGAAGGAGTTCATCATCATCAAAACATTATTATATGAAATGTTAAAGGGACTTATTTAAGAAAAAGGTCAAAACTGTGAACAATAAAATGACAAAAATACATATCTATCAACAATTGACTCGAAAAACAAACTAAGCAAACAAGAACAGAGACAGAATTATGGATACAGAGAGTGTTTTGGTGGTGGCCAGATGGGAGGGCGGTGTGGGGGAATGGGTGAGGAAGTGAGGGGATTAAGAAGTACAAATAGGTAGTTACAGAATAGCCATGGGGATGTAAAGTACAGTATAGGAAATGGAGCAGCCAAAGAACTTATGACCCCTGGACATGAACAATGGTGTGGACATTGCCTTAGGGAGTGGGGGGTGCTGGGTGGAGGGGAGCAAAGGAAAAGAAATTGGAACAACAGTAATAGCATAATCAACAAAATATAATAATAAAAAAAGAATGTTGCCCTATCTAGTATCACATCATGGGGGTTGTGGAACATCACTGGGTGGGAGTTGGAGCCTTGGGTTCCGTATTCTTTGTTCCTGTCAACCTTGGGTAAATGATGTAATTATCTGAGTTTCTAGGGCCCCCTCCCCCACCCTCTTTTTAGAAGGCATGTCTATTCTGTCAGCTACTTGAAGCTTTTAAAAGTGTGTAATTGGATAATCATTTTCACAGTGAAGGGGGGGTTACTGTTAGGCACAGGGGCCCAAAGGTTGTAGATGCAGACAGAATAACTCCCTCCAAGATGATTTCCTGCAGTTCCTTCACACTGGGTGTACCTTTTTCTTTTACATATACAAATGTGTATCTTCACTTTTTTTTTTTTTTTTTTTACTGCTTTCACCTTTTATTGAAGGAAATGAGAGAATTGCCTCTGTAATTTGGAAATGCTGCAAATACTGTGTGAGACTATGAAATTTTAAGATCTTAAAGTGAAACCTTGGGTCTTCAGAAACCTTGGAGCTTCACTTTTGGTTTTTTTAAACAAAAATTGAAATATGTCTTATAGTTTGTTTAACTTAATATGGTTAGGTACTTTCCCTGTCAGTATGTGTAAATCAGACATTTTTAATAGCTGCATAACAGTCTGTAGGAGACATGTTTTTAATTTAACTCTTTCCCTGTTGAGAGACATGCTTGTTGTCTGTTTCTAGCTTTTCATGCTCCCATGGGAGGGGTGGATTGGGGGAAGAAGGGAAAACGTAGGTTTTCAAGTGAGAGACTAGAGACCTGGGTTGCATTTAGTAGCTTTATTCTAATTTGTGACCTTGGGCAAATCTCATTCCTTCTCTAGGACTAGGTGTCTGCACCTGTCATAGAGGTTTCAGGTAATGTATCTGTTTGAGGTTATGAAGGCTCCTTACCCCCAGAAATGTTCACATACTCAACATTCCTTATGATTACAAAGAATATGAGTGCTATAAATCTTTTAAATCTGCCCATAAGCCTCACTTGGAGATTTCTTAGACTGCATGCATTTAAGGTTTTTCTCTGACTTTAGATTACCACTATAGACAGTATCAATTTGCTGAAAAGTGGGTTGGCAGTCCTGTGTGGCACTTGGTCATTCACCCCCATCCCTGCACATGTGGTATTTTAGGACAGTTTCCCATCACTTGAACTGGATCATGCCTCAGCTTGGGTGCAGTTTGTGGGGCTGCAGAGAACCTGTGGCTGGCTTTTGATACCTTGTTGTAGTCCCTCCAGCCTGTTTTGAATGCTGCTGGGCTGCTCTCTACCCTCTCTCGTAGGTCTGAGCACCCCTCCCATCAGGACATCCATCACATTTTCCTCCTGGCTCTCAACTCCTCATGCCTGCCTGGGATGGACTTGGGTCTTCCAAAATGTATGAATACTTAGGAGAGTGGGAAAAGAGAGAGAATGTTTTTCATTATTTGCAAATTTTAGCTAATAATGTGTGTTTGATGTTTGGTGCTTTTTAATATTTTTCAGGAGCAATCTTTTTTGCTTCAGAGCAACCTTAGCGAATGGAAGAAATTACAAAGTTCCTTTGAATACAAACAAGGTTGTATGTTTCTCTGGGTCCAAGTTCCTCCTCAGTTTAGAGCCCTTTCTCTTACCAAGTGTTTCTACCTTATCTTCACCTCTGGCTAGACACCTCACTCCCTGCTCCAAACCTTGTCTCCCTGATGGAAATCATCTGGGAAAACCTCTAATATCACATTAGTATTTTTTGTAGACTGTGTCCTGTCCCCACTGAGAGCCTTTGTGTTATTAAGTGAATATTCCCAACAACTGAGCCCGAAGCACATGTGCTCAGATGACTCCTGATAACCACAACCACCTTAAGATTAATCAGCCAGGATTCTTTGTGCCCTGGGTCTTCCTGATAGCCTGGTATTGTCTGTGGCCCTTTTCTCAGAATAATGTGTTAAACATGCAAGTGCTTTGTTGCCTGTTAATGAGGAATTGGGGAGGTGGTTGCAGGCTCTGATCACCAGGAAGTAGGTTCAAAGGTAGTTGCTTCCTCGTCTCTGGGCAGGGGTCTACTTACTAGTCTGGCAATCAGCCTTGGGTCTGTGTGGTGACTACTGACACTAATATTCATCCTTGGTGGGCCATAGGGCCTTCCCTCACAGTGGTTACAGGGACCTACACCTACACGAGCATGAAAGGAGGGAATCCCCAACTTCTCTGGGCAGAAACCAGGTGAATTAGAATTTTAGTTGGTTTGCTTGGGACAGTAGGGATTCCAGTGCATGATGCTTGTTATGGAAGAACAGCAGCCTTTGGGTTGTCTTGTAGCCAACCCCATCCTATGTTCTGTCATGCCAACTTTAGGTCCACTTAGAGACAAGAGTGAAGCTCTCAGAATTTTTTTTGCACTGGGCCTTGGCTGCTGTAAAGGAGCTTTGACAAACTCTTCTGGGAAACCATTGATGAGCATTGAGTGATACTCGGTGCCTGGATTTGGTTTATAGTGCTGTTGAGGGAGACCCCCCAGAGAATGAGAAACTATTGGGAGAGGCAATCTACTGTGAGCCCTGAGTATTCCCGCATGTTCTTCATGTGGATGCAGGACCTTGACCACGCTTCCTGGGCCCTGCCTTGTTTTGTTCACAGTGAGCAACCTTGAGAGACGAGGTAATGTCCCTCCCCAAGGAGCAGGTTTGTCCACTGTTCACTATAAAAGTGTTGAAGTCCCCAAGCTCAGGGTTCTTTGCCTGTGACACAACTCGCTGCACATGTGGGCACCCATCTAGACTACCCTACATTACTTCTGCTGGGGGGCACGGGGCAATGGCACAGATACGTTCCCATCACTGTGCTGTGTATGAATAAATAAATTGTTCGTCTCTGATTGAGAACTCTTACATCTTCTGCCAGTATCCATGAAAAATAGTAGGTCAACTTGTTAGTTTGCAAGTAGGATAAATTCTAGGCCATAGAGTATTCAGACAGTGGAGGTAATAAGGGTGGAATTCTGACAGACATGGCTTTCTGGAAGAGAAAGGTAATGGGCCAGGTGAGGGGATATGAGGAGATGACTTGGGGTCTATGCTGCTGAGCCAGGGGTGGGGAGAGTAAGGGTTCCCTGTTGTTCTACTTGTTAATGAATATTTTGAGGCCAAGTGACAAGAGGTAGGATTGCAACACACTGCCCAAATGGTATGTAGGCTGTTGCTTTACTCCTCTGGGTGGGAGGAAAGGATGTCTTGACAGTGAGGCAGCAAACCTGTAGGCCCAGCTGAAGGCAGTGCAGCTGTGACTGATGAGGAAGGGGTTCCCCAAAGATGAAGTAAATGGTTTCGACAATAAGAATATAGAGGTTTGAATGAACCCAAAACATTAGGAGCTTGTTGAGTCCAAGAACGTAGCTGCTTGCTTACTGCACAAAGCCACTCCCTCTGATCCTCTCTCTCTACTGCTTTAAGGAGAGAAGCTGTGTATGCTGGGAATCTTTGGGGAGATCTCCTTTTATAGCTCTTGAATATAAGGATCTAAGTCACCATCTTACTGGGTCCCATGGTGACAGGGAGTCGGCGCAGGAATGGTTGAAAGTAGTGACTATGGGGCAGATCCACAGTGGTGTGCAGGAGGCAAAAACACCCAAAGCCAAGAGAGCAACCCCTAGCTGCCTGCTAGGGCCAGGATGTACCCGAGTGAGGAGGCAGCACTGACCCTGGAGCAGGAGTCGGGAGAAAAAGCCTTCCCACTGGCCCAGCTGCTCCTTGCAGTCTAGCATCTCCCACTCTTTGATGTCCCTGCACTCTTGGCTGAGAGAGAGCATAATCTCTTGGTGGTTGTAGCTGTGACCTCCAACATAACTTTTTAAACTGCTTGGTTTGGGTTCCATAGGGAAAAATGTGCCTGTATGCATCCGGTAGGGTTTGGGTAAAGTTTGCAACGGGAAAGGGAAATTAAAATGACCTGCAGGAGAGTCTCTGGTTCAATGTGCTATTTCACAGCTTTTCCCTTCATGTGTTATCGATCTCAGTTATACATTTTATTGAACTGTAAGTGCTCACAAGTCTCCCATTCAGGGACTGCTGCATATAAGGAAGTGATCCCTGCTCCTCTCTGGGCAGTCTCATTAAAACAGTGTAGAATCCTAAGAGAAAAGAGATGAAAATCACAAGTTTGTTGGAAAACTTGGTGACTTCTGGAGAACTCAGACCATTTCCCACTACAACAGTGCCAACGGCCCTTTGCAGGCACCAGGTACACCTTTTATCCAGGTGGACAGCTTTTTAGACTATTACCGAGTTGTTGCTGAAACTGAACCTCTGACCTGTGCAAGCCTCCTAACTCTGGCCTAACCCCCATTTAGGGCCACTTAACTCAGACTTGACAACTAACGAAGAAGAGCCCAGCAGGCTCCCTTAGTCAAACGGATGTGGTGTGTTCTGGGGTGCAGCCAATCCAACCATCTTAGTTTTACATGAAAAAGTGGACGCTTCTCCTCTGGAGGAATTCCCCACTTGGCTGCCTGAAGCAGAGCCACGGGTTCATTGGGCTTTTGGTTTACAGAGACTTCCTCAGTCACATGCTTGGGCCCACTTCACTGATGGTCCAGCTAAGTCGAAAGCTGTTGGTGCCAGTGACAATTCTGGAAGACTGACCACACTTAGAGCTGATCGGCACAATGGGCCGAATTGGAAGCTGTCACCCTTACCCCCAGGTAATTCCTAGGAACCAGATATATATATTTTTACTGACTTTTGGGTTCTTGCTAGTGGCTTAGTATTATGGTCTGTCACTTGGAAGACTACAGACTGTCAAAATAAAGACACTCTTCTTTGGGGCTACAAATTAGAAATGAATTACAGCTATTAATTGAACTGTCTGGGTCACTCCTGTAGATGCCCACCGTGGCGGCCATTGTTGGATGAGACCGACTGGAATCAAGCTGGGGCTGCCGGAGCCCGTACCTCTCAGATTGCCACCATTGCTGCCTGGGTCCATTGTCAGACCAGACACGGCCTTACACGCACCATTGTAGTAGCGTGGGCACAAAGGAAAGCACTTCTGGTTCTGATTCAGAGGCTACTGCTTCATGCCAGACTGACTGCTTTCAAAAGTCCTGCTGGTCTAGCCTTGAGAGAGGCCACGTAGCGCAGGCCCTGGCTGCCACCCACTCCCGGCTGATTGACTGTCAGACCGTTGGCGCCCTCAGTAGTACCTCGCCACTGTTGACCTCGTTTCAGGCTGGTGTTTTTCTGGTTCAGTCAACTCCAACCAACTACTCTGGTCTTCATACTAATCTGTTTCATGTTTTTGTTTGTTTTTGACCACATGCAGTCTGACAGTAGTGCAAGTTTAACTACAAAAGCCACTTAGTGGTGGGCTGATAGTCAAGGTATTTGATGGGCCTTCCACTCTTCCGTCCATAGGCATCTAGTAGTGGTGATTGTTGGAACAGCTTATTCAAAAGGTTTCTGACTCTACCTCTCTAAACTCATCTGAGTCAAGACACTTCAGTAAAGGCTTTTTGGTCACTAAATGTGGCTTTCCCCAGAAAGCAGTCACTTCTCTTGACTGCTGTTAGGGTCTCTGAAGAAACAGAACAAATAGGATATGTGTGTGTATACATAAAGAGATCTATTATAAGAAATGAGCCCATGAATATGGAGGCTGAGAAGTTGCATGATCTGCTGTGTGTAAACTGGAGAACCAGGTGACCTGGTGGTATAGCTCCAGTCTGAGACCAACAGCCTGAAAACCAGGAGAACTGGTGGTGTAAGTTCTAGTCCAGAAGCAGAAGACTGATGTTTTAGTTTGCAAATAGGCAGAGAGAGAGCTCACCCTTTCCCTGACTTCCGTTCTATTGTGCCCTCTAACAGATTGGATGAAGCCCACCATTACAGAAGGCAGTCTGCTTTACTGAGAGCACCAATTCAAATAGTAATTTGAGTAATAGTAAACAGCATCCAGAGACACCCTCAAACATATCCAGAATAATGCTTAACCAAATATCTGGGGATCTTGTGTTCCAGTAGAGACATAAAATTTAATTATAGTTGCCTCCTGAGTAATGATCAGAATAAGGGATTGGAGAGTTTTGTATAAATTTATTTTTAAATTCAGTATTCTGTTGCTGTGACTATTGCTGGGCATGATGTTTTCTTTGCCCTAACAGCACCCCCAGGCCAGCCTGGTTGCCACAGCCTCCAGGTGGCACCTTGGACAAAAGGAGGCCTTAAGTATTCACATTTAATTCTGATTCAGCCACTTGGATTCTCTTGTTGGTTTGACATGGTCCTGGATACACTTGGAGAAAGAGTCACCCCTGGAGCCTTCCTCTCAGAGGAAAGTGGCCTAGTACACCTGTCCCAAACTGTTGCAAGCTCCTTAAACTTGACTAATTGCTGGTTTTGCCACCTCCCACCAGATGATGCTGAGTGCAATTTGAGAGCCATTTCCTTTATTCTACAGAGAAGTCTTGGAAAATCAGCACCTCAACTGCTATATATCTCATGCAAAACATGTCACAACTTCCAGAACCTCCCATCCTCCATTCTTGTAGCTATTACTCAGTCATCCTGTGGGGTAGCCACGTGCCACCTGGCTGGCGGCGTGAATGTATGGAACAGGTCAGGCTCATTGCTATCAGGCAGTCTTCCAAAATAAGGACTGGTTTCAGTAATTCTGTCTGCACCTGGAGCTCTGGGGCCATGAAACTACATTAGGGACACCCTCAACCTGTATATCCTGAATGATGTAGGTCCCAGTTGGGGGCTCCAACAATTGTAAATGGGCATCATATGAGGGGGGACCCCCCAAAACTGAAATTTACTTATAAAAAATTGTGTATTCTTACGTGTTTAAATTTCAGTCACCTTTAAAGGACTCTCCGTGTACTGTACTGATGCAATACACCTATCGAGAAGTTTTTTCCACTGTTCAAAATAGTTTTTGAACTTGTCAATTTTGATGCCTTTTAGTGCCTCTGCCACTTTTTGTTTCATCTTTCCCACATCAGCAAAACGTTTCTCTTTGAGGTCACTTTTCATCCGGGGAAACAAAAAAGTCGCTCGGGGCAAGATCGGATGAATAGGGAGGGTGGGGTACGAGGGTCATGTCATTTTTTGGTCAAACTGCTGAACACTCAGCATGGTGTGGGCAGGTGCACTCATAAGTCACCTGTCATGAAATGAGCAGACGTGTTGAAAGAGTCTTTAAAAAAAAGTTCACTGAAGCAAAATGCAGCCTCTCACAATGCCAAATGGTACACTGATACGGATGGGTTCCTAGAACACTCACCTAGCGGGGAAAGCCTAGACTGCAAGTCCTCTTCCCCTTCCAGAAGATAATACCAAGTTTTTGGGGGTCCCCCTCATATATGTCCCCAGGGTAGACACAGGCTATCCCTGTGTGGAAGCCAGGCACGAGCTTGCCTTCCTCCCTGAAAACGTGTCTTGCACCATAGGGATGGTCTTCAGCAGCTTCAGGTGCTTAGGGAAGCATCACCAGCAGATTGTGTAGCCATTGGGTGATGTGGAGATGGTTCCACAGGGCAGCTTCCTGGAGGGGTGACTGACTCATTTATGCACACTCTGTGGGAGTTATCCCTATCTTAAGGGTAATTCTTTTAGAAATGTTGATGTGGAATTTGTTCCTGACTTTAGCAGAAACCATCAATGATACCATCTTAGCCCTGGAATGCATTCAGGTGAGCCTCACTGGCGAGTATGGTTATGGATGATAGAATTCTCAACTTCCTTTTGGGTCAAGATAGAATCCGTAATAGCCGATGCATCCTGCTGTACCCCAAGGCAGGTATACCATGTAGCTTTGTAAGGCAGACTTTGATGGCTTATGATGGTGTTCGCTTGCTTGTTTGTTTTGTGTGTGGTTGTTTTTCCAGCTGGTTTGGTCTAGGCCCTTCCTTGGGTATGATTGAGGTCGTTTCTGCAGATTGGTCTCATCCCGTTTCTTTGTGTTCTGTTGACAGTGTTCTTAATTAAATGCTGTATGAGACCATTAGAATGGATTTGATCCCCATTCTGACAGATTAATCAGAATGACATACTCAGAAAATTCATTAGAAGCCATCTGCAAAGTGCAGTGGAGGCTGGAATAAGAGTGTGTTAGCATGGAGAAGTGGGAGGTCCTCATACAGGAAGTGAAACCTGTTTGATTCTAGTCATGAAGTACATCATGAGTAGGGTCAAGTGTGCCCATGTTCCAGATGAGGAAATCTGAGGCACAGAAATTAAATAACCTGCCAAGGGCCCTCAGCTAGGAAGTAGGCAGTCAGGATTGGAGCCAATGTCTCTTCACTTCTGAATATAGAGATTGCTACTAAACCTCATTGCCTCAGGTATAAAAAGTCTGGGACCATCGGTCAAAGAAGAATTGAGATTTGTCATTAACTTTAGATATTTTTCTAAAATTAATTTGGTGATCCACAGAGTTGATGATTGTGAGTTTGGTGAAGAACCCTAGGACTTTGTATAGGCTCATTTTAAAAAATGAAATATTTCAGACATAATAACAACAATAATAAATGAACACCTATGAACCTACTGCCACCTTTAAAAAAATTACCAATACAATCCAAGGCCCTTGGTTGTCCTTAATCATACTCTACTTCCCGCACTCCCACAACTACTACCCTGAATTTGGTAGTTATTATTCTTATACATTTTCTTCCTACATGTGTGTCCATTGACAACCTGTGGTGTTATTTTACATGTTTTAAGACTTTTTATATGGTAGCTGGTTGAGGGCCCCCGAGACCACCCCTGGGTTTAGAGATTCTCTAGAAGGTGCCAGAGGACTCAGCATATAGCCATACTCAGAGCTAAGGTTTACCACGGCAATGTAGTGAAGACACACATCAGATCATAAAAGGAAAAGACACAGGTGAAGCATGGGGACGTCCACGTGCAGGCTTCCTTATGTTCTCTCGCTCATGAGGGAACACACTAAGCACACTTGATGAAAATGCAGCAGGTGCGCCATGGTTCTGCCTAGTGAACCCTTTAGAACTCAGCACCCAGTTTTTATTGGGGGCTGGTCATGCAGGCACCGTCTGCCTAGTATGTACCAAACTTCCAGACTCCCAGAAGGCAAACAGGTTCAGCATAACCCATTCTGTATTCAAACAGTATGCACATAAGTCTACCCTTATGAATTGGAATTCTACAGGAAGAGCTGTCCTTTTCCCCATTTACTACTTTATTCAACTATTCATATAAATCTGGACTAATAGGTTTTATTTTATTCAGTGAGTTATAACCTAATAGTATTTTTATGCCATATATATACATGCACACACACATATATAACGTTATTACAAAATTTATTTATTTTTGAGTAGGGGTGGACCAATTATCTGGCTCTCTGAACCTTTTCGTGGAGTCAGTCCCCTCTGAGGTCCGAAACCTTCGCTTGACTCAGGCTGTCCAGGGAAGTTTTAAGCGGTCAAACCTATCTGCAAACTGGCAACCAATAGAGCGTGGAAATGCGGGGCTGAGGGGAGGGTGGAGGGAGAGAAAATGGAAGGCTGGGGGGCGGAGCCAGGGAGCTGCACAGCCGTGGGGATCTGTGGTAGGCCTAGGCTCTGAACTGAAATTGGGCGGGAGGAGGGGGTGGCGGTCGGAGAGGAAGGGGCTGGTACCTCGCCCTGTGGGAGGCTGGGCAGCGAAGGGGCGGGGCCTCTGCTGCGCCAGTACGTAAGGGGCGGGGCTGGCTCCGAGCCTGGCCCACAGTCCGTCCAAAGCAGGTTCTGGGTTCCGCGCGTCCCCGCCCCCGCTTCCTCTCACGCTGGTCTCCCGTTCTGGTTCTGTCTGCCTCACTACTTCTCTGTGCGTCTGTCTCCCACTTTCTTCGCCTTTGGTGGTTGGCTTTCGTGTTCGTAGTCTTTCTCCTGCTTCGGTCTCCCCAGCCTTGGTCATTCTCCTAGGCGTTGCTGTCCAAGAGCTGAGAGCCTGCCTGCGCGTCCAGCTCTGCTGGAGAGAGACGAAGGAACCGGGGTCCTTCCTGTGCAGGTGAGCGGGTCTGGGAGACTGGGGAGCCCCCCAAAAAGTGAGGCATTGTGACTGTGAGGACGAGTTCGGCAGCATCATCTGGACTTACACAATAACAGTTTTAGAGAATATTGAATCAGAACCACCGCAGTCGGTTAGCATCTCGGACGTAGCCAGAAGGGTATTTTTGGCCAGTTCTATTTTTGTTTTCCTTCCACAGAAGCCAAACTTAAAGCCGAGAATTATCATTTTAGAGATGAAAGGGAACAGAGACTGGAAAACCTTTCTCACTAGAGAGAGGTATGTGGGCCGCAGAGACCCCTGAGCTAGAACTTAAAAGGAGACCTTGGTCTTGATCTAGGTTTTGCCACCGACTCACTAAATGGCCTCACATAAGTTTTTCATCTCCATGAGCCTCAGTTTTGCCATGGGTGGTAACCATGAGAAGGGTTTGGTCTACAGGATCTCCAAAAGCCTGACATATGATGGGTGCTTGTTAAACATTAGTTGTTTAGGAGTGAATGAGATTGGAAGGTCTCCTTCTGGGATTCACTGGGAATCTACGGAATTACATTGTTCTTATAGGCTGAGATATAGGTAGTATTATCTCCATTATAAGTGAGGAAATGGACTCAGAAATAAAGCAATTTGCTAGTAAGTATAAAAGTCAAGTCACACTTCAAAGTCCCCGCTGTTGATACATTTGTCCTCTCTCCTAGTAAGAGAGTAGGGAGGACTTCATTGAAAGGTGATTATATGAAGCAGCAATTAATGATAGGAGTTCTCCACTAACATGAACAACTCTAAAGCAGAACTGTACCAGATTCTTCTCTATCCCTAGTTCCCAGCATACGGTTTGTGTGAAATAGTTTGGGTGTCAGTGCCAGAGTCACCATCTGTGTTAACGCTGTCAGCAACATGATCAGCATAATCATGATGAAAACTAATGATGGTGACTGTAATTGTTGCAATGATAGCAAAACCATAAGTGAAATTGGGAAGATAATCAAAATTTGAGTGAAGACATCAAAATTTATAATGAAGACTTTTATTTACAGTGCTTTAAAGCTTATGAAGCACTTTACAGTGGTTCTTCATATTGATCATCGTAGGTAGGTATTATTGTTATCCACACTTTACAGGCAAGGAATCCAGGACCTAGAGAGATCAAGTGACTAACACAAAGTCACACAATAAAGTAATAGAGCTGGGGCACCAGTCTGGTCCCATATGACAAGTTGTTCTTTGGTGCCCTTTCCACTTCCTCTCCCTTTCCTTGTTCCTAGTCCTTTCTTCCCACTTTATGCTTATCCTGTGCTTTCTTCATCTTATTTCAATGTCAACTAATAATTATTTATTGGTTAATGATTAATAGCATTGGTATTATTAACTCATAATTGAAGTGTTAGCTTACAAGAGTTTAAAATATAATTTCTTCCAGAGGTGCAGAGGGATTTAAATGCTTTTAAGAAGGGAAGTTGTAATTATGATTGTTGTTACAATCGTCATCATCCTCCACAGATTTCAAGGAATACAACTAGAATATGCAGGAATTGACAGTCTAACAATAATAACTGTCATATATTGAGCTCAGATTATGGGATGGGCCCCGTAACAGCCACTTCAACTTTTTTACTTAATTCTCTCATCCACTCTATTGATTTTTATATATGAGGATCCTGAAGCACAGAGAAGTTAAATAACATGCCCAGAGTCATCTCGTCCTGGCCTGGGTCAGATCCTGTGTTCCTAACCTTTATACCAGTTGGACTCAGGGGACTGATTTTTACTGAAAAGAAAGTCTGATCCTCCCAGGCAGGAGAGCCTGAACTGGGGAGACAGCCATGTTCTGCATTCGTGCAAAGAAGGCAGTTCACCCAGGCCTTTCAGTTCTGCTCTTGAGAGCCCAGGATGGGAGTGAGGGGAGGCTTTTCTTCTGGACTCAGGAGACCACCTCCCCAATACCCCTCATGATAGTGAGCCGTGGTTCTCTCTAAGTTAGAAATAGCAACTGAATGATAGCCTTATGCCGTTGATGAAAGTTGGTCGTTATTGACAGCGGGGGGGATACAGCCACAGGCAGTGTAACTTTCCCCTTCAGTTCATCACCCACAAGGCTACCTGAGAGACTGGTCTAAAATGCATACTTGGTCATGCCATTCCTCTGCCAGAAACCTGAGTGGCTCCCTGTCTGTGGGATAAACACCTTAATAAGGTATTAAAGCCTCCCAGGATCTGGACTCTGCTGACCCCTTTCAGGCCCATGTCTGCTCACAGCTTCTGACCAGGACAGTCATACTGGACTACTGAGGATCCCCACAGCTCATTGTATTTTTTGTCACCTACAGGCTTTTCACGTCCACTCTCTCCTTATCTTTTTTACCCTTCAGTTGGCTTACCCACTGTTCATCCTTTAAGATCCAGCTCACCCATTCATCAAATATTAGTTAAATGCCTATCAATTACCAAGCATGGTTCTAGGTGTAGAGGTGTAACAGAATAGCACAGACATATGCCAGCCCTTTATGGGGTGTCTGTTTTGTAGTATATATTTAACAAGTACAATGTATGGGTAAGTGGCACGGAGAAGAGAGCAGGGAAAGGGGATAAGGAGCTCAGGGGAGTTATCAGGGAAGGCCTCGCTGATTGGATGATGTTTGAACAGAGTAGAAGAAGGTGAGAAAGTGAGGTCTGTGACTGCCTGGAAGAATATTCTGGACCCAGAGAATAAGGACATGTAAGACAGGAGCGCCCTTGGCTCATTTGTCTCCTCTCCCAAAATCCTCTGCTGCCTTGAGCTGGACAGCTGCCCTTTTCTGTTTTCCGCATGCTCTCATGGTTTACCTCTCAAGTCGCACTTATCACCTGTGTTGTAATTGTCCGTGTCTGTGTCTGTTTCTCTCCCTAGGATGTGGGTTTCTTGAGGGCAGGGGCCTCTGATTTCTGTCTCCCGAGCACCTGCCTTATGGCCTGACTTGGAAGCCACCCAGAATATTGATTAAATAAATAATTATAATCTTATGGGCCTCGTTCTTACAGCCTGATAGTTTTTACAAATGATTTGTAAGATAGGGTTTGGATGACAGGTGAGAGGGCTTAAAAAAAAAAAAAGGAATTTTAAACCTGGTTCTGGCTGGCTAGCTCTGTTGCCTTTTGGGCCTCTGAGAGTAGAACACCTGATTTTCTTTGAGAAATGTACCTAGAGACTTCCATTTTCAGGGTTGTGGCTGGCTATCTAACCTGTAAAATGGTATATAAAATATAACAAAATGCTTTAAGCTGAATTCGCAAGAAAGTAAGAGAATTCCCCAGGGACCTAAAAACCAAGAGTAACCTGAAAACCAGAGAAGTTATAGTTAGCCCCTTAACCTGATCTCAGCTGCCCTGGATGTTTGCTGGCCTTACTTACCTAGAAGCTTGGGCTTTAATAGACCTGCTGTTACAGTGCGTGAAACTATGGGCTTGCATGGGTCAGAGACTCTGGTTGGAACTGAGATCCCTGTATGAAGTCCCTTGAAAACCTGCACCTTCTGGTGGGGTGGACTAGGAAAAAAAGTCTTGCTGCAGACGCAGAGATGACAAAGAAGATTGCCTTTTATCCTAGGCTTGAGTAGAGGGGAAAAGTTTCCTCAGAGAGTTCTTAAACACAGGCATTCCCTTGTATGGATTTGGGTTTATATTTGTGTCACCTGAATGGCCTCCTGGTGACGAAATTGACATTAGAAGCTTTCTGGCTGGTAATACTCCTGGGTGATTGGCAGAAGCATATGCAGAACCTCTGGAGAAACCCGCTTGACACAGGCTGAATAGGATTCCCACAGCCTGGAGGATAGATTTGTTAAATAAAAATGCATGTTGCTGGCTTTGTGCTGTTGACACCATGGTGTTATTTTCCTATTAAAAAAAGGTAAACATTTGAGTATATCTCTGCCTCTCAGTGATCTCCAGAAATGGAGTGATAGAACAGAACTTGTATACAGGCCAGCATTTGGATATGGATACACATTTAGCTGCCTCCTATCCTTGCAGAGGTCATGGAAGAAGTGACGTCCTGCTCCTTCAACACCCCTCTGTTCCAGCAGGAAGACAAGAGAGGGATCACCTACCGGATCCCAGCCCTGCTCTACGTACCCCCCACCCACACCTTCCTGGCCTTTGCAGAGAAGCGTTCTACAAGCAGGGATGAGGATGCTCTCCACCTGGTGCTGAGGCGAGGGTTGAGGACTGGGCACTCAGTACAGGTGACTCCTCACCCCACATCTGGGCCTGGGCTCAGTGTCTCTCCCCATTTGCTCAGAGCACTCAGAGCCTGTGCCTTTTCCCATCAGTGCGTGAGGAGCCCTATGTGGGAGTTGAGGGGGAGAAACAGTAACAGCGTTGCCTCTCACTTACTGAGTCCTTACTGTGTGCCAGGGGCATACAGATCTTCTCAGCCGCTCTGACACATAGGAACCATCAGTCACATTTCACAGATGAGAAAACTGAGGCTCAGAGAGCTTGCCACTTGCTGTAGGTCATACAGCTATGATAAACGAGTAGAAGCAGGCTTCAGACTTGGTCTCTGATTCCAGAAGCCTCCGTGGTTCATGTGTCCTTTTCATTTGCATTCTCTTATCTTCATGAGTCACCCAGGAAAGTAAACATGGTTAGCCCAGGGTTGCTGATGAGGGATCCTGGTGCTCTGGGAGGTAGGTAGTTTGTTCAAGGCCACAGCTAGCAGGTGAGGGGTTGTGGGATAACAACAGTCTTTCTCCTGCTGCTGCTCTTCTTCCTACCTCATACTTTATTCTCTTTTATCTCTGATTTACTCAATTATAGAATCTTGAAATTAGAAGAATCATCAGTCCAACTTCTTTGCCAGTATAGAAGTCTTCTGTACTCCATTGGTAGCTACTAATAGCTCAGTGGTTAAGAGCCTGGCTTTGAAGTCAGGGTAGACCTAACCGTTTTTTGGTTGTGTGACCTTGAATACTTGCCTCTGTTCTGTTTCATCATCTGCAAAATGTAATAATAGCAATTATAATACATAGTAGGAACTCAACTTTAGTCATCTTCTATAAAGGGTCTGCTTACACAGCTCCTCAAATCCTGTGGCACCTGTTAACCTCTTTTGGAGGGACGAGATGATCTGTACTCCTCTACAATTGCCTGTTGGTCTCGTTCTGCCTTCTGGGGTAATGAGTCTATACGTAATAAAGTCCCTTCTGCTGAGACATCTCTTCCACGTACCTGTGAGTGGTGTTCATGCCCTCCGAGTCCTCTGTTTCTGGGGACTCAGCAACTCTAGTTCTTTTAGTGTCTTTCTTTCTTGGCCACAGTCTGGATTAGGTTTTCAGGCCCTTGAAAACTGTGGTAATCCTCCTTGGGATCTGGTATGGGATGTTAGTGTCCTTTTTCAAAAAATGGTGCTCAAAATTGAACTTGGACCCCAAGGATGGAGCCACCCCAGCAGTGAGGCGGCTCTCCCACCTTGTATCCTTTTCACGCATCCCAAGGGAAAGTAGCATTTACTTTTTTGATCTTGCATAATACCGTTCGCTAATATTAAGTCAATAGTCAGCTAAAACCCCCAAGTCTTTTTCACATATGTTGTTCTTTTTTAAAAAAACATTTGGTGGTAAAATACACCTAATGAAATTTTCCATCCTAATTATTTCGAGTGTACATTATGGTATTGTTAACTATGCATATTGTTGAACAACAGATCTTTTTAGAACTTTGTCATTGCGCGTGACTGTGGTTCTATACACAGTGAGCGGCTCATTTCCCCCTTCCTCGGTCTGTAGAGACCACTGTTCTACTGTGTTTCTATGAGATTGATTACTTTAGGTATTTCAGTAGAATCATGCAGTGTTTGTGATCTGCTTATTTCATTTAGAACAGCAGTTTTCAACGGTGTGACACAGGACTTTTTAAAACATGCGATACCTGACTGTTCAGGGGCACTGGCCTCTTTTCCCTTAGGAGAACAAATGACAACAGTCAACACAATAATAACTGTCCAGTGTGAGTGAATCAGAATTATACCTATTTTGTTAGATTGGCAAAAAATATATTTTTTTAGTGTGCCGCAGAATTTTAATAATTAGCTTATGTGTGCCATGAGATGAAAAGGTTGAAAATTGCTGATTTACAGTAATATCCTCAAGGTTCATGTTGTAGCGTATGGCAGGATTTTCTTCTTTTTAAAGGCTGAATAATATTCCACTGTGTTTATTCGCATACTGGTTTTTCCGTTCTTCTGTTGATGGAGACTTGGGCTGCACCTTTTGGCTCTTGTGACTAATGCTCTGTGAATGTGCTGTGAAAAGTCTCAGTGTCTCACGGTCTCTTTGAGACAGTGCTTTCAGTGTTTTGACTGTATACCTAGACATGGAACTGCTGGGCATGTGGTGATTCGGTTTTTAATTTCTTGAGGAGCCTCCATACTGTTTTCCACAGGGAGCGTACCCATCAAGAGTGCACCCACTTGTTTATTATCCCATCAAACAAGTGTTTCAGTTTCTCTGTGTCCTTGCCAACACTTCTTCCGTGTTTTCTGACAGTGGTCATCCTAATGGGTAAGAGGTGATATCAACAACTTCCCTCTTTATTAATAGCATTGAGTATTTTTTATACACTTGTTGGCTATTACATTTGTTATTCTCCGCCCCCGCCCCCCCGACATTTATTGGTTCTAGAGAGAGGGGACGGAAGGGAGAAAGAAAGGGAGAGACACATTGATGTGAGGGAGAAACATTGATCAGTTGCCTCTTGCATGCGCCCCAACTGGGGACCAAACCTGCAACCCAAGCATGTGCCCTGACCAGGAATTGAACCGGCAACCTTTTGGTTTGCAGGGCAACACCCAAACAATTGAGCTACATTAGCCAGAGCTGCATTTGCTGTTCTTTAATCATGTTTCTCCATCCTGATTTTTAAGCCCTAGACTTGTTTTATCTCTGTCAAGCCTCAGCTTGTTTACGTTTCATTGCTGCAACTGGTTGAGATGATTTGGATTCTAATGCTTTCATCTTTAGTTTACTGTTTCTTATAGCTTCACTTTATTTTAGACATAGCAGGCCCAAGTCATTGTCTCCTTTCAGTTACTAAGGATGGCTGAGCTTCTGATTTCCCTGACTAACCTGCCCAGTAATTCCCCCCACCCCCCGCCCCATTCCTAAAGGCAGTAGCAGTGCTGATGGATTTCGTATGTCATACTGGATCCTGCTCAAGGTTCCTGATCTGAGCAGTCGTAATCATCCAAATGAGTTTGCAGCAGATGAGTTACTTCTCATTGGAAATGCTCACCCATTCAGTGCTACCCATAAAGTGTTGGTTTCCACACAGGGTGCTAAGGAGACAAGGGCTCTATGCCCAGAGTGACAGTAGGAAATTAAATCTGCTCTCTAGGCCCCTTCTTGGCACTTGGGAGGGAGAGGAGCCTCTGGACGTTGTTTATAGAATATTGTTTCTACCTGAGAGCATTTCTGTAATCCTTCTGTTCACTCCTCCCTTTCATTCTTCCTCCCTCTTTCCCTTCTTTCTTCTTCCCTCTCTCTTCCATTCTTGTCTCCCTTCTTCCTTTCTCTTTCCTTTCCTCCTTTCTTCAACAGACATTTATTGAGCACCTACTGTGTATCAGGCATTAAATCAAGGGGGATGTGTGGAGGGAGGCAATAAAAAAGTTGGCAGATTCTGGCCTCTCTTTGCTCAGAAATTGCACAGCAGAATTGGAGAGAGAAAGTAGAGCTGTGCACAGATGTAAGTGTCCGAACCTCCCATACAGAATCCACAAAGTGTCGTAAGGCAGGTTCATCCCCTCAGAGTGGGCTATTTCCTTAGAAAAGGAGTTCAAATGCACTCGAGGATCAGAGAAGCTACTGTGTGGGCCACACCATTTAAGCTGATTCTTGAAGTGCGTGGGTCGAAGGTGAGCGGAATCAAAGGTTTCTCCCTGGATTCTCCACATCTGGAAATGGTCTCTTCCTTCTCTGACATCCACAGTGCTTTATTTCCTCTCTCTAATGGTATCCATGAGGCCCTAGAGTCTGCTCTGTGGGTGCTTTTCCTCTCCTCAAGGCAGGCCCGGCGGCAGGCCTGGCCACCCCTCCCACTGCCGGCCTTCTGGACCTTGATTACCTGAGAGTCATAGAGAACTTAGGTCCTGCCTCCAGGGGTTTAAAATGCAGTCAGCGAAGTTCACTTCTTATGCAATGACACTTTCCAGAGAGTAACAGTGACATTTGGGAGGATTTAGGAAACAGCCTTCAATTAGTTAGCCAACTGGGAGAGCTTCATGGGGAAGGCGGGCTTCCATCTGATAATTTTGTTGACTCTGGCACATATGTTTGAAGTGTTGATAGCGCACAAGGCACTCTGCTATAGAACGGGCTGCTCTAGAGGTAGTGAGTTCCCTGTCCTTAGACTAGTTCAAGGACAGACTGGTCTTCAAGCAGAAAACTTAGAAGAGAATCTTCTGTAAGGTGGGAGTTAGCACTAAGTCCCTATGATTTGGAGAATCTATGATCTGAGTGTTGCTTAACAATAGTTTTTGCCCGTTCATATAGGAATTAAAATTCTAAAACTTTTTTTTGTTTTGTCTAGTTAATGCATTTACATGGCTGAGAAATAAAAACAGTGTAAAAAGGTGTGCACCCCATTCCCAGTTGTACCTCCTCTCACAGCCGGTCGTTGCCGATGTGTCCTTCCAGCGCTGCTTCACACCGAGACAAAGAAACGCAAGCATGCGTCCTTGGTACTCCCTTTCAGAACATTTTAATGTGAAGCGATAACGCATGTACAGAAAACATAAGACATAGCATAAATGTCAAATGCACCAAACATAAATGTCAGTTCTGAATTGACAGAGCCAACACTTGTGAATTCACCACTCAACTCAAAAATAGAACATTGCCAGCAACTTAGAAGCTTCTCATATGTCTCCCCTCTCTTTCCCAGAGGTAATTACTATTCTGATTTTTAGCTCTTGAATTTAGTTTTGTTTGTTTTTAATCTCTGTATTTTTTAATTTTATTTTTTAATTACAGCTTACATTCAATATTATTTTGTATTTCAGGTATACAGCATAGCAGTTAGACAGTCATATACTCTGTGTATCCTTTATGTTTGGCTTCCTTTGTTCAATATTATATTCTTGAGGTTTACCCAAATGAGGTGTACAGCTGTGATTTGTTCATTTTCATTGTTACAAAGTATTCCATTGTATGACTATGTGACAATTCATTGACTCATTCTACTGTTGTTGCGTATTTGGGTTAGCGACTATGTGTGTGGATAACACTGCACTGAGTATTCTCTGTAGTATGTACATACTACGTGCATGTGCTTTTGGTGGGTTTCTGTCTAGGAATGGAATGACTAGATTCTGGGATACGTGGATGTCCCGCTGCTGTCGATAATGCCAGCCAGTTTTCCAGAGCACTGGTTGTGAGGGCAGGTCGACCTCCGTTGCACCCTCACTCCTGGGATTCAGCCCTTTCAGCTTCCAGCTGCAAGCACGGCGGTTTACCAGGGCTTCCGTGTGTTTTGTCCGCCTAGCCCCATGTGTCTGTCAGGGATTGCTCAGCTTCTCAGCCTGTCAGTTACCTCTTTTAGAATTACAGAGATACTTTGAGAGGAAAAGAGACTTGAAATACCAGGC
This sequence comes from Trachops cirrhosus, assembly GCA_028533065.1. NCBI lineage: Eukaryota > Metazoa > Chordata > Mammalia > Chiroptera > Phyllostomidae > Trachops > Trachops cirrhosus. The sequence goes on from CM052543.1 coordinate 41,997,480, forward strand.
CAATATTGTTTTTAAAATATACCAATGAGAGTAAGGCCTACTCTTTGTTTGTGATATGTCTGGTTAGGCGCTATCTCATTTTACCCTCACCACAGCTCCTCGCCGAGCGTGTTATTACATCCCCCACTTAACTGGGGAAGAAACCGAAGTAACAGAAGATTAAATAGCTTGTCCAAGGTCACACAGTAAGTGATGAAACCAGGGTTTGAACTGGGTATCTCTGATTCCGTGCTTGAATTTTTAATGACACTGTTATACATTGCCTTCCCAGGGTAGTACAGGAAGGAAAGATAAAAAAAATCTTTACCTTAAATTTCCCTTTCTTTTTCCCTAAAAAATCTTTACCTTAAATTTCCCCATGCCTAAAACGCCCATGTTTGTCTGCCTTGCTCTGTGTTAATTCCTTTTCTTTCTTTCCTTCCTATTTGTTTTGGAGGGGACCTTCCTTTTAAAAATATTATGTAGCTCCTCTCATGTACTGAGCACTGGAGATACAAAATTAAAATAATTTGGTTTTTACCCTCAAAAGATTCGTAGTTTAGGGAGGGAGCTAGTCACAATAAAAAGTATAATGTCATATAATAATTGCTGTAACTCCCCTGTATGGACAAAGAGGAAGCCTTTGGTAGGGGAGGGGAGAGAGTGTCGTGGAAGGCTTCCTAAAGGAGGCGACTTGGAGTTGGATTTTTGGGGGTGAATTGGGTATCTAGACAAAGTGAGGAAGAATGTTTCAGATTGAGGGGACATGAGAATTCAGTGAATACTTGGGCCTTCACAATTTTACAGATTTCAATACCATTAATTTCTTTTCTCTGAAAAGTTCTAGTGCTTTTAATGAGCCTATGTCTTCCTATTAGTCTCTCACTCCTCCCTCTCTCCCTTACTCCTGTGTAGTGGGGACCGCTCACGCCACTGATGGAAGCCATGTTGCCTGGGCATCGGACCATGAACCCCTGTCCCGTGTGGGAGCAGAAGAGTGGCTGTGTGTACCTCTTCTTCATTTGTGTGCGGGGCCACGTCACTGAGCGCCAGCAGATTGTGTCAGGCAGGAATGCTGCGCGCCTCTGCTTCATCTGCAGTCGGGATTCTGGCTACTCGTGGAGCGACGTGAGGGACCTGACGGAGGAGGTCATTGGCCCAGAAGTGAAGCATTGGGCCACGTTTGCTGTGGGCCCAGGCCACGGCATCCAGCTGCGGTCGGGGAGGCTGATCATCCCTGCATACGCCTACTACATCCCTTACTGGTTCTTTTGCTTCCCGCTACCATGTAAAGCCAGGCCTCATTCCCTGATGATCTGCAGTGATGACCTAGGGGTCACGTGGCACCATGGCAGGTTCATTAAGCCCATGGTGACAGTGGAGTGTGAAGTGGCAGAGGTGATCGGGAGGGCCGGCCACCCTGTGCTGTATTGCAGTGCCCGGACACCAAACAGGTGCCGAGCAGAGGCTCTTAGCACCGACCACGGTGAATGCTTTCAGAGGCCGGCCCTGAGCCACCAGCTCTGTGAGCCCCCGCATGGCTGCCAAGGCAGTGTGGTGAGTTTCCGGCCCCTGGAGATCCCATGTGGGTGCCAGGACCCTACTGGCAAAGATGCCCCTACTGTTCAGAGCCCTCTGCTGGACAGTTCCCTGAGGCCAGAACGGGAAGCTGGAGTGCTGTCAGAATCATGGCTCTTGTACTCACACCCAACCAGTAAGAAACGGAGGGCTAACCTCGGCATCTACCTCAACCAGACCCCCTTGGAGGCTGCCTGCTGGTCCCCCCCGTGGATCTTGCACTGCGGGCCCTGTGGCTACTCTGACTTGGCTGCTGTGGGGGACGGCTTGTTCGCGTGTTTGTTTGAGTGTGGGACCAAGCGGGAGTGTGAGCAGATTGCCTTCCGCCTGTTTACAGACCGAGAGATCCTAAGCCATGTGCAAGGTGACTGCACCAGCCCTGGTAGGAACGCCGAACCAATTCAAAACTAATTGGCTTAGGATCCAGCTTTCCATGGAAGGGAAACCAGTAGAAGGCAGCCACAGCCAGGACAACAGAGGTTACTGAAGCTACAGGGAATCCCAAAACTTAATAGTCTGCTCTCTACCTTTTTTGACCTCTCTAAAGAGTAAAATGAAAAATTTGCCATAGCTACTGCAGTAGAAATAGCACTGAATTATGTGAATTAGGAGACTGTGATATGATCCTGGGCCTGCCACTGGCTGTTTCTGGGACCTTGAACTCTCCAGGCCTCAGGGCTTCATCTGTAAAATGAGGTGATTTGTTATGTGATTTCTGTCCCTCCTATCCCTAGGGAAGGCAGAGCGCCTGCCTAACTCCGTGATCAGCAAGTCCTGGCTGCATATTGGACTCTGATCTCAAAGTGGAAATCACAGGTCTCATCTTTCAAATCCAGCTGTGAGGTTACAAGCAGGTGCCATGCCATAAAGAAGGATGTGGACCGTTTGTTCAGTTTTTAATAACAGAAACACCCACACCCTTCTAATTGTGCTCAGAGCTCTACAGGCTGTCCTAGAGGAACTGGGCAAAACGGCAGAATGATGACCTCATCTGCCTCCGTCAGCTTTGCAGCTCTGCTCAACCTGCCCTTCCTCATCCAGAAGGCGTGATTTCCTAGGGAGAAAACGATGGCCTTACTCCTGTGAAAGATGAACCTGAAATCATTCATATGTTAGGATGGCTCCTGATGGGAAGAAGACATGGCTTAGGGCTTTAAAGCATTGGCAGAACTTCCCACAGTCTCTGCCCTCAAGGTGCTCACAGATTATGAGGCCAGAAGAGGGAGAAAATTTAAAAAATAAAGAAATGCAGTGGGTAGGATAGTTTGTAGATGTTGGCGCTCAGTTGGTGTGATGGCAGCTCACTGTGCTCGTTGCATCTTCGTTGTGCCTGGAGTCTGCCCCAGCGCTTATCCAGGCTGCTGGGTTTCCCTAAGTTGGTTTTTCTTAGAATACTGTCCTGGCCCAGCCACTTCATTGGCCAGTGGAGAAAGTCTCTGAACTTAGGAAGGTCTGTGGACACCCCCAAACCGCTGAATCTAGTCTGTTTGGACCTGCTGAAATCACCATTCATGAGGTGGGGATGGCATTTGTCTAGTAGTTTTCGGGCTGAACTTTGCCAGTAGTGGGTCTCATGGATGATACCAGATCGGTTGCTCTTACTTTAGATGGTTTCCCCCGTAGCCTTGTTATTGTGAGAGAAGTTCTATCATGAGAGATTTCTTTTTTAGTCCCCCTTAAGCTGGTACATCAGCTAAATACAGAGTGGAGGGAAAACAGGTGTGCAGTTGTTCGTATGGGAAATAATACAATAATAAACTTGCTCTGCCCCACCCTGAATATGTGACACTAGTCAGTGAGACCCGCAGTGGGAGAGCACAGCCTAGGATGCGCCTGCCCGGTCGGGGAAGAGCCCTACAGGTGGGAAGGGAGGTTAGCTTCACTCACTTTAGCATGTGGCTTACGCCCATGTCTTAGTGTGGCTTCTCATACATTTGCTGTCATCTTCCCAGAAGTTAGTTGTGATCATTCACTCATTTATGTATACAGTTATGTAAATATTTTTTGAGTGCCCGCACATAATGTAAGGTACTTTCTGTTGCCATTCCCTGGTTGGAAATAATTTGTGGCTCCCCATTGCCAATTAAAGGGTGTTTACATTTAGCATGGCATGTAGGACCTTCACTTGTTGGGTGAAATAATGATTACTTATCTCTACTTCTTAATATGAAGCCCATTGTCTAAGAAGACCTCTGTCAAGTTGGCAAGTGGAGGAAGGTTGGGGGTGGGCAGAGCAGTGGTGCAGGGGAGAGGGTTGAAAGGCCATCCCCCTCCTGGGCAGTAGAAACTTCTTGTTCAGCAAAGCGTTCCTGAGAACTGTATTCCGAACACATAGGGATGGCGAGGATGGATGGCTAAGCTCTGCCATCAGGCCAAAGGGTGGAGCAAATGAGACTCTCAGGACTTCTTTGGGACCATCCAAGAAGGAAGAAGGACGTTGAGGAAGGGACTTCAGTGGCATGCCAGTGTGGGCCACAGATGGTTAGTCCAGTACTCACAGGACGTCTCAGCCACTCCTCAATTGCCCTCTTCGTCCTCCTTCCCCTTTGCCTCGGGTTTGCTTCTCTTAGTGAGAAACTCCCTGAATAGGCAATAAATTCCCTTAATAGGTAAAGGGCCTACGTGTACATATCAGGAGCAGCAAGAAAAGAGGGTTGGGGGCAGGCTTAATCCCGAAGGAGGATGAGAGAGAGGGACTGAGTGAGCAATGGCAGCTTTGAAGAAAAAGAACAGCAGGCAGACGTCCTGGCACCTTTAGGAAGAGAGAAAGTAGTACAGACCTGAGGCCTGGGCTGGACAGGTGGCGAAGGTGGTGGTTGCTGTGAGGAACGAATGCTACCAGGCTGGAGCTATTCCCCAAAACGCGTGGGGACAGAAGGAGCCCTGCTCAGGGCAGCAGGTGAGGCTGCAGAGAAGCTCCTACCCAACCCTGCAACTGGAAGCTGGCTCAACTTGTCCATGCTCCAGGCGACCCACAAAAACTGCCAGGGCACTCCAACTCTGTGTGTGCCGATTACCCAAGACCTTCAGGGCCTGAGGACCTACACCATGATACTGGTATCCTAACAGCCTGTTTCTGCCACTTCCAGGTTGGTAGAATGGAAAAGATAGGGCAGATGATGGTGGCTGTGAAAGAAAGTAGGCTGAAGGCTTATATTCTAGAGCACAGGTGACAAACACAAGGCCCCTGGGCCGAATCCGGCCCTCCACCTTGTTTTATCCAGCCCAGCACCTTGTTTCTACCCGGCAGCAGTGCTGAGCTCTAGCTTAACTGTTAGGGAGTAGTTACATTTATACAGTCCTAAAGTTCAGCCCTTTGAAGGCAACTGCGAGACTGATATGGCCCCCGGTGAAAATGAATTTGACACCCCTGTTCTAGAGGCATAAAGAAAGGTCTGTGGGTTGTGGTCCTTTGCTCCCAGATCCTCCGCCCTGTCGGTGGACCCTTAGTGGATCCATCTAACACATGTGACCCGCCACTGGAAGTGCAAGAAAGCACAGGTAGTAGCCTGCTGCGGGTATGCACCCAGACCAGCCTCCCACCCCTCAGTCTGCTGGTCCTGCTCGTGCTCCTAACTCCTAGGCTCGTAATATTTACCTCAGGCCTTTGCTATTTGGATCTGTTTTTCCTGGTCACCAGTCTCCCCTCAGATACATACAGGGTATCCTGTAACTGGAGCCATAGGTAGCCTTCCTGTTGGGTAGGGACCCACAGAGGCCACCCTGAGGCTGCACAGCGTCCTCCCCAGGAGAGTGGGGCTCAGTACTTCCACCTGGGCCAGATTAAGTTGCTTAGTTGTCTTCAGTAGACTGAGTTTTCCACACTGCATTATTCAGTAGACGCCGGGTCCTCCTTCCCTGTGCAGCCACAGTGTGCAGTTGGAGCCTCTCTGGTCCTTACCACAGGCTGCCCTGTGTCACTGTCGCCTGTGTGCTGTGCCCTCTAGGCCTCTGCTGGGCAGTGACCTGTGTGAGGGCCAAATCCAACTCCTCATGTATCCCTGTCACCTTGGATCACAGTGACTTTACAAATTAAATGCTTTTTCTATCCTACTTTGAATTCCCTGAAGACAAGGACTCTGAGTCCTCCCTTTGTCCTCTGCACCCAGTGCAGGGCCTGGCTCAGGACAGACAGCAGTGAACTTATGCTGACTTAGGGAGACCCTTGGCCTTCTGGAGCTAATTGAGAAGGCCAGGGCGAGTTCCCTCCTGGGGAGGAGCATGCGGCACCCGTCTGTGGGTTCATAGCACTCTGACCCGGCTGCACGCTCACCCTGCGTCTTCTCTGTGCTGACCTGCTTCCAGGTCAGGCGCTGTGTGTCCTGGGAGTGAGCTTTTCTCTGGCCTGAGTTTGGTCCTGCCAGGGTACGCCCAGGATCACAGCCCAAGCCCAAAGCGAAGCTTTGATTTGGGGTTCTCAGTTCACTGGAATTTCCCCCTCTCTAATTGGATTTTCTGTACCTGCCCCTCCTCCAGGACTCTGGGGGAGATGCTGGCGCTCACTCAGCATGTTCTGCGTGTGTGTGGCTTGGTTCTGTGACACCAGGTGCCACAAACGCTGTCTTTACCTGTAAAGACTAAACCTGCCACGACTCTGAAACAAGGAAGGTGAATAAAGAGCGTAAATTCTGGTGATGACTCGTTTTGTTGTAAAGGAAACTGAGTTCATAATCATCGCAATACTTCTATCTAGTTTGTACCCAACTTCTTCTAGATTTGAGGCAGCTTTTTGTTTTTCATAAGAAATTTTACTTTCAGAAAACATTATTAATAATAATCCTTTGCAGAAAGAAAGAAGGAGCTCCTACCCTTGGTGACAGCATGAATGGAACTGGAAAGCATTATGCTAAGTGAAATAGGCCAGGTGGTGAAAGACAAACACCATATGATCTCACCTTTAACAGGAACCTAATCAACAAAACAAACAAACAAAATATAACCAGAGACACTGAAATCGAGAACAGGCTGGCAGTGACCAGAGGGGAGAGGGGAGGGAATTTCAGGGGAAAAGGGGATTTGCAGGAACAAGTATGAAGGACTCAGGGACAATAACAAGGGGGGTGGTGGAAACAGGAGGGAGGTGGGGAGGGTGGGGGTGGTGGGCTGGGATGGGGGTAAAAAGGCAGAAAACTGTACTTGAACAATTAAAAAAAATAATCCTTTGCACTTCTACACATTGTTACTTGAGCATAGTTACCTGTTGAGGGAAGCAGGGCAGGGTGACCATGGCTGGATCGATTGCACATCACACAGCTGTCAAGCGGAGGCACCGGGATGCAGAGTCCCCCTCTGACCCCTGCCCCAGTGCTTGACACTGCATGTCTTGCTTCTTTCTTCATCATGTCTTGAGATTACTCTTACGTTGCAGTTGGGCGACCACAGCTGTTTATGTCAATAAAGTGGGGAGATTGCTTGACTTCTCTCTGTTCCCTTGGGATGCTTAAGGCACTGTTGGTTCTGCCAATGTCTCCACGTGACTCCTCCAGTTCTGGTGGGTCAGTCTGCTTTTTTTTTTTTAAACAAATTGACTTGAAAAAGTTTCAAATGGAAATTTGTCGTAACACTGAGTCATATAATGAAAAAACAAATGAAGTTTAGAGAACTAATTTACCTCTAAAAATAGTTCTACAATAATTATATAATTAAAAAATCCAATGATCTATTTTATTTTCGATTGTTTTGTTAGATTGCTTAATGTCTGAGGGACTCTGGGTTTGAGGGGAATATGCACTACAATGTGAATTTTAGTGCTTAGATATTTAAACAATAATATTTGATTAATTAAACTGTCTTAAACATATATACCAGTTACAAATTTAGTATAACTGACTTTTTTTGAACAGTTCAAACACCCAAACAGTAGATAAAACCAACGACTATAAAACACAGCCTGTTGCCAAAATGGAGTACAAAACAGTTGATGCCATGGATTTAACTGTTCCTCGTCGTCGCACTTTTTGGGACTTACAACTTTTAAACCCCTTTGGAGTTCTAGTACCTTTACCAGGTTTTCTGCTCTGCCCTTACAGGGATTTAGCAGTAGCAGATCCAAAGGAAAAGCGACACCGTTTCAGACAAGCTCTGTTTCCACTGGCGCGTTAAACTGAGAGGCTGGAGGCCAGGAACCCAAGGCAGCCGCGTCCCTCCTCGGCCAAGGCCTGTGTGCGCAGGGGCCTGAAGCACAGAGCCGGCGGAGGCTGGGCCACCGGGGTTCCCTGTTACGGGAACCTGTCAACACCAGTCTTTGTTAAATTTTTATTTCTTAAGCTGGTTTGGGTTGGATATATATAGCTTGAAACCAAAAGATAACACATTTTTACAGAAAATCTGATTAATACTACAATCTATTAGTCACAGTGTGGAGCAACACGACAGCCATCAGAAACTAATTTTTAATTCAAAGTCGACCAACAGTATTAGAGGGTGCATTGACAGGAGAGACATTGGGATAAAATGGAGAAAGGACTGGACTTGGAAGAGTCAGGAGTCCAGGGTCCTCGTCCGAGAGCTTGCCACTGATGTGCTGGGGGACTCTGTGCCAGTCACTGGCCCTCTCTGGGAACCCACTTGTTCAGCGATAGCAGGAGCGTGATCCTTGCCCTGCCACTCTCCAGGGAGTGGGGTGAATCTGACGAACTAGTGAGTCCTCAAAAGGGGTTAGGAAGCAGGTCAGTGCAGTGTAAACAGCAGATAAATTACCTTTCACCCACTGATCTCCATTCAGTATCCATCCGTATTGGCAATGTATGACCGTTGAATGCTGAAAACGAGGGTGATGGATGGAGAAGGAAGGCAGGGCCCACTGGGGAGGGCACGCCACATCTGGACAGCCACCTCGCCTCACCTCAATCACATGCTTAGCAAACCGGCCTTATGATTTTGCTCAACCTCTGCCTCTGCCCCAGACCTTTTGCTTCCTTACTATGAGGAATGACCCCGCCTGGGTATAAAAGAGGGAAATCTTAGCCCCAAGTAGGAAGGGACTTGATTGTAGTCATCTCTGTTCTGTGTCCCCCATTAAACCATGCATAGTAGAGTATAGGAAAGAAGGATGCAAGGGGAGTAACATTTTAAAGTACCTACTATGTGTTTTTAGTTATATGTACTTTTATTTAATTCAACAACTGATTTTAGAGATAGGAAAGTTGAGACTCAACAAGCTTACATGACATGTTCCCAGTGTCACACACCTACCTGTAAGTGATCAAGTTAGACCTGATTCCAAACCTAGATTTTTGCCATATGTCAACCAAGAGTCAGAACTGGGGGGTGATACCCTGCAGACTGAGGTGAGGCAGAGTTAGTGCCTCTTAAGTCCCCGCCACATGGTGGGCATTCAGCAGCTGGCGAGAGGCTGGTGGTGATCTCTCTAGTGACATGTCTCTCAGCTGCACTGGGTGGCCTCTCAAACCAAAGATGTTCCCCTTCTGTTTCATCCAAGAGAGAGAGTTTCTTTCTTGGAAGCCCAGATTTAGCTGGAGATGACTTTCCAGCACCCCAACCTTCAGAGCATCGCCTTTTGAGACCCAGAGTTATCCTAAATGTAGATTTTGTTGTCATCAACTAGGACTAGAATCAGGAGTGAGAGCATGGATTCCCTTGGGCAAACAGAACGTGACAGTATGTGAAGCTGACATAGTGCTAGGTGAGAAGGTCGGGCCTGTAGGTGCTGGCAGGTCTCTGAATGAGCCACAGGTTGGAGACAGCAGTCTGCCTCTGCCTTTCCCCGCTGTGGACCCGTTCCTGGAGCTGTGCCCACGGCCAGGGCTGACCTCATCATGCGATGTGGTTGGTCTCCGTGCCTCACAACCACCAGGGAAGCAAGACATTATTGTCTCCAACCTACGACCAAGGAAACTGAACCTTGGAGAGGTTAAATAACTTGGGCAGGTACCTTATTTATAACTTCTTCATCTGTAAAAACTAGGGCAATAAAAGTATCTCATGGGGCTGTTGTGAACATTATATGAGATAACGCATTTAACCTTAGATAAGTGTCTGGCACATTCAGAATTCAAAAACAGGAGCTGCCATAATTGTTATGATTTTTGCCTGTAGTAATCACATCGGCCCGTCACAAGGGCAGTGTGGTAGCAGCGCGTTTCCAGCTTACGTGTGCATATGCATCACCTGGAGAGGTTAAAACGAATAGGTTCCTGCTTCCCTCCCCAAGAATCCGCTCCAGAAGGTCTGGGTGGGGCCTGCGAATTTGCATTTCTAACAGGCTCGCAAGTAACGCCTCTGTGCAGGTCCACGGGCTGCTCTCTGGGAGGCACTGTTGCCGTACCTACCTCTCCCTCCAGTACCTCACTCATGACTCAGGCTCGTGCCAGCCCACGGGACAGGTAGAGTATAGACTTCCAGTGTACACGTGGGACCAAGTTTCCATACCCAAATAGGTGTCTAACTTGGTTCCCTAGCCTGCCAGTCAGCTGTACCTTCCTAGTCAGAAACTCATGGCTTTCTCATGGCGTGGTAATTGCCCGAGATTCCTACTGATATTCTTGCCAAATCTCATGGAGATTAAAGGTGACCCTACAGCTTGCATGCAGACCTGGGCCTGTGGGCATAGGATGCCCTTCCATCTGTAGGGCAGGTTTGCAAGACTCCTGGGCTCAGCCAAGGACTGGTAGGCAGTGGACAAAGAGGACATGAGACTCAGCTCTGTGAGCAGGGCCATTTTACACCTGCTAAGGGGAGAGTGAGGATCAGCACAGAATGTGAGCTGCCTGTGGACAGTTGCCAAGCCAGAGATTGCTGAAGCCTGTGGGCTTGACAGTGAAATGTGAGGTTCAGGGAGCAAAAGGGTGGGGCTGCATGGTACTCATTATGAACAACTGTAAACCTACTTTTGCCCCGCCCTGTATTTGTTGAATTAATTGATGGCCATTCCAGTTTCAATCACTTGGAGAAGTAGTGATCCTCTGAAATTGGGAACTCAAAGGTGGGGCTTGGGGGCAATAGGATACTCCTGCTTGTCCCTGACCTCACTTCTTTAGTTTGAGACTTCATGGCATCTAAGTGATGCAAAGGATGATCCCTTGAGTTAAAGTGGACCCTGGACCTGAGCTTGAGCTGAGGACACCTTCTTTGCCCTTCCAGTGGTCCAGGTCCGTACTGTGTTCTGTGTTGTTCCTCAAAAACCTTTCCGAAGGCCCGATCTGAGCACTGCAGCCTGGTGTCCACTGTGCTGTCTGTCAGCCTTGGGGGATGGCTGGGTGGGCACACTTGACCTGGAGCCCGGGCAGTGAGGAGCGAGGCCCCCAAAGGCCATCATGGTGGTGGCAGCAGGGATTAGTGAGAGACCTAGAGGGGAAGTTGAATGTTAAAGTGAGGTCAGAGTCTGGTGTGCCATCTACCTTCCACCCCTCAAGTGCAGATTCCGCCCTGCAGGAGAGTAACTCTCAGGAGGGTAGGGGCGGGGCTTGGGGGTAGGCCTTCACTTGCCACCCAGGCGGATGGTGAGCATCCCAGTGCTTCAGAACTGCAAATGGGGGGTGGGGCAGATCCTCATCAGACCTTCCTGAGGCCAGTGGGGCCTGACCAGGATCTGCAGCTGCAAATACACTGACACTTGCTGGGGAGCTGAGGCTGATCCCGCCAGCTAGGGGCAATGGGTTCCGCATTCAGGAGCTCAGGTGGGTGATGTGTTTGGGGAGGGCTGCTGTCTAGGTTACCATACAAAAGTGCCTGGCCAAGGGCCAGGGGGCCTGAAATCCAGCCATGTGGAGCCCCCCAAGCCAGGCTGCGGCTGCCTGGAAGGTGCACCATCTAATCAGTACAGGGTGACCACAGGAAAGCCTGGGTTGGGTGTCTGAGGGGGAGGCTAAGCTCTGGTTGGGGGCCCTGTGCCTGGCTTCTTTGGAAGGTCTTGGGGCCAAGGGCTGGTTCTCCTCCTCGCTTTGTTTGGCATGGCAAGGTTGACATTGGCCTGGGCTACGTCTGCCTCGCATCTAAATGCGGGGCACTCTAGACCACTCTCAAAAGAGGCCTTTGGGGAGGGGCATAACGGGGGAAAGAAGGAGAAGGGTGGTCAAGGAACATGTATAAAGGACCCGTGGACAAAGCCAATGGGGGTGGTAGGGTTGAGGGTGGGAGGTGGGTAGGGCAGGGGAAAGTGGTGGGGGGAAATGGGGACAACTGTAGTTGGACAACAATAAAAAATAATGAAAAAAACCTCAGATACCTGTTAAATTTCAGAAAAAGAAAAAAGAGGACTTTGTACTTGACAATGTGATCTCTGGCTTGTGGGTCCCTTTGAACGCTGAGAATTAGGGTGAGTAACAGTTATGTGACATTTAGGAGAATAAGTCATTGAATAGAGCAAAAGTGATAGGAGATTGGGGTTGTACTGGGAATCAAGAGGCAGCGTGGAGCAGAGGTAAAGAGCCTTAGTCCTAATTAGATGCTAGCGCTTTCCTTCTTATCCCATCCTCCCTTATCTCCCTTTTTCCTTCCTAAGTTAGAAAAACAAAACAAAACAACGGCTGAGTGAGACCTTGAGAAGTGTATTAAACTCTTGAGCTTGCCTTGGTTCTCTGTAAAGTGGACACGGTACCACGAGGGTTCAGAGTGCGTTTATGTGATGCAATGGGACAGAGCAGGGGGAGATTGTCCTCTGTCTCCCTGAGGAGGGGCCTGGCGCCAGAGGCAGTGGGCTGCACCGTGCCTTGTCAGGGTTGCCGATTCACTCCTCACTGCTCCTCCAGGACAGGAGTGGTCACCTGCTTCGTACAGGAGAGGAAGGAGAGCCTTAGACATTGACCGGGTGCCTTGCTGAAGGTCTTGCAGCAATTCAGAGGTGGACCGAAGCTGGAACCTGGTCTCTCAACCACCTGGAGTCGGCATTTCAGTTTTCTGAACTTCTGGAACCCAGGAGCTGTCCGGGTGCGGGTTAAGAACAGTTTTCTGCACACAGAATGACAGTCCTGGATGGGGCCAGTGAGAGAAGGCTGAGGAGCTGGGATCCCTGCGAGTGCCTCCCACCCCTCTGTCTCCTGGGGCTGATCCTCGCTCTCAGGCCTGCTGGAACTCAGAGGGCCTGCCCAAGACGGCTACCTCAGTGCAGTTGTTTAGTTTAGCACTCACTATGGCTCTGCGCGGCCATACATCTGAGAGGAGAAAAGTGAGGCTCAAAGAGTGGCAGTGACTTGCCCAAGTTCATTGAATTGAAGTGAGGCCTGGCTTTGAGCTGAGGGCTCCCAGACCAGGGTTTCTCCTGTGGCTCCGTGGTACTGCCAACATTGACCACCAGGTGGCAATCTCCCCCCAACTCCCGTCTGGCCACCGACAACCTGGAAGCTTAAACAGCAGTGCCTGGAGTGGGTGACTGAGCAGCAATCTCTGCCAGTCTTTCAATAAGGCCCGAGGCATCACCTATTAATTCTCTTGTCCCCAAGGAGAACCTGATGCCAGCGGGGGCCATGGCTCTCCAGAGGAGAGAGTGCTGTGTGTGTGCATGAGCTCATGATCTGTTTCAGTCTGGTTCCACTTGAGACTGGTAGACCTGCTGACCGCTGGTTAGCGGAGAGGTGACGGACATGATTTTCTTGGCATAGTGTTCTTTCCCCTCTGCCCCCTCTGTGGACAAGGCCCTGCTCAGAGGTGGCAGCTGGGTTTTCCTTTGTGTTTGTTTTCCTGCGTGTCCTTTGTGTGGAGCATGGGAACTGCTGGGATCTTCTTGTATGCCGGCCGCACCCCGGAAAAACTGAGAGGGCGTTCTCTGAATTCTTCCTGGGACACCTCACCATGCTCCTCTCATTGATCCTGGCAGAAATGGACACCCCCACACCACCGGTGGGAGTCCTGCCACTGGCCAGCTCTCCTGGAAACAGCCCCGGGCTCTGTGCTGCTCAGTGACAGTCCTGGGGCAAGCCCGCGGGTTCCCAGCTCAGCAAGCTTTCTGCCCGGGAGAGGGGGTGAGGGACTCCTGGCTGGCGCGCCCAGCGTCTGTGAGGAGCTCTGGCAGTCTCTCCGCTCTCCGCCATGGCAGTGCCTTCCCAGCGTGAACTGGGCACTCCTCTCAAGGCTGTGGCTGACGTCTCCCCTTTCCCACACGAGTCTTCTGTGTGTGTGCTCACGTGCATGCGAGTTCTCCTTTGTGTGTCTTTACAGAGTGTGGTCTTAGAGCCTCTTGTCCTCAGCTTGGGGGCTTCACTGCCATCCCACAAATCGGAAGCCTCCGTGAAAGTCCTGCTCCACCTCCTGTCAAGTACTGGTCATGACAGTGGCCTTGGGGGACCCTGAAAGGGTTTAATTCAGAAATGAGGGAGACTGGGGGCCTCTCAGTGGGGCAGGGACTTGCCATTTGAGCTCCCTGTCCCCAGCATTCATTAGAGGGCCTGCATGAGCAGGCATCGGGGAAGGCTTCTCGCAGGAATGAAGCTCCCTGAGGTGACCCAGATTAGATCAGGTCACCCCTCAGGGCAGAAAGGGCTCCCCTCCCTCTATAGCTCCCCACACTGCCCTCCACAGGAAGGAGGGTGGAGAACACAGCAAATATTTATTAAGGGAAGCACCGTACAACCATTACTTCAAGGTTTCCAAGCTTTTCTCAGTCTCATTCCTTCTCCATGATTTTTTCTAAATCCATGTATTCTTCATATTTTTCTTTAACATAGAAAAATTATGAATGTACCCAATTTTGTTGTCTGTTAGGTAATAATACCCATGAGATTAGTGGTTTGATATCTTAAGTATATACACATTAAAATAAATATGTAATTATTTAAAAAATAGCAGAGACCACCAGCAAACATCCTGTGTACCACCGGTGAGGTGTATACCACACTTGGGTCATCTAAGTTTTGCAAAACCCTGTGAGGTGAGTAATGTTATTATCATTTTAGGTGAAGAAATAGAAACTCAGAGAGGTGAGTTGACTGGGCCAAGGTCATACAGAGTCTTCTGATCTTGGCCCACTGCCTCCAGAAAGGAGAGGGGAAGGGAGGAGGAAGGACAGAGTGGGAGGATGGGAGGGGGGTGTGGAGAAGCTACCAGTGAGAAAAGACACAGGGAAGATGGGGGACGGAGGGCAAGAATCCACATCAAAAGACAAAGACCTGAGTCCCAATGTCCTATGCACAGTAATGGCCGTGAAAATAGATCCAGATTCGCCTGCATTTGTGTGACCAAGATTTATTGCGCCAGCAACTCCGGTAATTGGATGGTGAAAGCACTGCAGTTGGGGCTGTTGGCTGGAGATTAATTGTGAGGGAGGAGAGGGAGTGGCCTGGCTGATGAGGGCAGTGGAGACTGTCACCCATCCGGAGAGCAGCGGGCAGACCTCAGAAATCAATGGACCCCTCCCCACTTGGGTTGAGACCCAGAGAGGGAAGCAACTGGCCCAGGGCCAAGCTGTTCCACAGCAGAACTGGGCGAGAGCTCTTGCCGGTTCCTGGGAAAGATGGGCAGCTACAGCAGCGGGGCGGGGGTGGGGTAGTGCTGGGCGTGGACGTGGAGTCCCGAGGCCGGAGAGGGAGTCCCAGCTTTGTCTCTTGCTGGCTATGTAGCCTTAGGAAGGTGACTTAATATCTCCGAACCTCAATTTTCTGAGCTTTCAAATGGGGATGATGGTGCTGACTTTACCAGGAAGTGGCAAGGATCCAAGGAGATGGTCAGGCCCTGTGCAGACCTGGAACCCACTCTGGGGAAACTTATTTTGACCCCCACTGCTCAGATCTGGCTCTGTCCCCCTGCCTGGGTCCTACAAACCCCGAACCCGTCCCCAGAGCCGTAAACTGTGATGCTCAGCCCCTGTGGGCACTTTCTGTGTGAATGGCAGTGTGCCCAGTGGGATGGGGAAACCCAAAAGGATGTGGGGGGATCCCAAGAAGAGGCCCTGAGGGGAGGCAGCTTTGAAGAATAAATCAGCTCTGAGTCCAGCCACCTTGCCAGCTAAGAGGACTGCTTGCTGGCCTCTCTTACTTGGCAGAACTCTGCACAGAACTCTGGCTGGATTTCAAGGGGTTTGTCACCCCTCTCTTTCATGGCTGACAGGGTCTGAGGGTGAGAGCTGGGGTTGAAGAGAAGGGGCCTGGGTGATGGGGCTAAGGAAGGGGTAGGAGTAGGCTCTGAAGAAAGAAGGCTCTTGGGTTCTAATTCTAACTCTTAGCTGTGTGTGACTTCACAACTCATTTCCTATCCCAGCCTTACTTTTCTCATCTGCAAAGTGGGATTTACTTTATTTACAAGTAAATATGGGGATTTCTTTAGTTGCAAAGAACACAAAGTCACTTGAGTCCATTTAGACAAAGGGGAGTGAGGGAAGGAGCCAGCTCTGGGGACTGGAACTGGACGGAAACATTGAGAAGAACCAAGGCTACTTGGGAGCGGGCGCCTCTCCCTGCCTCTTTGTCAGTGGGTCTCTGTTGCTGTCTGCTTAGCTCCTTCTACTCACTGGCTGATTCCTTTCCTCTCCTCTCTGTCTTGCAGCTTCTCCTTCCTCAGAGGCCCTGTGCTCCCACAGCTGTTGTTTACACGTGACCTCTCATGGCTACAACTCAACTCCATGGTTCCTCCCGCTGGGCCACCTTGCAGTTCTCACTTCTTACCACCAGGTGCCCAACCTACCCAATTCATATGCATGACGGAAGGACTCAGACTGGCCCCATTCATTTGTCCTGCCCAACCTTGCCAGACATTACAGAATCTTTTGTGGTCTGCGCCTGATGAGGAGGTCACAAGGCCCTTACAGATCTGTGGGAGGGACCGGCCCCTGGGCTTGCTGACATGCCTCATACCAGAGGGGGTGGGGTGGGGCTGGATGGCTTCTTGTATGTGAAGCGCTGTACATGGCTCCTGGAGTACTGTAAGTGCTCAAAAAGTTTGCCTGAATGAAACTCAGCAGTCCTCCTCTCACACCAGATACCTTTCTCCTGGCCCCTTCCTCTTGCCTTCACCTTCATGAAGGCCTCCAGCCTTGGATCTCCTCACCTCTGAAACTTTTCTTGGCCTCTCTTCCTCTCTGGGCAGCCTGGAGGTTGTCCCATCCAGGCCCTCTGCAGCACCCAGCACCCCAGCAAGCCTTCTTGCAGTTTTTTAAAAAAAGATTTTATTTATTTATATTTAGAGAGAGGGGAAGGGAGGGAGAAAGAGAGGGAGAGAAATATCGATGTGAGAGAGAAACAATGATTGGTTGTCTCTTGTATGTGCCCCAACCGGGACTGAACATGCAAGCCAGACATGTGCCCTGACTGGGAATTGAACCGGTGACCTTTTGTTTTTATGGGACAACACCCAACCCACTGAGCCACACTAGTCAGGGCAAACCTTCTTGCACTTAAAGCTCCAAACCCCCGCTCTGCTGTCCCTCTCAGAAGACCTCCTGTCAAGGTCTATGTCACTGGGAAGGAAGTAGGTGATGATTGTAAGTAGATCCCATTCCTTGAGCCTTGCCTTCACAGCCCCCCTCCCGATGGAGCTTTGTCCAGATGAGAGAACTGAGGCTTCGCGTGGTAAAGTGAGGCGAGCCCAGCTCAAGCTCCAAACTTGGCTGAAGAGCAAAGCTGTTGGTGTGAGCTGTCAGCATTCCTCCCTTCCCAGGGGAGTTTCCACAGGCCCTCCGATATTTCCTCTTCTCTCTTGCTTTACAAGATGAGTTCGCTAACAGCTAATTTCTGTTCACCACTAACAGCTAACTTTTATCAAGCACTCATATGTGCTGTGCACTGTTCTAAGCACTTTATATGTATCAACTCATTTGATCTGTGTAATACTTCTATGGGATAGGTGGCGTCAGTTACCCCATTTTGGAAATGAGGAGCTGACGCCTCAGCCTTAGGTTAAGTACCTTGACCAAAGCCGCGCCACCCTGATGGAGCCCAGTTTCAAAGCCAGACCATCTCACTACAGACCCCAAGCTCTTACTCACGATGCTATGTAGTAGGGTGGCCACAAAGCTGCCCCCACTCCAGTTTAGTGTCCTGGAGCCCATTTTCTGCCTGCTTTCTCCAGGACCTGATTCTACCAGTCATTGCCTCCCCTCTTTAAGCTCTCTCTCCACTGGCTCCTGAGCACTCAACATATTTATGACTTTCTCATCTCAGAGATGTCCTACATCCCATGTAACTCTACAGCTCCTCCTCTTTCCTCACTGCCACAGCACAGCTCATTTTTCTTGGGTTTTTCTACATGTTCTCTATACTTTCCCACCCCTCTTCACACTGGTTTCCACTCCTCCCATTCCTCCTAAACTCCATGCTAAGTGTATGGAGATTGTGCCCCCAACTTTCCAGAGGAAAAAAACTGTATGCCCATCAGCAGCCTAAAAAAACTGTCAATCAAACATGAAATCGGCTATGTAAAGTGTAAAACACATTATAGCTCCAGACAAATTTTTCGTCAAGATTAGAAAAAGTTGCAAAGACAAACACTGAGCACTTTGGCATAACCCAACTGATGATGACACCGGAGTGCAGTGTTTGCCTTCCAGCTCGAGTTTTGCTCTTCCGCTCATGTGCACGCTAATGTGATACCCAGCCAATGTGTCATTCAAGCGCAAAGGCAACAGCCCAGGAGTCTTTAAAAGCAGCAGAACTGACACTTGCTCTGTTCTGTTTCCCTGGGTACATGTGGTTCTAACTTTTCTTCACTTACTTAACATTCAGCCATGCTGGATTGTGGCTTCTTTCTTGGTAACTTTAATTATTAGAAAATAGTACCAAAATAAAGTCTCCTTTATTTTTCCTTTGTTTCTCAGTTACCTTACCTCCCTGTCTTTATGCATTTCTCAGCCTTTCTCTCTTCCTCCTACAATCTTCTTTGTTTTCTTTCCCTCACATCTCTATCTCTCTTCCTAACACTGCTACTTTCCTCTCCTGGTCTGGGATTTCTGGGAGAGTTGGGTAGGAGTCACTAGTGTGCCAGGGTCAAAGGACACCCCTTCCCTGCCCAAAGTCTAGTGCAGAGAGATCATTCTGGGCCATGGGAAGGGTATGTGTAGGCTCCTCCAACTATTTGGCTGCACTGTGTCCTCGAAGACTACTTTGCCAAGGTTCCCAATGGAACCTTCATGGAGCATTCCCTGCACGGCTGCCTGCTGGTCCCTAAATCCAGTTTTTAAGTTTCATGTTACTGACCACTCAGCAGCATCAGGGACCACTTCCTCTGACCTTCCTGAAGCAGTTCCATTCCTCCTGAGCTGACACCACACTGCATCACTCTAATTCCTATCAGTCCTCCTGCTGCACATCCTCTGAGGGTTGGAATTCTCTGAAGTTCCAGCCTCAGCCTCCCACTCACTGTGCACACCCCCTCGGCTGACCTGATCCACTCACGCCTACCTGCTTGTCGATGATTTCCAAACCTCTGTCTCCAGGCGAGGTCTTGGCTCCGCACACAGATTCAGTGACCCATCTGCTGCTCCCAAACCCGCTCCTCCTCCTGTGCTCCCTCCCCACCCAGCCTCCCTGGCCAGAAGCCTGCGTGGCTCCCTTGAGTCCTCTCTGTCCTTTGCTTTCTGCATCCAAACAATAGCAGAAACCAGAGGGATTCCACACTCTCTTAGACTCTCTGGAAACTGTGCCTCCCTTTCTAGGAAGAAGAACACAGTGGAAAGAATTCAGGCTTTAGGGTTAGGCAGACTTGGCTCGGAATCCTGCCCCTGCCACTTACTGCCTGCATGGCTTCTGGCAACTCTCTTAATTCACCCAGGGCTTAGTTTCTTTATCTACAAAATGGGGATAATAACCACTTTGGAGGGTGGCTGTGAGGGTTAGGAGCAGCGACATAAACGCCTGCCACTGTGCCTGTCCCACAGTAACAGTAATAGCCTTCATCATGATGATGATAATGATAAATGTTATTGCTGGATTCACCGTGATTGCTCTAACCTAGGCCGTCCTCCTCTCTCTCCGGACCATTGCATCAGCCTCCTCACCAAACCCCGTGCCTTCATTCTCTATCACTGTCCCCAAATCTGCTTTTCAGACAGTAGTTGAAGAGAGTTTTTTAAATGCAAATATCATAATGACACTGACCTGCCTAAAACTCATCTCTCCCCCATTCCATCCACCCTATGCCACTCTCAGTCTCTAAGCAACTGTCGCTCACTGCCTTCATCCATGTTTTATTCAAGTAACTCCCTCTGCCTCTGCCGGAATGTTTCCTTTCCCTTCGTTTCCTCACACACTACCTAAAAAATTCTCACCCTTCACCTGGCCGAGTGGCTCAGTTTGTTGAAGGTCCTCCTGGGCATAAAAAGTTGTGGGTTCGATCCCCAGTCAGGGCACGTATGGGAGGCAACCTATTGATGTTTTTTTTTTCTCATGTTGATGTTTCTCTCTCCCTCCCTCCCTCTATAAAATCAGTTTAAAAAAGAAAGACAGAAAGTCCTCACCCTTCATGCCCAAGGCCACTGGCTGCCACCCCTGCCTCCATGCGATGTGTTTGTTTGGGGTTGGCCGCCAGCTCCTGGACAGCAGGAGCAGGACGGGTTCT
This sequence comes from Trachops cirrhosus, assembly GCA_028533065.1. Taxonomy (NCBI): domain Eukaryota; kingdom Metazoa; phylum Chordata; class Mammalia; order Chiroptera; family Phyllostomidae; genus Trachops; species Trachops cirrhosus. Next base: position 42,017,475 of record CM052543.1, read on the forward strand.
TCTCGGTGACCCCTGCCTGGCTGTGCAGGGCTTGGCGCAGAGAAGGGCCTCACAGAATGTCCTCAGACACTTGCCCATGGTCACACAGTGAGTGAGCAGCGGGGCCAAGGCTTGAATCCAGGCCCCTTGTCTTCCTGCCCGGGACTCTTTCCTCCCAGCAGAGAGTAGCAGCCCAGGGCTGGTGGCTCGGGGTGGAGGACCTCTCCGCTTGGGGGCAGCAGGCGACCTGAGGACATCACATGCCTCATCTCAGGGCTGTGCCTGATAAGAGGAGGAAGAATAAAATTATTCACTGCCCACGTCCTGTATCTTCCCATCCGACATGGACTAGAGATAAAAAATGAACGACACAAAATCCAATCTTCCTTGGTGCAAAGGCTGGCAGGGGTGCGGTGGGGGTGGGACTGCTCGTGGCCCAGCACATCTCATATTTATTGGCTCATAATTGAAGGCAGCCTGGAGATGTCCCAGCACTGGCCACCGGCAAGACAGATGGGGACACGATGACTGTGAGGGAGGGAGCCAGGACACAGCCTGCCTCGTAGGATTGCAGTCGGGGAGGAAAGGCTGGAGGAGGGGAGGCAGCTAGCCGGCTGTGCACTGGCCCCGGGGCTGACCCAGACCCAAGGCCCTGCTCCCGCCACCCGCCTGTGATGACCTCGAGTCAGTCACTTTCTTCTCCAAGCTCATAATGTCAGGTTTCTGCTGTTTTTTTTTCCTCCTTTTTTAAACTAGGTTATAGGAGAGCTGTATTGGGATTCAGGGAAATCTGGACTACTAACTTGCTGTGTGGCTTTAGGTGAATTTCTTTACCTCTTTGAGCTTTGTGCTTTCTCCTTGTAAAGAGGAAAGAATGACTCTTTCTTCTATGCGGGGACTGAGGGAGTTGGGTTGGCCTACACGCAGGCAGGCTGTGCATTTTAGCAACAGCACTGTAAGGCTCCTGTTGGGGGAAGGCAGAGGAATAAGAAAGGCTGCCAAGTAACACGAGCCTGCCGTGGCTCCCAAGTGCTCATAGGAATGGTCCAAATGCCCGCGCTTGGTGTTCAGGGCTCTGTGAACCCTGCGTGGTCCTACTGCTGTCTACGCCACTGTGGGGAAAGAGGCTGGGGCCGGGGGCCGGGATGCCTGGGTCTGCATTAGTCTCGCCACTGCCTTGCTGTGTGACTTTGGACAGGGCCATCTCCAGGTCTCGGTGTCCATGTCTGTAAGGTTTCTGCATGGGATCTGTGAGACAATTAGGGTCCCTACGGACCAGTCAGTGACTGAGTTCTGTTGTCTCTCCCTCTCAGTGTCCCCCTAATCCATTCCTTCCCCCCAGGATGGCCATGCCTTACCGCGGTACTCCTCTCTCCTCCCGGACCAGGCTGGTAGCCTCTTTGCTGGTCGCATAGCCTCCACCCACCCCTCTCCATACTCTAGTCAGAGCGACCTTCCTAAAGCATGTGTCTGACCGTGCTGCCCCTTCGCTGTGCCAAACCCTTCCTCAGCGACTCACTGTCCTCTGTCGAGCTCCTTAGATTGGTATTTAAGGTCCTGCATGACCTGGCCCTGTCTTCCCTTTCTGCCCCCAACTGTCCACACCTTTCAGGCTGGCCTCCTCACTTCCCTCCTCCACGTCTTTGCTCAAGCTGTCCTCCCACCCGCTTCCCTGCCTTCTCTTCAGCTGACACCTGGCCCGGGCTTTCTCAAAGCTGGCCTGAGAGGTTCTCCCTGGGTCCCTCTCCACCTTCCAGGGCACCATTGCCTTGGGGCTGAAGCCACTGCTTTGAATGAAAGGCCATTCTATGCAGGCCCACTGGTTGAGTTAAGTGACATCAGTAGGGAGCTCTTCCAAGTATGAGCTATCAGTTTCCTAGATGTAATTCCATAGGGAGAGTCCAGCCAGAAAGGAGCCTCGTCAGTCAGACGGCTGCAGCAGCCTACTCCGGATGCAAGGTCGAATGTTCCCTACACAGCACGTCTGTCCAAGACACCGTCGCATCACCCTGTGTTCATTCCACAAGTGATGAGAGCAGTGTGGGTGAGACAGGTGCTCTCACCTGTCACTGTGTGACCATGAGCACCTGTGGGTACCAGGCGGGGCGCCCACAGTCCACACTTACACTTCCTTTAGTTTTTATCATTTCATTTTCACATTTAATTCTTTAACTCACTTAGGGTTTGCTTATGCCTATGATATAAAGCAAAGCTCTAAAATGATTTTTTCCCCCAGTTGTACTGAGTACATGTGAAGTGTGGTCTAGGTCAGCATTTTCCAGCATGAATCTACAGGACATTGTCCAAGAAGATGCTCACAGGTCAAAAAGATCTGTTGTCAAAAAAAGTGTGGGGACTGTCACATCCCATAACCTTGCTGGAGATTCACAGCAGACAGGTACGTAGTAAAGGCTCTGAGGAATTCTGCAGTAAGTGAACCTTTATGTCTTGTTTTCTAATGTTATTTGACCACAGGTAAATAACAGCTATGAACATGGCGCAGCCGTCTACTTGGGGGTAAAGACAACAGCAGGGTAGAACCGAGACTGAGGCCTCCTCTACCTCGGACCCAGCTTCCGCTCACTGCAGATCTGGGGTCTGGCCAGAGTAAATGGTATGCAAATAACCGTTCTGCTCCAGGGTCCCCGGTGCTGTGAGCTCTGCTGGGAGCCAGAAACAACGGGCGCCCCAGGGAAGACGAGGTGGGCCTGTCTGGCACTCGCTGACACTTCACAGAGGAGTTTGCTCTGGGCCTTGAAGGATGAGCAGAAATAGTGGGGACCCTCTTGTGAGGACGGGACCTCCCGTGGTGACACCCTGCCAGCACAGTGACAGTGACCATCCATCCAGAACTGTGCGCTGGGAAGAGCTGTATGAACACAGATGCTCAGATTAGCTGCCCCCAGGGAGGCCAGGTGAGAACACACATGTCTGTGACGTGGGGTGAAGGTGCGTGCGGGCCTGCAGCCAGAATGGGTGCTGGGGAGGGGCCTAGCATTTGCTTTACTTGTCTGTGTTGACGGGGCAGGTTCTCCTGGGGCCTCATTATGACAGCCGGCGCAGAGCACGCACGAGACCCTCCCAAGGCCTCTCTTTCCTTGGGGAGTCTGCGAAGTTGCTTCCTTGTCTGGAACACGTAACCGGGGAATTGGAGTGCAACGAGCACAGAAAGTGGGGACCCAGATTCCTAGGGATTAATTAGGGCCCTTCAATGAGATCTGCTGCCCCTCTGGAGGCCAATTAGGGTCTCTGGAAGCTGGAGTGGGGGGAGAGCAGAGGTAGCTGTGCTTAAGGCAGGCGCATCTGTACTCTGCGGGCTGGGTCCCTCTGGGCGCAGTAGGCCTCAGGGGCACCTGTCCACCTAGAGGGAAAGTACAAGTGCAAAGATAATCACAGAACTGTTTCATCATCGAAGAACAGTTGCGAAGTGCATCATCCTCATCACAGAAATCACCCTCCCCTCCATAGTACCGCCCTGTAATGGGCACTCACTAGGGGCCAAGCCCGAGGCTGGTCCTTTACATTCACGACCCACCAGAACGCACAGGGTTCCCGTTGTCCCACGTCCTCACCAGCGCTTGTTGTTCTCCGTTTTCTGATAGTAGCCCTCCTAGTGCGTGTGAAGTGGTATTTCTTTGTGGTTTGATTACGTTTCCCTAATAAGCAGTGATTTTGAGTAGCATTACTTGTGCTTATTGGCCCTTTGTGTATTATCTTTGGAGAGATGGGTATTCAAGCCTTTTGCCCATTTTTAAAATGGGGCTGTTTAGTTTGTTGCTGAGTTCTTTCCATATTCTGGGAACTAATCCCATATCAGATATTTCTCTCCCATTCTGTGGGCTGCCTTTTTACCCCTTTGATAGTGGCCAGTGATAAGGAAGATATTTTTGTTTTGATGAAGCCCGGTTTACCTATGTTTTTTCTTTTGTAGCCTATGCTTTTGGTGTCATATCCAAATAGTCATTGCCAGATCTAGTGTCATGAAGCTTTTTTCTGTTTTCTTCTAAAAGTTTCACACTTTTAGCTCTACGTTTAGATCTTCGGGATAGGCAGTTTTTAATCTTAGTTCATTTAAGAAACGTCTGTGGAACACCTGAATGAGGGATCCTGGTGCGTGCGGATACAGTGACGAATGCAGCTCTCTAAGTCAGGCCTGTTTGACGGGAGGGACTTGAGGCCCAGAGAAATGAAGTAAATTGGCGGAGGCCGCGTAGCTAATAAGTGGGAGAATCAGGACTCCACTCTTGGTCTTTCGACTTCAAATCTACTCTCCTGTATTACATCCCTCGCCTGTTTGCACACCTCCTGCAGCTCCCGAGTGCCCAAGAACCAAGACCACATTCCTCCACAAGGCGCCCCAGGCTCTTTATTGGGCCAGTCCACACTTCCAGCCTCATCCTTCCTGAACCACCTTTATGTGCCCCGAACTCAATCCAGTGGCCAGGTCTCAGTCCAATGCCCTATGCTCTTTCTTCTGTTGTCTTTTTTCCCCTCAAACACACTGACATTCAGAGGTCCAGCTGTCAATCCATCTGCTCCAGCAAGACTCTACTAACCGGCAACCCTCACACATCTCTTCTTTTCCCTTCCCACAGGATGCAAAGTCTCAAAGTGTTGTGTGTCTCATACATACGTCTTTGTGTCTCATTTGGCATCAGAGAAACTCATCCCTCTTGAATCCTCCTTTGGCTACTTTGCAAGGTCACACCATCTCTCAGAACCTTAGTGTCCTCCTCTGTAAAATGAGGACAGCAATACTTAATAGCTGGTTTGTTGTGACACTTAGAAACAATGACCTAAAGCTCCAGACACACTGCGTGGCCCAGAGCAAGTGCTCAGTGACATAGGCTGTTGGTGCTGTTGCCTTCTCCGCGCCCCCCCCGCCCCTTCCCTCTGTGCTGCCTGGGTCTGCTCTCCTTAACCACGTGGGCATTTCCCTCCAACAACTCTGGTTCTGTCACTGCCGTGGCATTGCAGCAGGGAAATCGCCCTGTGCTGGTCCCTCCCCTGCCCCCAGGATTATTGTCCCCCTACCAGGGAAAGAAATGAGGCCCCTAATGGGAAAGTGATTTACTTGAAGTCACACTGTTAGCTAGGTCTGCCACCTATGTATCTGGTGGTTTATTTCATTAATAGCACTACAGAAACTGTAATTTTATTTATTTATTTATTTATCTGTCTGTGATCTCATTTGAATGTAGACTACACAAGGAATTTTCTCTCGTTCATCTCTCTATTTCCTATGCCTAGTTACAGTTTTTTCTTTATGGATGTTTGTTGAATGAAGGAATGCTATCAATTTGATTCAAAGGAAAAGGCAGTGGGGAACATAGTTCATTCAGAATGTCCCCCTTTTAAAGCAATGAGATCCCCTAAACTATAAGCAACTTTTAGCACCTTAGAGGGGCCAATTTATAAGGGCCCTTAAGGATGCTTTGGTCCAAGCCCCTCATCTCACAGAGAGAACAGAGATGGGTTAGGAGTTGGTGAGGGACACACAGCAAGGCTATGATAAAGTGTAATTGAGCCCTGGCCTCCTGCTGTCCAACATAATGGCAAACACCCAACACAGCAGCTTGCGTAAAGCATGGGATCTACTTGTTCGTTGAACTGGGAAGTCCAAGGGCGTAGTTTGACTTCTAATAAGGCTGATCCAAGGATTCAAGGTATAACTTTGGTCTCTGCTCCATCGCTCAAAGAATCTGTATCTGTTCTTCCCACGAGGTTAAGAGGAAAGGCATTTAATGAGCAGAGACAGCTAGATGGAGATGAAATGGATCTCAGCCAGGAGACCTGGGCTGTAGCTGAAGTTTTTCTTTCATTTACTCCGGGTCCTTGGGAGATACATCCTCTCTCTCTGGGTTTTGAGGACATCCATCTCTACAACAGGGCATCTGATGAGTGATTGATCGTTCAGAGAGTAGGAGGCAGCTAATGCTGACTGACACCACGTGTCAAGGGCTGAACTATTTATTAAGCTATTGCTGTGTGCCAGGCCCTCTGAGAGGTGCTGGGCATTCAGAGATAAAAAAGGCAGACCCAGTGCCAATCCTCACATGGCTTGGCCTCTAATGAAGAATACATGCAAGCAATACCAAGGGAATTATAATTCAGTGTGATAAGGGTTATGATTGGGAACCTCTTATACTAACAGGACACTGTTGCTCTTTTTCTAGCATATCAACTAGAACAATAATTTTAATGCCTTTTACAGTAGTAACACAAATGAGGTTATACTGTCAAAAATGACTACTATGTTTGTTGAAACAATTAAAAAATTTAAATAAGCCCTGGTGGGCATGGCTCAGTGGTTTGAGTGCTGACCTGCAAACAGAAAGGACACTGGTTTGATTCTCTGTCAGGGCACATGCCTGGGTTGTGGGCCAGGTCCCCAGTAGGGGGCATGGGAGAGGCAACTGATGGATGTTCCTCTTGCACATCAATGTCTCTCTCCCTCTCTTTCTCCTTCCCCTCTCTCTTAAAATAAATAAATAAATAAATAAATAAATAAATAAATAAATAAATAAATCTAAAAAGGAAAAGAAAAATATCTTTGAAAACTTAAATGAGACTTCCGGCCAAGATGGAGGCATAGGTAGACACACTGTGCCTCCTTGCACAACCAAAACTAAGGAGAACAAAAATTTAGAAACAAAAAAAACAACCAGAACAGAGAGAAATGGACTGTACGGAAGTCTGACACCCATTCATCCAGACCAGTAAGAGGGGCAGAGGCAGAGGCCGACGGAGAGGGGTCGAGGGGTCCCAGCAGGAAAAAGCAGTGGCTGGCAGATGCAGGTGTGCAGGGCACAGGGGGCAGTTGGTGGACCCCAGACGTGCAGGGGCAGCCAATGGACCGGTGGTAGACCCGGGCATGGGAAGCAATGAGCAGACCCAGTGAGGCCGCAAGGCAGTTGGCTATCCACAGTCACACATTCATGTGCAGATAAACCAGGTGAAAATGAGCAGTGACACAGACCACACAACCCAGGGACCCAGTGCCGGGAAATAAAGCCTAAAAGCACTGACTGAAAACACCTGTGAGGGTTGAGATGCCAGGAGAATCTCTCAGCCTCACAGGAGAGTTCCTTGAGGAGACCCACAGGGTCCTAGAATGTACACAAGCCCACCTGCCTGGGAGCCAGCACCAGAAGGGCCCAGCTGCTTGTGGGAAGTGGCAGAGGGGACTGAAGTCCTAGAGAGAGTGGAGCAAGTGCCATTGTTCCCTCTCTGACCTCGCCACCACACACAGCATCACAACCTAGCCACTGGGTGCCCGCCCTGGTGAACACCTAAGGCTCCGCCCCTCAATACATAACAGGTGGGACCAGACCAAAGGAAAAAAAAAATGGCTCAAACAGAACAAATCAAAGCTCCGCAGCCAGTACTTCTGAGCGACCAAGAGATAGCCAACCTATCAGATGCACTATTCAAATCACTGGTGATCAGGATGCTCACAGAATTGGTTGATTTTGGTCGCAAACTAGATGAAAAATGAAGACTACAATAAGTGAAATGAAGAAAAATACACACGGAACCAACAGTGATGGAAAGAAAGCTGGGTCTCATATCAATGGAGTGGACCAGAAGGAAGAAAAAAACATACAATCAGAAAAGAATGAAGAAACAAGAGTTCAAAAAAATAAGGATAGGCTTAGGAACCTCCAAGACACCTTTAAATGTTCCAACATTCTAATTATAGGGGTGCCA
>CM052543.1:42025663-42050814 GCA_028533065.1 Trachops cirrhosus
GGAGTTCCCATCAGACTGTCAGCTGATTTCTCAAAAGAGACCTTATAGGCAAGAAGGGGCTGGAAAGAAATATTCCAAGTCATGAAAGGCAAGGACCTACATCCCAGATTGCTCTATCCAGCAAAGCTTTCATTTAGAATGGAAGGGCAGATCAAGTGCTTCTCAGATAAGGTCAAGTTAAAGGAGTTCATCATCACCAAGCCCTTATTTTATGAAATGTTAAAGGGACTTATCCAAGAAAAAAGAGGATTAAAAAACATGTACAGTAAAATGACAGCAAACTCACAATGATTAACAACCACACCTAAAACTAAAACAAAAACAAACTAAGCATTCAACTGGAACAGGAACAGAACCACAGAAATGGAGGTCACATGGAGGGTTAGCAACAGGGGAGTGGGAGGAGGAGAGAAGGGGGAAAAGGTACAGAGAATAAGTAGCATGGATGGTAGGTAGAAAATAGACAGGGAGAGGGCAAGAATAGTATGGGAAATGTAGAAGCTAAAGAACTTGTGACACATGGACATGAACTAAAGGAGGGGAATGTGGGTGGGAGAGGGTGTGCAGGGTGGAGGGGAGTGAAGTGGGGGTAATGGGACAACTGTAATAGCATAATCAATAAGATATATTTAAAAACTTAAATGAAAGACATAAAAGAAGATTTAAATAAATGGGGAGCTATATCAAATAAATGGGGGGGTAACAATGCAATCTCAAAAAATTTATTGCTAAGTTTTTTTGTAGATTTTGTTTCTATTTACTTTTTAGAGAGAGGGCAAGGAAGAGAGAAAGAGAGGGAGAGAACCATCAATATGTGAGAGATGTATGATCTGCTGCTTCTAGCACACCCCCAACTGGGGACCCAGGCATATGTCCTCACTGGGAATTGAACCAGTGACCTCTTGGTTTACAGGCCAGCACTCAGTCCACGGAGTCACACCAGCCAGGGCTATTGTTAAGTTTTTGAGTGAGCTTACAAACATATTCCAAAATTTAAATGGAAGAATAAGGACAAAAAAATAAGCAAGTCAAATTATATGTATACATATATGTGTATATATATGTATATATATGAGTCATATGTGTATGATTTGATGATTTGATCATATCATCAAATTTGATCAAATATATATATCATTTGACTCATATATATATGAATCAAATAGGTAAAATGATATACTGCAAAGCTATAATAATAAAATAATATGGTGCTGCCATAGCCATATGCAATTGATAGTATAATTAAATAGATAGTTCAGAAGTAGACAAGGTATATAGAATTTGAAATTAATAAAAGTGACACTGTAAAACAATGAGGAAGAGCAGATATTTAAAGATAGATTTAAAGGGGAACAAAGCTTTCAACATGAAGAAAAATAAAATTCCTACTTTGCATGTTAAACAGAGAGGAATTCCACATGACTTCAAGATATAAATGTGAAAGATAAAGCTAGGGAACTGATGAAAGAAAATATTAGGGGAATACCTTGGTGAAACAGTGGCAAGAAAAGGCTAAAAACTCACAAACCAGAAAGAAAAAAATGTAATGGATTTGAGTATATCAAAATTAAAAATTTCTGCTACATGAAGGACAGATCATAAAATTGAAAATATAGTTGTAATATTTAAAGTTGCCAAAGAAAAAACATACAGAAATCCTGAGAGCAATAAAATAATACAGGAAGTCCAAAGAAAATGAGCAAATGTTCTCAATAAGCAATTCACATAAGGGTAAATGCTAGTTGCCAACAAGTATTTACAGAGATGCTGCATCAGTTTAGTAATCAGAGAGATGCAGATTAAACAGAATGAGGTACCAGTTAGCCTGATAAGGATGGCAAAAAATTAGAAAGGTGGATAATACCAACCAACGTTAGTGAGTATGTGGGGAGACAGGAACTACAGAGTCCAGTACTGCTGGGAGTGTAAATGGTACAACTATTCTAGGAAACAATATTAAAGTACAGTTAATTCTCATTTGTGGCAGTTCGTGTTTTATAAAGTAGCTGCAAACATTGAGTTAGTGAAGAGTGAATCATCCTTTATGGAAAATACAGGGTTCGTTTCTTGTGAGCTTCTGGTCACAACATCTTCATCAACTGATCAAATACATACCCTGTTTTATGTGTGTTTCTATTTAAAAGTACCTTATTAAATATACATACTGTTGATTCATTAACATTGAACTTGGCCAATAGCACTGTAACTCATGCCTGAATGAAACTTATCTAACACATCATATATTTGGGGGGCTTAGGAGTCCCAGACAGCACTTCGGCACTATGCTTGGGTACCATTTTAAACAGTAATATTACCCCATTTCCCAAAAGCACAAAAATGCAAAGCAAAGCAAAACAAAACAAGACCATAGACCATGAAAAGCACACTTCTTTGCAGTACAAGCTGAAACAAGAAAGCAGAGTGTTGCCTTGTTACACCTCAACTGGGAGCAGATGCACAGGTGGCTCCAATATTTTGCTGCCCTGGGCATGTCCATGAGTGACCCTGAAAGTACCATGACTATGGTTTTGGGGTTAGTAAGTCAATTTACAAATGTGGAATCTGCTAATAATGAGAAGAGACTATGTTTACCTAAAGTTTATGCATACTCCATGACTAACCTGCCTCCTTGTTATATATTCCAGGGAAAATCCTCCATGGTCCATAAAAGGACACACACAAGGACGTTTGTGAAGACATTGTGGTAGCAAGGAGTTGGAGGTCATTTAGGTGTCCCCCACTAGGAGAAGAGTGAGATGAGATGTGATCATACAATGGAACATTATACATCAGTTGGAACCAATGAAACCGAATGTGTAAATAGCAACACAGACAGATCTAAAGCATAGAACTGAATACAAATGTACAAAATAAACTGAGATGTGTGACATAATTCTTTTTATATAAATTAAAAGCCTACATACATACATACATAAAACAACATTATATTTTTTATATAAAGATATGCTTATATTTATGGACATACATCCAACAGAACAGAAGGGATGCTTAAGTGGGGAAAGGGGAATTGGATGGGAATTGAGGGGTTGGAGGTAAAGAGGAAGATGAATAAAATAAGCGAGGAGTGTGCATAGACTAATGGGTGCAACCTGCTTGGAGCTCTGTCCTCTTAAGGCCCCAACATAAAAAAGTGCCGCGATGAGGGAATGATAAAGTGCTGAGGGAGAGCATGTGAATGGTGTCCACCTCACGTTTCAGGGTGGGTGTCAGGGACGCTCCTCCGAGGAGAGGATGTTGCAAGAGGAGCCTGAGTTAAGATTTCAGCTGACATAGACAAAGAGGAAGAGGGCTTTGGGAAGAGGGAAGAGTGAGTTATTGGTGAGAATGAGAACTTGGGTGTGTGAGAAGCTGAAGGAAGTTCAGAATCGCCATGAGAAGCAATGTGAGATTTGAGGTCAGAGAGCTCATTTTGGGCCAGATCAGAGGGAGCTTTTGAGTTATGCTGAGGATGACAAGGTGACCAGATGTATATGTCAGAGAGCCCATTCTGCCCATTTCTGGGATGGAGGCCAGACACACAGACAGAGGGACCCGTGAGGAGACTCCTGTGCTCATTCGGGACCGTGAAGGCGGTAACACCTGCATCAGGGTTGATGCAGTGGGGATGCAGAGGAGCGGATGCCATCTCGAGATATATGGGGGATGAAGTTACCTGCTCTCACTCAAATCTTCACAATAATCACCTGATACAGATGGGAAAAGGACTCCCCTAAGTGTACCAGGTATCAAATGCCTGCCCTCCCCCCCGAATTTTTAAGGCAAACTGCTCCACTGATTTTTGTGTCCGTGTGAAACCGTGTGAACAACATACTGCATCTCCTTCTGGCCACAGCTTAATGATTCGGAGGTGAGCATCTGACAAAAGGCCAGCCAGGTCCTCAGCTACACGGGGACCTGTGACCTAGAGCCTGGTGAAACTATTTTTTAAATATATATTTATGGTGTCAAAATATATGCAATAGAAAATTTACCATTTTAACCATTTTAAGTGTAACATACAGTGGCATTAAGTCCCTTTGCAATGTTGTGCAGCCTTCACCACTGTCCATTTCCAGAAGTGTGTCGCCGTTCCAAAGAGAAACTCTGTGCACATAAGACAATCACTCTCCCTTTCCCCCTCCACCCCCAACCCCTGGTAACCATTGTTTTCCTTTCTGTCTTTTCACTTTACGGAATGATGCCCAACTCATTGAGCCCTTTCTGTTTTTATGATCTGACTATTCCACGTACCTCACGTAAGTGGAATCCTATATTTGTCCTTTTGTGTCTGGTTTGTTTTATTGAGCATACTGTCTGAGACTTATCCATGGTGTAGCAGGTATGGATACACCACGTTTTGTTCATTTGTTGATGGGCATTTGGGTTGTTTCACCTTTTGGCTATTGTGAATAGTGTTGCTAGAAACATATGTGCACAGATATCTCTTAGGATCCTGCTTTTAATTCTTTTGAATATATACCCGGAAGAGGAATTGATGGATCGTTTGGTATTTCTATGTTTAATTTTTTGAGGAATCACCATATTGTTTTCCACAGTGGCTGCACCATTTTTTCAAGGGTTTCTATTTCTCTACATCCTCACCAATGCTTGTTACGTTTTTTTTTTTTATAATAGCCACGCTAATGGGTGTAAAGTGGTATCTCATTATGGTTTTGATTTTCCTGATGGCTAGTGATGTTGAGCATCTTTTCATGTGCTTATTTGATTTGCCATTTGAGTATCTTCTTCATAGAAATATCTATTCAAGTCTGTTGCCCATTTTTGGAATCAGGTTGTGAGTTATTCTTGTTGAGCTGTAGGAGTTCTTTATATATTCTGGATATTAATCCCTTATCATATATGGCTTGCAAGAAAATAGATCAGATATATTTTCTCCCACTCTGTGTGGTTTCTCTTCACTCTCTTGATAGTGTCCTTTGATGCATGAAAGTTGAAACTATTTTTTAATAAGGAAATACAGGGAGACTGAGCCAATTAGGTAAAGCTACAGGTGAAAAACATCATTATCATTGTTGTTATTTCATGTCCACTCATGAGAAATGTTTAGGAGGAACCACAAGGAAATAGTGGGTGGGGGTGGAACTAGCCTGGGATTCCATATTGCTGTGACCCACTCTCCATGTGATTAATTCATTGTTCCATCTAGAAGGGGAACCGAACACAAAAGGATGTCATGAGGCTCACCCAGGGACACAGGGAACCAAAGTACTGAACTGAAACAGAAATTGACACCAGAAGAAAAGTCACAGAAAACAGAACTTGGTAACATGGGGGTAATTTTTGGAGTTGTTTATTGGGTGGTAGTGGAGTAGAGAGCAAAAATTTCCTCTCCAAGTCCTTGGGTTAAATTCTAGAAGCTCAGGAACTCAGAGGTAGGCAATTCATTAAGAAACCTTTAGACCTTGAGGATTGTGTGGTCCTACTGAGGCCTACATGTCAGCTTCAAGGATTGAGGAATAGAAGTGCTGCAGATTGAATAAGGTTCAGATAGAGGAACATGAGTCCCAGTTCCAGTTGCCCAGGGTCGGTACACAAGAAAACTTAGAGCCTTACTGTCATTCTGCTTCAGAAAGTCCTTTCTGACCATAGCAGGCTCTCCAAGCCTGCTGAAAACTGAGTCCAGGCACAAATCCTACCCTTTGTTGAATTGCATCATCAATTGAATTTTCATTGACATTGGGTTCATGCATTGGGAAGATGGTTAAAGTTAATTCTTTGATTGGCAAAAACTTGGACCCTAGAAATTGGAATAGGAATATCTGTAATGAGTCAGAGATGAGGATATTTGTCACCCAGGTTCCCCTCAAATGCCTTTAACTATATGTATGTTCTATATGTCCCTGGATAGACAAACCAGACAGTTCTTCAAGAGGAAATGTGGCAGAGGGGAAGGGAATAGGAGCCTGGGCTGGCCACTAAGGCCAGAAGGAGGAATTCCTAGGGCTGTATTTTGAGAAAGACTAGAGGTCCTGGACACGGGATCCTACTGATAAGGGGAAACTTCTCTGCTTAGCTCCCTGTTGTCATGGTTGGGAAACTCTGGTGTGGCTGAGAACTGTAATGCTTTGGTGCCCATACAGGCTTGGTAAGGGACACCACTTGCCTAAGCATAAGCTAGAGGAAGGGCAGGCTCTTCAATGACTTCCATGAGGGTCTAGATACCAGAGGTAGGTTTCTTGTGTGACTGGTGGCTGTGAATTTTTAGGCAATAAGGATTGAAATGGTAGCAGTGTCAGGCTTCCTCCCTAACTTGGAAGGTGGTTTCTAAGTTACTGTTCTGGCAATAAGGTCAAGACTGATTCACATCCATGTGCCAACAATCCTGGGATGTTTAGAAACACTGGAAGAAGGGATACCAGGGAAAAGACTGAAATTATTGCTGGTCAAATACTTGGAGTCTCTGGGAATCAAAATAGTTTGAATCAATGGAAATGTGACCATAATTGTATTCACAGTCTTGTGAAATTGGGGATTCACAGCTTAAAAAATTAAACAGAAAACTCCATTTTGTCTGTGAATTAAGGAAAGAAAATCATTATTTTATTACAATGGAGGAATACTTAAAACCATATTTTGAGAATTATTGTTCTAACTGGCTGCTTGAATTGTCCACTTTCCCCTTTATTGTTATTGGCATTTGTGAGTAGATTAAGTTATACCTCTGAATCAGGGTTTCCCGGCATTCTTTGGGCCCTGGGCACATGCCATTTTGGTGATGGCTGCTTTGACATCCTTGTTCCTCAGTGTGTAGATGAGGGGGTTGAGGACAGGTGTGAGGATAGCATACACCACATTGCCCATGACGTGGAAGTCCAGGGGCAGGTCAGCCCTGTAAGACACATAGGCTAGGGCAATGGAGGAGTAGTAGGTGCCAACCACCAGAAGGTGGGAGCTGCAAGTGGAAAAGGCTTTTGAGCGTCCTTCCCGTGACCTGATTCTAAGCACTGAGGCCAGGATGTGGGCATAGGAGAGAAGCACCAGCAGAAGGGGCAGGAAGGACACCACCATGGCAATGCAGAAGCCCATGAGGGTCTGGGGTGTGGTGTCAGAGCAGGAGGCCTGGAGCACAGCCAAGTGGTCACAGAAGCAGTGGTAGACATGGGCCACAGAACCAAAAGCCATGAGGGATGTCTGCACCACTGGTGGGATGGGCAGGAGGAGGGCAGCGAGCCAGGCACTGGCAGCCAGGGCAGTATTGGTCTGTGGGGTCATGTGGACAGGGTAGTGCAGTGGGCGGCAGATGGCCACATAGCGGTCATAGGCCATGACCACCAGGATGAAGGCTTCAGAGCATGTGAAGCTTTGGAAGAGGTACATCTGCAGGAAGCAGGCTGGGAAGCTGAGGAAGTGGTCCCCAAGCAGGAATAGGGACAGCATCTTGGGGACAGTGGTTGTGGTGAAAATGATGTCCAGAACAGAGAGATTGATCAGGAAGAAGTACATGGGCTTGTGGAGGCTGGGCTCTGCCACCACAGCCACCAGGATCAGCGTGTTACCCACCAGGATGAGCAGATAGAGGAGGAGAAAGACAAAGAAGATAGAAAGAAAGAGGGATTTTGGCAGAGAGGGGATACCCAAAAGGTAGAAGATGGTCGAGGAATCCTCTGATCCATTACAGGCTGTAGGCTGCATGGTGGGCTAACCTGCATGCCCAGGAGGTGAGTCGTGAAAACGTGGGAACCAGGCACATCTGGGGACCAGAATGATCAGTGATTCTGGAATGAGAATTAAATAACCATCACTGTACAGTGAATGTAACCACATTTATTTGTGACCTTAAAAGAAAGATGATGGGCCCTGTCTTCATCCTATTCCAGAATTCCCTCTTTCCTTTTTTAATCAAGTATGGAAAAAATACCTATGATATACAAAACATATATAATGCTATATATAACACTGGGTATGTATGTAGCAGACACGCTGAACAAGACAGGGAAGGTCTTCAACCACATGGAGCTGAAATTTTAGTGGTAGAGAAAGACATTAAGCAATAAATCACATAATTATTTAATTGCAATTGTGCTAAGTGTGATGGAAGAACGTTCACTGCTCCTTTCCACATACGATTCTTTGGGGGATATCAGATTTCTTAAACCAGGCCTCTAAACTCCTTTCTCTTTTGGCATGTGCTTTAAGTTTTTTAAAAAGTGACATCTTTGTCACCATGTTGCTACGGAGGGCTGACTTCTCCAAGATTTATCCAACATGTTGTCTTCCCACTGACATTATTAGCCAGGGAACGGTTCCTTTCTCTCGTTTGCTTGGTGCTGTGGTTCTGCTTGTCTCCATCTACACTGAGTGCTCTGTGCCCTGTCTCTGGGTGTGGGGCTCTTTGTCATGTTACAGTGAAGGGTGTGACACTGGGCATGCTTTTGGTGGGAAGTCATTCCTGACTGGAGTCTGACAGATATAGATTCTCCCACAGTTGGGCAGCAGCAGAGAATCTGAGACAGTGTGCTACTCCAGTGAACTCGCCCCCTACTGGTTGCTGCAGCTTCGCAGGTACTTCTGTTTAACCGTTGGGTGCTCACTATCCAGCAGGCTCCCCTAGTCCCTGGTCAGAGTTGTCGTGTGCCTGGGGTAGGGGGGCGGTTTGCACTTGGGGAAATACTGATTCACCCTCCCCTTTGGACTTGTCCCTCAGACTAAGCGACCCTCCTACCCCCACCCCCGGCAAGTTCATGTTGAAACCGGTATGACTGCCTCATTGATCCTGACGATGTCATGAGCAGCGTCCCTGTGATTGTCCCAGAGTCACCTCTAATTTCTTTCTCTCCTCACAACACCCCTTATGCACAAAACCACCAATGTGAAAACTAGAAAAGGCTTTCATTTTCAAGGCCAACCAGTTGTCCCCTGCAGACAAGAGACCGAGCAGGGGCTTTCTCGGGTGCCACAGGCATTGGTTGCCGAGTCGCCACCAGAACTCGGGTCTTTTGTTCTCAGGATGGGACTCTTTCTTCTATGCCATGTTTCCTGGAGAATCCAGAAGTTCAAGTTTACAGGGGAGGAAATATTAGGATCTGGATTTTCTATTTTCCTTTCTGTTTTTTTTTCATTACTAACATGAGACAAATCTATATTTCAGATTTTCACCTGAGTCTGTATAGGTAAGTACTACATTAGGAATTGGTACCTGGCAATGAAAATCCTTGTTTGAAATAGTGATCCGGAAGTCAGCCCCCAGGACCTAGAAAAAGAGCAAACCTGCTTTGTCCCAAACTGAGAGGGTTATCCCTTAGCTAACCAAACCCTATCCAACAAGTTCAGTCACCAGGTTTTACTTACACCCAAAGGGGTGCAAACTGAACTGCCCCAGACATTTCTGCTCTTAGAGAGGCAGTCATAGCTGATGGTCCCAAGTGAGGCAGAGTGGGGGATCTGAGGGGCAGAAATGCAGAGGTCCAAAGCCAGAGGAGTCCTAGGGGCCATGGAGTCCAGCTGCCCCTCTCCTGCCTCCGGTGTCCCAATGCTGAGACCCTGCTGGAGAGGTGGCATATGCTTTTCATGGCCAGGTGCTGCTGGACTACCCAACAGGTAGACTAGGCATGTGCTGGGTCACCATGAGGCTGGGGCACCAAAAACACTTCCAGCAAGAATTTCACATCTCATATTTCAAAGCACCATTCTTGTTGCATTTTGAATTATATACTACGGCCAAGTGAGGCAGCCCCATGCTTAGGGCCTAAAGCATGCTGATCTCAGGGCATAGAACTGGCCCCAGAAGGTCCTCCCTGTCAGGACTGGCTGCAAGCCAGTTACAGTGCAGGTGGGGACAGAGAAGGACAGAAAACCCATCACCCGAATGTCCACTTCGTATATTTTACATCCATCATCATTTCGCATCCAGCCCTGCCAGGAGCAGTTATGCCCCTTCAACAAATGAAAAAGTGGGGATCAGAGAATGGCAGGCAGTTGTCCAAGGCCATGGCTGGTGAGACATGAGAGCAGAGGTGGTTCTGTAGCCGACCTGCTGTAAGGGACTGAGCTCCACCTGGTAGCCGAGGGTCCTGGCTCCTGGACCAGTTCTGCCACTCGCTGCTGTGACTTTGGGCCCCTGAGCCTTGGTTTTCTCATCTGTTCAGGGAGGAGCTTAGAGGAAAAGCCCACCTAGTAAGCACCTGCTGCCAGCCAGGTCCTTTACAATGTTATGTGGACCTTAGTGGTTAAGTGTGTGGACTTGTGAGACAGAAAGGACTTGATTGCAATCCCAGCTCCTACCTTCAGCTGTGTGATCTCAAGCAAGTCACTTGCCCCTCTCTGAGCCCTTTTCCCTCGTCACCTCCTGGGGTTGTTGTGAGTCTTCACAGAGAGAATGCTGGACAAAGCTTACACAGGAACCTGCAACATGTAAGAGTGCAGTTTGCTAGCGTTTCTAATGGTTACCACTGTCATTAGCCTTGCTTTCCTGTGGGAAGCCCTTGGCCAAGGCGATTTGAATCCCACCTGTGAGCACACTCCCTTACTGGGACCTGCCAGGATATGTGGTCTGAGGTCTCACAGCCCACGTGTGCACAGCCCACCTGGATCCTGGTTGCCTGCCTCTTGTGCACACCCAGTATGTCTTCTTGACCCCTGCTTCATAGGCTCTGGCCTCCCTGCCCCTGTCCCCCTACCCCAGCTTTCTCTGCCTATCTCTGGGCACTCCATCCCTAGCCCTTCTTACCTGGTAAGCCTGGACCCCGCTGGTGTTTGCTGTGGTGTCTCTGTGCAAGGCCTTGTTGAAGGCTGAGTCATGGCCCATTAAACCTTCCGCACCTCCTTTCAGGGAGGCCTTCCGAGGTATTTTCCTCAAGATGGTGCTCCCACGGGGCACTGGTCCCACCATCCTCCAGGGTTCAATTCCCTGGCGTCTCATAGAGGGTATATTTGGGTGCGGGGAAGGAGGACGTCCCTAGGCGTTGCTGAAAATTAGGAGAGCATCATTAACAGCCCTCAAGAAGTCAGCACTTTACTCCAATGGTGTAGCCTTCATTCTCATTATGAATTTGACTGATATCCTTGGGACGGATCATTTGTCTACTGACTTTGCCTACTCTTGATGATTCAGGAGAGCTTTTCTACCATGGACACCCTCTGGTAATAGTTACATGGGACATGAATGTCCTCACAGTGTGTGACCATTCTGAGAGATCTCACGCCTTAACTCTTCTCTAGATCTCCTCTTTACCAATCCTCTTAGCTTGATCCTTCCACGTTCCTTCATATTCCAGCAAAATCAGTAGCCGTTGCCCATAAGCTTGTGTAGATTCACACCTCTTTCCATTTTGCCTTCTGCACCTACCAGGCAAAAACCAGATGCACTGCCCAAGATTCTGCCCACTGACAAGATCTACCTTCTTGCTGGCCATACAGGGTCTTCCTGAATGGGGCTGCGAAGCAGCAACAGTCCACTTTGGGTGATCTCAGCATATTCTGAAAAACTATTTGTAATTTTTTTCTTCTTGAGGGAGTTGGTTATAGGACACTTCCCATGAGAATGTATGTTAGAGCTGATGGAAAAGTGTCAATGTAGCAAGATCACATGTCCGGGAGTCTGAGCCAACTGCTCGTGCAGTGTGCTCGTGCCTTCAGGGTCTGCTTGACCTAATATAACACTTATTACTTGCAACAGATGATGGGATACTTCCGTACATATCCGATTTTATATCTTATTTTTTCAAATTAATGCCCAACAGATAAGGGATAGCTTAGGACCCATAATCATTAACTGTTCCCTGGCCAGGCATTCAGTCTGCACCAGGACCAGGAACTATTTCTCAAAAGAAGAACAGTTGTCTATAGAAAAAGTATGGGCGCACTCTGAGTTTCTGGCACCGGAACTGTGATTCTTCTATTACTGGGGTACGTTACCTCAAAAATTCACAGAGGACTTGAAAATTTTGGCTGTGACAGAATAGCTATGATGGAACTCAACCTCCCTTGGAAAACAACTATATAAAAGCTGACCAAAATATAAAACAATCGTTTAAAGGCTTCAGAGAGCAACCAATTGCAGGTCTTGCAGAACTGCAGTCCTTGAGAGGAGGAAGGCCCATGAGGTCCATCCCGCAGGACTCCGGCTTTTTACCTGAGGGCACTTCCCAATCTGCAAGCCTGAAGAATGGAGCTGAATTAGAGAAAAGAAGTCTTCCTAGGCTGAGGAGATATGGGGCTGGAATTTGGGTAACCGAAATGACTGGCATCTGAGAGGCAAAATCCTGGGGAGATGTATTGCAGAGAAAGAACATCACAATCTGTGTACAAATTCCCTTCAAGTCATTGGCCAACTCTTACGTGTACATGTGTGGGGAAAGACTTAGAGAACCTAGAAGAATAGAGCAGCTGGGAGGCTACAGAGCTGCTGGTTTGAGCAGCCACATGATGTTGGAGAGTCAGAGGTTGGAATCCAGGCCCTACCTAAGTGGATGCACCTTGGTAAGTCCCCTAGGACTTCGGTTGAGACCCTGGAAATGCCAGGATCTAAGGAGTAATGGCTAAACCCTAAATATAAGAACCAAATTAGAGGAGATGAGGCATAACATAGCCTACAGCAAGGATGGTCCATTGGTATTCAGTTTGCTAGAAGAATACAGCCCTTCTTGGAGGAAGATAAATCATTTAGAAATTTGAAATTTTTTCATCTTCAATGTCCAGTACCCAATCAAAAAGTATGAGGCAAAGTTTAAAAAGGTAAGTAAGACAAAATAAGCCAGGCAGTGAAAGACACATACCATATGATCTCACCTTTAACAGGAGACTAATCAACAAAACGAACAAACAAGGAAAATATAACCAAAGACACTGAAATAGAGAACAGGCTGGCAGTGACCAGAGGGGAGAGGGGAGGGAATTTCAGGAGAAAAGGGGAAGAAGGGTTTAAAGGAACAAGTATAAAGGACACATGGGCAAAAACAAGGGGGGACTGGAAACGGGAGGGAGGTGGGGAGGGTTGGGGGGTGGGCTGGGATGGGGGTAAAAGGCAGAAAAGTAGTTGAACAGCAATTTAAAAAAAAGACCAAATGAGGAGGGGGAAAAAAGAGTAGAAACAGAGACACAGATCATTCAGATATCACAATTAGCAGATAGGGATCTTAAATTAACTGTGATGAATATAGTCTCCCCTCCTCCAGTAGAAGACAAGATAGACAAAATATAAGAAGTGAAGAATTTCAAGAGAGAACTGGAATCTATAAAAAAGAACAAATGAATATTTCAGAACTGAAAAATATAGTATGTGAACTTAAGAAATTTTTGGATGGGTACGAATAGGAAAAGGTAAGTGAAAGCAAGGCATATTAGTAGAAAATAACCAAAGTGATCACAGAGGAAAAATAATTAGAAATCAAATAATTGTGATACCCATTCAAAAGCTCTAACATGCTTGCAATTCAAGTCCCAGAACTAGAAGAGAAAAAGAATTGATGCAGAAACCATTTGTACAGAGATAATGTCTGAGAAATCTCCAAAACTGGTAACAAACCAACCTACAGATTTAAGAAGCTCAGCAAATCCCAAACCGAAAAACAAAAACACCCACAAAGGAAGCATATTGCATCATAGACAGACTTCTGAAAACCAATGTTAAAGGGAAAAACTAAAACATAGCCACAGAAAGTAAGAAATTTTTCTTTTAATGTAGCAACAATAGGACTGAGAGCTGTCTTTTCAATAGGAACTATGGAAGCCAACAGACTATGGGATGACCTCTTAGCAGTGCTAACAGAGAAATCTTCCTAGCCTAGGATTTTATACTCACCAAAATACTCCATAAAAATAGACTTCATGTTAAAGTCTCTCAGCAAAATGGGAAACTGAAAATAACACCCTCAGCTTGATAAAGGGCATCTACGAGAAATTTGCAGCTAACATATTTAATGGTGCAAAACTGAATGTCTTTTACTTACTTTAAGATGAAGAAGCAGACAGCCTATCTTTCCTCACCACTTCTGTTCAATGTTATGCTGAACGTCTTAGCCAGTTGAAAAAGGCAAGAGAAGGAATAAAAAGCATGAATCTGGGAAAGGAATAAATAAAGGTCATTATTCATAAATGACATGATCATATATGTCAAAAATCCTAAGGAACCTAAAATTGCTACTAGAATTAATAAGTGAGTTTAGCAAGATAATAATATATAAAATCACTGTACAAAATGTCTATTTTATTTCTGTCTACAAAAAAACCAAACAATTGGAAATTTAAATTTTTTTATTTTTATTTTTTTTAATTTTAGTTCATTCAGTACAGTTTCTATCCTTTATTCCCATTCCAGCCCACCCACCCATCCCTCTCCTCCTCCCTCCCATTTCCAACCCCCCTAGTTTTGTCCATGCTGTCTCTATATTTGTTCCTGTAAAAAAATTAAAAAATTTTTAAATGTTATTTGTAATGGCATCAAAAACAGTAATTGGTGAAAATTTTAATAAAATACATGGAAGACATGCTCAAACTATAAAACAGTGCTGAGAAAAATGAAAGAAGACCTAAATAAATGGAGAGATAAATCGTAACTATGGTTGAAAGATTCAACATTGTATAGAGGTCAACTGCCCAAATTGTTCTGTGGAACCCATGCGATCTCTATCAGACACAAGCAGACATTTTCTGTACAAACTGCAGAGCTGATTCTAAATTTATATGGAAATGGAAAGGGCATGGAAGAGCCAGGACAATTTTGAAAAGAAGAAAACTGGAAGGACACATGATATATGATTTTCCAGATATTCATATGGAAAAAAGTAAAACTTGATCCTCAGCTCAGACCATGTACAAAAGTTAATTTAAAATGCATTATAAACCTAAATATTAAAAACTAAAACTATAAAACTTCCAGAAGAAAACACAGAATATGTCTTTGAAAACTTGAGGTAGGCAAAGATTTCTTAGGAACTCCAAAGCACAACGCATAACAGGAAAATAAAGATAACTAGGCCTTATCAAAATTAAAAACTTCTCTTCAAATGACATCACTAAGAAAATGTAAAGGGAAGCCCCAAACTGGGAGAAAATAGCATGTGTGTGTGTGTGTGTGTGTGTGTGTGTGTGTGTTCTACAACTCATTAATAAAAAACATATTTTTAAAAAATAGGAAAATTTGAGCAGACACAGTGAAAACAAGATACTCTATGAATGGTCAATGGCCACGTTAAAAGATGCCCAGCATCATTAGTTATCATGGAAGTACAAAGAAAACCATAATGATCTGTGACTACCCATTCACTAGAATGGCTAGAATTAAAAAGACCGATGATGTCAAGTGATGGTGAACATGTGGAGCATCTGAATGATAATACAGGACTTGTAAAAATATAATACTGTGAAAGCAGTGACACTTACTTTTCAATGAAGGACACCTACCTTATGACCCAGAAATTCCACTCCTTGGTATTTCCCAACAGAAATGAGAGCTTATTTCCACACATATGCATAAAACTGTTCTTGTAAACTTTATTTACCATAGCCCCAAACTGGAAAAAACCTAAATGTCCATCAACCAGTGCATGAATATGTATGTCCATACAATGAAATAATTCTATACTAAAAAGCATGAGGCACTGATACATGCAATGAGACTGGTGACTTTAAAAACATACTGAGCAGAATCCAGACACAAAAGAGCACATACTCTGATTCCACTTACATGAAACTCTTTTTTTAATTGGGTTTAAATTTTTTTAATAATTTTATTTTATTGTATTTTTTCTCTTTCTTTTTCCATTACCATTTAGTCCCTTTATAATCTTAGGTTTAAAGATCCTGGAATTACTGCAATTTCTTAATTTTTTTTTAAAAATTATAGTTTATATTCAATAGTATTTTGTATTAGTTTCAGGCCTACAGCATAGCAGTTAGACAATTACGTACTTTACACAGTGTTCTCTTTGATGTTTCTAGTACCCACCTGGCACTATACATAGTCATTACAGTATCACTGACTATATTTCCTATGCTGTACTTTACACCCCATTTTGTAACTACAGATTTGTACTTCTCAACCCCTTCACCCTTTTCACCCATTGCTTCAACCTGCCTCTGTCCTGGCAAACATCAGTCTGTTCTCTGTATCCATGAGTCTATTTCTCTTTTGTTTGTACACTTAGTTCTTTAGATTCCACATATAAGTAAAATCATATGACATTTGTCTTACTCTGACTGACTTATTCACTTAGCATAGTACCCTCTTGGTCCATCCAAGCTGCTGCAAATAGTAAGATTTCACCCTTTTTTATGGCCAAGTAATATTCCATTGTATATATGTACCACTGCTTTTTTTATCTACTTGTTTATCAATGGACACTTAAGTTGCTTCCATTTCTTGGCTATTGTAAATAATGCTGCAATCAACATAAGGATGCATATATTCTTTTGAATTAGTGTTTTGTGTTTCTTTGGATATATACTCAGAAGTGGAATCACTGGGTCATAAGGCAGTTCCATTTTTAATGTTTTGAGGACCCTCCATACTGTTTTCCACAGTGGCTGCACCAATCTGCTTTCCCATCAACAATGCGTAAGTGTTCCCTTTTATCCACATCCTCACCAACATTTGTTGCTTGTTGATTTATTGATGATAGTCATTCTGAGAAGTGTGAGATGATAATCTCATTGTGGTTTTAATTTGCATTTCTTTAATGATAAGTGATGTGCATCTTTTCATATGTCTATAGGCCATCTGTATGTTCTCCTTGAAGAAGTGCCTATTCAGGTCCTTTGCCCATTTTTAATTGGATTGGCTTATTTATTTATTTATTTTTGGTGTTGAGTTGTATGAGTTCTTTACAAATTTTGAATAATAACCCTTTACTTGATGTATCATTAGTGAACATCTTCCCCCATTCAGTAGGTTGTTTTTGTTTTGTTGACCATTTCCTTTGCTGTGCTAAAACTTTTTAGTTTGATATAGTCCCATTTGTTTATTTTTTTTGTTTCCCTTGCCCAAGGAGATATATCAGAAAAAATGTTGCTAAGACAGATGTTAGAGAGTTTACTGCCTATGTTTTCTTGTAGAAATTTTATGGTTTCAAGTCTTATATGTAAGTCTTTAATCCATTTTGATTTTATTTTTGTATATAGTGTAAAGAGGTGGTCTACTTTCATTTTTTGTTATGCATCTGTCCAATTTTCCCAACACTATTTATTGAATAGCCTGTCTTTACTAATTTTGTGTAGTTGCTTCCTTTGTCATATATTAATTGACCATATAGGTGTGAGTTTACAGTCAAACCTTGGTTCTCGGACATCTTGGTTCTTGAACAATTTGGTTCTTGACCAAGTTGTTCACAGAAAAAAATGTCTTGGTTGTCTAACAAAACTTCAGATCTTGATTCTTGACTCAACATCCCTTTCATGATGATACCTATATGATCAGTCATGGGTCTCTCAGGTGACAAAGGAGATTTGGTTTTTGAACAAATCACTTCTCAAACAGTTTTCCAGAATGAATTAAGTTTGAGAACCAAGGTTCCACTGTATTTCTGGGCTCCCTATTCTGTTTCATTGATCTACGTGTCTTTTTATGCTAGTACCATGCTGCTTTGATTACTATGGCCTTGTAGTATAGTTTAATATCAGATAGCATGATGCATTAAGGACCTGTACACCGAGGGCCTGGGCATCTGACTCCTGATGGTGTGAGCTCAGAAGGGTGGGGCTACATTGAGTTGGGAAGGTGGGGCTATTGCATTCCCCCAAGGCTGATGCAGTATGGAGGGGAGTGCTTGACCCAAGAATAATGATGTGGGAGAGGGACACAGTACAGGGACCCTGTAAGTTGTTCTTTCAGCTTTCTCCTTGGAGCCACACAACCCACCACTGTAGTTCACTCTGAGCTACCTTCCCTCTGCCAGGGAGCCCAGAGTAGGTGGCTGCAAATGAGATTTTGTGCACTTGTACTTTTAGAGGGTGCCTGGGTTTCTACCAGACTTTTGTCTCTCCCTGGTGGACAGAATCTCTGATTTTCACAGCCAGATGTTACATGGGCTCCTCTTCCCAGCTGTGGTGCTCTGGGCTGGGGAGCCCAGCCTGGAGTTGAGACCCCATACTCCTTAGTGGAGACCTTTGCAGCTGAGCTTTCCCTTCAGGTTCTCAACTACTGCATGTGGGTGGGGGGCCAGCCCTTTTCAGGTCTCTGCCATTCTTACCAGTCTCCATGTAGCTTCTTCTGGAGATCTTTGGTTATAAGGCTTCTGCTCAGCTAGTCTTCAGTTAGTTTTCAGGTTGATTGTTCTATATTTTAGTTATAATTCCAGTTTGGTCCTGGGAGGAGGTGAGTGTAAATTCCACCTACTCCACCACCTTGGATCTCCCCAAAATTCTTGAAAAGATAAATTTAATCTATAGCAATAGAAATCAGATCAGATGTTGCCCGGAGCTAGAGGTGGGAAGAGGGAATGACTGGAAATGGGCAGAAGTGAATTTTGGGGTTGATGGAGATAGATTATTTCTTGATTGTGGTGCTGGGTCCAAGGGTATATACATTTGTTAGAACTCATCAAATTGTATACTTTAAATAGGTACATTCTGTTACTTGAATATTTTATCTTAATAAAGGTGATTTTTAAAAAACTACATCTAAAGAAAAAGGAGGTAAAATAAAGAAGTTAGGGGTGCATTTGATCTGGGTTATTGACTGGCCATGGATAGAGTTAATGAGAATCCAGGGATGAATTGCCAGTAAGCTAAGAGGATATGGTGATGAAGTATCCTATTTGGCTATTGCCTTAGTCTTTGGGATTATATTTCTACCAAGCAAAAGCAAAGCTTTGATGAACCTGGTAACTATTGCCTAGAACAATTTCAGGGGAATAAAGAATGCATTCAGAGAGGTGGGAGTTGATTATTTCTTACCAAGTGAAATTAAAAGCTCCAATACTAGATTGATCATCTGGAAGTAAATAAGAATCTATAGACCTGTCATGAAATGCTATAACAGGAGACCAGATGACCAGTCCTGAACATGATCACAGTATTGTTAAACTGCAGCCTGAGTACATTCCCCAAATGCAGTGTGTTTTATGCTCAGTGCTAATTTTGTAACTGGCAATCTGACAATTGGAATGTGGATATCCAAGAACAGTTAGAGGAATTGAGAACACTTGACACTTTCAGTCTGTCTGAAACATATCCTACTCTGTTCTCCCAACTGCCCCGCCCCAATAAATGTGTACTTTTTATCCTTAGGAGGGCACTGTGGGAGCTATGGCTGTAGTGCAAAGGTGAAGGGGTGACAATGAGCAAATAAATTTTAGGGAAGAAAGGTGCCTGTTGCCACATCCCAAGAGTTTATTTTTCATCAAGGTCTGCAACGTTGGCCATTAAGGAAATGATATTGTCCATCCAGTTGTTCCAGCACCATCTCTTAAAAAGACTTTTGTTCCTCAGTGAAGATTCTTAGTACCTCTGCTGAAAATTCATAAGATTGCTGAAAAGAATAGTTATATTAATATCAGGAAAGGCAGGTTTCAGAACAAAAGAAAGTATAAGGGGTAAAGAGGAATATGACATAATCACAAAGGGTTCAATTGTACAAGAAAACATAACAATTCTAAATATAACTGCTCCTACCCCTAGAGCTTCCAAGTACATGAGGCAAAACTGATTAAACTGAGGGAAAAATAGACAAGTATGCACTTATAGTTGGAGACTTCAATTATCCCCTTCTCAATAATTAATAGAACAAGTAGATGGAAAATCAGTTAGGAGAGGACGGCTAAACAGCACTATCAAACAACTAGACCTAATGACATAATAGAACACTCCACATGACATTTCCAAGTGCACATGGAACATTTACCAAGATTGAGCACATTCTGAGCCATTAAGTAAACCTCAAAAGTTTTAAAAGTGTACAAATCATAGAAGTATATTCTCAGGCCATAATGTAATTAAACCAGAAAACAGTAACAGAAGGATGTTGGAAAACTACTCCAAATATTTTGAAATTAAACAAAATACTCTAAATAACCCGTGGTTCAATTAGGAAGTCTCAAGAGAATTGAAAATACAGTTTGAATGGAATGAAAATGAAAATACAACATATCAAAATTTGTAGAAAATTGCTAAAGCAGTAGCTAGAGGGAAATTTATAGCTAAATACTTACATTAAAAAAGTCATATCAATAATTTAATTTTCCACATTAAGAAACTAGAAAAAGAAGATCACATTAAATGCAAAATGTGTAAAAGGAATAAAATTACAGATATTAGAGCAGGAATCAATACAATTGAAAACAGAGAAACAGCTAAGAAGAATTGATGAAACTAAATGCCAATTCTTTGAAAAATCAATAAAATTGATAATGCTATAGCCATATTAACCAAGAAAAAAATAGAAGACACAAATGACCAATATCAGAAATAAAAGAGAGGACATCACAGGCATTGAAAGGATAATAAGGGAATATTACAAATAGTTCCGTGTCCATAAATTCTAGAATTTGAGTGGAATGAATAAATTCCTTGACAGGCATAAACTACCAAAACTCATTCAAGAAAAAATAATGTCAAACTCCTGTATCTATTAAATAAATTTATTTTATACTTTAAAATTCCCTTAAAAAGAGAATTTTAGGCACAGGTTGCTTCACTGGAAAATTTTACCAAATATGTAATGAAGAAATAACACCATTCTACACAATGTTTTCCAGAATATAGAAAAAAAAGAAAATTTTCCCAACTCATTTTATAAGACTAGCCAGCATTAATTGAATACCAAACCAGACTAAGAAATTACAAGAAAACTACAATAAATATCTCTCATGAATGTCAATGCAGAAATCCTAAGTGAGTGTTTATAAATTAAATCTAACAGTATTTGATTCAATAAAAATATAAAAGAAAAAATCTAGCACTATTTAAAGAAGATAATATACTTGTTTATGGTAAGCAAGTAGAGTTCATCAGGAATACAAAATTTGTCTAATGTTCAAAAATCTGTCATGAAACCCCACCATATTAACAGACTAACAAAAATGTATTTAAATATAAACTTAACAAAATTTGTGCAAGATATGTAGGCTAAAAACTACAAAAACACTGGTGAATAAAATCTAAGAAATTCTAAACAAATGGAGAGATACACCATGCTGCTGGGGTGGAAGACTCAATATTGTTAAAATGTCGATTGCTCCAAATTTGATATGTAGACTCAACACAATCCCAACCAAAACCCCAGCAAGCTGGCTCTAAAATTTATATCAGGAATTAGAACACCAAAACAATTCTAAAAGAGAATAACAAACTTGGAGGATACACACTACCCAATTTCAACACTATCGAGTCATAGGAATCAAGACCATGTGGTACCAGTGAAAGGGCAGACATACTGAGCCCAGAAATAGACACAAATGCAGTCAACTTGTATTTGACAGAAATACAAAAGCAATTTGATAGATTAAGAATAGGCTTTATAACAACTGGATGTGTACATGCAAAAATAAGTGAATCTCAATCTAATATCCAAAAGTTAACTCACAATTGTTCATAGGCTGAAGTGGAAGGTATAAAATTAGAAAACTTCTTGAGACTTCCTTTCTTCCATAGGGCAAAATCTGCATGATCTTTTGTCATGAATATTTAAATATGATATCAAACAGTGCAATCCATAAAAGAAATTGATGAGTTGGGCTTTATCAAAATGAAAAACTTTTGCCCTTCGAGGACACTATTAAGAGAATGCAAAGACTCGCCACTTACTGGGAGAAACTATTTGCATATCATGTATCTGATAGACTTGTACCTAGAATATATAAAGAACTCTTAACATTCAACAGTGGGAAAACCAATGATCCAATTAAAAACCAGCAAAAGGGCAGTTTGAATCTTGGTGTGACGGAGTAGGCAGTGGGACCTCGCTGGCTGTCTGATTATCCTTTCTCTGCCTTGCTTGTTTGAGCTTCAGCAGAATTCGAAATGGCTGGCGGTAAGGCTGAGAAAGACTCTGGAAAGGCCAAGACAAAGGCGGTTTCCCGCTCGCAGAGAGCCAGTTTCCGGTGCGCCGTTCATCCGCACCTAAAATCCAGGAGTACCAGTACTGGACATGTGGGCGCGACTGCTGCTGTGTACAGCACAGCCACTCGGGAGTACTTCACTGCAGAGGTGCTTGAATTGGAAGGAAATGCGTCAAAAGACTTAAAGGTAAAGTGTATCACTCTTCGTTATTTGCAACTTGCTATTCGCGGAGGTGAAGAATTGGACTCTCATCAAGGCTACAATTGCTGGTGGTGGTGTCATTCCACATGTCCACAAATCTCTGATTGGGAAGAAGGGACAACAGCAGACTGTCTAAAGGATGCCGGATTTCTTACTATCTCAGGACTCTAAATACTCTACAGCTGCCCAGTGTTGGTGATTCCAGTGGAATGTATCTCTGTGAAACAGTTTGCCTTTTTGTAATTCTGTTTGAGCAACTTGGAAGTTTAATTAGCATTCCAATCAACCAAATTTCTGCATTCAAGTCTTAATATTTAAATGTTACTGTGGCTTCAAAGAAGCTATTGATTCTGAAGTAGTGGGTTTTGATTGAACTGTTTTTAAAAAACTGTTTGGATTTTAATTGTGATGCAGAAGTGATAGTAACAAACATTTGGTTTTCTACAGATATTATTTCCACTCTGGTGGATAAGCTCAATAAAGGTCATATCGAAAAAAACAAAAACAAAAAACCAGCAAAAGATCTGAACAGGTCTTACCAAAGATGACAGAGATGGAAAATGAGCAAGTGAAAGATGCTCAACATCACTAGTCACAGGGAAGTATTATTAAATTATATATTACAACCAGATTGAGATACCACTAAATGTTCCAACATCCAAATCATAGGGGTACCAGAGGAGAAAAGGACAAGCAAGAAATTGAAAACTTATTTGAAAAAATAATAAAGGAGAACTTCCCAAATCTGGCAAAGGAAATAGACTTCCAGGAAGTCCAGGAAGCTCAGAGAGTCCTAAAGAAGTTGGACCCAAGGAAGCACACACCAAGGCACATCATAATTACGTTAGCCAAGATTAAAGATAAGGAGAGAATCTTAAAAGCATCAAGAGAAAAGGAAAAGTGGTATACGTAGACATCTATTAGATGACTAAAATTAAACGATAAACCAGACAATACTAATCACTGCCAAGGATGCTTAACAACAGGGGCTCTTGTTCATTGTGGTGGGAATGCAAAATGGTATAGCATTTTGGTAAACAGTTTATCAGTTTCTTTTTTCTCTAGACCAAAGAGTTCACTTAGTTTTTTTAATATATTTTATTGATTATGCTATTACAGTGGTCCCATTTTTTTCTGCCCTTTATCCCTTTCCACCCTGCACCCTCCCCACCAGCATACCCCACCTAGTTCATGTCCATGGGTTGTACATATAAGTTCTTTGGTGTTAGATCTAGGCAGGTCTAGGAGGAATGAAAATCACCAGGCAAGAAAATGGCACCATGGGAAGCTGCCTGCAGACCCTACCCAGGAAGATTAGGGTCTGGGGTTGGCTTACCTGGCATAACAGGATGCAGCTTTCACCCAGCAACCAGCTCTAGCCAATCAGACTCTAATACCCCAACCACAGGTTTTTGCATTTAAAAACTCTGATCTAAGAACAACCGAATGATTGTTCCAATCCCTTGGTTGGCTTTATTTTCCTCTTAAGCTTCCTTGGTTGGCTCCACTTTGCCTCTTATTCCCTGCTAATAAACCCTGCTCTCCTTAGCTCCCTGCGTCCGTCTGGTTTCTTGGGTGACTCTGACCTAACATTTGGCTTCTCCATTTCCCATATCATTCTTAACCTCCCCCTGTTTATTTTGTACCTACCATTTATGCTTCTTATTCCCTGTACCTTTTCCTCCATTCTCCTCCCACCCCCTCACCCTCCCTACTGATAACCCTCCACGTGATCTCCATTTCTATGATTCTGTTCCTGTTCCAGTTGTTTGCTTGGTTGTTTTTGTATTTTGGATTCAGTTGTTGATAGTTGTGAGTTGTCATTTTATGGTTCATATTTTTTATCTTCTTTTTCTTAGATAAGTCCCTTTGGCATCTCATAGAATAAGGGCTTGGTGATGATGAAATCCTTTCTCTTGACCTTATCTGGGAAGCACTTTAACTGCCCTCCCATTCTAAAAGATAGCTTTGCTGGATAGAGTAACTTGGATGTAGGTCCTTGCCTTTCATGACTTGGAATACTTCTTTCCAGCCCCTTCTGGTGTGCAAGGTTTCTTTTGAGAAATCAGCTGACAGTCTGATGGGAACTCCTTTGTAGGTAACTGTCTCCTTTTTTTCTTGCTACTTTTAAGATTCTCTCCTTATCTTTAATCTTGGCTAACGTAATTGTGATGTGCCTTGGTGTGTTCCTCCTTGGGTCCAACTTCTTTGGGACTCTGAGCTTCCTGGACTTCCTGGAAGTCTATTTCCTTTGCCAGATTGGGGAAGTTCTCCTTCATTATTTTTTCAAATAAGTTTTCGATTTCTTGCTCTTCTTTTTTTCCTTCTGGCATCCTTATAATTTGGATGTTGGAACGTTTCAAGTTTTCCTGGAGGTTCCTTAGCCTCTCCTTGTTTTGTTGTGTTTTTTTTGAATTCTTGTTTCTTTTTTTTTTTTAAATATTGGTTTGTTTAGTATTTTATTGGTATGTTAGCATGACTTAGTTTAAACAAAGTGATGGTCTGTGTATTAATAAGATCACAAATAGTGATTTTTTTCAAAAGCTCTTTTGTAAATTTTTTGATCCAGGGCCTTGTGAGAAATTCCATGTTTCTATTTCTTTACGTATTTTCTTTTTTTAAAATTTTTTTAAATATATTTTATTGATTATGCTATTACAGTTGTCCTATTATCCCCCCTTCATTCCCCTCCACCCTGAACACCCTCTCCCACCCACATTCCCCCCCTTTACTTCAGTCCATGCGTCATAAGTTCTTTAGCTTCTACATTTCTCCTACTATTCTTGCCCTCCCCCTGTCTATTTTCTATCTACCTTCATTGCTACTTATTCTTCGTATCTTTCCCCCACTCTCCTCCTCCCACTCCCCTGTTGCTAACCCTCCATGTGTTCTCCACTTCTGTGGTTCTGTTCCTGTTCTAGTTGAATGCTTAGTTTCTTCTTGTTTTTGTTTCAGGTGTGGTTGTTAATAATTGTGAGTTTGCTGTCATTTTACTACAC
>CM052543.1:42051314-42108698 GCA_028533065.1 Trachops cirrhosus
AGACCCTGCTGGAGAGGTGGCCCATGCTTTTCACTGCCAGGTGGTGCTGGGCTACCCAACAGGTAGACCAGGCATGTGCTGGGTCACCATAAGGCAGGGGCACCAAGAACACCTCCTGCAAGAATTTCACATTTCATATTTCAAAGCAGCATTCAATTCAATAATAGGAAATATCTGAATTTGGCTGGATTTTCTTACAGTTATTTTACAGTTTAGTGTTCTTGTTTTTCTTTGAATCACATCTGAATGAAACAGCGTGGGCCACTCACCCTGGTTTTACATCCCTCTTCCCACAACTTGCGCCTGTTCACCACTCTGGTATTTGCTGACCTTTGGCACTTTGATCACCCAGTTCACCCACCTGCCAAGCATCTTCCATGTAGGTGTCTCCTGTGGTGTCCCCTTTGCGTCTTCTAACCTAGCCTTGTCGAGAAGAACCCGGCAGTTGCTTCCTGTGGTCTATTAAACCTTCTAATCTCTCTCTTTAGCCAGGTCTGCTGGGACCCTCTACCTCAATATGGGACTCCTTGGGGCACTGTCATCCCTCTGCCCTCACCCAGGATCAACTTCTTGGCCCCTCCTAGAGTATGTGTTGAGAGGAGATTTCCCTCTGGGACTTGCTAATAATGAGAACAGCATTGCTAACAAGCCTCAGGGGTTCCAGAACTTACAACCCACAGGGCAATTTTATTGACATTATTTCCTCTGGCCCTCAGAACAGCTAGGGGAGGCAGCAGCCCAAGAGGAGGAAAGTGAAGTCCGGAGAAGTGAAACGACTTAATCGGTGCTGATGCTGATGTTTAGTATCAGAGCTGCAAGTCAGACCCAGCGCTTCACATCCAGTCACTTTAGTTGGTGTTTATTCCCAGACCTGTGCTCTGCAGTATTTCATGTGGGTAAGGGCCTAGGGTCTAAAGTAGAAAGTTCTAGATCTGAATACCAGTTTCAATATGTTTTATCTGTGTCACCTTAGGTAATTTACTTAGCCTCTTTGAGTCTGAGTTTCTCCACTTGTAAAGGGAACGTAATATTACATATTTCAGAGAGCGTTTGAGAGGATTTAATGAGACAAGGGATGTAAGGTACTTGGAGTGAAACACGATTATTTAAAAATTGGCCCAGGAGTTTTGTTTGTATTACCTGGCAAGAGCCAGAGGACAGCCTTCCTGCTTATATTCAATTTCCCCGGGGACTGTGAGCATCTGTCTCCTGCAAGAGAAGATGCAACTTTCATGGGTTCTCATGGTCTCTAGATGCTGAAAGTTGGCTTCACCAGGAACTGCAGGCAACAGCTGGCACCTAAGCTTAGACTGCTTATTATCCGATAGTCAATTTGTTCTGCTCATAAAGCTACTCTCTTTCTCCTTTCCCTCAAAAGGGGATCCGTAGGGTTAGTGCCATTGTACCTACATCTTAGGATGTGTGTGTGAGCTGTTAGCAGCCAGCGCTCTGCTGTTGGGGGGCAGGCCACTGACTGTGTCCACCACAGTCTACCCCTCGAACCTCTCAGATGCATCTGCTCATCACAAGAAGTTTACTCCTATTGGACATGGGGTTTTCACAATTTGAAGGAAAATCTCTAAAAGAAGGATTAATGGGATTAACTATTGCCACTGTGACTGTAGTCAGCCCCAAGGCTGCAAGTGATCAGCATCATCTCCACCACCACCCATTCTAGAGTCCCTTCTCCTGCGCTTCACATCCAATCACTTTAGTTGGTCTAGATCAGCAATTTTCAACCTTTTTCATCTCATGGCACACATAAAGTAATTACTGAAATTCTGCAGCACATCAAAAAATGTATTATATTTTTTGCCAAGCCGACAAAAAAAGTAGGTGTAATTTTGATTCATTCCCACCAGATGGCTATTGTTACATTGGCCATTGTCATTTTTTAGTCTGACAGTCTAAGGGAAAAGAGGTCATGTCTGTGACTACATAGTCAGGTATAGCTTGTTTTAAAAATTCTTGCAGCACAATGGTTGAAAATCACTGGTCTAGATGGATTCCCTTCTAACATACCCATACCCTCATCCCTGACAGTCCTGGGCCCCTGGTTACTATGCCTTGTCAGACTAAGTTTGCTTCAATTGCCCATTTACAGTTAAACTTGGTCATGGTGGAAACAAGAAGTGTTCCTATGCCTGAATGCCAATATCCAAGCCCCCTTTATGGAAGAACAGTCTTACTTTCTCTTGAAGATCAGGGTCAATTACCCTTGTAAATATGGTAACTCCTTTTTTTGACTGCTGGTCTACTTGCACAGTGGGCTTAAAATGACCAGGCAGCAGTTGTAACTTTAAATTTAGTGAGACATACTGTGTCTCCTGTAGAATCAAAACTGCTTAATCCACAAAGGCTAAAGTCAGTGGGACTGAATCACAGTTCCACCAATCGGGTCACTGTGGGTAATGGTGAGTGAAGCCACTCTAACTTCTGCCCAGTGGTTCTTGGCGAGAAGCATCCCTTTTTAATAGGCAATCATGCTACAAATGGATTCTTCCCATTGGACAGGAACATGAACCTCATTAGCATTATCTGACTGGAGCAGCTAGTGGTTTTCTTATGCAACCTTTTCAAGCCTCCTACCCACCCGCAACTAAATTGCTGATATGTGAGTACTTGCTAGCAAACAAGTGATACCAATTCCAAAATTATAAGAACTTATAGGAAAAATATTGACATTGAGTTAAATGCTAACTTCTTGGCTCCCACAACCCCCTTTGTTTTTCTCTGTCCTATCACCTTCTCACATTATTTCTCCAGGTCTAACTCCCCCACTAGATTATCAATACCTTGAGGGTAGCAACTATGTCTGGTTTATGTCTGTCTCCAGCATGTGGTAAACATTATTTATAAATAATTGCATGATCTACCTTTTATTTTTCACATTAACAGTTATTTTTAGCATCAGTGGGAAGCCTTCTTTGTCCAGCATTTAAGGGCCAGGTTTTAGCTGTCTGCTCAACTGAGTGAAGCCAATTTAAGCTACTATAACACATTTAAACATATTTATTGTGTTTCTATTTGGTGCTAGGCATTGTCATTGGTGTCTGGAGAGCTGGATTAGTTGCATCTAAATATTAAGGCCCAGAATACCCTGGGTCCTGAGGACATGCCATTTTGGTGATGGCTGCTTTGACATCCTTGTTCCTCAACACAGATGAGAGGACTGAGAGCAGGTACAAGAATGGTGAACTGCATGTTTCCCATGATGTGGAAGTCCAGGGTCAGTCAGTCCTATAGGCCACATAGGCTATGGTGGTGGAAGAGTAGCAGGGGCCGACCACCAGAAGGTGGGAGCTACAAGTGGAGAAGGCTTTAGAGCATCCTTCTCAGGAGCTGATGCAAAGCACCAAGGCCAGGGTGTGGGCATAGGAGAGAAGTATCAGCAGAAGGTGTAGTCTCAGAGCAGGAGGCCTGGACCACAGCCAAGCTTCTGTGGTCCCAGAAGTGTGGTGTCCGCCCTGCCTGGTTTCAGGAGCCCTAACCCCCCGTGGCTAAAGCTGAGTGAGAAATCTCCCAGAACTGGGAGGCCTAAGGAGATAAAACTTATTTCCCTGAACATGGGCACTGCCTGCTCTGCTATTCCCTTCAGCTTGGTCGGATAGTCAATGACGGGCAACCATTCTCTGGAAAGAATGGACCTAAGACAGACACGATCACGTGGGAATAAGCCATCAGGGAAGAGACTCAAGGGGCTGTGGAAGTGAGGGAATGATCGACATCACCCCTGCCCCCTCGGCTTTGCAAATAGCCTGAGTCCTTGTTCTGGATGTGAGAAATCCAAGTCTCCTGTCTGCCTTTGTCTCCTCTGCCTGACTCAGGGCCTGTGGAAATAGCAGGGGCGGTGAGGCTCAGACTAGAGTCAGCAGACACCTGGGGTAAATTAGACCTGGGGCATAAGATGTGTAAAATCCTGTGAGACCTGCTTGCTAGGATGCTCTTGATGTGTAGGCTCTGGCAGGAAACAAGACTAATCATGTACCTGTTAGGTGATACAAGCCCCAAAACCCAGCGTGAGACTTTTGAACCCTATGTAAATTATCTACCTGTTTTGATCTTTTCTGCTAGACAATGAATCCACATTCTGTATCTGTTCACCTACCCAATACTACCTAATAAAAAGCCTATTGAGGCGGTGGCTCGGGGCACTCTCCTTTGAGAGAGTGGCCAGGCCACTCGGAGGCCCCTCCCCTTGAGAGGGTAGCCATGCCATCCCTATTCCTCCACCGGACTCGGTAGTCCGTGTGTATGTTTCTCTCGTCACTTGAGAGCCATCTACAACGTCTGCAGTCACCGCGGGATGGTGGACTGCAACACAGAAGCAGTGGTAGACATAGGCCATGCAACCAAAAGCCATGTAGGATGTCTGCACCACTGCTGGGATGGGCAGGAGAAGGGTGGTCATGTGGATAAAGTAGTGCAGTGGGTGGCAAATGGCCACATAAGGGTCATAGGCCATGACCACCAGGATGAAGGCTTCAGAGCAGCTAAGACCATGGAAGAGGTACATCTGCAGGAAGCAGGCTGGGAAGCTGAGGAAGCGATTCCCAAGCAGGAATAGGGACAGCATCTTGGGGTCAGTGATTGAAGTGGAGAGGATGTCCAGGGCTGAGAGATTGATTAGGAAGAAGTACATGGGCTTTTGAAGGCTGGGCTCTGCCACCACAGCTGCCAGAATCAGGGTGTTACCCTCAGGATGAGCAGATAGATTAAGATGAAAATTAAGAAGATAGAGAAGAGGAGGGATTCGGGCAGGAAGGGGATGCCCACCCAGTAGAAGACAGGTAAGGAGTCCTCCGATCTTTTACGGGTGGCCTCCATAGTGGGTCGGGACAGACGTCTGCAGACAGACACTGGGAGCATTGGCACGCATCTGGAAACCAGAACAACCAGGTACACATTAACTAGCATCTTTTTCTTTCCAATCATGGACCCCAATCCTGACAGTTTCTTTGTGCTTGGAATTTCATTGCACAACTAAGATGCCCAAGATGCTGAGGTGTCTAATGAGCAATGGTTGAAAGAGCTGGGCCTATCTGGTGGAGAGGAGAGGTAGATGCAGACACCTGAAGGGCTGTCAAAGGGCAGGAACAACACGTACATAGAACTTGGGCCAGTATTAGCAGCTCCATGGGCCTAGAGTTCAGCCCCACCAATGGAGTAAGTTTCTTACAATTAGAACTAACCCATTAGGCAAAAGAGTGGCTTGAAAATTGGTGAATTCTGTATAGCTAGAGGTATGCAAGGCTGGGTTCTTTTTGGCTGAAATGCTACAGAGGAAGTTAAATATTCCGATAGGAGCTAGAGTAAAGACCTTTAAGCAACCTTCCAAACCTGGATCCATGGATTCTTTAAAAAAAAGTTGACATAGCCCTAGTTAGGTAGCTCAGATGGTTGAAGTGTCATCCTAGGTTGCCAAGGTTGCAGGTTTGATCCCTGGTCAGGGCACATACAAGAATTAACCAATGAATGCACAAATTGGTGGAACAACAAATCGATGTTTCTCTCTCCACCCTGTCCCTTCCTCTCTCTCTCTCTCTAAATCAACAAATAAAAACATTTTTTAAACATAACATAAATGAACCACATCAATCAGATTGCAGGGTTTGGGGGACAAATTTATTCTATCTGTGAGAAAAATTCTTGAAAAGTATCCATTTATGTTCAGTTAAAAAATCCAGTAGCTTCGTTATTCATTGAAGTAGCCCCTTTAAAGATGTCTGATGTGGTAGCCTGGTTCCTGCTACCACAGGTGCAGGAACACTGGGTATGGTCATGTCAATGAACCGCTTACTGGATTTTGCCTGCTGTCAGCCCCAGAATGTTGACTGCTGTCCTTTGGCACAAGTCCGTCCAGTCCAGATATCTCTACATAGCAGTTCCTGAATGGAACTATTTAACTTGAGGCCTTGTGAAGACAACAGGATGACTGGTGGAAAGTGAAAACCCAGAAGTGGAAATTCCACGTATCTTGCTCAAAAGCTCCATCGACTCTACTTATGAACCACTGAACCTAGATGATTGTCAGGGGCCTCGGACAGACTTCCAGCTTGTGTGCTCTAAGGAGCTGGTGGGAACCCTTCTGGGGATGGTTGGGAGAACCACTTCTGCTCAGCTCTGAATTTAGTTCCTCTTCTGTGCCCCACTCCATTCTTCTCTCACTCCTTCTGAGCTGGGGTGTTGTGTCTCCCGAATCAGGGTTCTTTGTTTCTACGTTTCCATTCCCCTGAGGATTCCCATTCTGTGATATCTTATCATGGTATCAGTAGGGGGGACTCTCCCTGCAAGGAGCACTCCAGAACACTGTCTGCCTAACCCATTCTGCTGGGCCTCTCTGTCTGTCCCAGTCTAACCCGGGTGCCCCATGACCTGTCTTTGTATTTTGTGAAAAAAAAAATTAAGATTTGATTTATTTATTTTTAGAGAGAGGGGGAGGGAGAAAAAGAAGGAGAGAAACATCAATGTGTGATTTCCTCTTGCGCAACCCCTACTGAGGACCTGGCCTGCAACCCAGGCATGTACCCTGACAGAGAATCGAACTGGCAACCCTTTCGTTCGCAGGCCAGCACTCAGTCCACTGAGCCACACCAGTCAGGGCTGTATTCTGTCTCTTGGTCATATTTAGGGACCGACCATCCTGATTTGCCCAGAACTGCTCAGCTTTAGCGCTAGAAGTCCCATGTCCCAGGAAATCACTCAGTTCCCAATCAACTCAGGTGTTGGTCGCCCTAGGAGGGCAGAGACATGGTGTATGACTTTGGTAGAAGGAGTCATTTCTGGAATGGAACCAAAGTTGAAGATGGATTCTCCCCTTACTGGGAGAAAACAAAGCTCAGGGTAGCTCCCTGAGTCACTCTGTAAGTCTTCTTTTTCCTGGCGGCTGCAGCTCGGCAGGTGTTACTGTTTGCCATTTCATGCCCACACCCTGCAGCCTTCCTTCCTTGGCTCCAGCTCAGAGGGCACCACAGAGAACTGGAAAGTCTCAGAACCAGCGCCAGGAGAGAAGACCAAGCATTCTGCAGGGGGTAACTCTGCTCCCTGGAGGCTGGTGGAGAAGGTTACCCCGCATGCATGGCAGCCCAAGATGCCCCAAGTGGGACTTTCGGACTCACTGACCTGAGCGGAGGGAAGTGTCAACTCATTCTTTACCTTGACTGAGCGATCCAGGGCCAGGTTATGTTAACATTCAGGTCACTGCCTTTCTGCCCCCACAAAACCCAGAGCAGTTCTATTGGTTTTCCAAAGCCACCTGCAGTTTCTCCCTCTTCTAACAGCACCTTTCTCATGTCACAGAGTGTGTAAGTGTGGAGATGGCCCTGCAGAGAGCTCAGGCCCTGAACCTTCCTTCACAAATGAAGAATCAGGCCAGGGTCGGGGTGGGGAGCCACCCCAGGTCAGCAGCAGAGCAGCACCCGGGTTGGTCCTGGAAGCCAGGCCTCCTGGCTCTGGCCTTGGACTCTTCCCACCAAGCCAGGCCACCTGGAGCATTTGGAAGCTCTGGTTTCCACCTGGGGAAAAATTAGACCGAAGGTTCTACAGTCAAACCTCAGTTCTCAAACATATCTGTTCTCAAACAATCACATTTCTCAACCAAGTTGAGAAAACCAAGTTGTTCACGGGAAAAATATCTCGGTTGTTAAACAAAACTTCTTTCTCAATTCTTGACCCAACAACCCTTTCATGCTGATACCTGTATGATCAGTCACGTGTCTCTCAGGCAACAACAAACTGCTTCTCTAACAGTTTCCCAGAACAAACTGAGTTTGAGAACAGAGGTTCCACTGTGTTTTCTTCTTTCCATTCCTTAGGCTGATGCCAGAGACAACTATAATTTCTGTTTTGTTCTGAAGGCATTTTCAAACAGTTTCAGATGGTCTGGTGACTAAATAGAAGCTCTATGTGGCTAGAAAAATGTTCTTTTCAATAAATGACTTAGGAAAGAGACAGACTGGGCACTTCTACATGGAGAATGGTCATGGCAGCCAGTCCCCACGTCCTGATACACCTGACGCATGGGAACCCAGCTCAAGATAAACCCTCCACAAATATTTTTAAGTAAATGAATTAAGGACTGAGTGGGTTAACCTGATGTACACTGAGCTTGTCCCCACAATGGGCTAGCCAGAAGGGATTTTTATTTTCTTCTGTTTTAGTATCTAAATTGATACAAACCACATCTCCCTGAGAGGCCATTCCCTCCTCTGAGTGGGCCCACGAAGCTGCTGGTGCAGGGTTTGCTGGGCAATTGGAATGTCAGAGCCAGAATCGTCCCTCAAATGCAAGCAGTGTCATCCCCAGTTCTCCCCATTTTTCAAATAAAAAAGAAGCTCAGAGAAGGGAGTCACTTGCTCAAGGTCACACAGGGAGGTGTTGGCCGAGATGCACTAGAAGCCAGACTCCTGGCTTCTGCGCAGGGCCCCTAAGGGTCCACTAAGGGAGAGGCACCGAAGCGCCCCTGTCTGGCAGCTCAGATGGTTCTGAGTGTTGTTGTCCCATTTCCGTTACCTGCCTGGGGGCTCCGCGGGGCTGGAGGTTGGCTCTGACTCCTTTCCTATACAACCAGAGTCTCAGTGGGGCCCAGCACCTTGCTTCTCAGTGTTTCCACAGGCAGAGACTGGAGCATGATCATCCTGCCAACTTCAGGCCTTTCTCTCCAGCATTCCTGCAGAATCAGACAATACTTGAATTTATGGAGAGCTGGTCCTGCTTCCTTATTGTTGCTGGTCGGGCGATAGGGGCCTAGAGAGGGGCTAGGACCTGGCCAACATCACACAGTTAACAAGCCAGCAGCAGAGCCAGCCAGCTCAGAATGCTATAATTGGGGCAGAAATAGTTTAGCCCATCTTCCTTCTTTTAGAGCCTTTGTGATAGTGATGTGAGGGCTTTTAACTGCCTGCCTCCCTGAACCTTGCCTTCCCACAACCTTGTCCCTCCTTGGGCTCTGACCGGCTCTGGGCACTTTCTTTGTAGCCTTCATACCCGCCTGCAACCTAGGCCACTCCAGCTGCTCCCTCTTTCCCGAGCCAGTGCTGCCTCAGTGGGGAGGAACAGACTGAGGCTGAACCTGGTCCCATTAAACCCCCAGGCCTTGCCCATCCTTGGCCTGCAAGGGCTCTGCACGTTGGGGTGTCTCTCTCTCTTGGGTCCCTGAGTCATATTTATCTGTGATTCCCAAGTGGCTGGTTAGCAGCTACCACTGGGCTTTGCTGATGTTAGAACAACAAGATAAATAATCCTCACTGGGGCACAGAGCTCTGTGGTCTATGGAGCCTTTCCCACCTGATGAGAAGCAATTGGTATCCCCATGTGACAGATGAGGAAACCGAGACTCAGAGGTGAGAGGGACTGCCCATGTCACACAGCAAGCCAAGGACAAGACAGGATCTGAGTTTGCTAACTCTCAGTCTAGCCTCGGAGCCAACCAACCACACAAGTGAGAAAAAAACTCTGTGAACATTGTCTGTGTGAATATAAAGTGCTGTGCTATTGTCCAGGGGATGGTGGCAAAGGTGGGGGCATCCCTTTGAGTGTTTTGGAGCTAGAAGAACAAGTGTGACAGCGGAGAGCCCCCTCAGTTTCCCAAATCTTCACTCACTTGCCCTTTCCCACTCACTCTCGCTCTTCCTTAGATGTCTTAGACCTCTAAGTCCGACCTCTCCCAGGCAACCTTCTATGATTTCATCTTCCTCCAGCCCCCAGCACTCTTGCTCTCCACTGGATTATCCAGGCCTGGCTGCATATGCAGCCCATTTTAAAGATTAGGAGAACTGAGGCTCATCATTCATTCCACATTGAATGAAGCCAGTTTTATGCTGGGTGTCTGATCACAATAAATTGACACAATCTAGTGGGAGAGTCAATGAGAAAACTGACTGCCAATTAATTATCCAGTGTGACCTGTGCTACTACAGAATTAAAGGGCTCAGAGGAGGGAACAGAGTGGACTTGCATCATGGAAGACATCTTTTGGGTGGGTCATGAATTCTAAGCAGATGAAGAGAGCACTTGGCCAGTATGGCAGGGACAAAGTCAGGAAGGAGTGGGGGGGAAAGCAGGAGATGTATTAGAGAGCAGATAAAAGTGTTTTTGGGATGCAATATTGAAGGAGAGATAGAGAGTCTCAAAAGATGAGGCTAAAGAGGCCAGCAGGGTCGACAGTGAGTAGGGTCTTGAATTCTAGATCAGGGAATAAGAACTCAGCACGAGGACATTGGACAGCCAGGGCCAGCCTGTAGGCATGGGACTAACAGTCGGCCGCATGTTTCAAAAATATCACACCCACTGCCATGGGGAGAAAGGATTCTGGCGGGAGGGGCTAGATTCAGGGAAACCTGTTCGGGAGCTGGATTGCCAGGAAAGGAACAGGGAGAAGTAACAATGGTAATGATGACAGAAGCCACTGCCCTTTACTGAGAGCTTGCTTGTGCCAAGGACTGTGTCCAGGTGGTCAGATACTTCATTTCAGTCCCTCTGAGCAGTGGTTTTTATTGCTCTTGCTTTATAGAAACAATGGGAGGTTAAGTAACTGAGTTTGCTTTGGTTCCTATTTTGGGCTGACAGTGAGTCATTGTTAGAATCCTGTCTATTTCCAAGGCCCACACCTCTTAATTATCAAGGCTTACAGAACAGTTTGAGGCAGAACAGTTAATAACTGAACAATTTAATAACTGAATATGGATGCGTCCAAGACAATGTTCAGCATTCTTTTTTGGATGACAAGGCCGATGGCGGCCACACTGACTGCGATGGGGAACGTGATGGTGGGTGGTGGGTGGTGGGCAGTGTAGATGGAAAGAAGGTTTAGAAGGAAGCCATTGAGTTTGGCTTTGAACATGTTGCATTTGAGGAACCTGTGGGACATCCAAGTAAAGTTGTCTGGCAGATATTTGTGGGTTTATGTCTGGAGCTCAGGGGAGAGCTGAATTACAGACTAAGACTTGGGAGGTCTATGCTCTAGGAGCTTTGAGAGAATGTAGAGTAAGAAGGACAGAAGCTGGAGGAAACCAGCATGAAACTGAGACAAGACAAGAAGAATCTGCAAAAGATGCTGAGAAAAAAATGGCAGGAGAAAGTGAAGCAAAACCAGGGCACTGTGATAGCGCAGAGGAGCTCTGAAGGGTACCTGTGGGCAGCAGCAGAAAAAGCTGCTGATGTGACCAGAAGGACGAGATGTGACAAGTGTCCAGGGGATCCACCAAGGAACAGGTCACTGGTAAACAGGTCCAGTGGAATAGTGGGTATGGAAGGTTAGGGAGTGAGTAGGTAGAGAGTGGACAACATTTTCAAGATGTTTGACTGTGAAGAGAAGTGGATGGTTGGAAAGTATTGAGGGATGAGAAAGGATTTTGTTGTATTTTTAAATTGGAGATATTTGAGCAGATTTCCCACCATTTGTTGGGAATTAGCCAGCAGAGGAGTGGGAGAGGAAGGGATGGTCAACTGAGAAGGAGAAGAGGATATTCTGAGCCCAGGATCTAGACTCTTTCTGAGTCAGGTGGGAGAGAAGATGTTTTAAAAAATGGGACAAAGACAAGTTTGCAGATTTAGTGGCCCAGGTGGGGGGCAAGTCTCAGTTAAGACAAAAG
Source organism: Trachops cirrhosus (assembly GCA_028533065.1). Lineage (NCBI taxonomy): Eukaryota > Metazoa > Chordata > Mammalia > Chiroptera > Phyllostomidae > Trachops > Trachops cirrhosus. Next base: position 42,062,906 of record CM052543.1, read on the forward strand.
TGGCAGGAAGATTTCATGATGACACTGAGATTGCAGGAGAGTTTGTTCTCCCCCTAATGGGACTGGGAGGCTGTATAGTAAATACATGCTCAGATCTTAGTGCCAGACTGATGTGGATTCAAGCCTGGCATTTAGCTTTTGAAGACTCTGTTTTGTCCTCTGTGAAATGGGTTTGCTCATTGAGAAAGTATCTCTTGAGAGCAAGCTCTGTGCTAGTGTGGTGCAGGTTGAGAAGAGGTGAAGGTCACAAGCAGGTGTCATTAGCATTTCCCACAGAGATTGCACAAACCCTGTCCCTCTCTCCTGAGGCCACGAGAGGATGATGACGTTCATTATCCAGGTCTTGCTTTCCTTAGAGAAGTGGAGGGGGGCGGGGTCCAGATATGTCTCCAGGAGGAGCCGTGGATCTCAGGAACATTTTGAAGCTCAGAACAGAACACATCCGGCTGTCTGAAGGTCCTTCCAGAGCAGAGGTCAGCTACCTGCCCTGGAAAGTCATCAGTGACACTCTGTCTCTCTCCTTGACATCCCCATGGCTCCTCACCCTCACCAGTGCGAGGCTCTGACAGACACAAGCGACTGGAAAAAGAAAGTGCCAAGGAGAAAAGGGAAATTATAAATACGTCCAGGGAGAGCCTATGCTGCTTCCTGGCCATGGGCAGGGGGCCCATGGGGCTCTGGGGAAGAGAGTCCAGAAGCAGGGCCCACTGCTGGGGCCTCCCGCATGCTCATCGCTGGCACCATTCTTCCTGACACTAGGAGGCAGAGCGGCATCTGCTTTAGAGGCCAAACACACTTGTGTTCAAATCCCAGCTCCTTTATTTGCCAGCTCCATTTGGACGAGTGACTTGACCTGTTTCTGCTTCTGTCTCTCTTTGTGGACAGGTATGACAGTGCCAGCAAGATCAGCTACAGTGAAGGTTCAGTAAGATGTTCTGGGTAAAAAAGTACTTTGAAAACTGTGAAGTGCTATGAAGATTTCCATTGCCATCACCACCACAGTCCAGAGAGGTGACCTCCTGGATGTCTTCCACTCTGTGATTTTTCACCCTCAAGGCTGTCTCTTGGCTGGAGGCAGGGGAACTGGCTGATGGGAAGTTTCCCAAAGGCCTGGCCAGCCTGTACCATGCTCGCTGACCAAGGCCATGGAGAAAAGTAGGATACGATCCTGACCTCGTCCACTTTATTTCTGGAGGAGACTTGGAGGTGGTCCCTGAAGAGTGACAAAAGGAGGATGGGTGTTCGACCAGGGGGAACATGCAGCACCGGGTGCATGGTATGCTCTGGGCGAGGGCCAGGCCAGGCGAGGGGAGGGAGCTGGTCAGGTAGGGTGTAGGTATGTGACGAGGAGCATCAATTGTTAGGCTACAAAATAAACTTTGCTCTGAGGAGCAGGGCTGGGTGCTGTAAGATCAGGGTTTGGAAAGATGACTCTAGTAGAATGTGGGACATTGATTAGGACAGGGAAATTAGAGTCCTAGAAGAGTAAGGAGACAGTGCAAGGGTCTGGGAGAAATGAGGAGGAGATTCTGAATTGAAGGGTGGAAGGAGGAGGAGACAGGAATGTGAAGGACCAGACAGTTGCCACAGGCTTTGGGGAGGGAGGGAAGGAGGGAGGGAAGGAGGAAGGGAGGGAGGGAGGGAGGGAGGGAGGGAGGAGAGTCAGTGATGGGCCTGACTCCAATGAGACTGGGAGCTCTCAGAACAGGGGCCTGGGACGGGCAGGTTTCCAGGCCAGTGATGAACTCCTTGCTGAGCCAAGGGTACCTGGGGGACCACCAGGAACAGGTGGACATCATGAGGCAGTCTGAGCTATAGCAGAATCCAGGGGTCACCAGCTGGGGTTCAGGCTCTTTCTGCTGTGGGAGGGAAATCTGAGATTTGAGGAAGAAAATGACATACTAAGGTCACTCAGATGGTCATTAGTAGAAAGGACCTGGAACCCAAAGGTGCCTAGCTTAGTACTGAACTCTGTACTCAATCCCATGGCCTGGGGACTGTGGACAGATGACTAAGACCTCAAACTAGACATTGGAGACAATTAAGCCCCATTGTGAATTCTGCAGCCGAATGCCTAGGTTAAATCCTGGTTCTGCCTTTTACCAACTGTGTGACCTTGGGCAAGTCTCCCAACCTCTATGTGCTTCGGCTTCCTCATGTGTAAACTGGTGCTTATAATGGGTAGTTGGGAATGTTAACTGAGTTAATGCAATGACGTGTAATGAATGTCTGTCCTAATTATCGTATCCGTTTTACAGTTGAGGGAACTGAGGCTTAGAAAAATGAACCAACTGCCCAAGGCCACACAGCTAGTTGTTGGCACAGCTCAGGCCTACGTGACTCCAAAGACTGCATTGGTTTGCTTATGGTGAAGTCCTTTCCTTCATGGTTATTTCTGGAAGATGGTTGGTGGTTTTAACCTGAGAGACAGGAGTACCCAACTCAAGGACCCTCAGGGAGACCCTGTGGCCCTCTACGCTCCCTGTCTGGGCCCAGCTCTGATTCTGACACTGAGGCACGATAGACAGGCGCTAGGAAAATTCCTTGGCAAGTAGAATGAGGGAAATTGAGACAAAAATAATTAAATGAAGCCAAATATATTAAGTAATTTACAGTCAGCTAGTGAATCACAAGGTCTTATTTTCCCTAACCAAGGACACTTAGGAGCAAATGATTTACACATTCCAGACTGTGCCAGGGCAGACCCATCTTGGTCCTGGTCCCTCTTCAGTGATGTTCTTTAGGACAAAAGTAACCAAGGAATGACCATGACTCCTCTATACACTCATTTGATGAATCAACATACTGAAGGACACACCTGGAAGACCAATGCATGTTCTGTTAAGTCCCTCCCCTGAGACCTCCCCTAGGATTCCTGCCTACAGAAGAGAAAAACCTCATGGCACAGGGCCTGGCATGGGCTCTCTCTGGAGCATGCCGTGCCTTTTCTCAGGCATCAACTTCTTACTTTCTCCTAAGCTCTAAGTGTTCCCAGGAGACTTGCAACTAGGGGAGCAGTGGGCAGTGGCAGCTCGTCCCGGGCTCACCTGCTGAGCTAGTCTCCAAGACCTCCTATTCTCTTACTTTCCAATGAGCTAAAAGTTGCCCCACCTTGGCTTATTTCTGTCACTGGGACTTCTACTTCTCAGTGAATTCATGCAGCCTAGTGTGGCTCACTTTTCCTATAACATTTATAGAGAGACAAAGCAACCCCACATCCTATTGTTTCTGCTGTCACAAGCCCTTCCTTTGTTTCACTCTCCCCAGCTTTAATAAACGTACTCTCAAAATCACCTGGATGAGTTGTGAAATCTTTCCTTCACAAAGTCAAGAACCCACACACTACAGGCTGGCCTGAGGCAGACCAGCTCCAGGCCTGGTCCCTGGCTGCCAACAAGGCTGCTGTGAAGCCTGTTGGCTGTACAGATCCAATCCTGCCCTTACCAGAGGCCAGACCTTCTCTGTGTAGGACCTCAAGCCTGGTCTCTCACTTCCTGTAGGAAGACACATCTGTGTTCTACCCTAAGGGCAAAAAAAAAAGCAGGGAGGAAAGGCATTTAAATAAGGACAGCACCACTTGGGTGGTGAGAGAATTTTAGACATGAGTGCCAGGAACAGTCGGAGTGAGCGAATCTAGGAAAACAGTGTGCAGAGTGGAGGGAGTGGTTGTGTTGGGGGTAGAAATGAGAAGAAGAGAGTTTAGCAAAATGCAAGCTGCCAATCCTCTGAATAACAACACTGATGAAAACAAGTTAGCTTGTTTCAGCTAACTCCCAACAGAGTTAGAACAGTGGCAAGCTGGCGGTCCTCTGCTAGCCCAGCCCAGGCCTTGCTGCTGGGCCGAATTCTCCGTGCCCATGCCCTTCTCACTGGAGCATCTGCAGAGGGCCGGCCTGGCTGAGAAGCAGCTCCCCATGCTCACTCTGCTTCCTATCTTCCCGGTCTCAGGCATATCACCCCACCAGGAGAGGAAGTGACTCATCTTCCCAGATGAAGCATGTCGCACACTGCCCCAGCAGCTGTCCCAAACTCTGCTCAGTCACAGAAATGAATCCAGGCAGTAATGGCCTTTGGATTTACTCCCCCTCTACCCCACTGGCAAATAGATTGCTTTAATTCTCTCACTAGATGAAACTCAAGCCTTTCATTTTTACATGGGGTGAACTGTAACTCCGGTAGACAGTGATACAGAGAGATTTTTGCCACACAGCCTAGTTTCCATTCAGTCAGTCAACTGTTTCGAGCTGTCCCAGTTGAGATAGATGCGTTTATAGAACTGGCTGTGCTGAGCCTTCTTTGCAAGCGTGTTCAGATCTGCAATGCACTTGGAAATTGTCCCTTTTCCTGCTGTCAGAGATGCTCTGCACCACGTGCTTCTCCACCCATTTTATCATGTGTTCTTGTTTCTTTTGACACATCGTATTTTGCACAGAGGTATGATGGTCCCGGTGATTCTTTGCCTCCAAGGCCATAGCAATGTTATTCCTGTGGACATTGAAAAGGTAATGACATTTTTGAACCAGTGCCTGCTGGGACTTCTCCAGATAAACTGCATCCTGGATATTTTTGTTGGAAGCCTGTTTTGCCTCCTCTAGTTGGGCTCATTGAGTTTATAAGCAAATTCCCCAATATAAGCACCATATTTTTTAATTATGTAGATGATCAACCCTATTGTTGATATGGCAGAGATGGTCTCTGGACCATCTAATATAAGCACATATATTTCTTTGGATAGGAAGTATAAGATAAGCTCAGTTCTGAGCACACAGGGTCCTGTTACACCTGTTTTAGAATAAAGAAACTGGAAAAATTCCTCGGGAATCAGCCCATGATAAAATTTTCCTATGTATGCAGGAAGAGGTGGCACAGGGGCGAGACGTGGCTGTCCGGTGTGAAAGATCCTTGTTGCCTGCAGTTCCCCTGGACCAGGAGGGCCGCGCTCTTCAGAGAGGGGGCCACTGTGGTGGCAGCAGAAAGTACCACCCGAGACAGCACGGTCGGTCAGTGAGGCTCCGCTCAGCGGTCCTGGGGTCCCAGTGACAGGGACAGGACTGGCCTTTGGGTTTCTATAGAGAACCCAGGCATGCTGCCGTGCCTCCTTTCCAGAGCAGTTTCCTCAAGAGAAAAAATTATAGTAGCATTTTTTCGAGAACCTACTTACCTATCAGGCACTGTGCCAAGCAAGGCCATTTATTAGCCCCATCCTCCAGATGAGAAGACAGAGACGTGAAGAATTAAGTAACACGTAGGTATGGAGTTTCAGTTTGGAAAGACGAAAGAGCTGTGGAGAGGGATGGTGGAGGTGGTTGCTCAACACTGAGAATGTACTGAACACGACTGAACTGTGTCCCTTTGAAATGTTAAAATGGCAACTTTGATGTTATGGTCATTTGCCACCACCACAAAACCTGCAAAGAGCTACGTAAGCATAGCTCCCAGCCGGAGAAGCCAGGAGTTACACACACAAGGTCCTACCCCAAAGTCTTGTTCTTGACCACCCACTATTTCATCTCACTTGCAAGTGAAGATAGGAAACTGGCAGAAGGCAGACAGAGAGACAAGGAGCACCCAATACCAGGCTGAACAAGATGGGTTTATCCTGAGGGCTGGGGTGGGGGGCAGGGACACGGCTGTACTCAGGGTGGAAGGGCGTGGTCAGATTTAGGGGTTGGAAAGTTTCTTCTGGTTCCCAGGGAGATGGGCTGGATGGTGAGATGGGAGGTGAGGAGGAGGTGGGGAGGCGGTGGGGCACAGCCCAGCCAGAGCTGCTGAGGGGAGACCAGGGTGGCAACAGCAGTGGGAAGAAGTGGGACTGTTTGAGAGACTTGTGAAGTGGAATACTCTGCGTGGGTTGGGCAGGGAGAGGGAGGAGGAGACAGTGCCTGTCCTCACAGGGCTTTGTCTAGCCTATGCATTATAGTGTCCTCTGACAGCATAGTCCTTCCAGCCCCCTTTCCCTGTGTGTCATCTTGAAGAAAAAGCCTGGGGCGCAGACCTCTCCTCTCGCCCCCAGGGGGCAGTGTTGCAAAGTCTTTGGGTAGTTGGGGCTCTTCCTCACCCGAAGCCAGGGGCAAATGCTTGCTCCCTGTCTCCCCTTCCGGCCTCCCAGCATCCCCTCCCAGGAGCCTAATTATTAATAACTGTAATCCCTCATGTCCCACAGTTGACACTTTACAAAGCCATGGTACATCCAATATCTCACAGGGTCCTTTTCAAAAGGCAGGGATGGATGGAGCAGAATGAGTTGTTTCCTTTATCCCTTGCCCCCCAACCGTTTTATAATAAGGAAACTGAGGACTGGGCCGGAAATGGAACCTGGCCAATGCCAGTGTGTTGGTGGCAGAGCTGGGGCTGGGGCCACAGGTCAGCCCACGCCCAGTCAGGACCCAGTTAGAGGGCCTGGCCCTGTAGCACCCACAGGACAGCAGCTACAAACAAAGGCCTGCTAACACCCTGCCTGCCTGCTCAACCTCAGCCTTGCCCTTGAGCTCCCTCCCACCTCAGGGGACCTGTCCCTTTGATTTATTCCCCGTGGTGTTGTCAGTTAGCTCAGACCAACCTAGCACACCCCTGATTTACTTTTCCCTCATGCTGTGCTTCCAGAATTATAAGTCATTGCCATTACCATCATCACCATATTAATAATGGGTTGTATCAGCTCAGCTCTCAGAACTTAGCAAGGACTAATCCATTCATCAGCTCATCGGAGACTGCTGACAGCCCTGGGAAGGTATTTCACAGACAAGGGTACTGAGGGTCAGAAAGGACTAGTAACCAGCCCCAGGTCACCCAGTCAGTCGTTGGAGGAGTTTACAGTTGCCTGGGAGAGAGAAGCCATGCACATGCCCAGTTGAAGATAGGGCAAGGGGTGGGATTTAGTGTAGCTCTGCCAGGAGGTCCCTCGTCATCTTTCAGGTGGGGAAACTGAGTCCCAGAGATCTTACTGCATTAGGATTGAGCTGTCTAATGCCCAAGCTCATGCTTTTTCTGAGGCATAGGACTGCCACTTTCAGGGAGGTGTGCAGAGATTCTAACACGGTATGCATTCTTTCTGGGCTGAGGCGAGAGGCCGGTGGCCAGTGGAGGCAGCTGGACCCAGGGGAAGGCTGCTGTTGGGGCAAAAGGGCTTCCTGGGGAGGAACCTCCAGGAGGGGTTTGAGCTGTAGACAGAGCACTCGGCATGAGCTGTGCAGTGCCGGGGCGCTGAGCCAAGGTGGTGGGGCTGAGGGGCCACCCTTGTGTCTGCCAGCCTGAGCTTCTCCTCACAGGGTTGGGAAATCTCCTAGGCTCTGATCCGAGATGTGCGCCAGTAAAGAGGGGGCAAGTCCTGAATTTTTGGCAGGATGGGGTCTGCTTCTCATCCACCAGAGAGGAAACTGAAACCTAAGGAAACACGGTCATGACACACACAGCAGAGCCTGCCTCTCTTCAGGCCTCAGTCTCCCAATCCAAAAAAGGGACCGGTTGAATTAAACGAGCTTCAAGTTCCTTCCTGCTCTGATCTTCTGAACGTCATGTGTCATCCTTGCCCTCCTTAGCTCAGACCCAACCTCTGCTGTAACCTGACAGGCAGCCCTGGGCAAGTCACACGGCCTCTCTGACCGTCAGAGTCCTCATGGGTGCAATAACTACGACATTACCTTAAAGAGTGGCACATGGGAGCATGTCTGCCCAGCTTGGGGCCTGACCCCCAGGCAGCATCTGGGGGTGCGGAAGGCTGGGGCTCTGACTGCGCCTCTCGCTTGTCTGCCAGGATGAGGGCTCATTTATAGATATCCGCTCCCCAGCCGCCAGGCCAGGGGAAGTGGGAGCAAAGGTGCTGAGGTGGCAGTTTGGAGCCTTTTTCAGGAAGGAGCCTCTGGCCACTCTTCCTTCCCTCCATCCCCCACCCCCCATCTTTTGGGCATCCTCACAGTGATCCTTATAACAGCCCAGAAGGTGGGAGGTTTGACCTCACAACCTCCATTGAACAGATGAGAAGACTGAGATCCAGAGAGGATAAAGGACTTGCTCCAAGTCCCACTGCAAGGTAGTGACAGAGCTGGGGCCAGAACTGAGGTCTCGAGTCTGGAGCCCAGGATTCTTCCCTTGTACCCAAACTCAGATTGTTCTTTAAAATATATTCTCCTATTTTGCCTGGTTTGCAAAAAGGCATTTCCTTATAGGGGTTGATGGGAAGACGGGGAAGGGCTTGGGTTCTGCAAACCATCTGAGGTTTCACAAACAGACTCAGGTTCAGCACGAGGACACAGGACTGTGAAAACATCACGGGGCCCTGGAAACTGCAAGCTGTGTCAGGCTTTGCCAACAGCACCAGATTCAAAAATGGCATCAAGTTTGTAAACTGGGGAATCTGCAGATGGTACTGTGATCCACACACGTCGTGGGGTTCTGTGAAGGCACTAGGCTCAGCAAACACCACGCTGGCAAGTGGCAAAGCTGGGGTGCGGACCCGATGGTCAAACCTCAGCCTGCGCCAACTGCAGTGGCACCTCATGGCAGGATTAGCCCACGAGCCATCCAAAGGTCTGTTAGCCTAACTCCCAGAGGCCCCTGGGTACCTGATCCTTGCTCTAAATCCACAAGAGAGTTCAGGAATATTCTTGGACCAGCTGTGTCAGCCTGGGGAGGCTGAGGAGATAAGTGAAGACAGGTCCTGTATCTTCCGTGCGCTGTGCATTGAGGAATTGAACTTCGCCAGGTAAGCTAGTCTCAGCACATACCCAGACCAATCCGTGTGTATAATTTCTTCATCCCCCAGGGCCAAGGTTAGGGCCACTGGACTTCCAGAAAGTTTAAAGGTAACTTTCCTCTCAACCGTTCACCTTCAGCTTGGAATCTGGAAGGCTGCACCTCCGTAGCCTCGGTGGGGACTCGCAGTGCTGCCTTCGGTCTGGAGGACTTAGAGATAGGTTCCCTCAGGCAGGAGCAGGGTCCCGTCTTTCTATCAATCCAGCTATTGCTCTTTGCCGTGCAGTGGTTGTGCGCTCACATTTCTGGTTTCCCAAAGACTCATTCACACAACAAATATCTACTGAGTGCCTACTATGTGCCCGGCCAATCTGTGATTATTTCAAATACTCCTACTTCCTCCTGACATCCTCATACAGCCACTGAGAGCCAAATGGCACTGATGATGTTTCTCAATCATCACAAACTGTTGGGCTCTAAACCCACCTTCTTGTTTCACGCAAAGACCCTATTCCTGGAACTGGATCAGGTTCAAGCACTAGCTTGGTGACCTCTGCCCAGATCCGGAGACTCAGTGTCTCATCTGTAACATGAGAGAACAGACTCCTGGCCCACAGTTCAACAGGGGGGCCCGATGGGGCTGCGTGTGTGGAAGTGCTGAGTAAGCACGAACAGGCAACCCAGGTTTGCTTTCTCTCTTTCTGCCATGTTCTGAGTTCCCTCTGCCACTCCCTTCTCTGAGCTCCAGACACTCAGACTTGGCTTCTTTCTTGCTCACTAAACTTTCACGGCAGTCCTGCAAGAGAGGAGTATTGTCCCTTCTTTACAGATGAGGGAACTGACGCTCAGAGAGGTGCAGGGACTTGCCTAAGGCCGCTCGACCAGCGAATGACAGGGCTGAGATGGGACCCAGGTCTGTCTGGCTCCAAGGTCGCCATCCTCAGCTTCAGTTTAGGAAACTCTGGAGCTTTCATATTTGCCCTTCTGCCGCCCCTTTCTGCCCCATCTAGATGGCCATGCTGTAGGGAATGGCTACCATGAGTCCCTAACAGGTGGGCTGGCCGTTGTGATTCCCAGTGGATAGAATCCCTCCTTGCTCTAAATCCTTGGAGCTCAGAGAGGAGATGGGGGTTCAGTGAGAGGGAACCAGAGCTGGAGGGGGACAGGGGTTCAGTGAAGGAAGACAGTGGGGGAACAGGAGCTCTCTATAGGGCTCATGGGCAATAACAGAAATTCAATGAGTGGGACAAGTGCTTGGTGGATCAGGGGCTCAGAAAGAGAATGGGAGCACAGTGAAGAGAGAAGAATCAGGACTGAATGACCCCAAGGCTTGGAGACATTCCCTTTGGCCCCACCTCTTCTCTGCTAACAGAGTAAAGTATCCAAGGGAAGTGCTAGCAGCCTCCTCCCATCAGCGGGGCTGGATCTGTACAAACCCAGCCTCCTACACAACTGACTCTGAGCTGCTCCAGCCAGGGATCAGAGGAATTGAGAGAGAGAGAGACAGAGACAGAGACAGAGATTTTGAGTTAGTAAGTCAGTGCACAGATAGGGGACTAGGGCAAAGAAAGACAGAAAAAAACAAGTGATAGAGGTAGACAGGCACTTGGAGAGTGGGGTCAAGTTTGAGCAAGACTTCCTAACCCATGCGTGGAAAAGCTGCTGTGTAGTGTGGTCCAAGAAACATCGGCCCAGTACCTGGTCCTCCTGTTAGCGCATCCCTGCTGTGGCTTGAGGCTGCTGTTTCTGGGAGTCCCTGATAAGAGCTCATTCCCTCTTTCCTCCAAAGCTCTGGTCCTGGGATTGAAATAAGGGCTGGAACTCTGCACCGCAGCAGTCATGGGACCCAGGATAGGTAAGTCTGGACAAAGTAAGGAAGGGGCATTGGGAGGGAGTCTGGGGACCACATTCTCAATGTGGACTGTGTGGCTGTTGAGCCAAAATGGGTGTGCTGGGGTGAGGTTAAGGCTTGTGATTCCTTACACAGAGCCCTGCACATGGCTAAACCCAGTCAGAGTGTGTCAAAATAAATGAATTGCCGGAGGGGCAGGAAGGGATGCTGTTTACTCAGCTGGAGGCAGGGAACTCAGCCAAACCTCCCTGACAAGACAGAACGACCGAAAGGGCAATGGAAAGGCAGACCCCTGAGCACGTTGCTGAGCCCCTCTCTGAAGCAGACGAAGGTAGAGACAAACACACCAGAGAAAAACAGAGGTAGAGAGAAGTGTAGTCAGAGATGGAGCAAGTCCGGAGATATACAGAGTCAGACCAAGGCCAAGGAAGAAGGACAGAGACGGAGGGAGAAGACAAGATCAGCAGGTGTTTGCGGGAGCATGCAGAGACCAGCCCCAGAGAGAGGACTGCAGAAAAGACCATGGGAGATAAAGAGGATCCTATGCAGTGAGAGAGAGAACCAGAAAGAGACAGATCGGAAACCAGAGCACAACCAAGTCCAGCGCTCGTGCTCCCCGTCACCTGCTCAGCCAAACAGCAGAGGCAGGGATTGGGTTATAATTGTGCTTTTATTAATATCAGACACCAGCAGTCTGAGAAGGTGGCAATTAAAAGCCCTAATATCTACCTCCCCTTAAGCTTTCAAAAGCAAGTTTATATAGGGGAAAGGTAGGAACTTAGGAGGGGGAAATTCCTAGGGAGGGCAGATGTGCTGTTTCTCTTGGGAGTAAGGGAAGGGGAGGTGAAAGGGGTGTCCTGGAGCCTCTTCCCAAGCTCTTCCCTTTGCTCCCTGGTATCTCTCCACTTGCATTAGCATTTCTCTCTTCCCAGGTACCTGTGGTTTATGGCCAGAAAAACCTATGTATTCTCTGGTTAGGGAGGAGAGCACTAAACTGTTTGCTCTCATGTCCTTGGTTAGGGGAGATAAGGTCTTGAGATTCACCAGCTGGCTGTAAATTGCTCAAATAGTTTGGCCTTGTTTAATTTTCTTGTCTCAGTTTCCCTATTCCACTTGCTCAGGAATTTTCCTAGTGTCTTACTACCCTGTCTTATTCCCTCCTCAGAGACTTCCATCCCTAAAGTTTTTTAGGAGTGATGAGGGAGGAGATTCTCTCTCTTTTTAGATTATTTATTTATTTATTTTTAGAGAGAGGGAAAGCAAGAGAGAAAAAGAGGGAGAGAAACATTGATGTGTGACAGAAACATTGATCAGTTGCCTCCCACATACCCTCAGCTGGACACCTGGCCCAAAACCCAGGGCATGTACCTTGACTGGGAATCAAGCTGGAGACCTTTCGGTTTGCAGGATGATGCCCAACCCAGTGAGTCACACCAGTCAGGGTGAGGGAGGAGCTTCGTTATCAGTAACTGCTTCATGCTGACAAGGGTCATGGTCCCTGCCTGCATAAGATATGGAAGTTTCTCGCTGCCTGATCTAAGGGGGACAGAAGAATGGGACCTGAGACTGGAACAGAAAGGATGTGAGCTGATTTTTCCACAGTAGGGATAGGCCAGAACCCCTGAAGCATCATCATCTCGATATGGGATTGTTGTATCCAATTCAGCCATCTAGTCCTGACAACAGGTCCATTCAGTCAAACCCTTGAGTCTCAGTTCAGGAGGCGGCGATGCAGAATAGGGCTCTAAAGTGAGGGCTGTACTGTGTAAACAAGCAACCATCTAAAGAAGGTCATTATATACACTCTATGAAAACAGAAAGAACACAAAGACTAATGAACACAGCAAACCCTAAACTAGTTTCTGAGTCTGCAGTGAGAAGACTTCCAAATGCAAGGCTTTTGTTGGAATAAAATTAAGCAGTGACAATCTACAGATAAAGGTCCTCTTTATCTGTAGTTTAAATGTCTCTGGTGATGTCATCAGGTTCTCAGGTAAATTCTGTATGGTTGACACTGTGTCAGTAGTTCTCAGTAATTCCAAATCAAAGGATGAAAGAAAAATGAAACATTGGTTTGAAAGAGAATAAAAAAATTCAGGATCCAATTCAGTTTGTAGGTGAAGAATAAAACTTTAACTGAAATCTAATATTTATAACTGTGTATTATAGATTTTATTGAATACAATGTTTCCCCTTAAATTATCCTTATATTTCATTAAAGAGACTGCATTAAGTCTGGTTTCAATTTGGCCTGATCGTCTGCATAAACACAAGAATAGCAATGGATCATATAGGCTTTCTTAAATCTGCTTTGCTGGAATGTTGCAAGGAATTTTGAGATTAAACTTTATTTGCCCCTCAGGGCAAAGAAGCCAAGCCAACAGTTGCCATCAGGCTTTATCTAGAAATACCTATGGATTTGGGGGAGTTCTTCAAGTTCTCAGGGTCCCCCAAATGTCTTGAGATTCTTTCCTTGACATCTTTCAGGAAAGCAACCTTCGTTCCTCACCTGGAAAGACTGCCGTGAACCTTCTGAATAAGCAAGGTACCAGCCCGTTTCTCCACGGGGCTTTTATGAGCTTCCAGGTCAATCTATTCCTTAAAGCTTTTTGCGGACGCCCAGAGTCCAGGCATGTCTCTTTTAATTGTGACATTCTAGACAAAGACTTGGCTAATAAAACCACAATTGAAAACTGGCTTTTTATGCCCTGTTATGAAGAAATTAGATTCCTACTGGATTTATGCAAACAAACACATTGGTATGGAAATATAATCTCACTCATTAAGGGTTTCCAAATTCTAGAGGGATCAGGTTGGGAGAAAAATATAAATGCCTCAGTATTGTTTATGAAAGTATAATTTACCAAATTGCTTTGAGAAAAAATATGTATTCTTATGTCTGAGAAACAAAATATTAAAAATTAGCAATATTTTTCAACAAAAAGTTACAAAAGCCACAATTACCTCCAGTTTGGTATATCCCATAATTAATTTTTGTTTATCCTGATTATTTGCAAGTATTTCTATAAGTCCAGTTCTAGTAATCTCATTCTAGTAATTTCACAGAGTTCTAGTAATCTTCATTCAGTTCAAAGGTATGATCTGAAATTTATTCTCAGAAATATGTAATTTAAAATAAGTCAGAGTCTTTTCCATGAACCTTTCCAAAGACACTATATATTTTTGCAAATGCATTAGAGTAAAACAATGGCTGTCTCCAAATGACCAAAACACCCCTTAAAGTGACATGGTTACGGGTTTGATTATAATGCAACTAACAAATGAATTTGCTTTCCCTGCAATAGCATTTTCAGATAACAACTAGAATTACATATGAAAGTATATTAGAACTTTATAGAGTCTTGGAGATTTTTTATATCTCTAGAATACCTACTTTAATAATAAAAATACGTGTATACAAATAGAACATACTTATTATTTCTCTTTTTGACAAAGCTTCCCACGTTCTTCAAACATATTAAATAGGGCTAATTTGTTCAAAAAAATTTTTAGTAAAGATTTTATTTATTTATTTTTAGAGAGAAGGGAAGGGAAGGAGGGGGAGAAACATAAATGTGTGGCCACCCCTTGTGCACCCCCTACTGGGGACCTGCCCACAACCCAGGCACATGCCCTGACTGAGAATCAGCTGACGATGACCCTTTGGTTGGAGGGCCAGTGCTCAATCCACTAAGCTACACCAGCCAGGGCCAAAATTTCTTCTTAATAAGGAGAAAGAACAAATCCCCGAGGCATTCAAGGGACCCACTGGAAGTTGAACAGTCAGCTAAAAATGCAACCTAATGGACTCTGATGGGATCGAGATCAAGCCACTCCTTTTCAAAACAGAAACAGAAACAAAATCTGAAGCAGAAAAGAAAGTTCAAATAAATGAAAGCTTATCTGAAAGGAGGGGCTGGAACTAGGCTTAGAATTTTATATCACACTGCCTTTCCTAGAGGAGAGCTCTCAAACAGAAACTGCCTTCCTCCTATGGAGGAACAGAGAAACAAAACTAACAGACAAGTAAAAAAAGCAGTATGCAACAAGAAAAGCAAACAATACCCAAAAACCCATACACCAAAGTCAGAAGGGTTCAACCAAATCCCACATTGGGGAACTGGGATTTTTCTTGTCACCGAGCCATGCCTACCACACCGCCTAGCGGCGCCTACTGACTCCCACAGAAGCCCAGATAGTCCAAAGAACCCAAGAGGCAGGGCGGGGCTGCTGGTCATGCACACCCGGGACTTACCCAGTGTGGAGTCCGTTGACTGCCCAGAGAAAGCAGATACTAGATGCCTGTTACGGAAAGCCCAGTTCGATGTGGATTTATCAAGATTGCGTCCATAGACCATCAGATGGCCAAAGGTCGGAAACCAGATGGGCTTTCTGAGCACAAATCCAGTCTCTTACTGACAGGTGAGGTGATGAGAAGCACTGGGGTCCTGGGACCAAAGATCTCCCTTGGCAAAATCGCCAGGCAGCCGCCAAAGATCAGGGTCTGGGCTTCCCTGTCCAGGCAGCCTTCGGGACTTCCCCTGCCTGGACAGTCCTGAAGCTGTCCTGCAATCGCCAGAAATGGAATCAAAGGGCAACTGAGTCCAGAGCTGCCTGCCTGTCACTGATCAGTCAAACAGCAGAGGGAGGGATTGGGTATAATTGTGCTTTTATTAATACCAGACACCAGCAATCTGAGAAGGCGAAGAGTAAGAGCCCTAACATCCACCTTCCCTTGAGTTTATCTAGGGGTAATGTGGGAATTTGGGGAGGGAAGATTCCGAGGGGGAGTGCAGACATGCTGTTTTTCTTGTGAGTAAGAAGAAGGGGAGCTGAAAGGGGAGTCCTGCAGCCTCTTCCCAAGCTCTTCCCTTTGCTCCGTGATATCTCTCCATTTGCATTAGCATTTCTCTCTTCCCAGGCACCTGTGGTTTATGGCCAGCGACACCTGTGGTTTTATGACAAGCAAAGCTACGGGTTCTCTGATTAGGGAGGGGAAGTATAAACCATTTGCTCTCAAGTGCCCTTGGTTAGGGGAGGTAAGGTCTTGTGATTTATCAGTTGGCAGTAAGTTGCTCCAACTGTTGGGCTTTGTTTAATTTTTGTGTGTCAGTTTCCCCGTTCCACTTACCCAGAAATTTTCCTAGCTTCTTAGTATTGCATCTCAGATACAGGACAGGCATATGAATCTGCAGACAGAGCGTCAGAAAGATCACCACAGAAGAGGCTGCAGAGACATATGTGTGTTGGCCATGGGTTGGGGAGGAGGCCAGAGGGGAAACGTGTTGAAGCCTCGAGAAGCCAAGCCTGGAGAGTGGCTGAAGCACCGTGGAGAGGGTGATGGTTCTGAACAGGGCACCCACCTGAGCATTTCTTAGGCAGGTGGAGGGAGGTGGAAGAAATAAAGGGTCTTTGGACAGGGTGGACACCCTGCAGCAAACACCTCTGGCCTCCTCCAGCTCTCTGTGCTCTCCTGTGCTAGCCTCACTCCCATTCAGACAAGGCCAGACTTGCTCCCCAGGGTGTGGCATTTAGGGCTTTGGGGGCTGAGTAGGGCTGTGTGAGCCCAGCGGGCAGACTCAGCTGTGTAGCAGTCATGGCTTGGAGACCGTGACATGGCAGAAAGGGTGGGGATGGATACTTCCTCGGGGGGCCTCACAGGAGAGATGACAATGAGGTCAGATTTGGGTGGGTTGTTCTAAAGATGGGCCACTGACAAACCAATTTCCCAATCAGCTTTGGCGTGCTATGGGATGGGGGGTTGGCGATCCTATGGGTATGGGAGGAGACAAAAGACTTAGTCTGTACTGTGCTTGACTCCAGCCCTGCCCGACCCTTGACTGTTATTCTGACCCCTGCAGGGCTCAGTTCTAGAATATTTTCTATCTGTGCACTCCTCACACACACACACCACCACCACCTACACACATACAGCAGAAGGCTCACCCCAGTGTCTCTCCACAATGCCACCAGAAGCCACGCCCGGTCTATCTTCCTGAGCCCCAACCTGAGCTGTGGCCAGGCTTCCCCCAGGTTCTCTTTTTGGTCTGAGAGCCCTCTGAGGTATGTGGGGATGCATACCTGGAGCCTGAGAAGAGACTCAGTCCAGCCTGCCGGAGGGAGAGGTGCCAGCCCTCCCAGCCAGGGGCAGGCATAAGAGGGAGAGGGCCACCACATGGGGGAGGGGCTGGAGGAAATGATCTCCTAAGGCCAGTCCCACTTATGATTAAGAGAAGCTACTGTCCCATCTCTTACACCTTTGCTCAGCTTTACCTTCACCTGGAAGTGTCCCCTGCCCCACTCACATCCCATTCTGGTGAAATTTGCCCTGTTTTCCCATTCCTTCACACACCAACTTCTCCAGGAAGCCTTCCAGACTGATTCTCCCTGCTAGCAGCAACCTCTCCCATTTGCTCTTTGACCCTTTCTTTGTGGTTCATCCTTCTTTTTTCCTGGTGTTATTTTAATTGCTCTTACCAGTTCTTCTGGGTTGAAATGTAAGCCAATCCAGGGCAGATAAGTGGAGCAAGGGAAGAAACACCCCACAGCCCTAGGTTCAAATTTTAGCTCTGCATCACTGGCTTTATAAGAATGCAGTGACATGCTCTCACCCTTTTTAATAGATGAGGAAGCAGATGCTCAGAGAGGGCAAGTCACTTGCCTAAGGTCGCCCTGCAAGCAAGCAGCAGACTGGGGGGCCAGAACCCAGCTGTGCCTGGTACCAGAGCCCTTTCCTCTCTGTGACAATGCCCTTGGGGTTTCCTCTGTCCTCCCACAGACCCCACACTGGTGAGCCTCCACCCACACAGGGCACTTCTCCTCTGGCTCCAGACAAAGCAAGCTGTTCTCTGGGTGCCAGTGACCGAGGAGCAGGCGATGTGTGTGGTGGGTATTATTTCCTCCCAGGCTGGGCCTTGCCTGCTGGGCCAGATCTCAGGCAGCTGTGAACCAAATGGAGAGCTTGCTTAGGCCCCGCATTGGGTGACAGACATCCAATGCCCAGTCCACTTCTGTCCCTTTCTGGGACTCACTTTCTCCATCAGTACAGTGTTGGCCAAGTGGTCACGTGGTCCTTTCCTATGCAGAGAAGCTCAGTCTTCTGTCTCTGGAGGGAGCAGCGGAGCAGAGGCCCCTGCTTAGGTGCCAGGCTGGGTATCCCATCAGTGTTAGGGGGGCTTGTCTATCTGCAGCTTGGAGCCCTAAGCACTGAAACCGAAAAAGTTGCTCATGCTGATTGCCACCACCAGAACCAATGAACAGAGGCAGGGATTGAATGTTCATGGGCACCATTCAGATGGTTGGCGATCTGAGAAGATGGTGGGTGATGTTCCCTAAAAGACCAAGTTACATTTTTCTTTTGAGCCAACCTTTTTTTTTTAAGGAGGAAAAGAAATCCAGATGCCTTCTGCATTGTTTGCTGTCCCCTCTGGGGCACAGAGGTCGAATTGTTTTCGGTCTCTTGGAGTCAGGTTGGGCCATATCTTCAGTTCCCGAAATAATAGCTTTTTACATGCATTCATTACTAAGCTGATTAATTATTACTTAAAACTAAAATGTTCCCCCATCAGCACTATGCTTGAAATTGTGGAGAGCGCCACCCACCTCAGCAGACTGGGAGCCCCCTGGGGGTGGGGCCCGATTTGATCCATTCCTAAGGCCCAGCTCTGGGCACAGGCCGGCAGACGCGGTGTTGGGGAAGCACTAAGCTGCCCTCCTTCCTCTCCGTGCTCCCCTGTCCCTGATGACAACCCTTCCCTCTCTCCAGCCTGTTTTGAAAGCCTATTCTAGTGGAGGACTGGAGACTCATGATAGGGAGGGAGGTGGGCTGCAGTGGGCTCTTAGGGAGTAAATGTAAGCAGAGAGAGGAGCTGGGACTAGTGGCGGGAGGAGGCAGCGTGGCCTGGGCCCATGTATCACGGCGCCTCACCCTCCGTGTGTGTTTTTGACCCCAGGAAACTGGTCTGGATTCCCTGGGGGCTCAGGGCTTACCTGCCCCCGAAGCCCTCACCACTATTTTTAGGGTCATCTTAGGTCTAGATGGGCCGCTGGGGCCAGAACCGGGAACAGAAAGTCCCAGCACGGGGTCTCTGACCTGGCTTGGAAACCACCAGAAAGTGCTTGGCCCCTTCTCAGACCTCCCTCAAGAAGTAACAACTGGGAGGCCTGCAACAGCTGGACCTCAAGCACGCCATTGACCCCACAGCTGACCCCCCACAAGGGCCCTGCTGGGAGGAGGAATTTCCCAAAAATGACAGCCAAGATCTATCCCTGGAGACTTCCCTTCCTGCCCTTAACTCTTCCCCTCCAGAAGCCCAGGCCTGCTGCACTGGGCCCCCACAGAGCCCCCACCCCACCCTAGACTCTCCCTACAGCTCCCACCCCCAGACTGTTTTCCCCCTCGTTCAGTTTGCCTTGATTCAACAATCATATTTTTTAGGCTGGGCCAGACCTTGAAAGATGAGAAGTGGTTTGCGGGGAAGAAGGACACTCCAGGCTGAGTATAGCCCGTGCGAAGGCTGAGAGGTGGAAAAAACAGAATGAACTTGGGGAATGACTGGCTACAGGGTCCAGAGAATAGTGTTTACTAAGGGTGGGAAGATGAGACAGAGTGGCTCCCAGTGGTCTTGACCTCCTTGAGGCTGAGACTTCTGTACTCAGGCTTTGCAGATGGGGTGGGAAGGAGGAGGGGCTGGCCATTGTTGAGGACTGCAGGGTAACTGGAAAGGGCATTTTCTTTTTAAATATATTTTATTGATTATGCTATTACAGTTGTCCCATTTTCCCCCCTCCCTTTTATCTCCCTCTGCCCTGTACCCCGCCTCCCTCCAGCATTCCCCCACCTTAGTTCATGTCCATGGGTCATACATATAAGTTCTTTAGCTTCTCCATTTCCCATACTGTTCTTACCCTCCCCCTGTCAGTTTTGTACCTACCATTTATGCTTCTTATTCCCGGTACATTTTCCCCCATTCCTCCCACCCCTCCCTGCTGATAAACCTCCACGTGATCTCCATTTCTGTGATTCTGTTCTGTACTAGTTGTTTGCTTAGTTTTGTTTTTGTTTAGGTTCAGTTGTTGATAGTTGTGAGTTTGTTGACATTTTACTGTTCATAGTTTTGATGTTCTTCTTTTTCTTAGATAAGTCCCTTTACTATTTCATGTAACAAGAGCTTGATGATGATGAACTCCTTTAACTTGACCTTATCTGGGAAGCACTTTATTTGCCCTTCCATTCTAAATGATAGCTTTGCTGGATAGAGTCATCTTGGATATAGGTACTTGCCTTTCACGACTTTGAATACTTCTTTCCAGCCCCTTCTTTCCTATAAGGTTTCTTTTGAGAAATCTGCTGATAGTCTTATGGGAACTCCTTTGTAGCTGTTTCCTTTTCTCTTGCTGCTTTTAAGCTTCTCTCCTTATCTTTAATCTTGGGTAATTTAATTATGTTGTGTCTTGGTGCATTCCTCTTTGGGTCCAACTTCTTTGGATTCTCTGAGTTTCCTGGACTTGCATGTCTATTTCCTTTGCCAGATTGGGGAAGTTCCCCTTCATTATTTTTTCAAATAAATTTTCAATTTCTTGCTCTTCTATGCTTCAGTCTTGTTCTTCTCCTTCTGGCACCTTATGATTCAAATGTTGGAATGTTTAAAGTTGTCCCAGAAGTTAGTTCCCAAGCCTCTCCTTGTTTTGTTTTGTTTTTGGAGTTCTTGTTTCTTCATTCCATTCTGGTTGAATGTTTATTTCTTCCTTCTGTTACAAATCATTGATTTGAGTCCCAGTTCCCTTCCTTTCACTGTTGGTTCCCTGTATATTTTTTCTTTAGTTCACTTTGAATAGTCTTCACTTCTTCCTTTATTTTGGCAGGACATTTTCATGTGAGATGTTTCTTTCACTTCCAGAGAAGGAAACTGAATCATAGAGAGGCTAAATAAGCTGCTCAAGGTCACATAGCTACAACGGGACAAAACAAATATTTGAATGCAAAATCTCCAACCTAGAGGGTTTCAGCAGGGACCTGACATGGTCCTTCAGGACACAGGTCAGGACAGCTTCTGCCCCCTTGGATTGATCCCTGTCTAATCAGAAACGAGGGGACACAAGTAATGCAAGGGAATGACCAGCTCTGCGGTCCAAAGAAAGGGCTGAGAGGACTGGCCTAGAAGGCAGGTCTTACAGATGGAGAGACAGCTGGTCTGGGCCACAGGCGTGAGGCAGGAGGGCCAGGAAACAATCCAGGCAGTAGGAAGGACTCCAGGCAGGGGCTGGCCATGGTGAGGCCACCTCCTTCCACCTCAGTACCTCCCGAGAGAGGTATGTGACATTATAGTGATATTGGTCAGTTCATCCCTGATAAAGCCATATCTGCTTCTGGGAACATTTTCTTTGTAGGTTTGGGCTGTGGGTGTGTTAGTGCTGGAAGCTGGTGAATTTTCCAGAAATATCTTGGCTCCTTTGTGACACTGTGCACCCCCCCACCCTGCCTTTGGCACTTAAACAGGGTTTCAGGATGATTCCTCCTTTTGCTCTGCTCTTCTCAGCTGGGGTACAAGGTGGGAGCTCCTCTGGCTCACTGGGCAGGTTTGCCCACATGTGGCTTCTATTCCCTATTTTCCACACATGCCTCCCAGACTTCCAGAGGTCTGGCTCAAGGCTATATTCTTTCGTGGGCTCTCCTGGAGCCTATGTCCTCATAGGGATCTCCCTCTGGGTGCCCCTGGGCCACCCGAAACTCACCACATCAAAGGCTGTGTTCACCACTACCCTACAATCCTGGCCCTCAGTGCTGGCTCTCCCAGATGGAAAGCTGTGCCTCCTGCTGCCTCCAGGAGTCTGCAGCCTCTTGCACTCCCTGCAGCTGCCTTTCCACCAAGCCCTGTCCACCCCACTTCCCCACTAGGATGCATCCACTCATCACTCTCCATGTGAGACTCCCTGGCCCAGTCTTATTACCACTTGTTCCCCTAGACCCCACCGCTGTCTTCTCCTTGGTTCCTGCTTGCAGCCTAGCTTCTCCACTCTCTATCCACAGGCACCCACCAAGGTCTTCCTGTGAGGCCCAATCAGACTTCATCATTGGGTTCAGAACAAAGCCCAACCCTTCTGCTTGGTCCCCCACCCACTCCAGCCTCACCTCCCCACCTTGACCCCAGTCTTGCCAGACTACTTGTTTCCTAGGGTGACTTTGCACTTTCATACTTCTGCTCCTCTCTCTGATGCTCCTTCCTCCAGGAAGGCCTTCAGAACCTTCCAATCTAAGCTAGAGCCTCTACACTGTGTTTCCGTAGTCTCAAAACTCCTTGCATCACATCAGTGAGCACGTGTCATTGTGATTCTGTGTTAGTGTGTCACACACTGGGAGCTCCCCAAGGGCAGGACTGGGGCTGCTTGCCTCTGGGTCCCCAGCAGCCTGCTTTGGGAAACTTTCAGTGTGGGAAGAATTTTCATTCTCACTCTTAAACCAGCAGAGACCAGCTTTGTCACCGCCATGGTGACCCTGGGCAAGTCATGGTCCTACCTGGCTCTGTTTCCTCACTCTGTAAAAGGTTAACCCTGCCCTGGCTTCCTGTCCAATACACTCTCCAGGCCCAGTGCTGCTGTGGGGTCACAGACAGGGAATCCTCCAGGGAGGTGAAGAGGGTCCATGAAGCAGTCTGGGTGGGTTCTTGCAAAGAGGCTCCAAAAGGGCAAATGGCCACGTATAGGCCCAGCAGCTTGGACCAGCTGAGTGTTGCCATATGGGAATGTGGGCCCATTGTTGCCAGATTTGCTAATCTTCCAAGAAAAAAAAAACAAATCTGGAGTTTTTTGTGAAATTTTCTGATTTTTAAATTCTGGCAATTAACTTAAAAACACTTAACAAGTCAAATATTGTGCAAGCCTTCAAACAATTTCTAGGAGTCAGATGTACCCCCAGACAGGACTGCTATGCATTGCACAACTCCAGACGGCGCCACTTACCTCGTGGTGCACAGCTTACACAGCTGCACATGGGCCAGGGTCTCCCAGTTGTAATCTCTGCCTTATTGTTTCTTTGATGGTTCTGGCAAGTGTGTGTGGTGGCAAGTATAGCAGAGAGACCTTTTCTTTTCTTGCACAGGAAAATTATTAGGGAAAGAAAAAAAATTCTTGTAATGCAGCTTGTGGGGATGGGTTGGAAGGGAGGAGAAGAGACAACAGAGGAGCAGAGAGAAGCATCCAGAGCAGTTGGTGTCACTTCAGGGATCAGAAGGAGGCGAGAGAGTAATGCTGGAGCTGAGTTCCCCACAGGAAGGAAAATAAGCTATTCTGAGGCCTGGTGGCCAGACCTGGAAATAGACTCCCCGGTGAGTTTGAGGCTAAGGCTGACAAAACTGGCATTTATGAGCCATCTTGGAGTTGACAGAGGGCGTTATCCTGTGTGACTGTCACACAGGCCTGAGAGGCAAGGCTGTTATTCTATTTTAGAGGCTCAGAGAGGTCTCATTGTTGGCCCAAGGCCACACCAGGTCTACGTGATCCTTGGTCTAAATGATCCTTGGTCTTGCTCTCACTGCAGAGGGGCAGGCTGGAACATTCCAGAGAGAAAGTTTCATTGCCTTGTCCCTGCTTGATCCAAGACCTCCTCCTTCATCCTCAGGATGTGAGAACTTCCCCGTTTCTCAGCACGTCCCTCTTGAAAGTGCAAGTCTGGGCCTCCGTTATGAGTCCTGGACTCCCACCATACTCAGGTCCCCTGGATTGGGGGCCACACCCTCTCACCACACTTCTCTCTCCAGCCTTGCCTTGACTGAGGCCATCAGAAGGGGGAATCAACTGACCAGTGCTCTGAATGACTGACTGACTGATTAGCTAAAGAATCAGCTGGTATGCCCTGGCTGGCGTGGCTCAGTGGATTGAGCACCAGCCTGTGAACCAAAAGGTCCCTTGTTCAATTCCCAGTCAGGGCATACACATGCCTGGGTTGTGGGCCAGATCCCCAGTTGGGGGTGCTCGAGAGGCAAAAAAATAAACAAATAAAATCTTAAAAAATAAATCAGCTAGTAATGACACTGGAAAAGCTGGCATTCATGCTGCCTGTCACCTACCAGACCCAATAAGCAGAGACAGGGATTGAATCTCTGTGGGTGCTTTATTCAGATGGCCGGAGACCTGAGAACATGATGGTTTGTACCCTAACAGACCGTCTTAAATTCCATTTTAAACTGACCCTTTTTATAAGGAGAAGAAAAGTGCAGGTAAGGGGTTTGGAATTTAAGGGGAAAAAAATGTAGGTAAAGGATTTGAATTCAGGAAAGAGGTTAATCAGATAAAAGCCACAGTCTGGCAATTTCCCTAACATCCTTTCATCCTCTGACTGGTCATTTTCTTTACCTGTGTCCTGTGTCCTGGGTGATTTTCTTTATCTGTGTCCTGGGCGGTGGACTGTCTCTCCCTGGAACACAGTGACTCGGATACCACCTTGATTGCTCATGGTCTCTTCTGGAGCACAAAGGTCAATCACTTGTGGTCTCCTGGAGTCGGGGGACCGTACCAGCAGTTCTTGAAACAATAGCTTTTTATATGCATTAATTACTAGGCTTATTAACTATTACCTTAAACTAAAACTTTCCAACTCTCGAGTCCCCCATCAGTAGAATGGCAAAGTGTTCCCATGCAACCACCTTTGACATTTCACAGGAGGGATGCCAGGCCGGAGTAAGAAATGGCTCCATGGGGATTATTTTTGCATCTATTCTAAGGCCATCATTACAGCCACCATCTTTCAGTTGTCGCTGGGCACCAGAAGTCAGACAGATCTGGGATGCAGTCCAGGCTTTTCCATTTACCAACCCTGGGACCCTGAAGTCCCCTCCCCTCTCTGTGCCTCAGTTTCCTCATCTGTATTATGAAGTCATAGCAGCCAACTGCAAGGATTGCTAGGAGGGTGGGTGCCCATGCCCAGTCCAGCCCAGCCCAGCCCGACGCAGTGTTGCTCCACTATGGTCTCCCTTAGGACAAGCTCCTCCATCCAGGCCACTTCCTCTAAAGGGGGAGGGGAGTCAGAGAGCTGGGTGTCCCAGCCCCCTGCCTTCTCTGCACTCAGGTCAAACTTTTTCTAGTTCTCAGGTTCTAGAAATGACAGTGGCCCTTGTTGTCACGTAGCAAGTATAGAGGCAGGCGGGGTGTTTGTGGCAGGACAGAGAGCTGACAGAAAGGCTCGCTGTGTGATTGAGAGGACAACAAAGCTGACTGAACACCTGCTATGCACGTTACCGACACAACCCATTGACAGGACTATTGTTTACCACGAGGAGGGACAAAGCCAATTTGGCCGAGTCCCGGAGTGGGAGGAAAGGTCAGTGCTTGCCGAGAACTGGAAGTTTGCACTAAGGTGGGCCTTCAGGGCAGTGGGGGAGGGGTTGAGGGGAGCCCAACTAGGACTGGGTGGGAATCGTGATCCAACAGTACAGGATTTGTAGGTGGAAACAGGATGGTAAGGATTTGGGGGAGAGAGATTCCAAGAATTTGCAGGTACACTCTGTTAATGGTTTCCCTGGGAAAGTTGATCAGTCTTTCAGGAAGTTCCTGTAATAAACAATCAAGCCATTTGAATGGTCTGGCCAATCGGGGAAGAGTAAGAAGGAAATGTGTTAACGAAAACTGTGCAATATCAAAGTCAAGTTAATGTGGACTGTAGGGAGGGGTTTCCGGCTTTGAGTGTCCCTACTGAATATGGGGTGGAAGGGCCTGGTTCCCAGTGGATGCTGTCTGCACTGGGAAATGGAGATAATCGTCCCCACATTGCAGATGAAGAGGCCAAGGGGCCACTGGTTCAAGGCCTGGAAGCAGGATTGCAGCTGCAGAATTCAAACCTGGACAGTTTCCTCCCAAAACAGTGAATGTGCATGGAGGGAAGGGGTCCAGGTCCTTGAGTGTTATGGGTGACCAGAACTTGGATGAGAGGGAGAGAGACAATCCAGAGATGGTGTTAAGTTGGAGGAGTCAGGTGTGCGTGGAAGGAATGGGATCGGTTGGGCCTTGTAGTCTCCGAGGCGCGTGAAGTTTATCAGGAGAGGGGAGGGCAGTGGTCCCCAGTGGGGCTTGCATTGTGCCAGGCCCGCACCAGGCACCCTGGATGCCTTCTCTCCTTGGGGTAGATGCTGTATCCTCACCTTACAGATGAGGAGACAGGCTCAGAAAAATGAAGGGTCTTGTCCAGGTTCATACAGCAAGCCAGTGGTGGTGGGGCTGGGGTTCAACCCGGGTCTGAGGACCTGGGGAGCTGCCATCCCCCTGGGATTTGCTGTTGGCAGCTGGGAGGGATGGAGGAAGCAGGTCTCCAAGCCTTTCCAGGAAAGAGCAGGAGGGAAAGGTGCCTCCCCCTCTCTGACAGCACTCTGAAACTTTGGCCCTCATCACCCCAGATTCAGCCAGTATGAAGAAAGATGATTCTAACTAACTGGTAAACCAGGTCTCAGGGTGACTATCCGACCAGCCCGCCAAGCAGCGAAGAGCAAAGAGACAGAGCACAGACACGTCTCCTGAAAGGCCAGCCAGACTGGGACTTGCCAGCTGAGGGCCATGAGTGTGCCTGTGTGAATGGCCAGCATGCACCAGCTGACGGG
Source organism: Trachops cirrhosus (assembly GCA_028533065.1). Classification (NCBI taxonomy): domain Eukaryota; kingdom Metazoa; phylum Chordata; class Mammalia; order Chiroptera; family Phyllostomidae; genus Trachops; species Trachops cirrhosus. The sequence continues at coordinate 42,089,033 of CM052543.1, forward strand.
CTACAGACCCCTGCCTGCCAGCTCTGGGGCTGTGGCTCCAGCCCTTGCAACCACCTGACCTACCTGGGGACAAAAAACTTGTCTGCCTTACTGGAAAGAAATGGGCTGGGATATTTTTTCTTGGGGTCTGGCTCCCTGCTTCTCTCTTCATTCCTACAAGCCACCCTGGCCAGGCCCAAGTTCACTGCCACAGCTGCTCCCCTCCTGTCAAGCCTGGCCCCTGACAGTCTCCACAGGACAGGAAGGGCCTCAAGGATGTCATAGGAGGACACACAGACCTGGACTAAGGCCCTCGTTCTGAGGGGAGTCTTGTTCTCCATCAGGGAGTTGGTGTGTTTTCGGCCGATCCCTCAGTAGAGGCCTCAGCCCCCAAGAAGGGCTCAAAGGGGACTGGAAACCTGTCTGACCAGCCGCGTTCAGTGACCAGCTGACCACTCAATGCAGTGACAGATGGTTGCTCTCAGAACCCAGGGCATTAGGGCCAGTGCTTCCCTCTTCTGCTCAGAACTTAAGGCTGTGGAATGGGCCACAGGGAGGTGGAAGGTTCTGAGCTGGTTCACTGACCTGTCATTCTCCCTCATCCATCCTTGGGTTTCTTTCAGAGCTGGGGCTCCAGGTCAGTGACCTCTGCCCTTCCAGCCTCAGGTCCAGCCCCATTTTCTGACTGGCCTGGCCCCTTGGCTTGTGGGCACTGCTGTGCTCCAGGCGGCCAGGTTTGGTGGGGCTAGAGCACTGTGCTTCTCCCCCTCATCAAACCTGCGCAAGGAGCATCAAGGAATGTTGAGGCTGAGAACTGAGCTTGAGTCCCTGCACCGATGTCAACCAGCAGAGCTAGTTACCTCTGAGCTTCGGTGTCCTCATCCGAAGTATGGAGACATGAAACACCAGAGGCATGGAGCTGTGGAGAACCTTCCCGAGCAGGCAGAGTGTAGCCAGCGTCTGTGCTGGAGTGGCTCGCCATCTCTGCCAGTGAGAGGGTCTGGGGCTTAGAGGTGGTGCTGCCAGTATCCCCTGGGTGGGTGTGTGTGGAAGCCCTCAGTGAGCTTTGCAGGGTTTTCCCCAGTCCCGTTCACGAAGCCAGTCCCTCATCTCCTCCCTGTCAGGCATCACTTTCTTTTGCCATCTCCTGTTTCCTCTGAGTGTTTATGGCCCCAAAAGGGACTCCTCCCCAGCCACACACGGTCACTTCCTCAGTCAAGCTCCTCTAGGTATTTGAACAGACATTTCTCCAAAGAAGATGGACAACAAACAGCCGACACACATGTGAAAAATTGCTCAACATCGTTAGCCCTCGGGGGAATAGAAATCAAAACCACATGAGATACCACTTGCACCAGGGGCTGGGGAGGGAGGAAAGGGAGTGGCTGCTGGCGGGTATGGGGTTTCTCACTGGGCTGATGAAAACGCTGTGGAATTCGCGGTGACCGTGTATAACTTCTTGACTATTCTAAAACCCACCAACTTGTGTACTTTAAAAGAGTGGATTTTATGGTGTGTGAATGATATCTCAATTAAAAAAATTCCTCAGCCTCCCAGCATCTAGCTCGGGGAACCCCAAGCCTCTGCATCCTCGCCCCTGGGTTTGCCTTCCAGGTCTGGGTATGGAGAGCCCCCCCCTCTCTGGCCAGAGGTGTCCTCGGTCAGTTTTCAGGCTCCAGAAGGAGCTCGTTGAATGAGAGGAAACTCCTGCCGGGATGAGAGGCACATGAAACAATGGAGGAGGCTTCCGAAGGAAGTGGGGCCCCAGGAGGGGAGGCAGGCCAAGGAGGCCTGGGCTGTCAGAAGGTACAGGTGGCTTCCCTGTGAGCGGTGGGGTGAAGCTTCCCAAAGCTGAACCTCTGGCTCCTCGCTGAGATTACACGTCCGGAGACCCCAGGAGGTGCCTCTGTAGGGGCTCCACTTCCCTCTGGCTGCCATCAGTGCGATGCCGACGTGACTGCCACGAATCCCACGGGAGAAAACTGACATGTGTCATGGGCCAAGCATCCAGTTCAGTCTCGGCTCGGCCCCCCAGGTCAGCCCCCCACCTGGGGCCTCGGTCTGGGGAGGTGGGTTACACAGGGTGACCTCTGAAGAGGGCCCTCTCTGCACCGATTGACAACATGGTTTGATGCGTGGTTTGGGGATTGGGCTGGTTAGCTCTGATTACGTGCAGGCTGCTGCCCTTTGGGGGCGTTGGTGGCTGTCCCAAACTGCTCCCAGGAAAAGTCTTTATGCCCTGACTGTGGACCATGCCCTGACCCCGCAGCTCTGATCCTAGTGGCCCCAGACACCTGACCCTAGACTAATCCAGCCAGACCCAGACCAGACTTGGCCTCCAGGGTCACCAATGTCTCACCGCTGTAGGCCTAAGGTGGCTGAGACTCTGCGTCCAGGCCACTGGGGCCGCTGCTTGAAATTGTGTGACGGTTCTGCAGCTTCTCCCTAGAAGGCAAGTCTGTGCTGGGAATGGAATGACGGTGTGAAACAGGTGGTCCCAGGCAGGGCCTGGCCAGCGTGGGCACAAGGAGTACACACCCTCTTAGGAAGGACCCTTGCAGCTCCTGGGGCTCAGGAAGTCTGAAGGCACTTTGACTCTCCGATCCTCACCAACCCCTGAAGTACCTTGGGCTGCCCGGGTCAGGACCATTCTCTGGATTCCATCTTCCCTCTCACCCCCTCGCTGTCTGTCCCACAGGGCCAGTGGGGGAGGAGCCCCAGATGACAGACAAGGACACCAAGGCCACGATGGGCACAGAAGACACACCTGGAGACGTGGCCAGCCGAGAATCTCAGGACTCCCAGCCAAGCGTGTTCCACAACATCAAGGTGCCTCCCGGGGTCTGGCGGCGGCAGGGCCGTCCAAGCCTGGCAGAGCAAGTGCTGCCACTGACAGGCTGTGTAACACCAAGCAAGTTGCTGCCTTCCCGAGCCTCGGTTTCCTCATCTGTAGAATGGGTGATCGTGAGGATCAGAGGGATGATCTGTGAAAGCAGTTAGCTTGATTTTGGGCACATGGAAAATGTGCAGTACATGTTCTCTCCTTTCAGAATGAAAAAGGGGCTGCTCTGTGGCAGTGCGGGACGAACTTCCTACCTCTCATTTCCTTAGAGGGAAAGAGAAGGGCCCCAGGGCCCTGAGCCTGTGTCGATACAGGGGGTGTTCCGGCTCCGGCAGGGGCACCCCTCAATGTCTGAGCGTCCACAGGCCCCCACAGGGTGCCCGGCCCTGTGCCGAGCGCTTCTTCCCCCCGGGGTCCCATTCGGTTCTCACCGTAACCCTGCAGGGCGGGGTCATGGTCCTCATTGTACGTGAGAGAATGAGTTCTGCCTTTTTGTTTTGTTTTGTTTTGGAAGCAGGAGGGAGTGTTTGAGGTGGGGCTGGGTAGGGTGGAGTGGGCGGCTTGGGGATTTGGTGTGTACAGGTTCTCTCAGGAGAGCGCAAGGGGAAGGTGGGTGGGGGTGGCGGTGAGATGGAGAAGGATGTGGGACAGCTTCCTGGAGAGAGGGGCAGGAGGTGGACAGGGGGGTGGTCCAGTCCAGCCCTGGGAGCTCTGAGGGTCAGAGGGGGCTCCACTATTCTAGACCTATGGAGACCCTACTCTCAGTCATGTGGGTCTCAGGTAAACCCTGGAGCCCCTGAGAGCACCCAGGAAAGCTTTGCTCTTTGTATGGGAAGCTACGGCTGCTCCAATAACTCTCGCTCTCTCTTCTCTTGTTCCTGACTCTCCCTTACTCTCTCTCCTCTGTGTGTCTGTCTCCCATTTCCTCATCTCTGTTTGCTCCTCTCACGGCCCTACGAGCCCTCTTTCTCCAACTCCACCTCTGCCTCTCCACCTCTCTGACTGTCTCCCGGTCCCTCTGCCCGCTGCCATCACTGCGGCCCCTCCTTCCGGCAGTTCTTCGTCCTGTGCCACAGTCTGCTGCAGCTGGCCCAGCTCATGATCTCCGGCTACCTGAAGAGCTCCATTTCAACAGTGGAGAAACGCTTTGGCCTCTCCAGCCAGACCTCGGGGCTGCTGGCCGCCTTCAATGAGGTACTGGTCCTGCCTGCCACAGGGGTGGGCCTGAAGTGGACGCGCACCCCCCGGGACCCCCTTCCTCCTCTCTCACTGCCCTGACATAAACCCTTCCGCTCCCAGTGCCTGCAGGCAACCCTGTCACAGCTGCCTCCCCAAACCTCCTTAGCTGGCTCCTTCTGCATTGTCCTGGCCACTAAAGGGATGAACCACCAGTTAGAATAAAGCCTAATGAAAAGAACCGCCCCCCCCCGTAAAGTTACAGTATTGGCAATCCTGTCCTTGGGGTCACTTTAGTGGGGGATGGTGGGTATTTTAGAGCTAGCCGGTGCCCCCATATCCAGCCCCCTACCATTTGGTTCCTTTTTCTTTATTGCCTGTCCCTGGACGGAATCAGAGGAAGTCACTTCAGCAGTAGGGAGAGAACGTTAAACTAGGTCAAAGGCAAAACTCTGGAACCGTGGGGTGGGTGGGGAGGGAGTGATGCCATGGCAGGAAGTCTGGTCCTCAGAGTTGTCCAAGGATCCGCAGCCTCTGCCTCTGGGGTCAGTAGCCAGAGAGGAGTAAAGGCTTCGGGTGGATCTGGAGATCGAGTCCAGCTGTGCCCAGCCCCGCCCCCACCAGATGTTTCAGAAGGCCCTGTCCAGAGATCAGTCTCTCTCTTCCCCACCCCCAGAGATTTCTGTGAAATCCTTTCCCCTGGGGGTGATGTGTCACATTCCTCCAACCCATATTTTGCCAGCTACACAGAGTTCCCAGATGTCCCTTAGACATCACCTCCAGGAAGAGAATGTCATTATTGAGTTCCGGGACCTTGGTCAATTCATTCTCTGTCTCTGGCCCTCAGGGTCAGTCCTCCTACCAACTCCACCACTCCACCGGCGAGGAGCCTGGGGCTCAGGGGGTGAGGACCTCACCCGTGGCCACCAGCCAGTAAGCAGTGGAGTGGGATGCTCGCCCCAGCTTCTGACACAAGAGCCTGCTTCTTATCTTCGAGCTCTTGAAGCCCCTCCTGTGCCCGCATCCTAGGACTTTGATTCCAAGGCTCAAAATTCCAAGACTTAGTCATCTGTCTTTAAGCTTTATTTGTTTCTCTTATTCATGACATCCCAGAAACTCGAAACCCTTTTCCCTGATGGCCCCCCTTCATATTCTAATGTGGGATCCAACTATGTTCCAGAATGAAATTGAGCTTCCAAACTTGGACAAGTTTGCTCTCATTTCTGCCCTTCCTAGGAAGACCCACAATCTGATTCTGATTTAGCCAGCCAGTCCACGGTGCAGTTGGGAACACTGAGGCCGGCAATAAAGGCAAGATGGCACAGCCCCTAGCTCTGGGTTCTGCTCCACTTTAATGGGTCTCCGTATCTTTTGCAGGTGGGGAACACAGCCCTGATTGTGTTTGTGAGCTATTTTGGCAGCAGGGTACACCGGCCCCGACTGATCGGCTGTGGGGCTATCCTGGTGGCCCTGGCGGGCCTGCTCATGGCCCTTCCACACTTCATCTCGGAGCCGTACCACTACGACAGCACCAGCCCCGGTAAGAGCAGGAGGGGCTGGGCGGGAGGTGAGCCTGAGGAGCAGCATCTGTGCACTGGGGCCCATCCCCAGGCCTTCCTCGTGCAGGATGGGCATAGCTTCCCAGGACGCCTGCTAGTCCTCCCCAGCCCTCCCCCACCACCTCACTCAGCCCTAATGCGAGTGGATCCCTCGTGTGGTTCTGGGGAGCAGGGGGAGGGGTAGAGTCCTGAGGTGAGGCTCTCTGAGCCAGTCTTGGTGAGGGCCTTCTTGCATGCCACTGCTTTCTGTGAGGTGGAGGTGAATTGACACCACAGCCTATTCAGGACCTGGCAGTAGTAGGTCCTCGGGAGATGTCTGTGGAATAAGAACAGTATCACCCACCACTTACCACGCACTAGACACTGTTCTAAGCACTTTGCTTGTGTTAATGCATTTAATCCTCATAAGAAGCCAAGATGCTGATGAAACTAAGAAGGAATGAGGGAATGAACAAATTTAAAAATGGAAGCATTTTAGACAGGAGTAGTGAAGCCCCTGTTCAGCCCAGTGGGGTTTTTGTCGAGGGCCTGCTCGCCAGATGGATGCCTGTCCCTTACAGAGCGGCCCAGGCAGCCTGAGCATTTGCTTCATTCCTTCCTTCTCCCACCCACCCACCCGCCTCTCACCGCTCTTCTTGTTCACGACCCCATGCACAGGTGCTATCATTGTCCTATTTTACCAGTGAGGCTGAGGCTCAGAGAGGCAGGGACTTCCCCAAGGCGTAGGAGTGGCGGAGCTATGACGCACCCTGGTTGCCTGGCCCTAGAACCTGTGCTCTGAACGACTGAATTATTTCGTCTCTGAATTCTGTATTTCTGTAGCACTTCCATCCTGGGGGGACTCTCTTGAGAGGGAGGAAACGGAGGCCCAGAAGGCTAAAAAAGTGTCACAGTCTCTGACCCAGGCAGGCTGGGTGGAAGGTCCGGGTTTTTAACCTTGGTTCACCCAGCTTGCTCTCCGAGTCCCAGCTGCTTGCAGCTGGGCAGGCCACAGAGGGAAGGCCACTGCTAGACCCACACTTGGGATAATAATAACATGAGGGTCTCCTTAAGTTTGCTCACCAAATATTGGTGAGCTGCAAGGAACAAATGTATTATACTAAATTAAGAAATGCCCCTTTACTGAACTTTGCGTCTGGGTCCTAAACTGAGCCCACCCCAGCAGGAAGGCCAAGAACGCCAGTTCAGCCCCAGCACCCCTCCCCAGCCCCGCCCTGCCTTCCACCCTGGCCTTGCCCCTCACACTCTGGGGCCAGCAGTGCTGAGCTTCTTAAGCCCCCGGGTTTGCAATGTACGGCGACTGCTTCCTGGAATAGACCTTCCCACCTTCTTTTTCTGGAAAAGCTTGTTTGTTCTTCTCAACTCAGTTCAAACTCAGTCACCTTTGATGACCCCACCCCACCCAAGGGTGCAAACCCGCTCTGTTCAGAAAGGGTGCACGGGGTGGTTTAAGAGCGTGGACTCAGAGCCAGGCCGCCTGGGTTCCAGTCCCGACCCTACCCTTGCTAGTTGCTGCCTGGGCATCAGCCCCCTCATCTGGGAAATAAGAGTAATGAGAACACCCCTCCCTGAGGATTGTGGTAGGGGAAGGGGGGTCACACGATTTAAATACTCAAGCACTTACCTTGCATCCAGAAAGTGCTATATAAAAGTCTTAGCTATTGTCCTAATACTTTTCATCGCCTCTCAGTGGACATGCCGCGGGACTTCGAGGCCTCCCTGTGCCAGCCCGATGCCTCGGCCCTGGCCCCCTCCAATGGCAGCAGCTGTTCAAGCTACACGGAGGCCAAGCATCTGGCTTTGGTGGCAATCATGTTCACGGCGCAGACTCTGCTAGGCGTGGGCAGCGTGCCCATCCAGCCCTTCGGCATCTCCTATATCGATGACTTTGCACACAACAACAACTCACCCCTTTACCTCGGTGAGGAAGGGGCCCGCCCACGGGCCTCAGAGGGAGGGCAGGCTCAGGCAGGAGGACCAGAGGCCTCAAGTGAGGGGGAGGCGGGGTGGCTGGGCTCTCTCTCATCTGGCCAGTAAAGGTCCAAAGAAACCCTAGAAAATTTTCTGGGCACAACCCGGGGAACCAGGCTGCTCTTGCGCAGTGGGCAGGCACTGACCCGCTGAGGGGAGCCAGGGTCTAGCGGTTGAACCTAGGTTTTGTGTTCCAGGGATCCTGTTTGCTGTGACGATGATGGGGCCAGGCTTGGCCTATGGGCTGGGTGGCCTCATGCTGAGGCTTTATGTGGACATTAACCGAATGCCAGAAGGTGAGCCCCAGGGGCACAGAGATACACTAGCTAACTGACCGCTGTTCTTATAGGAGACACTGAGCCAGGGGGTCCAGGTTCAAATCCCACAGTCCCACTGACCTTGGACATGCCTCTTAACCTCTCTTTTCTCCCCATCTTCGAGGTAATCTTTGTCCTGTCTATCTCCCAAAGGCACGACCAGAACCCAGTGCGATGATGGAAACAAGCTGGAATGCTCTATCAGAGGAGGGGCCATGGTCGTTGTCATTGTTATTATGTCTTCACCTTGTTCCACCCCGGCCCCCAGCCCCATGCTCAGATACACTGTGGGCAGACAGGGGCACGAGCTCTCTTTGCCTGCAGGGACCTCCCGTCTTTAGGGGAAAAGAACCAGGGGAAGCAGATAGGACATCGGCACGCCAGAGACAGCTTTCAGAGCAGGGCTCAGTCCCCGAGGGCCTCTCTCTGGTGGGAATTCACTGGGTGGCCTCGAAAAACCCTTCCAGTTCCCACCACCTCAGAGTTTGGGAACCTGTGCAAAAGGCACCATGTGGGGAACAGTGGTCTCTTGATCCAGGTAGTGGTCGGAGTGGACCAAGGAGTGGGATCGAAGCTTGGTGTGAAAGCAGCCAAGAGGGAGGAATTTGGGGGCTCCTGGCACTCTGGCACCCTGTGGGCAGTGGGAGAGGATTCCTTTTAGGATGGGTCACTGTGGCTTCCCAGCTGCCTGCTTGTCACACCAAGCAGTGCTGAGCCCCCAACTATGTCTTCTGCTGCTCAGAAGTCCTAACTCTCACCTGGAGATTTTCCAGAGAGCCCTAGAAATCTCAGGTGATGCAGGTACGGATAGGAGGACATGTAGATTCTGATTCTTATTCCAGTTTTGCGCACCAGACCTCCAGCCGGGACAGGTCTGGGCACCTCTGAACAAGAGCCACTGAACAGCCCCACAGCACTTCCACCTCCCCTTCTTGAAAGCTGGGCCTAGAAGCCAAAGTAACTCCTCTCTCCCTTGGGAACCAAGGCTTCCCTAGTTTCTAAGACACACCCCAGCTCAGGGTGAGAGGGTGTGTTTTCTGACTCTGTTGGCGTCATCCTACACATGTGGCACCTGCACAGACAGATGGGACATTCCTGTAAGTCTAGTCCTCCTGTCTCTCTGGGGGCTTTTGTGGGTGGGCGGGTTGGGTCCACGGCAGGCACAGACCCGTATGTGAGAAGCAGAGGAGTTGGGGAGGTGCAGGTGTGAACTCTCCCCAGCCTGGCACAGAAGCAGGGGGAATAATAAGTGGAGGCGGTATCGGTGCTGAAGCCTACTCCAGCCCCAGCGTGTAGGTACATTTTCTGGGTGCCAACTGTGCACACTGGCCTCTGCCAAGGAGGAGCTCTGGGTCAGCTACCTGGGAACCAGCCTGAGTCATGGGGCTGGGGTCATCACACACCCCCATTGCCATACAGTGTTCGCAGATACTGTGGCGATCAAAGGGGGAGGTACCCAAGAAGCCTTGGGGTCTAGAGGTTCGATGGGGAGTGGGGCAATCCAGACAGGAGATACATCTGGAATAATCTGGTTCTAATTACACCTCATGGGAGATCAAAATCATCTGGAGGACTTGCTAAAGGTACAGATCCCTTGGTCACCTTCCCACCCCACCACGTGGTCATTCTAAGCTGGTCTTGGGTGAGACCAGGTATTTTTGATAAACGCCTCTGGTGATTTTAATCATCCCGCAGGTCTGAGAACCACAAGAGTAGTCCTAACCTTCAGCTTAATAATAACAATCACAACAGTGGGGGTAAAATGAAGAGAGCCAACACCTGTGCAGGACACGCTGCGCGCCAGCACTGCTCTGTGCTTCTTGCGTGTATTCATTTCTGTGATTCTCACAGCAGCCCTCTGATGGAGGCACCCTGATATCTGTGCTCTACAGAGGAAGAAACTGAGGCATGAGGAGGTTAAATGACTCGCCCGAAGTTCTGTTAGTAATGGAGTTCAGAGCCGGCAGTCCGTTTCCAAAGTCTATGACCTTGATCACTACACACGTTGCCTCAGTAACTGAGGAAGCTGAGGCCCACACATGGTCAGGGACTTGCCCAAGGTCATGCAGGACATAAATGGCAGAGTTGGGATTAAAACCCAGGTCTCCTGATGCCCCATCCGGCCTACCTTATGTCCCAGAGGTCTGTCCCAGGGTGGTGGCCAAGAAGTGACGACCCATCCTGAATTTAACGGTCTTCTCTTCCAGGTGGTATCAATCTGACCTCGAAGGACCCCCGATGGGTGGGTGCCTGGTGGCTGGGCTTCCTCATCTCCGCTGGCGTGGTGGCCCTGGCTGCCACCCCCTACTTCTTCTTCCCCAGGGAGATGCCCAAGGAGAAACACGAGCTTCTCTTCCGTCGAAGGGTCTTTGCAGTTGTCAGCCAAGTAAGCTCTATCTATCTATTTATCTTTTTAATTTTATTTTTATTGTTGTTCAAGTACAGTTTTCTGCCTTTTACCCCCATCCCAGCCCAACCCCCCAGCCCTCCCCACCACCCTCCTGTTTCCACCTCCCCTTGTTTTTGTCCATGTGTCCCTCATACTTGTTCCTGCAAACCCTTCCCTTTCCCCTGAAATTCCCTCCCCTCTCCCCTCTGGTCACTGTCAGCCTGTTCTCAGTTTCAGTGTCTTTGGTTATATTTTGCTTGTTTGCTTGTTTTGTTGATTAGGTTCCTGTTAAAGGTGAGATCATATGGTATTTGTCTTTCACTGTCTGGCTTATTTCGCTTAGCATAATGTTTTCCAGTTCCACCCATGCTGTCACAAAGGGTAGGAGCTCCTTCTTTCTTTCTGCTGCGTAGAATTCCATTGTGTAAATGTACCATAGTTTTTTGATCCATTCATTTACTGATGGTTGCTTGGTCATTTACTAGGTTGCTTCCAGCACTTGGCTATTGTAAATTGTGCTGCTATGAACATTGGGGTGCATAGGTTCTTTTGGATTGGTGTTTCAGTGTTCTTATGATGTAATCCTAGCTGTGAAATTGCTGGGTCAAAGGCAGATCCATTTTTAGTTTTCTGAGAAAATTCCATACTGTTTTCCATAGTGGTTGTACCAGTCTGCAATCCCACCAACAGTGCACTAGGATCCCCTTTTCTCCACAACCTCACCAACACTTGTTGTTTATTGCTTTGTTTATGATGGCCATTCTGACTGGTGTGAGGTGGTAGGTATCTCATTGTGGTTTAATTTGCATCTCTCTGATAGCTAGCGATACTGTGCATCTTTTCATGTGTCTCTGGACCCTCTGTATGTCCTCCTTGGAGAAGTGTCTGTTCAAGTCCTTTGCCCATCAAAATGTTCATACTACCCAAAGCAATTTACACATTCAATGCAATACCTATTAAAGTACCAATGGCATATTTCACAGACATAGAACAAACACTTCAAAAATTGATACGGAATAATAAACGACCCCAAATAGCTGCTGCAATTTTGAGAAAGAAGAGCAAAGTAGGAGGAATCACAATACCTGATACCAAACAGTATTACAAGGCCACTGTAATCAAAACAGCCTGGTACTGGCGTAAAAACAGGCACATGGACCAATTGAACAGAACAGAGAACCCAGAAATAAACCCAAGTCTCTATGGTCAATTAATATTTGACAAAGTGGGGTAGCAACATAAAATGGAGTAAAATAGCCTCTTCAACAAATGGTGTTGGGAGAGCTGGACAGCTACGTGCAAAAAAAAAACACTTGAGAACCAACTTAAACCATACACAAAAATAAATTTAGTGTGGATAAAAGATTTAAACTTAAGTCGTGACACCATTAAAGTCCTAGAGGAGAACATAGGGAGGAAAATCTCAGATATTTCACACAGCAATATTTTCACTGATATGTTCCCTAGAGCAAGGACATAAAGGAAAGAATAAACAAATGGGATCTCATCAAAAAAGCTTCTGCATGGCTAAACAGTATTAAAATAAAAAGAGAACCAACCATATGGGAAAACATATTTGCCAATGATACCTCAGACAAGGGTTTAATCTCCAAAATATATAAAGAACACACCTGACTCCACTCTAAGAAGATGAGCAACCCAATTAAAAAATGGGTAAGCTCCCTTTATTTCCCCACCCTCGTCCAGGCAACTGGTCCTCCTTTGTAACATTAAACTTCATCCCCCCCCTTTGTAAGCACTTCACAGCTTACAAAGCCCCTGGGGGATGTGAAGCTCCCCTGCATCTGCCCAACAGCCCTGCACGAGAGTGTTTCCTGCCCCTCCCACAGCTGAGGAGATCAAGGGCCAGAGATGGAAGTGACTTGCCCAAGGTCACAAGGCCAGCAAGGGCTGCGGTAGGATGAGAACCCTAGCCCGTCTGTGCCTATGGCCCTAGTTCTAACCACTACACTACCGGCTCTCTGCTTGTCACTTAAAGTTTTCTTTGTAAATTCCGAACACTCTACAGCGATGTTGAGAACTGGGAGGAGGGTGTGGGTCTGGGAAGACTTCTCCCAAGAGGAGGGATTGAGCTGGATTTTAGAGGATGTGTGGAAGCCTGGAAAGAGAGGGAGGGGTATTCCTGGTGTGGAAACAGCCTGGGCAAAGGCTTGGCAATAGAAATGACGAGCTTAGAGACAGCGAGGGGACAAACGTGTGGAGTGCCTCCCTGCACCAGGCATCAGCCTGGACCCTGGAGCTTAGTTTGTGGTCTCTACCCTTAAAACAGGCACAGCCCAGTCAGGACGAAGACTCACCGAGAAGTAAAAATAGGTCAGCGGTTGAGGTGCTCCAGGGGAATCTCACTGAATCCCTCTGCTCGGTTTGTGGGGTGGGTGGTCTTTCTCAGCAGGTGCAGGGACATGCGCAGCGTCACAGCTGGTGAGAGAGGGCAGGACCGTGTGAGTCACTGGGCAGGAGAGATGATTCTGAGCCAAGAGCCTTCAAATTTCCCAGGGATCCACAGAAACATAAGGCCTGAAAAACAATAAATTGGCTCCAAAATACAAAGGAAAATGACAAAATAGAAATTTTATAAATGCTCAATGACACCAGTAATGTCAATTTCATCCATTTTAAATAGTCATACATATTCTGTTATGTTCTGAAAGCTTGCGTTAGATTTTTTCTTTCCCCAAGCATGGAAGTGTAAAGACATAGCACTCCTGGGCTTCTCCCTGCTCACACACACAACGCTTCTGTGACCAGATTTTTTGTGACATCCTCTGGGTATCCTGCGATATAACTCCACCCTGACACTACCTACCTGGAGATAGCATCAGATCCCACAGGTGAAGGGCTCAGTCCCACAAGACTGCCAATCACGAGGAGTAGGTCCCCGGTTACCCACAACTTGTACGCAGCTTGGCTACAGAGAGGAACTGCCCACAACGCCCTCCTTGGATTCAGGGACTTGCTAGGGCAGCTCACAGAACTCATGGAACACTTGCCTACATTCACCAGTTTATCACATGATAAAGGATACGAGAAGGGTGCCGATGAACAGCCAGGTGAAGAGATACAGAGGTGAGGTCTGGGGGACCCCGTGCACGGGAGCTTCGCTCACCAGCTCGTGGATGTGCTCCCTGACCTGACCTGGAAGCTCCCATATTGTTGGGAGGCTTCATCACGTAGGCGTGGGCTCCACTCCCAGCCGCTGTTACCTCTCTGAAGTATGACAGAAAGGGGCTGAAAGTTTCAAGCTTCTAATCATAACTTGGTCTTTCTGGTGACCAGCCCTTACCCAGGAGCCCACCCAAATCTCCTATTTAAAACAAAAGAGACTCCTGTCACTCGGGAAGTTCCAGAGATCTTACGAGCTCTGTGTCAGGAACCAGGGTCAGAGACTAAATGTTAGAATGAAAAAATTCTAGCATGCCTATTTACAAGAGTTTTAGGCACTCTCTGTCAGGAACTGTCAGGGGCTTGCATATGTATAATATACAATATATAATTATTTCACAGGAAAGTCACTTTTGAGAAATCTCAAGCATAGATTAAATTAGTTCTAATTTCCAAGAGACACTTATAAAAATCATGTTGAGTATTTTGCAGCAAGAATAATTCTATTTAACGTGCTGCTGGTGCATTTAAATGTTTGCTGTAATATACCAGACAGTCTCCTTCTTAGAGCAGGAAAGTTAGGGCTTGGGGGCAAGGGCTGAAACTATCTCTGCCTAGAGAGGCTGGGACTTGAGCCCAAGTCTGACTGAGCCCAGGCCAGGCCGCTTTAGGAGCCTCACCACCTCATCCTCCTGCTGGAGCACAGGGTGTGTTGGAGGGGACCAAAGGAAAAGGAGGTTGGAACAGCCAGCAGGGGCCAGAATAGGACAAGCCTTGCCTATCAGCTTTAACAGCAGCAGGGGGTCCTGTGGCTCTATCACCGGGTGGGAGGCAGAGACAGGTCTGTAATAGATGGGGGAGTGTGCAGAGAGTGGCTGGAGGCAGGGAGACTGAGGTGGGAGCATGCCATTGGTCCAGGAGGAACCAGTGCACCAGCAGTGAGCTGGGATGTGCGAGTGAGTCCAGGAGCCACCCAGGAGGGGGACTCCACACACCTGGGAGCTGCTGTGCTAGGGGACATCCCAGAGACAGTGAAGGGCTAGGCTGATGCTGGATCAGAGTCGGGGGAGGCAGGCACTGGAGAGGAACCAGTTTTTGAGGGAAGAAGAAAGCTCGGAACCACAGATGGTCCTTCCCGGTTCTGCCTAGCTCAGGCCAAAATTTTGAAAGAGCTAGAATTCCTAGAACTTGGGGAAGTGCTCTTAGAAGCTGGGGGTGATCATAGATGACAGGGAAAACCTGGGTTGCTGTTTATGGGTAATCTCCAAGTTGAGCCCTAAATTTGAATAGAACAGCCACATGGGCCTTGGGATGGAATAGGGGGAACAGATTTGTCTGTGCTGAGCACAGCCACACGGCAGTCACGTGACCTTGAGCAAGTCACTTCCCTATTCTGTTCTGTCCTGTAAGATGCTGAGGTTAGATTCCTGGAGCATATTCTGAACGCCTTGGATTCTGAGAATGCGTAGCTCCTTGAAATGAAGCCGCTGTGATGCAGAGATTCAGATTTTAAGAGCTGTGTCCCTTTGATGCCTGGTTCCCGGGCTGTGAACTTGTCTGGCTGTCTGCATTCATTCTGCCAGCACATCAGGGATGGGGAGTGGTGAGGAAAGGGGGTGCAAAGTTCTTAAAAAAGAAGCAAAGGCTGAGAACATGATGATCTTCCAGCAGCTCTTAGGCAATAAATATTGATGTGGGAGGAATTGTTCCCCTGCCTCCTGAGGCCACCTTGATTGTGTCTGCTTACAGTTACTTGGCCTGGCCCAGCCTGCTCAGGCCACTGAGGGAGAGGTGGATGGACCAAGGGAAGGGCCCTATTGGGTGGATTCGGCTGTCAGAAAGTCCAGGTCCCCAGACATGGGATGTGTTATCTTCTGCAGGGAGTGGGAACAGGCAGGGGGACGAAGTGAAGAATAGACTACTTCTGAAATCCCTTTGGGTATCCCCTCCCAGGCTCTGGGGTTCCCTAAATGCCCTCCTAAAGGGAAGCGCAGTTTCTAATGAAATCCGGGAAATGGTAGTATGTAGTACAAAGATTGTGTGACCCAGATGAGGTCTGTGGCCTCAGTCTCCCTGTCTGTACAATGGGCAGGAGACTGGGCAGGTTCAACAATGTCTCCTCTGAATGGCTCCCTGTCTCTAGAGCACTTTCACAGCAGGACAGAGGGATGCATCCCACAGCCTCCGCCCCAAAGAGCCCTCAGGTAGTGAAGGAAGACCAAGGGCAGACAGCAGGGCTTGACGGAGTGACAGCTCCTGTTCTCTGCCTGGGGCAAGGGGAGCATGAACAGTTTCCACAGAGGAGACTGCGCGATGAGGGATGCGGGCGGCCGTACAGAGCGCAGGAGGGGCCGGAGCTCCGCCTTCCTGCCTTTGGCTCTGTCCCTGTACCTGTTACTGCAGAGCTCTGGTGGCCAGCCAGACACCTTTCTAGGAGTGAACGGCGACAGCCTGCACCTCTCTCCAGGCCTCAGTCTCCCTGTCTACAAGCAGCCTGTCCCTAAGGTCCTGTCGAGCCCCAGGACTCCTGGCAGGTGGTTCTGCAGAACCTGTGGGGTAAAGATGGTCTCTTAGGGGCTCCCTAGGAGGTGGTCTGACCCCACCTGTCCTGGTGGCGGTAGGGCCCCAGCCAGCCAGTCCCCCTCTTGTGCCCTCCACACCCTCAGGTCTTTCTGAGAGCCTGCCCTTGGGGCTGGGTCAGGGGCCGGGTCAGGGGCTGGGGAGGCCTTCCTCTGTTGAGATCCCCAGCTCCTGCCCAGCCTCTAAGCACTGCTGTTATTCTGGAGTATCTCCTAGAATCTGGAATTCTATAATTATATGGTTTTGTTTTATTTTTATTTTCAAAAAGGTATTTGTTTATTTACTTATTTTAGAGAGGGGGAAGGGAGAAAGAGAAGGTGAGAAACATCAGTGTGAGAGAATGGGACATCAATCGGTTGCTTCTCGAATGTGCCCCCACCGGGGACCGAACCTGCGACCCAGGCATGTTCCCTGACCGGGAATCGCTTTTTGGGATGACACTCTAACCAACCGAGTCATACCGGGCAGGTTTTAAAGCTCTGTGTTTCTAGTAGTTGGAGATTCTCAAGTACTTGTGTTCTATTATTCTAAGATTTTATGACTCAAATGATGTGTGATTCCCAAAATTCACATTTCTAAATGACTAGAATTTTGGCCAAAGAGTTTGTGAAGGCCACTGTCTCCCAGTCACTAACCTCAACGTGCTTCCTCGGGAGAGTGGTCAAGGACGGCAGCGGGGGTGGGCAGCGGCAGTGGCCCTT
Source organism: Trachops cirrhosus (assembly GCA_028533065.1). Lineage (NCBI taxonomy): Eukaryota > Metazoa > Chordata > Mammalia > Chiroptera > Phyllostomidae > Trachops > Trachops cirrhosus. The sequence continues at coordinate 42,105,670 of CM052543.1, forward strand.
AACACCTGAGGCGGGTGATGGGTCTGCTGAGGTCTGCCCAGCCAGGAGGCCCTGTTCCCCAGGACTTTGCGCTCCCTCCACAGGCCCTGAGAGGTCCCAGGTGACTTGGGTCTTCCTTGTGCCCAGTATCACCCCCTCCGGACCCCTTTCCACTGGCCTGAGAGCCCTCTGGGTCCTCCTCCGGGCCTTGTGACTCCACCCTCACCCCATCTCAACTCTCTAAGGTAAAAGGTCTTGTGGGGTGATTCAGTTCAACCCCCCTCTGTCTTACAGATGAAGGGGCGGAGGCCCAGAGATGGTGGAGGCTGTGCCCAGAGCTTGGCCAGCAGCGCCTCCCCTACACCAGTATGTACAAGGCCAGGTCTTGGCCCCAAAGGGCTAAGGAGAGGCTTCCCCTCCCCAGCTTGGGGGAGAGCTTCCTGGGCAGCTATAGGGCTCTTTGGGTGACATGGTCCCTACAGAACCCCAGGTGGTTTTCAAACTTCTCCCCACAGCACCCAAGCCTGTCACCATGAGGAGACTGAGTAGAGGTGGCCCCCAGCAAAGCTAAGGGCCTTCTATGCCCCGAGACACGCACGTGCACTTCAGTCAGACAAGTTCTACTTTTAGGTGTTTTTATTCCAGTCTTTTGAGTGAGATTTTTATTAGAAAAAGGTTCTGCTACTAAAACACAGTTTTAAAAACACTGATCTAGTTCAATGCCCCCATTTGACAGAGGAGCAGGCTGAGGCTGAGGAAGAGAGCTGGCGGGCAATGATCTGGTCCACGGGCCCAGTGAGAGCCAGCGCGCTGCCCGAGGCCCGCGTCGGCCGAGCGAGGCCCACCGCGGCGGGGTCAGACACATGGTGTCTGCGCCACACTGGCCCGCTGTGGGCCCCGGCTCCGCCACGGACTAATTCTGCCGTCTGTGAAACGGGCACGAACATAAAATCTGCATATTGAGTGTTTCCTGCGAATGACAGGCCAGTTGGCGAGGAGGCGGTGTGATGCCTGCGCGCAGGGTCGGTCACCAGGAGTGCTTGTCCTCCGCCTTCCTCTGACTGGGCCAACTCTTCAGAGGAGAAGTAGTGGGAAATGTACCTCTTATTTCTAATTTTCCTTTTACATGCTTTTCTATATTCTACCTTCTCTATATTCCATGAAAGGGTTCAGGCCGCTCGCACCAAACACGTGCACGGTCCTGGTAAACTGGTGGGAATTAGGCTGGCATGCATCGCTCGCTCTGTGCCATGCGCTGCTCGAAGTGCGTTACGGGTTCTCTCACTTAAACTTCACAGCCCACCTGTAGAGTAGGTTTGGTTACTACGTCCACGGTACCCCCGGGGGGCTGGGTTACAGAGGGCTTGAACACCCTGATTGCATGGCTAGTGGAGGTTGAAGCTGGGATTCAGACCCAGGCAGAGCGTGGCCGGAGCCGTGGCCAACCACTCAGTCAAGACCGAGGAGCAGGAAAAAGAAATAACAGCAAAGTTTATCAGAATGCGAGACAGAAACACTGAAGCGTGGACCATAAAGAAACGTTAGGTTGGTATAATTGAACCTCTCATTTGGTTTTGAGCTTTCTGGCAGCCAAAGGAACAGAGAGGCAGGGCCAGGTGCACGAATCTCATTACGGGAAAGCCAGAGCTGGTCGCGTTCCTCGCAGAAGTTCACATCTCCAGGCCCTCTGCCTCCCTCCTGTAAGAGACAGGAAGTTCGGTGGGTGGCCCCGTCCTTGTGGCTGCTTTCCGTGGCCACACGTAATGAATGGAAGCTGAGGGCTGACAGAGGGCTCCACGTCACTCGCCAGGGTCAGCCCTGGATCCGTGGGGCAGGGGACACAGACCCAGGTCAGAGCCTTCTAGGAATCCGCTTTCTCTGAGGACAGCTCCCAGGTCCCTGGTGGCCTCACAAACAGTGGGGCCTTCTGTGCGCTGGAGCACACACTGTGCCATGTCCCGCAGGCTTGTAGCAGTCAGCACATCAGCCCAAGAGGGGAAATTCTAACCAGCTCCCTCAGCCCAGCCTGCTGACCTGGGAAAACCACAGCCAGATGGGTCCTCCAAGCCTGCTGTGAGTGAAAGCACATTTCCTGTTTCTGGAGCCCAATCTTAGTCAGGAGTCCTCAAAACAGATCTGGGCTGACGGGCGGAAACTGTGGAGAGCGCAGGCACAGGAGCGAGGGATGATCAGTGTGTCCGGCGCCTGTGGGATGAAGCCCGAGGCCCCTAGCACAGCCCTCCAAACCGCTCAGCTGTGCCCCAGAGACCCTTGGCCGTAGTCAGGTGGGTTTACCCACTGCCTCCTGCACACTGTTGCCGTGCTATTGTAACTGGAGGTGCTGGTGGTGACACTGGACCTTGGTTCTTGAGTTTGGCAAAGGATTCAGAGCCAAGAACTCTTATAATTTTATAAGCGAAGGTTTATTTATTTATTTATTTATTTATTTTAAATAAACCTTTAGAAGGTTTATTTATTTAGAAACCTCCTACAGAGGTGGTAGAAGTGAGCCAGCTGGGCTGCAGGGGCTCAGGAAACAAGTTACAGAAGCAAAAGAAGGGGTTTGGAGTTTAGGAGAGAGAAAGGCAAAGGTGACATGCCTGGTGGGAAGAAGCGGGGTAGGGAAAGGCACAGCTGTGCTCCCCAGAGGGAACGAGCTCACTGGCTGGGTGCTTTGTCTTGGGGGTTTTAAAGGCTAGGAGTTTAGGGGAGGTCTTAGGGGAGGATCTTGATAGAACAGAATAGTCCAAAAGTGAGGTGTCCCGAGATGAGGTCTGTCCTCCTGACTTCATCCACCCTGGGCTCTGGTTGGCACAAATGGCACTAACTGGATTTCTGTTATCTAGCTCTCCGAGTAGGGCAATTTAAGCTATTTTACCCTCTAGTTGGGGGGAGAAGTGTAAATCACTCACTCTTAAGTGTCCTTGGTTAGGGAAGATAGGATTTTGCAATTTACTGGATGGCTACAAACTGGCCATTTAACTGTCTGTCCCAGTTTCCTTATTCTGCCTGACCTGTCTCACTGTGCCCCTGCTTCAAATAATCTCTCC
>CM052543.1:42109198-42142405 GCA_028533065.1 Trachops cirrhosus
CATTCCATCACTATTGGTTCCCTGTGAATTTTTCTTCATTTCACTTATTGTAGCCTTCATTTTTTCATCTACTTTGTGACCAAAAGCAACCAATTCTGTGAGCTTCCTGATCACCAGTGCTTTGAACTGTGCATCTGATAGGTTGGCTATCTCTTGGTCACTTAAAAGGATGAGTTCAGGGGCTTTCAATTGGTCTGTTTGAGCCATCTCTTTGTTGTTTTTTTTTTTTTTGTCCTGTTGAGCTTGTTACGTGTGAGGGGCGGAGCCTTAGTTGCTCACCAGGACGGGGTGCCCAGTCACTTGGTTGTGGCTCTGTATATGGGGGCGGGATCTGAGAAGGAACAATGGTGCTTGCTCTGCTCTCTGTTGGACCTCAGTCCCTTTACCCGCTTTCCCGGAGCAAACCGGGCCCCTCTGGTGCCAATTCCCATGTGGGTGGGCCTGTGCACCCTGTGGGACCTTCCTGTTCAATCAGTGCCTCAAGGCTCTGTTTCCCAGCCCTGGGACCCTGGGACTCACGCAGTGCCTTGTTTCACAATCACCACCTCGGTGGGTCTGCTGGGGCGGGTCTGCTGGTCTCCACCACCCCGTCAGCCACCACTTAAGCACTCAGGGTCTGCCCACTGCGGTCATGAGCGCCACCCCAGTTGCCTGGCACGTCCCAGTTGCCTTAAGAGCGTCCAGTCCCTTTGCTCTCTGCTCTCTGCTCCGAGACTGCGCCTGGCTGCCTGACTCCGCCCCTCCTACTGGTCAGGACGAATGTGTCCAATTCAACCCCTTGGGTGCCCGATCTCCATACAGATCAATTTTCTGCCAGTTCTGGTTGTTATTTTGTTTCTAAATTGTTGTTGTCCCTATCTTGGTTGTGCGAGGAGGTACGGTGTGCGTCCACCTATGCCTCCATCTTGGCTGGAAGTCCTAAATAAAATCTTTTTTAATAAAAACAGAAGATGTCATGACCTGCCCAGTCAGCAATTTATGGTAAGATTGCCCAATGAGGTTACTTGGTTGGACTTGTCAGATTCATTACAGAGCCCCCTTTCATCCACATTAAAAATGAGATATTACCCATTCTTTGTTTTTCCACACTAAGTCTGGGACATTCAGTGTGTATTTTATACTTACGGCACATCCCAGTTGGGCCCAGCCACATTTCCACTGCTCAGTGGCCTCGTGTGGCTGGTGGCTGCTGGCTCAGACAGCATAGCTCTAAGACACAAACGAGTAATAGACCCTCAGGACCTCACCAGGAGCAGTAACACAGAACGGTGGGGTTTCAGGCCCCTTCACATCACACCACAAAGGCGCCTCCTAACTCTGCCAGGCCTGCAGTAGGGCCGCTGACTCACAGGGCTTAGCGGATAAAGCGTGAGTTTTCTCCTCAGGCATGCTTGCGCTCGTATCTCAGTTCTGCCACTTTCTAGTTGTTTGATGTCAAGCAAGTCACCTAAACATGCCACTTGTTTGCTTGTGTGTGGAGGGTTTAAGTGTACCTCCTTTGCAGGTCCCCGTGAGGATGGAGCAGGCGCAGGCATGCAGAGCCAGTGGCCTGGCATGCCTGGACTCTCCCTTCTGCTAGGCCCCTGGGGTGCTCGGTGTGGGCCCTCTGCCCTGCTCCGAGCCAGCAGCAGTCTAAGAGCTTGCTTGCAGCATGAAAGAATCTCCCCCTGATGTTCTCCTGTTTCTCCCAAGAGCTTGGCGTTAGCTGCACCCACTGCCTGAGCCAGCTCTTGCATTCCTTCTTTCCATAGATAAATATCAGATATCTGCTTAGTTTGCCCCAGGCCCTGGGCTAGCACCAGAGTTTTGACAGAAAACAAGGTAAACATGGTCCCTGCTCTTGTAGATCCCAGAGGCCAGCAGGGGAGAGACAATGAACAAGGTTTGACTCAGACTCAAGTGTGTGAAAGGTAAACAGTTCTTAATTGTCTCTGCAAATCCACTTAACTTCCACTGTGAATGCCCCTCCTGCCAGATCAACAAGAAATTCAACCTTGGCCTTTTTCAGAGCCCCTCCCCCAGAGTGAAGCAAAGGTCCTGAAGTCTTATAGGATGCCCAGGCATCAGGGAGAACCCGCCCCGAACCAAAAGGCATCAGTATAAATCCATCCTGGCATATGTGGTCCCCCACAGCATGCTTGGCACATGGGAGTTTGGCGTAGCTGAGGACAAGGGAGCCCAGCCTTCCCAGGCCAGCCGGTAGCCTGCCCCTTGAGGTGAACTGCAGTCTCAGAGGCTAGGTGGCTGCTCACGGAACCCACAGACTGCTCAGTCCCCACCCCTCTGCACCCCCATCTCAGAGGCTGCCCTCTCACTATGCACAGCCTCCCACAACAGCAATCTGGGTCCTACTGCCCACCCTCTAGGCAAAATCCCAGAGGCAAAGGTTTGGTAATAAAGGAAAGGAGTCTTTATTCAAAAGCTTCACAATTTTGGAATAACAGCTTTCCACAAGCATTAGTCACTTAAACCTATCAGTTAAGGCTAAACTCTTTAATACCTGAGTTCTGCTATCATTCCCCCTGTTAGTTTTAATTACCTTATTTCTATAGGGTTAGTTTACAAACTTAAGCAACATAATATACAAAAGCTACACAATTTTGGAAGAACGGCAGGCTTCTGCCTCAGACCCTGTCCCCTCTAGAACACCTAAAGAATGAACCTGCCACCCTCTGCCAGGCCAGCCAGATCCTAGGCTGTGCCCAGAGCTCCTTCCCAACCAAAATACTGCGCGTTGGGAAATGCAGGCAGCTGTAGCACGATCATCCAGGCATCGTGGAGGAAGGGAGCCCGAGAACCAGGAAGAGCTTGCACCCCACCGAGAGCCCTTCTTTTATTCCAAATGTTCTTGCCCATAATCCCATGCGTTCTGGAGGCATTCAGCTCTCAGCCAGTTCTGTCCTGGGCCACTTACCATCTCCTCAGGCAACCTCCTCCTACGGCCCCTTCCTACTTCTTCTTCTTTTTTTTGCTATTAAGATTTTTCTTTTAATATGCCACAAGATATCTTGATTGTATATTTTCCAAAATTCTTTCCAGCCACATCTCCCAACCCTTCCAAAAGATTTCACCAGTCTTTCCAATGCAATAAAATATGCAGGATTATAGTTCTGTCCACCAACCTCTTTTTGAAAGCAATATAATCCTAATGACTTTAATGGACATACATTCTTATCTAATAAGGAAAAACATTTACAAGTATCAGAAACCCCCAGTGATCTGATCTGATCTCTCTGTATCAGTGCCACAAACTTCCCCTGAAGCAGGAAACCCAGAACCCTTGCTACCTGCTGAAATAAAAAAAGAGAGAAGAAAGGGAAACACCCAAGAGGGAAAAACACACAGTAATTGACATTTGAATGAATCTCCCTGCTGAGCGAGGCGGAGCCTTGAGCCAACCAGCAGCAGGGAGCCAAGTGAAAGAAGGTCAGAACAGTGTACCCCTGGGGTGGGGGCAGCACGAGGTTCTGATACGTGGGAAAGTCCAGTATCTGCCTCAAGAGGTTCCCTTAAAAATGAAAATGGTGAAAAAGGAAAGAGAAAGTCACAGACCAGGTGAGGCCTGTGGGGACAGAGGCTCCTGGGAAGAGAGGAGTGTCACCGTGACAAACAGCAAAACCTATAAAGAATGATAAGGCTTGTTGGAGCCGACCTGATAACAATTGCTGGGAAGCAAGACCTCACTGCCCTGGAGAATGACAGTTCTGCAGTTTTAAAAATACATTTGGAATTAGGGAGCAAGGTAAGGAAGATTACAGGAGGTGGGGAAAGCAAGGTACAGAATAGTTTACAAGATTGCCTCTTCCCTTGAGGATGTCTCCGAGGTGTCTGAAAAAGCACTATTCTGGCATTGCTAAGGCATGTTAACCCAGATGCACAAGAACAATGGACAGGGCCGGCGTAAGGCAAAGGTAACCTTTTACTAAAAAAGTTACAGGTCTGGGCAGGACTAACCGCATGACCTGCCCAGTTAGGAATTGTGATCCATCACCCTGTGAGGTGACTTTCCTTTACTGGGCTTGTCAGTTTTATTACAGAAGCACCCCCCCCTTTTTTTGTCCACAAGAGGCAGAATGAGAGGCCCCCACATACGTTTTCCAACCCACCCTACCCTCCCCCATGACCAGGGAGAAGTCAGCCTCTGCTTGCTTGCTCTTAGTGATGGGGAACTCCCTCCCTCTCAGGACAGCCTCATCAAAGTGCTCTGTGCATTGGGCTGTAGTTTTCCTCCATAGAACTTACTGCTTCTAATTCTGGTCTTTGGTGCATAGAGAAAGGTAGTCAAATCAGACCCACCCAATCACTTCATGTTCCAATGACCCTGTGCCAGTAGCGACTTCTCCAAGATTTAGTTTCCTCATCTACAAAATGTGCACAATAATGCCTGCATGAAAATGTATTAGAGCAAGGCAGGTAGAATAGCTAGGCTTCTGTGACCTTGGTTCCCCGGCCACCCCCACCCCGCCCTCAGGGTGAACCAGCCAAGTGCATAGAGGCTCTGGAGTTAAACTGAGTTCAAACCATAGCCAGACCCCTTGCAAGTAGTGTGACCATGCAAGTTACCTCCTTTCTCTGTGTCTCAATTTTATCCCCGGAAAATAGGGGTTATAATAGTATCTCCTCCAGAAGGTTGCGGTGACGTTTCAACAAGGTAATGCACTGGGCTTGTGAAGGTGCTTAGTAACCACTAATCATTACCATCATTTCCTCCTTTCTTTCTGACAGTCTGGAGACGGTGATTGTGTGCCCAAAGTCTTTTACTTCCCAGGATAAAAGACCTCTCCTGCATGTTTGCGTGGCGGCCATCCATGCAAACCTGGAAGGTCACGCCACAGGGTGTCCGTGAGTTTCTGCGTGGTGAGGTGGTAGCGCAGAGCAGCCCTGAGCGTGGCCCGACTCGCCCAGCAGGAGGACAGGGGCCGTTGCCTCTTGCCTCCACCAAGCCCGTCCTCTTCCTCTCATAGCAGACAGTAGAGGACAGACAAGCCTGTGGGCTCGAACCATCCCAGCCCCTAGGAAGGCACAGCTCACTGGGGGCTCTTGCTTATGGCGACTTTGCAAGTGATGATAGCCATGAGTGGCAGTAACTGATGAGAGCAGTGTGGCGTTAACCTCGGGCAGAGGTTGGTGATGCTGATGGTGTAAGGACAGTGATGACGATGTCGGTGATTCTTATAGTCATAATTTCATTATGTCAGTGACAATGATAATGATTGTGCTGGTGGTGGGTGACGATGACAGAGACGATGATAATAGTTAAGGACAATATTGGCCATTTATTCATGATGAAATTGGTGGTGTGAATGGGGTGATTTGAAGGCGATGGGAATAACGATGATGGTGGTAGTTGTGGTAATTTTCGGCGATGCCGGTGATTACTGTGATGTTGATGGTGGTGATGACAAAAGGGAGCCACTGGAATGTTAGCCCTTCTTTCAAAACCACTTGTCATGATGAATGTTTCCAGAAACTCATCAGAGAGGATGGCTAAACCACTAGGCACACAACTGCACGTAGCAAGCACGTAGGTGACAGCAGGTGAGTGGATGTTCAAGTTCTTAGCTGCGGTGTTTCAAAATTCTTCATTGCCTCAGAGGTGTGGCATGCGACATTTTGGAAGGAAAAATAAAGAATTGGTGAAGAAGACATGAATGAAGCACATGATGAAAATTAATATTTTATTTAGCAGTGATCATCTTGCAATAAATTGTGTAGAAATTATGTGCTTGAATACTTTTAATCGCTGGGCAATAAAATCTGTTCTCTTAAAAAAGGAAACCTATTTCTTAAATAACTTTAGGCCGAGAACAAATGGAGCACCGTTGGCCCCAACTGCCCCAGAGGAGGTGACAGGCCCCGCCCTCTCCTCTCCCAGAGTTCCCTTCCCTGCCCACAAGCATCTGTGAGCAGAATGCTTCATCCGGCTGACTGCCCATGGCTGTGTCTTCTCAGGGTGAAGACTCCTCCTCTAAGCAGAGCCCTGAGGAGTCCCCAAAGAAGCGGGATGGCCTGGCCCAGATTGCACCAGACCTGACTGTGATCCAGTTCATCAAAGGTGGGTGAGCATAGGCTGCCTATGGGGAAGCAGAGGTAGAGGGGCATCTGAGACCGTACAGGGTTTAGCCCATTCCTGCCTTTCTTATTCATCTTCAGGGACCTTTCTATAGGTCTTTCATGAGCACCATAGACTCCTTGTATGCTTTTGATCATATGATCCCCTCTGCCTGGAACATCATTTCGTATTGCTATCCATCAAAATCTCCCTTGTTACCCTGGCCAGGTGGCTCAGCTGGTTGGAGCATCATCTCGTACACCAAAAGACTGAGGGTTCTACTCCCGGTCAGGGCACATACCTTGGTTTCGGGTTTGATCCCTGGGTCGGGGTGCATTCAGGAGGCAACCGATGGATGTTTCTCTCTCCCTCTTTTACATTGATGTTTCTCTCTCTCTCCCCCACCTCCTCTCTCTAAAATCAATACACATATCCTCAGGTGAGGATTTTAAAAAAAATCTTCCCTGTCCCTCTAGGTCAAAATCAAGTGCCACTTCTCTCCTTTGTCCACCTAGCCTGGCTCTCCCTGTCTCAACTCTCTGAATGCTTAGGGCTGCTAGAGCAGTTCAGATCTGTGCTGCGTAACTGTCCAGTCCTTCCCCCAGGCAGGGAGCTCCTGAAGGCCAGCGCCTGTTCTGGCTCATCTGTGACCCTTCTCTCAGCGCCCACTGAGCCTGCAAACAGAAGGCTCTCCATACACACTCATTCAATTCCTGGACTGTGATATGTGGAGAAGGAGCTCTGGGCTAAAGAGCAGAAACTTGGACGTTGGACCTGGGTGATTGCTCCTCTCTGGGTCTTGTCTGTGCCGTGCGGGGTACACGCAATGATCATTCTGATCCTGAGACTCTGAACTCAGCTGATCGGTGACCAGGGTCCATGTTGTAAGCAGGCCGTCCCTTTCCCAAAGACTCTGATCCCATGGCCACTGACTGCCCGCTGTGAGCGAGGCTCCTGTACAGCCCTGGGCGACAAGTCAGAGGCCTGGGCTAGCAGCCCAGTCCCAACACTGACAAGCGTGTAACCTTACGGAAGTTTCCTTCATCCCCTACCTGAGTTTCCTCACCTGAAAAGTGGAGTCTCTCATCCTTGCTCCGCCTCTCTCAGGGACTATTGGAAAATCAAATGTGGTGGTGAGTGGAAAGCCCTTTGGTATTATTTTTAAAACTGTACTTATATAAGGTATAATTATCATTTCAATGATCACTCCTGCCCTCCTGTTATTATTCTGAAGTGCCCTGGGACAGTTGATTGAACTGCCTTCGGTTTAAGACGATGATAACCACAGGATTTACTTTGTGTCCTCAGTGAGGACTTTTGCAACAGGAAGTTAATTAAGCCCAATTCTTGGGAAGTACTTCCTAAGATATGATGTTGGGATACCAGTAACCTAGCTCCCAGTTCTCCAGCAGCCCTGGGGAAAGTGGGGGTGGGACTCCCCAGAGCTAAGCCTGGAGGCAGGGGCTCGGACTCCTTGACCGCCCTCCGCTGCTGGAGGGCGCTGGCACGCGCCTCCGTGGAAGAGCTTATTAATCAATGCTTTGGCTCCTGCCCAGAGGGAGCTGGAACCAGTTGCTGAAACTGAATCCTGGAGTGGGTGTCCTGGGCCAGCTAGTCTCTGGTAGTTTCAATTTCCACATGAGCCTAGAGAAAACCGAGGCAGTGCTGGCCACAAACCCTGTGGCTGGGCAGCCAACCTGGCTCCTGGGCTTTCTGCTGAGCTCCAGAGGGACCAGTCTGATCCTGAGGCTTGGCCTTGACCGCCTGGAAACTCTTGGAGGAAGACAGTCCCTGAGTGAAGGAAGGCCCTTGTCTGATAGGGGAGACGTAGCCCCTGAGCTGGGAGAGGCCCTGGTTGAGGGGAGGGACAAGTGTCTCTGCTGGGGGGAGGTCTCTGTCCAGTGGAAGATACACAGTCCCTGAGTGGAAGGAGAACCTGCCCGGTCTAATGGAGGAGACCTGGGCTCTGTGCTGGAGGAGACCCCTGTCTGATGGGGGAGGCATCGTCTCTGAGTTGAGAGGCCCTGGCTTGTCTGCGGGAGGAGACATTGTGCTAAGCTAAGGGAAGCCTCTGTCTAGTGGAGAAGACAGGCTGCTGAGCTAGAGATGGACCCTGAAGTTTCCCTTCAGGTATCTAAGAGATCTCTTTCCCTTAGAGATCTAAGTAAAAGGCTCAGCCCTGCCCTCCAAGAGCTTTCCACCTGTTCTAGGGACAGGCTGCAAGCTGCAGGCCTGGAGATAGAGAATGGTGCAGACTGCACTGCAGGGAGAATAACACGGAGAACAGAATGGAAACAATTAATAAATGGAGTCAGGCAGCCAGAGGCCCAGGAGTGTGCGGTGGGGGATTGAAGGGGGAATGGCCCTTACACTAGGAGTCAGGAAACCCCCCGGAAACTTCTGGCCTTGCCCCGGCCTCTGCAGGTGAACTTGGGTGAATCCCTGTCACCGGTACAATGAGGGCACTGGTGCAGCTTGGGCCAGGCCCAGGTCAGTCTTGGACAGGGCAGCTCATGGAGAAAGGGAGACTGGGGCAGCGACCTGGGGTGAAGGCCTGGTGTCACAGCTCCCTGCTTCAAATCCTGGCTGAATGCACCGTGCATGTGACAAGAGACTAGGGACAGGAAGCAGGCCTTGGACATGAAGAAGGGGGATTTCCACAGCCCCAGCTCCCACCTACCCTGCCTAGACTGTTTGTCTCAAGAAAACAGCTCCAGGCCCCACCCAGGAGCTCAGGAATCAGCTGGCTTGGCTCTGGCCATGCTCTGAGGACAGGCACAGATCTCCCCAGACAGAGGCCCTGGCCCTGCTGCTGCAGGAGCAGAAGGGGACGCGGCCCAGGGCAGCCCATGGGCATCCTTCCCGACCGGCCCAGCCCGGCAAGCAGCTGGCTCCTCTGATGTCTCTTCTTAGAAAGGCCTTTCCGTCTCTGTCACACCTTCTGTGTAACTTCGGTCTCTCGTCTTTCTCTGTTGTTGGTGGTGGAGAGCGTCACACATGTCAGAACAGAAGCATTCCTGGCTGTCACCTTGGCTGCCCCTGCTGATGAAGGGCCTGAAGCCCAGAGCTCGGGACTTACCCAGTGTTGTGCGCCCTTCAGTTTAGCAGACTTGCACCCGTCTAGGAGCCAGGAGGGGCCTGGGGAGGTCACCACTTCTGTCCATGTCTCCATGCGGTTGCCCCTGCTGGGCCCTTGTTAGGAATTCCTTTTCCTTCCCACCCAGTCTCCCCAGGCCTTCCCAGTGCTCAGACCCCACCCCTGCCACCTCCAGGAAGCCGGCCGGCAGCCAGCCCGCTCAGCTTTCACCTGACCTTGAGGTCTAGATGACGCCCCAACATTTGGGTATTTGATCACACATTCACCTGTGTGTCCATGCATTCGTTCCCTCATTCATTCCGGAAACTTTGGTTGAGTGCTTGCTGTGCCCCCGGCTCTGGAAATCCAGCAAGTGACACAACAGACAAAAATCCCTGCTCTCAATGAAGGTGGCATTGTGGTGGTGTGGCCAAAAAATGGCCAAATGAGTCAAGTGTGTAGTGTGTTAGGCGAAGTGCTGGGGAGAAACGTAAACTAAGGATGGGGAGAGCAGGGGGGTGTGGCCCCCTGCTGGGGACACAGAATGGAAGACAAAGGCCTGGGTTGCTTGGAAAGAGCTATAGCAGGACAGGGTTGGAAAGGCTGGGTGAAAAGAAGGAGGAAGAGATGATTAAGTAGGACAGAAGACATGAAGCGAAATGGGATGGCATGAGCCAAACAGAATCAGATAGGGTGGGATGGAATCGAAGGGTGTGGAATAGAATTCTGAACAGAATAGAAAGAAACACAACTGAATAAAATGCAATCTAACTCGATGGAATAGAATGAAACAGAATTTCAAAAATAAAATAGAATTCAGTGGAAAGGAGTCAGATGTAATCGGATAGAACTGAATGTGACAGAATCACATGGAATGGGATGGAGTGGAAGGGAAAGGACAGTTTCAATGAATGGGGCGCGAGGGAACAGAAGCGACCGGCGCCCGCCCTGACCTCCTCCCCGTTCGCCCCACAGTCTTCCCCGGCGTGCTGCTGCGAACCCTGCGCCACCCCATCTTCCTGCTGGTGGTCCTGTCCCAGGTGTGCTTGTCATCCATGGCGGCGGGCATGGCCACCTTCCTGCCCAAGTTCCTGGAGCGCCAGTTTTCCGTCACAGCGTCCTACGCCAACGTGCTCATTGGCTGCTTCTCCTTCCCCTCGGCCATCGTGGGCATCATAGTGGGGGGCATCCTGGTCAAGCGCCTCCACCTGGGCCCCGTGCACTGCAGTGTCCTTTGCCTGCTGGGGTCGCTGTCCTGCCTACTTCTCAGCCTGCCCCTCTTCTTCATGGGCTGCCCGACTCACAACATCGCGGGCATCATCCACCAGCCTGGGTGAGTAAAAGAGAGAGAGAGAGGGTGCATGTGAGCAAAAGCATGGAAGAGGGTGGGACAGGGAAGGGGGCAGCCCAGACAAGGCCAGGTCAGCAGGATACCTCAAATCTCAGCTCCCCCCTATCCCTGTCTCCTGTCCCTTCACTGGGACTTGTCTCTCCAGTGAAGATGTCAGGCAGCGGGGGAAGGGGCGGGGGTGGAAGGAATTTTGCCTGCAGGCAGCTGCAGCTTGGGGAAGGATGGAGGCTCGGTCAGGGCAAAGCCACTTGAGGGCACAGCACCTCCAGAGTGAGCAAACCCCGAGTGCCAGTGGAGGTGGGGCGCATTGCAGGAGCCCAGCCCAGCTCAGCCTGAGGAAGGAGGGAGCAGGCTCTCCATCCCTGGGGGGCAAGCAGGGACCGGGAGGCCCTTATCAGGGACACTGCAGGGAGGACTTGTGCTCTGGGAAGGGATTGGCCTGGAGACCTCGGAGATTCTCGGTTTGTAGAGCCTGGGAGCTAAATTCTGTTGTTCCCTAATCCTAAAATTCCAGAATTATTTTCCCACCTATGTGGGATAGTGCCTGCCTCCACCCCTACACATACCTTCTCCCCTTGGGAGCATCTTGGAAAGGATGTGAAAAGTTACATTGAGGTCTCTTCTCCAGAATGATTTCATTTTTCCTGGGAACTGCTCCAGGCTCAGGCTGGCCCAGCACTCAGCTAGAATTCCCCAGCTTTCTGCATTCCTGCCTCTCTGTGGGTGTCGCAGGTGCCAGCTTTCTGCACCTGGGGCTCCTTCTGTGGGACAGGGGTCGGGGTGGGGGCTCGGCTCAGGTTCCAGAAGTGCTCAGCCCTGGCCCTCTCTGCCCAGGTCCCACCTCATGGACCTCTCCGCATCTCCTTTCCCCTTCCCCCTTCCTTTCCTTCCCCTTTTCCCCCAGGGAGGCATCGCTACTGGCCAGGGCGAGGCCTTCTGTGTGTGGGGCCCTGTTCTCCGCAAAGCAGGAGGCCTCGGCTGGGCCCTAGGTCTGAGGATGAGGCCAGGGCCTTGAACTGATTTTTGGAATAAAAAGTAAATGGCTATGTTACCACCACTTTCCAAAAAATCGGCCTATACACCACATGCCCTATTTCTCTTTTCTTCTCCCTCTCACCTTGACCCTGACATCTCATTTCACTCGTGTTCACATCTGTATTCTTGCAATTTACTCCCTGAACTTTGGGTTCCGTTTCATTGAAGACGCCTTTCAGGACCAGCGGAACAAACTGAGCAGAAGGCCTCATGCTCTGGTCGCACTAACAATACCGATAGCTGCGGAGAGCGGAGGTCTGCCCCTCGCCCAATGCCCCGCCCAGCTCTTCTCGTATTCCTCATTGGACCCTCAGGGGATCTCTGAGAGAGGGTCCTGCCATCATGCCCATTCCACAGATGAGGACAGCATGGCTCCGAAAGGTGAAGTCACACAGCCAGGGCAGCCTGGAGCCAGGGCTGTCCCCGCAGCAGCAAGGGGCCGAGGACGAGCCCCAGGTCTCACTGCGCAGCCTTCCAGCTGCAGTGGGGGTGGGGGCTCTGAGAAGGGCCGCACCCTGGGCAGAGGTCCCCAGTGCCGCCTCCGGATGCGCCCTCCGCTCAGACAGTGCCAGTCTGTTCCCCCTCCTGTGGGACACAGTGTCAGACCCACGCCGGGCAGGAGAAAGGAGGCGAGGCCTGCGCTGGCCCGTGGTCTTCCTCCCTGCTCAGATGGAGACCCCACCTCTGGGAAGGAGCGAGCTGGCCTTTGTTCCACCTCCCCATCCCCAACTCTGGCTACAGGCCGTTTTAGCTGTTGTCCCGGCTGCCTCCCCAGCCCCTGCTGACTCTCCTCTCCAAGGAACTGAGATTTCATGGAGCTGGCCAGGCCTGCCACTCCGCCTGGGCCCTGCGCACACCCACCCCAGGCCCGCAGCACCTCTGCAGCTGGGCCATTGGCTCCTTGGCAGGTTTTCTCCCTTCAGGCTGTGAAGCCAGGTCGAATTCTGAGTCCCAGGGCACCTCTGTCCCTCCCAGGGTGACCTGCCGCTGGGACTCAGCCTCTCTTCTGATCTCCTGCCCCACCTCGCCCTGGCTGACTGAGGTGGGGGCTGTCCCGGGATGTGAGGGGGCAGGATCTCAGAAGGAAGGCAGGTGGGACAAAAACATGCCCTAGACACAGTGACAGGGTAGTGACAGTGAGCGAGAGGTCACGAGACTGAAGGAGGGTGATGGGGTGGGGGACCACCCACCAAAGTGACAGACAGAGAAACTGAGGCCAGAGAGAGGCAGGCTCAGGTCAGAGATCCCCCAGCTAGTCAGGTATCCTGACTTCCACATACATAGCTCAAATTTCCCAAGAAAAAGAAGTAATCCATCTATGTTGAGAAAAAAGTAATCCATCTATGTTGAGAAAAAAGTAATCCATTTATGTTGAGAAAAAAGGCACTTTTCACTTGAGACTAGTTTCTGGGAGGGATTTATCTTATGCTTCTCGAAGAAGGGCCACCAAGGAGCAGAGGTGGTCACAGAAGCAGTTCACACAGCCATAGGCTCGTGGGGCTGGAAGGGGTCTCAGAGGCCTCTGGTCCAGGCTCTGCTCCCCATCTCTCCCATCGGGAGGGAGGTCCCCTGAAGCTTCCAGCCCATCTTCCTGCTTGCGCACCTCCATGGCAAGGAGCTCACGACCTCCATGTAGGGAGCAGCACGGACAGTGAAAAACCTGACTGGGGTGGGAATTGCTGGCCACTGCTCTTCCTGGTGGGGAGCCAGGCTGGGGGCGAGGTGCCTCTGGCTCGTGGCCCGAGGGAGGCAGAGCCGGGCCAACCCCACTGGCCTTCTCTCCCGGCAGCGCCCAGCCGGGGCTGGAGCTCTTTCCAGACTGCATGGAGCCCTGCTCCTGCCCAACGGACGACTTTAACCCTGTCTGCCACACCAGCACCCGCGTGGAGTTCCTCACGCCCTGCCACGCAGGCTGCGCCTACCGGGTGGTCCAGGAGGCTCCGGACAAAAACCAGGTGGGTCAGGCCTCCGGATGCTCCCTCTGCCTCTCATGGGCTCTGCCCTTCCCTGTCACTGCGTGCCTGTCACACTCTCCCACTCTGAACATTCGCACTCTCTGGCTCTCTGTCTGTCTGTCTCCTGCTGGCAGATGTAGAATGTTATTCTCTCAGTAAGCTTTTATTGCCACCTTGGGCCCAGCCACATGGCAGTGCCCAGAACACAGAGGTGAACAGATCTGGCCCCAGCTGTCTATGCAGGAGAGATGCAAAGAGAAAGAGTCCAGGGGTGCTGCTGGGCAGGAGAAGTGGTCCCCACAAATACAGATGAGGATGGAAGGAGATGCAGCCCACCTGGGAGGGTCCCAGAGGCTTCAAGGGTGAGTAGGCAAACTAGGGAAGGGCTTTCCAGGCAGGGGGAAGAGCAGAAGCAGAGAGTTACATGGCGCGCGCCCATACACACACACACGCAAATATAGTGTTTCATGAAACTGCAAAGAACTTGCTGGAGCCGAACCTAGGGTTCGTGGAGGAAAAGCAAGGCCCAGATCAGGAAAGGGCCTGCAGTGTGAGACCACGAGGTAGAACTTTATGCAGAGAGCATGGAGAGACTTGGATGACTTTTAAGCAGGGGAGTGACAGAGTCAGACCTGGGTTTGATCCCACGGAGGCTGTGGTGTGGAGGAAGGTGAGCAGGGTGCAGGCTAGGAGACGGGAGACCAGAGTGGAGGCTGTGCCGGGAGCCCATTCAGTCAGCCATCCTTTGGGCCCAGGACCCAGAGCCAGGGGCCCTGCCCCCCAGGAACTCTCAGGGTGGGAAAGGGGGCAGCGTCGCCAGCGGTCCTGCATTCTGTGTGAACGTTAGAGAGACCACTGAGACCGGCAGGCTCCTCCTCCCCTTTCTCCTCAGTCCCACTGAAAGGCAAATGGGGACAGTATCCGGCCCCCAGGTTGTAAAGCATGTGTATGGGGGTTGCTGTTGTTATGACAACACCTCCCTCTCTCCAGAGTCCCCCACCCGCTGCTGTGTCCTACTTGGCATCCGCATCTGGGCCTGCAGCTCCTCCAGGGAGAGGCCTGGTCCCCATGGCTGCCGCAGAGCCAAGCACCTGGCTGCTTGTGCTTCAGAAGTCAGCCAGGCGGCACCCGGGCTGTGTAAACTGTTTACATTCAGAATAATTGCAATCCAGCCTTCGGAGCCTCCTATCATGCACTGTCCTGACCTGGTTTGACCTGCCTGAGACCATTCCAGGAGCCTCCAGGCCCCAGTGTCTGAGGCAGAATCCTCCAGGGGACAGTGTACTCCTGCTCACATGGGCTCTTAGCACTGAGGCCAGGCCACAGCTCAAATCCAAAACCCCCATTCTGCCTCTAACCGACTCTGTTACCTTAGACAAATTAGTCTGTGTCTCTGTTTCCTGGTCTGTAAAATGGAGGTGATGGCAGTGAGCGCCTACTACCTGCCAGGCACTGTGCTAAACACTTTCCCCAGATGCCTTCATTAAATGGTAAGTGAAGAGCCATGTGACATAATCCATGAAAAACACTTAGTGCCTGGGGAGTTTTAAGCCTTCAGGAATGGCCACTCCTGCTTATGCCATTTTACAGATGGGAAATGGAGGCCCCGGGAAGGACCAGGCATTGCCCAGAGTCTTAGTGCCAGAGCTGGGACTAGAACTCAGGGCTCTGACCTCCCAGCCCCGCCCCCTTTCCGGAGCATCCTCAGAGACTGTGTTTTTGGTGTAGCCCTTGGAGGAGGGTGCAGCTGAGCCCTGCTCAGCACTCAGGAACTCTCACTCTGGCCTGGATGTGTCTCTTGGTGAGCCTGTCTGCTTGGCCGACTGTGAGCTCCGGGACCCAGGGGTGAGGGGGTCCGTGTCCAGCGCAGCTGTGCTACGTAACCTTTTACGGATGAGTAACCAAGGGTAAGATGGGAAAAGGTGGGTGGCTGGGGGGATCTAGGGCTCAGGGAGTAGGGCTGAAGCAGAGGCAGATGGAGAGATTGAAATCATTCACAGGAAGAACTTTCTGCCATAGAATCAGACCTGGGAAAATCCTTCAGAGAAAGGCCTAGCTTTTGTGTCCATTCCAGCCTTTCAGAAAAGGAACAGGCAGGACACTTCCCCTCCAGCAACCTTGCCCTGGCTCATTCTCCACCTTCCTGTTCCTCTGCTGTATCTGCAGCCCAGCCAGTTGTTCAGCCTGCAGGTGAAGGTCCAAATGCTGCGTGCTCAGGAGGTCACCCACGTGGCGCCGCAGCCTCGTCGCGCACAGGAGCTCTGCGCAGCGGTGGGAAGAGCGGGAATCCTACCCACCCACCCGAGGCTGAATCCTAGGTGTCCTCGCTCTCTGTCTCAAACCAGCCCCCTTTTCTCCATCGCGCTCCCCTTGCAGCTGCCAGAGCAGCTTTTGTATGATCACGTCCTTTCTCTCCCGCGCTTAGAATCTTCCCGAGGCTCCCAGCGACCCACTCAGGGCTTCCCAAACCTTTTCACTTTGGGAAATATCTGAGACTGCCAGGGCTGCAGGCGAGAGGCCCAGAGGGTTCCAGCTGCCCCTGGCCAGCCAGCCAGGCCACACTGGGATCAATCCCTGCACCCCTGACTCCCAGCTGAAGCCCCTGGGGCACACTGGTCAGGAGACTGATAGATGGGGAACAAAAGAAAACACACACTGACCCTGCCCTGGCTGGCATGGGTCAGTAGATTAAGGGCCAGCCTGCAAATCAAAGGGTCACTGGTTCGATTCCTGGCAGGGCACATGCCTGGGTTGTGGGCCAGGCACCCAGTAGAGGGTGCACAAGAAGCAATTACACATTGATGTTTCTCTCCCTCTCCTTCTCTCTCCCTTCTCCTCTCTTTAAAAATAAGTAAAATCTTTAAAAAGAAAAAGAGAAAGTGAGGCTTCCTGGCTTGGATTTGCTCTTGTCAGGCACCTGAGGGCGCTGTCAGTCTAGACCACTTCTCTAAGAATCTTTGGCTAGAGGTTTCCCAGGCCACCTGGAGGGTGGGAATGCAACCAAATACAGCCTTAGCCGGCCTGGGGCATTTCCTGGCAGTTTGGAAAGAGGTCGGCTTTCATTCACACTCCAGTCCTTCAAGGGGCCCCAGTTTTCCGGGAGCCTCCTGTTAGATTTTTCACCGTGGCAGGAGGGAGGGCCTGGACTCATCCTCTGGCCCCAAAGCCCCCAAACCTCAGAAGGCTGCATTCCATCGCACGAGATTCTGGGGCCGAAGCTGGTTTCAGGAGTCTGCTAATCCTTCTGCGCTCCGGCCTGAGTGCTCAGCATTTTTTACTTTGTGCCAGCTTGTGGGTGCACTCAGGGCCATACGTCCAGTGCCTCGTCCAGTATGTCAGGTTGTTGCCAGCAGGATAATTGGCAGGGCACCTGGTCCATGTGTCTCTGGCGACAGCAGTCCAGGCTCCTCTCTCACGATGTCACCCCAGCACACCCTCGAGCCCTCCCCCGCTGCCCTCTGCTGAGCGCACTCCTGCACTCCGCCTCTGGACAGAAGGGAAGAGTCGCTGGGTCCTTTATTCCTCAGTGATTTTACATCTGTCCCTCCCTGTGCTCATCCTACTCTTCCTCGGGGCAAACTCTTCCTCTGGGAAAACTCTTTCTCCCTCTTCGAGGCCCAAGTCCAGCAGCCCCCTCCAGTAAAGCCTTCCTTGGCCCTCACCTGCAGAACCAGGTCTCCCGCACTGCAGACTGCATCTCTCCGTTCTGGGCTTCCGTCTCCCCTTGAGGGTCCACTGTGGAGCCCCACATCCTGGAAGGCCTCAGTGAAGCAGGAAGTGGGGAACACAGCTGAAAAAATCTGAGTTCCTTCCCCAAAACTCTTTCTTGTTTTGATTCCTTGCACATATGGTCAGGAATTTGGAACATCTGACATCACCCCGTAAAAGAATGAGTTTGTGTGTGCGTGTGTGTGTGAGTGAGGTGTATGTGTCGTGGTGTGTGGGTGTGTTTGTGTGCGAGTGTGTGGTGTGTCTGGTGTGTTTGTGTGTGTATGTGTACACTGGGTAGGGCAAAAGTAGGTTTAGAGTTGTGAGTATACAAAACAGAGTCTGTTCTTCTATTTTTATTTACCAATAATCATACTCCATACCAACAACTGCAAACACATCTTTGCCTCACTCTGTACGGTGTGTATGTGTGCCTATGGTGTGTGAATGTGTATGTGAATGTATATGTGTACACGGCATCTGTGTGAGCACGTGTGTGTAAACATGCATGTGTGAGTGTGTGGTATCTGTGAGCATGTGTGTGTAAATATGCATGTGTGAGCGTGTGCATGAGTGTGGTGTCTGTGAGCATGTATGTGTAAATGTGCGCACACATATATCTGTGAATGGTTTTGTGACTGTTGACCACGCGTGTGTGGTGCATGTGCAAATGTGTACGTGTGTAGCCGTGCGTGTGTGAAGGTGTGCGTGGCCATGTGTGTAAAGGTGTGAGTGTGTATGTGTGTAGTGTCGGGGGTGGTGCTCCTTTAGGCCCCTCCCCCTTCCCTCCTTCCCACTTCCCCCTCTCCCCACAGCTGCCGCACAGGCCCGGCCCATTTGGGCGCAGATGGCCTGAGTCCGGGCACCTGCCTGGCTGCTCAGCCACCCTGACTCAGCCATGGGTCAGAAATCCTCCCGTCAGCTCTGACTCAGCCGGTTGGTGCCCTTGGGTCTCTCACCAGCCTCCTGGCACATCAGGCCCTTGGCTAGCTGGTTGCCCCTGGAGATTCCTGAAGGTTCTTTTCCCCTCTTCTACCCCAGGTTCTCTACACCCACTGCAGCTGCGTGGTGGGGGGTGGCACTGTGTCCTCGGGCTCCTGCGACTCAGCCTGCAGCCACCTGGTGCTCCCCTTCATGCTCCTGATCGGCCTGAGCGCAGCCCTGGCCTGTGTCACCCACACGCCCTCCTTCATGCTCATCCTAAGGTGAGAGCAGGGGCGGACCAGAGCTGGTGGACACCAAGAGGTCCTTAACTACAGGCAGGGCAAGGAATCCTGAGGGTGGGCTTTGAAGAAGGAGGGTTACGGGTGGGCCCCCACAACAGCCCAGGCTCCCACTGTCCTGCCTCATCCTCATGACAAGGTGTGGAGACGAAGTTTTCTCCCATCTTACAGATATGAAAACTGAGGCTCAGAGCAATTCAGGAGCTAACCCCAGGTCATGTAGCAAGTGTTGGGTAGCAAGGGGAGCATACTGGTGCTGGCGCCCAGGGCCCAGGCCCTTACTGGTCCCAGGGGAGGGGAGGTCACACCTAATGCCCTGCCCTTGCCTCCCAGACACAGGATCACGTGACTCCCAGCTCCCACGCCATTGGTCTGGGCAGGCCGAGAGATTGTTCGGAAAACCAAATCCTATGGGTGTTGTCCACGATGTGAATGACACTTCTAGCCCACAAGCACTTATTAAGTGCCCACTGTGGACCCAGCCCATGCTGAGCACTGCCTGTTGGCTGAGCAATAGCCAAGATCTTCCTGGCTACTCTCCTGAGGGTGCCTGCTGGGACTGACAAATTGTCATCTGAGGCCAAAGTCAGCAGCTCTCAGGGTGGGGGTTGAATAAGGGGACCTCAAAGAAGGGATAATTCTAATTTTTCATTATGCTGGGATTATTTTATTTCATGTTTTCTAGAAAACTAGACTAGGGAAGGAGCCCCTTACAAATACTAGAAGACAAGTAGAGCCATACAATAGTCTGGCCGCAGAGAGAAAGTAGAGCCAGCAGGCGCCCCAGCAGGCAGCCTGCTTCAGAGGAGCGGAGGCAGGCAACATGCTGCACAAACTCTAGCTCCTGACGCCGTCAGGCGTGGGATCCCGGCCAAGTCACTTAACCTGTCCAAGAATCTGTCAGTCTCCTAATTGGTAAAATGGGGCTAATGATATACCTACTTCATGGGGGCGAGGGGGGCTGCGGCAGAGAATGACTGAGCCCGTAGTCAGCGCTCCACTAACGCCAGCCACCGGTGTCGCCTAGGAGAGGAGCCCGTGGCTGTCAGGGCCTCCGGAGCTGAGGCATCACAGTGGATGAGCCTGTTGGTGTCCAGCTCCAGGCTCTGTCAAGTGTAGGGGGGAGGGGAGACGCTGGTGGAGCAGGGGCGTGGGGAGGGAGGGGAGGCATCTGTGACCAGCACAGGGAGCTCAGCACACAGCCCTGACCGTCGGTGGCTGTGCCTGGTATGTGGGCCCCGGCTCTGCAGGCTGATCGGAAATGGCGTGTGGAGCCTGAGGCCCTGGCCCTGTCCTACTCAAGGAGCTTGAGGCCAGGGGAAGGCTGGCGGGTGGTGGGAGAGAAGGGGATGGTGGGAGTCCCTTGAGGGCTGGAGCCCTCTCAATCCTCATGTCACCCGTGTTTCTGCTTGTTAGGGGAGTGAAGAAAGAAGACAAGACTCTGGCCGTGGGAATCCAGTTCATGCTCCTGAGAGTTTTGGGTAAGGAGCCTGCTCGGACCACAGGTCCAGACCCCACTATGTGCTGGGCCTGGGGGCACCGGGATGAGTGGGACCCAGGTTCTGACCTCGGGGTTCGCAGGGCCATTGGGAGGCAGGTCAGACCCAGGTACTGGAGGTGGGTGTGTGAGCAGCTAGACAGCCCCTCAGGGAGGCAGCAAGGGGAGGGTTGGGCTTGAGGGCCAAAGACATGGGCCAAGAGTTCTCCAGTGGCCTGGGGCCCCCGAGGGGTTGTGTATGTCAGGGAGTGAGGGGGTGGGGTGCGGGAATGCCAGACCCACTGTGTCCTGAGCCTGTCCTCCTCCAGCCTGGATGCCCAGCCCTGTGATCCACGGCAGCGCCATCGACACCACCTGCCTGCACTGGGCCCGGAGCTGTGGGCGTCGGGCCGTCTGTCGCTACTATGACCACGACCTGCTCCGAAACCGGTGAGACCTGGGGCGGGGTCTGCCAGGGGGCTGTGGGAAGAGTGCTGGAGGTACTGGAGGGGTCCCGGGCAGGACACCAGCTGGGGGAGGAAGTCCTCTTCCATCCAGTGCTGAGCTGATGGAAGAGTCAGGAGTTAATGTTAACCGGAGAAGCTGGGTCTCAAACCCAAGCTGTCTGACAGCAGTCCGTACAGGAACTGCATCATCACGGCCGAGTGTGGGGAGAACCAGGGGAGCAGTCTGGCAGCGAGAGAGACAGGAAATTGGGGTGGGGTAGGAAGAAGGCCCCATCCGCAACACTGGGGGCCTGCGATCCAGGCCCAGCTCTTTCTCCCTCTTTGTGAGACCTGCCTTTTCGGGGCTCCGTCTTCCCACCTGTACAATAGGAAGCCCATAGGAGCCCGAAGGCAGGGAGGCTGCTGGCCCTGGGATGGGTTGGGAGGTTTGGGGCGCTTGCTGGCAAGGCTGGAAGCACGGAGCTGGTCGCATGCAGCTCTGAGCGGGGCGTGGTCCCTGTTGGCCAGGGCTGTCCAGGGACGTCCTGGGGGCCGGGGGCAGTTAGACGGGAAACTTGGTGAGTCAGACCAGCGATTTTCAACCTTTTTCATCTCATAGTACATAAACAAATTACTAAAATTTTGCAGCACACCAAAAAATATATTTTTTGCCAACCTGACAAAAAAAGTTATAGCTGTGATTCATTCACATCAGATGGCTATTGTGATGGCTGTGGTCACTTTTTTAGCTGACAATCTAAGGAAAAACAAGTCAGTGTCCCTGATTGTTTTGAAAATTCTTGCAGCACCCTGGTTGAAAATCTCTTGAGTGAGACAAACAGGGGAGAATGAACCCTCTTTTCCTTTGGCAGAGAGGGTGCAATCCAAAGTTGCAATCGTAGGCCCCCTGAGCCCTCAGGGGACCTAGAGAGAGGCAGGGCTGGCCCCGGCCACAGGACCGACAGGGGCGGGGCAGGGAGGGTGCCCGGGCTTCTGCTCCTCACCCAGGGCTTCTCCTGCACAGCGTATCCCCCTCTTCCAGGGAAGGGCCGCCCCGGCCCAACTCCAGGGGCTCCCTCACCTCCCCAGCCGAGGCTATCTTGACGCAGAGTCCACTGCCCTGGGGCTGGAGGCCTCTCCTCCCCTCAGGGCCTCAGTGTCTCTGACTTGACAGTGGGGGTGCTTGCTGACCCCAATCCGCCCCTAGCCCGAAGACAGCCAAGCCCTAGCTGGGCAGGTCTTGAGCCCAAGGGTCCTTTGCTCTTTCCCAGGTTCATTGGACTCCAGTTCTTCTTCAAGACGGGCTCCCTGGTTTGTTTCGCCTTGATTTTGGCTATCCTAAGGCAGCAGGACAAAGAAGAGGGGACCAAGGCGGTGGCATGCCCTGACCCACCGCAGCAATTGTTAGTGTCGGGACCAGAGAAGAAGCTTGAAGAATTCAGGGTGTGAGCTGTCCCAGGGCCCCACCCTGGCCAAGAGAGGCAGCCACAGCAAGTACCTCCTCTGGGCCCTTAGCCTTGAGATTGATTGTCAGGAGCCTTGGTTTTCAATTCTGACTCCTCCACTAACTTGCTGTGTGACTTCAGGCAAGTCACTGACCCTCTCTGGGTCTCTGTTTGCTCATCTGCACCAAGAAGTTACTTGGGACTTTGCTGTGTTGACCACTTCTGAAGCAAGAGGGTCTTCCCTCCTGACCTGGCACCAGGCCTTCCCGGGCAGAGGGACTGCACATCTTTCCTCCTGGGGCCTTAGGATAGCAAAGTGGACACCAGTAAGCCAGGCTGCCCTGCGTACCAGATCCCAGCCCAGCTCTGCCACTTGCCTGAAGCATCCTCTGAGCCTCAGCCACCACCTCTGCCAGGTGGACATGGACTTAACCAGCTTTTGGGCCCCTTCAGCTGTGGCCATCTGTGCAGTCAGGAAGCACGAGTGTCTCCTCCCCAGCCCCAGCTAGCCTGAATGTGGGGCTGGACAGCCTTTGTCAAGAAGTGTCCATTTGGCGCCCCCTGGAGGCAGAGACCTGAGCTCCGAGGGAAGATCCACTGGGGACGGAGGTGGCCTCACACTCAGGACATCCAGGTGGGGCAGGGCCTGTAGGAAATCTGATGTGAGGGCCCCACTCGGTCTCAGGTCTGTGGGGAGACTCGCTCTCTGGACTCAGGAAGTCCCAAACCTTGTCCTCAGGGAGCCACAGTCTGGCTGAGGGACTCCGGTGGAGAGGGGGACCCAGGCCCCTCACTGGGGCGTTTTCTGACTTCAAAGGCCAAACACACCCCGCACACACTCACTGGTACTCTACGCATTGCCAAGACTTCACACATTTGACCATGACCCCCACCTAGGTCACTGAGACTTTCGTAACTAGAATCCTAATGCCACGGTTTCCTCTGGGTGCTTCCATCTGGGTCACCTGGGGCTATGTAGATAATGTCTGGTTCTGTGATACCCAAGTTTTGGGGGTAACATCTGCTTCTCTGTGATGCCCGGGTTGGTATAAGGACCTGCTTTTGCCCTGCCTGGGCCGGTAATGCTGGGAGCAGTCATGCCCAGCTGTCGAATGGGTCCGTCTGTGGAATGTTGGGGTCTGAGCGAGGTGGGCCTGTGCATGTGAGGCCTCATCTGACTTTCTGGCCGGGCCTGGTTATCTCCCTGATCCGCTCCGCTGGCCTGCTGCCCTCAGTTCTCTGACCTGGCTGGGACCTGCTGCTCCAGAGGCGGGAGCCATCAGCAGCCGCTTCCCAAGCCCTGCGTCCAGCCATGTGCTGACAGCCGGGGGAAGCTAAGGGCTCCGGGGGCACAAGCCGCTGGGGCTGGGGCCCCCTGAGCGTTCCTAGCAGCAAGCCCTGAGGCTATCTCACGGGAAAGAGGAGGGGAGTGCAGACGTTCTAATTCCTGCTTCATTCCACTGTTTTTGATACCTTCAATGTTTAACGAATATCTCAGCTTGTATTTATCAATGCCAATAATTCCAAATCCTCATCAAGGTGAAGGACTTTGTATGTTTATATATTCCTTCTCCTTCCCTGTTACCCAGGTTTGGCAGAAATAATCTGGAATTATAGATACAGCTTGTTATTAAATTTGTTCTTGCATAATGTCTCTATTACAAAAATCCTTTCTTACAGACTGCATTAGAATTTGCAACAACCACATTATTTCCAATTATTTGGATTTAAGGTGTACTGGATTCACTGCTCACCATTATTTCTCGTGTATTACATCTTCCCCTACCTATATATCCTGGTCTCATTTTCATGAGGCTGGGCTACTTCCTCCAGGGATGGTTTCAGACCTGGAACAAGGGCACGAGGCTCTCGGGGTCCTCACCTGCCCAAACTGTCATTTGGGTTTCACCAAAGAGGAAACGGTTCAGATAGGCTAAGTGACTTGCCCAGGATCACACAGGAAATAAAGGCCTCACCAGGGTTAGGTCCAGATTTTCCGGGAACTGAAGCTTATACAATTTGAAGAGCCCTCTAAGAAAAAGTACACAGAATGAGGTAAGGAAGTGACTATTTACCTAGGATGAGAAAAGAAGTCAAAACAACTACGTCACATGATTTAGAAAAATATCACAGTTTGTACCAACTGCTGTGTGCACCTCTAAAGTGCATTTCCCCCGACGGTTGGGAGGATTTCCCACAGACTGGCTTCTGTTTCTGCACATTTCAAGCCCTGTTTCTCTCGCTTCTCCTCCATTGTCCATATGCTTCCAGGGCCAGGTGACATAAAACACATTCATGTCACGAGACAACCGCTGGATAGAACACCTTGATGTCACAATTCTGAGTGAGTTGGACAGTGGCGAGAAGCCGTTCTGAACATAGAGGTGGCTAGCAGGGATTGATCTCCATGCAGAAGTGACTGAGGACCACACAAATGTGTCTGAATTAACCCAAACTAACCTGATCTCCAACTCAACTCATCCCCCTTAGCCAGACCCCCGATGTGCCCAGGGCCCCTCCAACCCCCTCACATAAAGGGACGTTGGGACATGAGGGAAGTTGGAGTGAAAAGAGCCAGCATGTGGCTAAAGATCTTACCTTTGCGAGCTTCCCGGGAACATGACAACATAACCACACACAGGGGCCCGGATGCTCAAGCAGCATCGGCTTCACAGCGATTCCACCTCTGGGTTGAGCTGAGATTTGGGAGAAGAAGATTAGGTCCTTGTGCTTAAAACCTCTC
The DNA here is from genome assembly GCA_028533065.1 of Trachops cirrhosus. Classification (NCBI taxonomy): domain Eukaryota; kingdom Metazoa; phylum Chordata; class Mammalia; order Chiroptera; family Phyllostomidae; genus Trachops; species Trachops cirrhosus. Next base: position 42,133,710 of record CM052543.1, read on the forward strand.
AGGCTGGTCAGGGCGGGGAGACCCCAGGGCAGCAGAGACACGGAGCTTGGAGCCAGGGAAGGGCGGAAGGGGTGGAAGGGCCCAGGAAGCAGGGCTCTTCCCTGATGTTGGCCTCCGGCCAATGAGGAGCCACAGGCAATTGTACCTGTGTGCTCACTGTCTTCCCGCCCTGTACTCGGAAGCTGGAAGGAGAAGCTGTGACATATCCCTGCTAGATTCTACTCATGGTGATAAAATCCGGCAGAGGACAGGACTGCGACCGGAACGAACATCCGGATGCTTGGCCTGGAGTGCCTCCGGCCTGTAGACCCACGCTGGCAAGTTGCAGGGCAGGCAGATGCCTCGTAGGAGCTGGGGGCCAGGAGCCATGACTGGAGCGTGAATAGATGAGGAACGAGAACCACGGCACCCTCGGCATTCTTCAGACCTGTTGAATTCCTTCCCCTAACATGCCCCTACGTGTGCTCTTCTCTACCCAGCCGGCCTTCTTCATCCCACCCCACTGCACCCCAACCTTCTGTACCCACTCAAAGGCCACCACCTCCAGGGAGGTACCATGGTATAGGCAGGGGGTAGGTGACAATCACCTTAGAAGATAAGAGATATGGACTCTCCATAAAAAATGGACACACACGCGCACACACACAATTGTGCTTCTGATTTCAGAGGCTGGGGACCATCCAAAGCCTGACTTCAGACTCCAGTGGAGTGGAGGGAAGAGAACAGAGTGTTAGGGTCAGTCAGATTTGAATTCAAATCTTGACTCTGCCACTTACTCATGGTGATTTAACTTCTCTGCGTCTCAGTTCCTTCACCTGGAAAGTGAGGTTGCTCATTCCTGTTTCCTGACTCCCAAAAGTCGTGAAGGCCACACGACCACACACTTACTCACAGGCAGTGCACCTGATGAGCGACACTTAAAGTTTCCTTCTCTGTCCCAGATCCCTGAGAGAATGTCAGGAGTGCACAGAGCATGGGGACAGGGACAGTGGTGAAGACAGAGGGAGGAGGTACCACTGAGGTGGGACACACTCCCTTTGCCCTGCCCTGGCCACAGCTCTGCTTATCCCCTAATCTCTCTTCCACCATCTGCCAGGGCTCAGCCATCCCGGTCTTCCTGGGACAGCTCTTCTCAACCAGATTCACATTTGTACTGGCTTTCTTTCTCCCATCCAGAGCAGTCCCTTCCTTCTGCTTCCTCTTTTGCTATAAAATGGGCTTCCCCTAGGAAACAGCAGTCTGAGGCTGGCCATGGAGTGTTGGCTCAAAGATGGATTCATTCACCATTCATTCATTCATTCAACCCAAAGTCCTACATGGCTGCCCAAGCACCTGTGCTGACCCTGCAGGGGACACAACCATGTGTCAGATACAGGAAACTCCCAGTATGTGCAGGCAAGCTGACAAACAGTTACAAAAGCTTGAGCAGTCATGTAGGAGAGGGAGGCAGAAGCCACATACTCTTCCTGGAGCCACCAGGGAAGGCTTCTGAGAAGAGGTTAAATCAGAGCTGGCCTTCAAGCTCAGGCAGGAAGTCACCAGGTGGGGAAGATGGGAATGGACATGAAAACAATAGGACCAGCAGAAAGGAAGGCATGAGAGAGTGAAGTGGGTCTCAGCTATGGAAAGAGAGTGATGTGGCTGGGGCGTACCGCCTGTGCTGGGCTATCAGGGGAGAAGAGGGCTGAGTTTGGAGACACCAGCAGGGAGCCAGCCTTGAGTTCCAGCTGAAGGCTTTGGATGTCTTCCTGAGAGCAAGGAAGAGCTCTTAAAGCATTGATTGATGGGTCATTCATTGGCTGGTTATTTTAAGCAGGGAGTGACATGACAAGATTTGTGTTTTAGAAAGGCTGCACCATAGGGCTTCGAGTGGAAAAGAGAAGCTGGAGGCCAAGCGCTCAGGCAGGAGCCTGGTGCACAAATCCAGAGGAGGAGTAGGAGACTTTGAACCAGGTCAAGAGCAGTATCCTGGAAGTGGGGACATTTGAGTCTTGAAAGATGAGTAGTGACACACCAGGTGGACATGTTGGGAATGGTGTCCAGGGAGAAGAAACCGCACAGATAAAGGCTCAGCATACAGAAAGCTCCTGGCAGGCTTGGGGAATTTCCACTAGTTCAGTAGGGCTGCGGTGTGGCTTGAGAGGGAGGTCATGGTGAGGGATGAGGTTGAAGAAGTGGGTTGGAGCCCTCAATTTCTCTCATTCCGCTCAATCTTCTGAACCTAGGCTCAGGTGGGAGAGAAGAGGGAGCCCTGGCCACTTGCAGAAAGGTGGCTGCACAAGGCTATCCCCCTGCAGACTGTGGGGGTGATGGGGGAGGGGTGCTCCTTACTCGAGGCAAACCTTTCTGGGATTACAACACGTGACATTTTACAAAGTCCCTTTGTACTTGGTGCTCATGGCTTCCTGGTGAGGAATGTGGAACAGGGGTTATTATCCCCATGTAGTACATCAAGAAACTGAGGCCTAAAAGAGTGCAAGACCTTGTCTAAGGTCACTCAAAACTCTGGTGCTTTTCCTAATAAACTTGTCACTGAATCATTTATAAATGACAGATGTCATAGCTGCTAAAGTAGCGTGATTGAAATGGAAAAAGGGAGAGAAAACACCTCAGACAAAGAGACCACCTCCTCCTTTCCTTGATTCCTCAACCTTCACCCTGGAACTGGAGACACCACAGCTGAAAAACAGAACCAGCTCCCCTCTGCTTTGGAATCTGATAGACGTGGTGCAAATCCCAGCTCGGCCACTTTCCAGGTGTGGGAATCCGCTACACTCATCTCAGCCTTGGTTTTCTCATCTGAAAAATGGAAGAAACAAACTCCACCTTTCCAGGCTGTCATGAGGATTTAATGTGATAATGTGGCACCAGAGTAAGTAGTTAATTATTGCTGAGTAACAAATTACCCCAAAACTTAGCAGCTTAAAACAACAAATTTTTATTATCTCACACAGTTTCTGAGGACCTAGAGCCCAGAAGTGGATTGACTAGGAGGTTCTGGCTCAGGATCTCTCAGGAGGTTGCAGCCGAGTGTCAGCCAGGGCTGCAGTCATTAGAAGGCTCGACCGGGGCAGAAGGACCCTTGTCCAAGCTTATTCTCAAACCGTGGCCAAAAGTTTTGGTTTCTTTCTATGCAAGCCTCTCCGTAAGGCTGCTTGTGACATGGTGGCTAACTTCTCCTAGAATGAAATGAGTCAAGAAAGGGAATGTGTGTTACCCAGATGAAAGTGAAATGGCATACCATAACTTTTCATGTATTCTACTGGCCATACAGACCAACTCTGGTAAAACATGGGAGGGGAATACAAAAGGGTGTGAATACCAGGAGATGTGGATCATTGGGAGCCATTTGGAAGCTGGCTACACAAGTGTCTAGGGCAGTGCCTGGCACAAAATAGGTACTTATTCAGTAGCAGCTGCTATTAGTCTTCCAATGCTGATAAATTGAGAAGACAAGATTTGGACACAAAAAGATGAGAGACCTTGTCAAAGTAGACTGTGACTTGAATTGAGCACTGCTCAATGACATGATAGAAGAGGGTGTGCTGGACAAAGGGGTGTGAATCAGGGAAGACTTCCTGGCAGACGATGGAGAGAAAACAGGAGGCCAATCTAGAGAGAAGGCAGAGGGTAAGTATGGCAGGCACAACTGGTCGCCTTCCCACAGCCAATCCCTTCTTCCTTATTTCACTAGCAAGATGCCCAGCAACAGGGATGATCCAAGCCATTCATGGAAATGCCTTCTCCTTTGCCAGTGAGAAGTCTGAGAGTGGACGTATGACCTCATTTTGGTCAATGACATACAAGGGATGGTCTGCCTGGAAAGCTCCCCTCCTGGATAAGAGAGGCATGAGAGGAGGCGACCCTTTTTGCTCCCATGCCCTTCCTTCCTGTGTGGGAAGACATGGTGCTCGGTGTCACATCAGCCATTTCGCAATCACGAGGGGAGTCTCCCTCAAGGCTTAGGATGGGAACAGCCTGGGTCATCAGAAACATGTAGAATCACCAGACTAACCTTCCTCTGGTCCCCTTCTTATAGAAATAAAAGGTTTAAGCCACTCTAAACCAGGTTTTCTCTTACTTGCAACTAACTCAGTCAGTGAGCAAAGTATTCCAGTTCCTTCTGGGGTTATTTCCCTTTCTTGAGGAAGGTAAAGTGGAAATGTGGAACAAGAAAGAGCCCTGGCCTGGGAGTCAGGAGTCCTTGGTCTAACTCCAGCTCTGCCTCTGAGTTGCTCTGTGATCTTGAGCAAGTCCCTGCCCTTTTGGGCCTCTAATAATTATAGCTAATATTTATTGACTGCTTACTGTGTGCCAAACACTCTGCTAAGAGCTTCCCTTGCATTATCTCATTCAACCCTCACATCAACTCTGCTATGTCAACATTATTATTCTCTTTGTTTTATGGATAAAGAAGCTGAGGGGTACAGAAATATTAGGTAATTTGCCAAAGGTGACATAGTAAGTTAGTGCTGTATCTCTGGATACAAGTTTGTCTCTCTCTAAAGCCCAGACTTCTGACCATAATGCTGTATTGCCTTGCCAGGCAGTCTCTGGACAACATGACCTTAAGGGCCTTCCCAGCTCAAATATTCTTTGATTTGCTGTCCCATTTCTAGCTACATGATGAACAAACCAGCTTATCCTAAAGAAGAAAGAAATAAGGAATGCCTTTAGTCACCTGAAAGGTTGTCATGTGAATGGGAAATTAGACTTATTCTGTGTAGCTCAAAGGACACGAACTGGACCAATCTGGGGACACCACAAGGAGACAGAGTATAACTTACATAAGTTAGAACTTTCCAGCTGTTATTCAGCAGGAGGTAGAGTTATGCACAGAGGTGAGGTAATTACTCCCCTGTAAAGAAGCTTGTGGAAGTCTGTGCTTGATAAACCTTTGCCAGAAGTGCTGCATTGAATAGGTGGTGGGACTGAATGGCCTTAAAATTGTAATAGTAATTAAATGGGATAGCATACTAGAATACTCCCAGCACCATAAATGATACAGAGGAAGTCCATAAAATAGTGTTTCTTTTCTTCCTTGGCACTGAGATGTCTTGGATTTTTAGATTCTCTAATATGAATTTTTGGCTCTTTGGCTCTAAGATTCTACAGTACTATAATTTCAACACACTGCGATTCTGCTCTGCTAAGATGCTATGATTTTAATACTCTAATTTTCCATGATTGTGTAGCCCTACAGGCTGAACAGTCTATGATTTTGTAATTTAATAGTCTCTAGCTTTAACAATCTAAGATTCAATAAAGTGCCTCTCACCGACTCCAGAAACATGAGGGAGATGCTCTAAATGCTGTGCTTCAGTGACCTGCACATGCCCAGGGCTACTCCTTCTGTCCCTCTTATCACTCCACTCTCATGCCCCCACCAGCCTCAGGCTCTCCCTTCCAACCAGCCCTCCCCCATGATCCTTACTCCATTCCCACTCTGCTGTCTCTGTATCTGCTGGTGATTGCTCATTAAACAAGAGCCTTCTGTATGCCCAGTTTGTGCTTATTACAAAGGGGATATAAGGGAATGACAAGGTATGGTCATGATTTCCAGGGGGCCTAAGATCTAAGGACCCAAGTCTCTTCCTTTTCTTTATGCTCAACTCAGTTTCACCTCTACCAGGAAGATGTCCTTGATTGATACTAAATATCTAGCACCAATAACTGCAATTACATGTGTGAAGATCTGAGCTCTTTGTTTGGCTATTTTGCACATTTTAAGTTATTATCTGTCCTTCCTGTCTCCTTGATTATAATTGAGATTTTCCCCTAAATCAAGAGCATGTCTTCTTCAACCAGACTGAGAGTTTTCTAGAGAAAGACCATGTCTTCCCCATCAGACTGGTGGCTCCATGTAGACATGAGCCATGAGTCCCTTGTACCACACTCGAAGTAGAGTTAAAGGTAGAATGATGTTCCTCCACCAGAAGAATACATTCTCAAAAGCAAGTTCATCTTGCACTGAAGACTTTATAAAAGCAGATGCCACATCTCCCTTTAAAATGGGGAGGTCCCCAAGGCCAAGGACTAAGCTTCTATCCTCATACTGGGGGCTTTCTTCTTGAAAGCAAAGGGTGTAGAGTTCTCTCCTCTTTTTCTACTCCTTCAATCCCAGCCCAGGACTCTGGCCGTAAGAAGGGATATTTTTCCTAAAGCCAATACATGAATAAATGGAAAAAGGAAGATTCGGGAGGCAGAGTAGGAATTCAAGCCTTTTTCCAATATGTCCAGACCCTTACTCGCTCTATTCTGGGCCATCTCCTACAAGCCATCCCTCTGTCAAAGCAGGTTCCTCCCAGCTCCTCCCAGCAACTCAGAGCATTAAGTGAAGATGTCAGCACCTTGGACAGCGCCCAACCCATTACAGGACTCCGCAGCCAGCGGAAGCCAAGCTCTCCAACTCCCTTAGCCTCTGGGTGATGGATTTCCTTGTTTCTCAATTTGATTAAAGACCAGTAGATAACCAGAGCGCCTTGTTCCGTTCTCTTCTCTCTTCCTGATGAACATAATTAACTCTGCCAGGCTGGGAATACTTGCTCTTAAACACTCCCTGCCCAGCCTCCACCCAGGCATGAATCAGTAACACACAGCCAGAACACTTACTTGGAAGAGTCACATGTTTTGTCCTGGGGAATGGAGGCGGGAGAGGAAACTTGCCCTGAGAAAAACAGAGGCTGTGAATGGGTCTTAAATGTGGTAGTTGGGTAAAGAAAACCCTGAACCAAAAGTCAGGAAATTTGAAATTTAGTTCTGGCTTTGCCACTAATCTAGATATGATCTAGAGCAAGTCACATGGCCTTTATGAGTCAGTTTTTTCCATTTGTAAGATGAGGATGTTAGACTAGACAATTTCAAATGTTGTGTTCAGTATTAAGATTCTATGAAGAGGAAGAGGAACCTTTAAAACAGAGAGGGAAAGAGATGTGCCTGAGGTCACATAGCAAGTTCATGGCAAAGCTGGGTTTGAATTTGTGGCTCCTGGTGTCTACTTCAACCCTATTTCCCTTGCACAGAATTTCTCCCTTCATCCACATCACAGACTTTGTTGCCTGGGTATGCAGCTGAGGAAGCTGAAGACAGGTGGAATTGAGTTCACTGGTGCTGACAAAAGAAAATAAATTTTACTTCTGGCCAGGATGGAGGCATAGGTAGATACACTATGCCTCCTCGCACAATCAAAATAAGGACAACAACAATTTAGAAACAAAACAACAACCAGAACTGACAGAAAATTGAACTGTATGGAAGTCCAACAACCAAGGAGTTAAAATAGACCCACTAATTCAGACAGGTAGGAGTGGCGGAGTTGGTGGCCAGGTGGAGAAGGGTGAAGGCAAAAAAAAGCGGTTGCACCGGGGCACAAGGCAGCAGCTGACAAACCCCGGGCGTGCAAGATACCAGCAGGTGGACCCTGGGCGCAGGTTGGTAATGGGCAGACCCAACAAGGCGGCAATTGTGAAGGAGGGCATGGCGTGTAAGATGGAGGGCTGACCGGGCGGTCCCACATTCGTGCGTGCAGATAAACCAGGCAAAACTGGGGAGTTAGACAGACTGCACAACCCAGGGTCCCAGTGTAGGGAGACAGAGCCTCAAAACACTGATTGAAAACACCTGTGAGGATTGAGGTGCCAGGAGAGACTCCCAGCTTCACAGGAGAGTGCCTTGGAGAGATGCACAGGGTCACAAGCCCACCCACACAGGAATCAGCACCAGAAGGGCCCAGCAGTGGAAGGGACCGAAATCCTACAGAGAGCAGAGCAAGTGCCATTGTTCCCTCTCAGACCCCACCCCCACATACAATGTCACAACCCAGTGACTGGGTTGCTCGCCCTGGTGAACACTTAAGGCTCCACCCCTCAATATAACAGGTGTGACAAGACAAAAAATAATGGCCCAAATGGAAGAACAGATCAAAGCAACAGAGAAAATACAACTAAACGATGAAGAGATAGCCAACCTATCAGATGCACAGTTCAAAGCACTGGTGATCAGGATGCTCACAGAATTGGTTGAATTTGGTAATAAATTTGATGGAAAACATGAAGGCTATGCTAAGTGAAATGAAGAAAAATGCACAGGGAACCAATAGTGATGGGAAGAAAACTGGGACTCAAATCAATGGAGTGGACCAGAAGGAAGAAAGAAACAACCAAACAGAAAAGAATGAATCAAGAATTCAAACAAGAATTCAAACAGAAACAAGAATTCAAAAAAATGAGGAGAGGCTTAGGAACCTCCAGGACATCTTTAAACATTCCAACATCCGAATTATAGGGGTACCAGAACGAGAAGAGGAAAAACAACAAGCGGAAAAGATATTTGAACAAATAATAAAGGAGAACTTCCCCAATCTGGCAAAGGAAATAGACTTCCAGTAAGTCCAGGAAGCTCAGAGAGTCCCAAACAAGTTGGACCTATGGAGGAACACACCAAGGCACATCATCACTACATTAGCCAAGGTAAAAATGAAGGGGAGAATCCTAGAAGCAGCAAGTAATAAGGGGACAGTCACCTACAAAGGAGTTCCCATCAGACTGTCAGTTGATTTCTCAAAAGAGACCTTGCAGGCAAGAAGGGGCTGAAAAGAAGTATTCCAAGTCATGAAAGGCAAGGACCTACATCCCAGATTGCTCTATCCAGCAAAGCTTTCATTTAGAATGGAAGGGCAGATCAAGTGCTTCCTAGAT
>CM052543.1:42142505-42268431 GCA_028533065.1 Trachops cirrhosus
CATGGAGGGTTAGCAACAGGGGAGTGGGAGGAGGAGAGAGGGGGAAAAGGTATGGAGAACAAGTAGCATAGATGGTAGGTAGAAAATAGACAGGGGAAGGGCAAGAATAGCAGGGGAAATGTAGAAGCTAAAGAACTTATGACACATGAACATGAACAAAAGTGGGGAGGGATTGATGCAGACACCGGCCTGCAGTGTCCGCATCATTATGGATGAAATGAGACATTCACACAGACTACCAAGTCTGGTGGAGGAAAAGGGACAGCATGGCTTTTCTCTCAAGGGGAGCAAAAGCCTTGGCCCTTGCCGTGACTGGCCTTTATTGGGTTTCTCAGCACGTTATATGATGGTCCTCATTTTCTATGCACAGGTTCACTTTAGGTGGTTACCTTTTACAGAAAACAAAGGAGCCAATGCCACTAATCACATCACAGAAGAGGAATATTTGCAAATGAAAAGGCAAAAGTGGTTGAACTGGTTACACTCATCCTTGGAAGGTTTAGCATGGATTTTAGGAAGTTACTTTATAGTAAATGTCCTCAATTCAGGGTGAGGGAGTTTTTTAGCAAGAGCAAGGCTCAAAGCAGCCTAAGCACATTGCAGGCCTGATTCCCAACAGGAGAATCTATCTGTGGGTGTGAGTCCTGTGCATCTCCGAGTGGGAGCTGGGCCCATGCCACACAGAATGGTCTCCTACAGAGAATGTGGGTAGGAGAGGGTGTGCAGGGTGGAGGGGAACGAAGGGGGGGAAATGGGACAGCTGTAATAGCATAATCAATAAAATATATTTAAAAAAAGAAAATAAATTTTAACATACATGGAAATCCTTATCTTTCAGCTGAAAGCAGAGCATGATAGAAATAATTAAAAATTGGTGGAAAGGACCACCTGATAGAGACAGAAATACAACCACAAACTCACAGAAGCCCAGAAAGGTTCTGTGATTTGTCCAAGGCCATGTAGTAGGATCCTCTTAAAGATGACATCTCATCCAGATCAAGTATAGAGGGGCACCTCTGTCAGAAAAGGAAAAATATCAATGAACAATGATATGTTAGGTTGTTATAGTGTGCCCACCTCTGTACTATGCACTGAGGCAGGGATATAAAGAACGATACATGAATTCTGCTCTTCGTATCTTTGAGGTGCTTCTTCTTCTACTTGAAATTACTTCACGTGCATCTCTGTATGCCCAAATACTGCTGTTCCATTAAGGCCCAAACTACAAGTCTCCCCTGTTAGGAAGACATCCATAACCTTATCCAGATGGCATTTCTCCCTCCTCCAAATCCCCAAACCATTTTCTTTGTTTCCATTTTATAATACACAGCATCATCTGCCTTATTAGCTCCCGTCCTCTCCCCAAGGAAGAGTGAAAAGAGAGGGGAGGGAGGAAGGGAGGCGGGGGGAGAGAGCGAGCACTTGTATTTTATTCAGCTTTGAATTGTTCAGAACATTCAATATATGAAATGTAATAGAATCTCAGAAAGATGGATGGATGAATGGATGATTAATACAGATGTACGGGTGACTAGGAGAGAGAGTAGATGAAGGAAGAGATGTGTGGATTGGTGAATGGGTATATGGGTGTATAGTGGGTGAATGGGTGGATGGAAAGGTAAGTCCATAATCAGACAGATGGATAGAAAATGGATAGAGTGGGTTGGTAGGTAGGTGGGTAAATGAACAGGTGAATGAGTGCAGGAGTGAATTTATGAACAGCTGAATAGAAAGGTATATAGGTGGATATTGGGGTTGGTGAATGGATAGATTAACAAATAGTTATAGTTGTGTGGATGAAGGAGTGGATGGATGATTGCATGACTGTATGGAAAGATAAATGTCAGGGTAGATGGAAAGAGGAATTATGGGAAAGAAACATGGAGATGTTCCTAATATCATAGAGACCATTTTCATGGAGACTTTCCATTGCTGATGTCAGAAAAATGGCAGTGGGGGTTAGCAGACTCTGTGTTTCAGCTACGTAAAAAATGTGCTAAGGCCCCACAAGATCTCAGGCAATTTCAGGCTATATCAATGGAGGTCTAATAGCAAGATCGAGAGAGATGACGGTCCTGCCCTAACCTGTGCTGTTCACACTGCCCTGGTCTTTGTTCTGCTCTATGCATCTGGGATGATAACATCCGTGGCTTAACCACAGAGCTACAGTGAGGACCAATCTCTAAAGTCACCAGTGAGAAACTGGTGAAAGAGCCAGGCATGCTCATCTTAGAGAAGAGCAGTCACAGATGACAATCACCAGGTCTCAGGATCTGGCTGGCTTTCCTGGGAAGTGCCCTGAACCCCAGAGGCAAACCTGAATTCCAGAGGAAGTTACAAGGCTGTCTCAGTCCCTTGTGCGAAAGGCCATCTCACAGGGAAGGCTTATCTTTGGGGAACCCCACCTTGAGGGTGTACAAGCAGGATCTGGACATACTCTGTTAAGAAGCTGCAAAGTGGGGACTTGTTTGGTGTGGGAAGTAAATAAAGGCAACTCTGAGGTCTCTTCCCACCTCAAAATTAAATCATATATCATCTCTTCATCCCTCGAAAAGTTAGGTTTGCTGTGCCCTGTGCTCAGATCAGAATGCTGGGAATTTCAGTCTAAAGCTGAAGGTTTAGGGAGATCTGAGAGATAGAGTTATATGGGACCCTCAACTTTTTCTCCATGGAGGACTGAGCTTTGAGGACTGAGGAGGAGTTGAAATGTCCTTTCAGAGACCCAAGTGACTGGGCGGGGGAGAATCAGAGCCAATCCATGACCTAGATTTCCTGTAATTAATGAGCCTACGTCACTGATGTGTTGGCTTCTGATCAACACTGTCTCCCCAATCCCGCCCCGCTCTCTGGTATGAGAAGATTAAATCAATTAGGAGGAGGAGGAGATCTGGCTGGCACTGGTTGGGAACAACAGATAATTCACTTACATAACAGGGATTGAGGTTTGGGCTTGGCCCTTGAGTAGTGGGGGTGGAGTCCAGCACCCAGGCCTTTGGGAAGAGACATCAGGACTTGGGAGCGAATGTAGGAGCAGAGTCCAGGGGAGGGGGCAGCAGTGACCCCAGGCGAAGGCCCACCTTCCATCTTCCTGCTGAGAACTAACCCACTGTTTTCTGGGCTGGGAAATGGCCAAATTAAAAAATCACTCTTCTTTCCCCAAATGAGGGGGTCCAGCCACCACTGTCATTCAACAATTAAAATCTGATTAAGCCTGTCTTCTTAGTCTGGCATTCAAGTCCCTGCAAGCTTTCCAGCTGCATCTCTTGCTTCCAAGGGGTAGGGGAGGGGAGAGAGAAAATGTCCTGGTTTTCCCTTTGTGCCAGGCCCTGGCTAGGCACTGGAGGTACAGAGAGAAACAGATCCAGTTCCCTCAGAAGTGTTGCCTAGGGGGGAATACACACCCACAACACTCTGCCAAGTGGCATAACAGAGGCCTGCATGGGCAGGGCCCAGAGGAGGCACGATGGCGGAGCATCCCGGGCCAATTCCAGGAGGCTTCCTGGAAGAAGCAGTACTTACATTCATTGAGCCTTAAAGGAAGGATGGGTTAGTGGCAGTTGATTGGGCTGACCTGGTTGAGGGAGGGCCTTAGGTGGAGGGAACAGCACACCCAAAGGTGTGGAGATATACAAAACCTGGCACATATTCAGGGGATAGGTTGGTGTGCTTGGAGTCTGGAGCTCAAGGTAGAAAGGGGCGACATGAAGCAGGAAAGGTAGCTGGGTCCAGGTCTCGCTTTTGATGGCATGCCAAGAAAGGCCTGAGGTAATGACCCCAGAGCTTCTGATCAATCCACACTCTCTGAGCACTGACAGCGAGCCAGGCCCTGTGCTGGAATGGGGGGCAGGTGGGAGTGGGGCAATCAGAGATGATCCAGACTCAGGCCCTGTCCAGCGAGAGTTCAGGGCACAGAAACATTCCCCCCGCCAAGATGGATAGTCCCGGCGTGGCTCCAGGTGTGATTCAGGCCTGGCCTGAGTCTTTGGAGCTCTGCTTATTGACTTCCCGCAGCCCTTGCCTAAGGACTGAGAATCCCAGGAAGCAGTATTGCTTATCAGAAGTGAGCTGGCCTCTGGGGGCCTGCTCCTGTCACACAAGTGGCCTCCTGATGACCAGCCCTGTGGAGAGCAAGGTCCCCATGAGCAGATTCGGGTAGATGAGAGACAGTGACGGGCTGGGCTGGTGTCCTGGGGAGGCAAGGCATGGATTGAGAAATGTGTAGGAGGTAGACTGGAGGGGTCTTGGGAGACACCAGGGTTTTTATCTTGGGTCATGCCGTCTCCTGGGAAAGCAGAAGCACGTGAGGGCAGGAGGGGAAGAAGATGAGTCACAATGGATTCAGGCTGCTGGAGTCACAGGATTCATCAGCTGGAGGCCGCGGAGCCTCAGGAATGCAGGTGGAGCGCAGCGCGGCCTGCAGGAGGTGGGCACTCGGGAATCCCTTCAGCAGCTCTCAGGACCTCCTCTCTCTAGGCAGGCCCTGGACCGAGAGCAAGACACAGATCTAGGGTCGCCCTGCTCTTTGGCCAAACGGCCTGCACTAAGCACAACACTTCTAGCACATCCAGGACTTGTCTGCATGAAAACTTTGGCTAGAAATTGAAGCTAGTGCCTGAAATTTATTCTACTGTTGAAAAGATTTAGAGCCTACCTTCTATGACTGCAAGCAACAGAAACTGACTCAGACTAAGCAAAACAGAAAAAAATTATTGGCAGTTCCACCAGGAAGCTCAGGATGGATGAGAAAACTGGACAACGAAATGAGTGGGCAGCCAGGTTCATAGCCAAGGTCATACCATAGGAATAGCTGGTCCCCATGCCTCCACCAGTACAGCCTTTCAGCGTCACCACCACTCTGCACACACAGATGTGGCACCGCTACATGACATAAGCACAAGTGAGTGCTAACGCATCTTCCTCCCGGCCTCACTAATTGTCACACCAAAACCCCGAGCCAGGTACAGCTGGCCAAACTGCCAGGGGGTGGCAGCGGGACAGTATCTGGCTTCCTTTGCCTTTGAAGTGGAAGGCAGTGTCCTAGTTTCCATAAGGACTCACCTCCTGGGAGAGTCACTCAAAATACAAAGCAAGGGACTAGCCTAAGGCAGCAAAGCAGTGAGAAACGTCCACAACGCCTTCATTGAGGAATAAGCCCCTGGCCGTGCTCACTAAGCGCTGTGTGCACGGCCAGGGGCTTTACATACACACGTCTGCAAAGCAACTCTCTGACCGCATGATGGCTGATCCCAGCTCACAGCTGAGGAAACCGAAGTTTTGACAGTGGGGTAACCTCCCCAAAGTAAATGATAGAACCAGGACTTGAATACGGCTGTGTGAGTGGCAGGGGGCGGGGTGGGGTGGGGGGAGGGTTGTTGAGTACATCGTGCTGTCCCCCAAACTGCAAACACAGAGCACGTGTACTCATGGTTCTTTACACGTGTTTTAAACGTTTGGGGCACAGAAAAATGACAGCGTAAATATTCCAATGTCTGCACAAAATGGTTTATGGGAAAAGGGGATTATGAGTAATTTTTTTCCTGCTCCTTAATGTTTTTCTATACTTTCAATCTTTAAAACCTTAATAATAAGAAAAAATAAAGTAAAATGGCTTTAAAGATCATAAACGTGTTAGTACAATTATGAAGAAAATATGTATAGAAAAAAAGGCTGGAAGAAAATTGGTCAAAAAACTCTTTGAAGCCTAGAAATAAACCCATGCCTATATTATCAATTAATATTTGACAAAGGAGGCAAGAACATCCGGTGGGGTAAAGACAGTCTCTTCAACAGATGATGCTAGGAAATAGATGATACAGATACAGGCAAATGAATGAAACTGGACCACATTCTTACACCACACACGAGAATAAACTCAAGACGAAGGCTGAAATGTAAGACTTGAAACCATAAAACTCCAGAAGAAAACATAGGCAGTAAAATCTCTGACATTTCTCTTAGTGATATTTTTTCTGATATTTGGTTCCAGAAACAAAAGAAAAAATAAACAAATGGGACTCCATTAAACTAAAATGATTTTGTACAGCAAAGAAAACCATCAACAAAATGAAAAGATAACATACGGGAGAGCATATTCACCAATGACGCATGGATAAGGGGTTAGTATCCATAAAAAGGAATGAAATCTAACCACTTGCAACAGCTTGGATGGACCTAGAGGGTACTGTGCTAAGTGAAACAAGTCAGTCAGAGAAAGACAAATAACATGATTTTACTCATGTGTGGAATGTAAAGAACAGAACAAACGAACGGAATTGAAACAGACGCACAGACACAGAGAACAGACTGGTGGGTGAGGGGGCGGGGCTGGATGAAAAAGGCGGAGGATTGAGTCGCAGATTGACAGCTAGGAAGCAGTCTCCGGAAGGGAAGCACAGGGAAGCACAGCACAGCGAGCACAGCCAAGGACACTGTCGTAGCTGCGTGGGGCCGGTGGGTACCAGAAACGTCGGGGAGAATGCTGTGTGAAGTGTGTGGTTGTCACCGCTACGCTGCGCACCTGAAACTAACACAAAATAATACTGGATGTAAACATAAATGAGAGATAAAATGAAAAATCATCTCTGGATTGTGGGATCATGTGTGTTTATTTTTCTTTCAACTTACGTATATTTTTCAAACTTTCTATGGTGAGCACACTCAGGGAAAAAGAAAGTGAAATAAGTTACATTTTAAAACCCAGCATTAAAAAACGACATTAACAGAGAGATGGAACTGCTGTGTCTCTGTCCTTTTAAATTTCTGTAGTCATGCCCTGGAGTAGTTAGGAAGCCAAGGTAGTTCTGGGTTCTCCGGGGCAGCCTGGCAGTCCCTCGCGGTGTTTGCCTTTGCCACCAGAGTGGGCACAGCCGGCAAGGACCACAGCCCCCACTGCTGTCTCAGGCTGAACACTCAGCCAGGCTGGGGATGACCCAGCACGCCCACCTCTTGTAACAGCGTGTATGTCCCGGGGCCCTGCTACCCTGTGAGAATTCTGCCCCAGAGGCTGGAGTCCTCCTCTCTGCAGACTTTACCCATTTCCCAGGCTTCGAGTTTTACTGCCCTTCTGCAAATGGGGCAGGGCTGCTCAGTCACGTGAAGTTGAGGCCCCTCTGAGGTGCCTTCTGCACCTCCTGGTCCCAGCCCCTGCCCTCTCTGCCCTGCCCCAACGCCAGTGCCCTGAGTACACAGAGCGTGAAGGTCTGGTCCTGTCCCGGCCCCGGTCTGGTGGAGGAACCAGCCTTCCCACCTCAGGAGGACTCCGGACTATTCCCTGCCTTAAGAATGCCCCACTCAGAGGGAAGAGGCAGTCCCTATCTTTCAGGAGCTCCTAGTGTGATGGGGAGACAAGTGGGGAGAGAGTGGCGGCTGATCTGTACAAGGAGAATCAGTCTCAGCCAACCGTGACTCCTGACCCTTCAGCCCCAGGACCGCCGCACCTCTCCACCCGTGCCTCCAGGGGGGCAGTCACCAGTGTGGCCTCCCCTGGGCTCCAGGGCCCTCTGCCCCTCCCCCTCCTCACACGTCCAGGCACGAGGAAGTTCCTGGTGCCCTGTGCATCCTCTGGCAAGTCACCACTGCCCCCGACCCATCGCCACATTCAACTCACTCCTCAGTTTCTTTCTGGACAAGGTGAGGATAACAGATAATCCTGAAGGACCTCCAACCCAGGGGGACATTTTGCGCCTTGTTAGCTGCTTTGCAGCCCCTCCCGTCCCCTCTCCCTACCCAGCATCTTCACTGATCTGCTCCCTCTGCTCCTCCTTCCAGGTACATCCTCTTCTTGCCAAGCCCTCAGAATCTCCAGGCAGATATCCACTTTGGCTCTTGCAGCAGCCAAGCGGCTGCAGTAAGGGATGCAGTGGGGTAGAACAGAGGTGGCTGGGAAGGGAGGGGAGCCAAGCCAAGGCCAAGTTCGAGAAGGCTGGGCAGGGCACGAAGCCAGCCCTAGCAGCCCAGGCCAAAGCTACCTCAGCAACTTCTGCTAAGCTCTAGCAAGGCATCTACGCTTGGGTGGCAATGCCAGAGTTGAGAGGCTTGTGAGGGAGAGGGGCATCTGGTGAGGTCAGCACAGCCTCCAGAAACCTCTCCAGAGGCCACAGAGAGTCCAGCCCAAACCCCGGACTCAGGAATAAGAGGACATGACATGTCCTCTTCCCTAGGGGAGGTACTCAGGTCCTGGAAAGCTAGAATCCAGAGCTGAGAGGGCCCCAGAGGACCCCTGCTGGATACAGGAATCTCCTCTACTCTCCCAGGGGAGGCAGAGCCCTGCTCACAAGCCTTCAGGGGCAGGAAGCTCATTCCTGCTGTGGCAGCCACTCCCCTGGGAGGGGGTTCATGTATCAGCCATCAAACAGCCACCAATGCCACCACTGTGCCAGGAGCTGTGCTGGGCTCTGGGGCTGCAGAGATGCCTGTGGTCCCTGCCCTCAAGGGGCTCACCTTCCAAGGGGTGAGGCAGACACTGCCCACACGCAGCCATAGGGGAGCTGTGGGAGCCTGGAGGCGGCCCTGAGCCAGCCTTCTGGCAAGGTAGATGGGGTGGGGGGATCAAGAACTGCTTCCCATAGCAGACAATGGACCCACAGGGTCCCTGAGTAAGCAGGCAGCTTCAATTACCACGTAAATGCTGACAACTCTCAGCTTTGCATTTCTAGCCCTGACACAGCTCCTGAACCCCAGACTTAAATATCAACTGCCTGCTCAGTGTCTCCACTTGGCATCATCGCTAACTCATCTGGGGCACAAAGTCACCCTCTGACCACACAGCACCTGGTCTTCCCTCTCTCAGTGAACGGTCTCATCATTGATAAGCCGGACACCCAGAGTCAGGCTTCCTCCTCACCCTGTGCCCGCCTGTCACCAGCCCCTGCTCCTCCCCACCTCCGCCCACGCAGCCACCAGCCCAAGCACGCCGTCATCCACCGGCCTCTCCCAAGCGTCTCCTCATATGTGTTTCTGCATTCAGCCTCCTTCCGTCATTCAGTGACAGTGATCTTTCCAAAATGCAAAGAAAATGATCACCTCTCTGCTTAAAAGCTTTCAGTGGCTTCTCCCTGCCTTTGGGATAAAGGTTAAAACCTTGAACCAGGCCTGCAAGGCCCAGCATGGCCTGCCCAACTGTATCTCGGCGGCGTTCCTCCCCCTCTTCACCCTTTGTGCCAGACCTACCTGGCTTGTCCCATCTCAGAGACCTTTGTACATGTTCATCGCACTGTCTCCCCCACGAGCACAAGGACTTGGGCTTCCCTCCTTGCCTCTTCCAAATGACTTCAGGGACATCTGTTCTGTGCATGTTCACTGACCACCATTCTCAGGCCCCTTGCACTTGCGGGAACAGCTGTGGGACACAGCCAGGGTTATAAAGTAATCAGCATGCTCAGAGCCCGTGGTCCCAGAGCCTCCCAGCAGTCCCAGAGGCACGTCCCTGATCCTAGCTCCCCTCCTGTTCTCTTCTTCCATTTCAGGGCTGGGGGCTGGGGGCTGGGGGCTGGGAACAAAGGGCTGGCAAACTTCCCCCTCCCTTCACAGCCTAGACCATTCCTGGGCCTTAGAGAGAGCCCAGAAATGAAGTGCTCAGGCTGGTACACTCCACCTGGACCTCAACCCGCGCGTCCCTGGGCTCCCAGACAAGCCAGCCATCCTCGGGCCAGGCCGGGCACTGAGCAGTCTGCTGGGACTCCCTGAAGCAGGAGGCCCCCTGGTTATCCCTGGGCTCCCAGCACACTCAGCACGCCCAGCACCGTCCATTTGCTTGCTGTTGTGCCAATCTCTCCCCCAGACCAGAGAGCGCTTGGCCTGCTCAGGGGCTGTGTTTTCATCTGCGCACCCTGAGCCCGGGGCGGTCCCAAAGGAGAGGCTCAGAAAAGCCTCGGCTTTACAGTTTGGGACTGATGTCACACAAATATATGTGTTTGTTTTCTTTTTGCATGAACTACTGTTCAGTTCTGTCTGCTTCCCCTGGAACTTTCTGTGAGAAGGTGCACCTCTGAGTCTGACTGGCCTCAGCACTGGTCTCAGCCACACCTGTCACTAGCTGTGACCTAGTGCGAATGCTGAGCTCCTTAGGGCCTCAGTTTCTGCCCCATAAAAGGACAACATCCTCCTCTAAGGGTTTCCATAATTAAATGAGCTGTTATGCAAAGGGTATGGCATGCAGTCTGTGCTCAACAATTCCATCCCCTCTCTCCCACCCCAACCTTTGAGCCCCAATAAGGAGTTGACATTTACCTCCGTGAACTTGAACCTATGGTTGTCACCTATAGATCCAGTAATCCAGGTCATTTTGAGACCCAGTCCTGACACAGTCACTCTCCCACCCACAGATTTTGATACATGTGTTTTCTTTGGCCTCATCCGAGTACTTCAAAAATACACCAGACTGAGCAAGTCAGCACGAAGGACGAGCCCCGAGCGGGGCTCCAGCCTGCCCTCCAGGCTGCTATCGACCCACTAATCAATTCCCCTCCTCCAGCTGTCCAGCCAGCCAGGGACTCCCCTGGAGTATCACTATTTGACCCCCCGCCCCCCATCTTACCATAAATACACTCTGGGAGATGTTTCAAATGCCTTTTCAAAGTCAGGAATCTCAGGACTCTGACAGACCCCTGATCGGTGCTCCCAGAGGAGGAGAGAGGGGAGGTTACCCGACTTCCTTCAAGGTAAACCCATGCTTGGTCCTGGTGACTACCGCATTTTCTTCTTCATTTTTAAATAATATAAATCCATTTTTTAGCTGTATTTGTTAATGCTGTTAAATCTGAAAATTTTTCAGTCCTCAGCGAAATGACCTCACTTAGAAATGACCGAATCGACCCAGGCTACTTGCCTGTAACAGTTGGCTATTAGGTGAAAAGTTTAAAACACTTCAGTGAGAACCTGCCTGTACCAGAGGAAATTCGCTTTCTGAATGAAGGTTTTCTACAAGAAGGTAAATTTCCATCCTGCTCTTCTGATTTCCTGTAAGTGTGCAATGGCGCAATTCAAATAACTGCTGTCTTCTTGTACTCTTGAGTCAAACATTCACTTGTTAAAAATATAACAACATTGTGTCTTAATAAGAGCTTAGCTGTATATTTTAAGACCAAGAAAATAAGCTTGGCCAACTATGATTTTTGAGGTTTTGTAAGATTGTTGAGAACACAAAAAGCCAGTACAAGAGGGAGCACAATGACATCCAGCAGGAATAATTTGTAATTAGAAAACCCCACGCAATTCTTCAGCCAGGGATAATGGTGATCCATCTCAAAAACACATGTGTCCCATGCTGGGCACTGATGAGCCTCATCAGACACGCTCCCCCAGCATTTTTCTCCACCCTGAAGGGCCCCTAATTGCTGCTGGCTGCAGACAGGCGGGCTTCTTGCTGCTCCTCTCAGGAGACCACGATGATGAAGAGCAGGCCTGGGGCCAACCAGCCAGGGTTGGAATCTCAGCGGTCCTCCTACTCACTCTGTGATCTTAGACAAGCTGCTTACCCTCTCTGTGCCTCCGTCTCCTCGTCTTTAAACTCAGGTCTGGGAATCACTGCCTTTCAGGGTGAATGAAGGTTATGAAGACTGGATGAGCTGCTACGGGGCGTCCGCCTGACTCAAAACGTGTCTTTGTTCCCCCCAGTTGCTGGGGTGCTTATGGGCAAGGCCAAAGAAGGGTCCCTCTCCACTCCCCATCCTGCTGCCTCTCTTTTGTCAGGGACACGCGGCCCCTGCCAGAAGTTCCAGGCTATGTGGAGGGGTGCCGTGCCCACAGTGGCTCTGCCCTGCGCTGCGGTGTTTTCTCTCCTCCTCGGTGCTTCCCACCCCACCCTGGACCACACCTGGCCCTGGCCCAGCTGGACTGCCACTGATCTGCCTTGGCTAGGCAGGGCTGGTTTGGCTCCAGCAAGGGCCAAAGGTTCTTCATTTTGTTTTCTCTACAGCTTAACCAACTGGGTTGGGTAGAGGGGCAGGAGAGTGGCCAAGAGAGGAGAAGAAATGCACTGTTCCCACATTCCTTCCTCCCCTGCCCACCCCCCATAGTGGGGCACAGGTTGCATTCATTCCAGACTGTCCTCAGCCCCAGGACAGCTCCCCTCAGGGGCACCCTGCATGGTGTCTCAGGAGGTGGCAGTGATCTGCCCCCTCCCCCCCGCCCCCCCGCCCCCGTCTCAGTAGCACCTCCACCATCCTTCCATCTGCCCCGCCCCCACCTTTTATGACCTTCCCTGGTTCAGCCTGTCCTGTCTGTTGAGTTCAACAGCTTCTCCCAGCACTTGCCACGTGCCTGTCCCTCCCCGGAGCCGGGCGCTGCGGGGCACAGAGATGATGCAGGCCAGGGCTCTGCCCTCCAAGCACTCATTTTACAGCAACAAGAGCACAGGCTGCAGAGCACACAGTCTGAGCTGGACTCCCCACTCAGCCCCTTTTAAGCTGTGTGATCTTGGGTCAACTACTTAACCTGACTATCCACTTCTTTATTTGAAAATGGGGGCCAAAGTACCTCCATTTCAGGGCCTCTGTGAGAATTAAATACAATCATGTATGTAAAGTCCTCAACTCAGAGCACTGCATACAGCAGATGCTCAGTCAAGTCTGCCTACCTTCCCTCCCTCCCTCCTTCCCCCTTTCCATAGCCAGCTGCCTCTTCCAGAGGACAGGGTCACAGTAGGGCCAATGGTGGATGTAGAGCCCTCCCCCAGCAGGGGGACCTAAGAGCCAGGGCCATTTGGGCCTGTGTGGGGCCAAGCCCCATGCTGGGTGGCGTGGGGGCGCAGACCGGCGGGGTTCTGCCTGCCAGGTGCTTTCTTTCAGAAGTAGACTCAGTCCTGTGACCTCCTTTTCTTTCTCCCAATGGCTCATTAGGGCTGATTGTGGGATCCTTTTTAGCCTTTCCTTTTCTGAGCTTCCAACTGGGCTGGAGACACACTAGCAGGGCCACACTGAAGCCCCGCCTCAGCCAGGCCCTGCACTAGGGAGGGGGTGAGAGCTGTTTATGCCGGGTGTTCCCTGGGGGCTGCTGAGGCACAGAGTTTGGGGTGACCACAACAGAAAACTGCTTCTTGACTGCTTAGGCTGCGGTCCATCCATCTGTCCTGAGTCCGGGAATATGTGGGGCAGCCAATATTCGAAGTTCGGGCCAGCCTTCAAGGTCTTCCTGCCCACCCAAGCCTTCTAGAGAGCTGAGACCGACCCCCAGGGATATCTCTACTAGGGTGGGGGAAGCTACCCAACCCCGCCTGTGGCTGAATGCTTTCTCTATCATTTTGAAATACAGTTGGAAAATCTAGGAACTAGAACCTGACCCACTAGGGGCAATCAGCACTAGATCACCCTGGGAAACGGCCAGCATGAGGCTGGAAAGGCAGAGGGGCTCTGGGGTGCCAGGGAGCCGCCAGTTCTGGAGGCCTGGGCGGGAGGCAATAAGACAGTCCGTCTGCAAGGAGCAGGGCTCCATCACTCAGCTGTGGGAAATGGGTCAGTCATGAGCCCCAGGGGCAAGGACTAGCAGGAGCGGGGCTGAGACCCGGGGGGACCCAAATATCTCCAATTCTATGGAAGGACTGAAACCGCAGCCCAACAAAGCTGCTCCGCCCGGGCAGAGGGAAGGGGGGCCACAGCGGCTGGAGCCAAGCATGGCTGCCACATGCGAAGAAGCACAGATCCATGGAAAGGGCAGGCAGATCGGGAAGATGTCGTCCGGGGGCTCTGAGCTGAAGCAGCGGAAGAGACAAGGGCATGCGGACAGAGGAGTCACCAGAAAGTCTTCCTGGAAAAGGAGTGTCACTAAGAAAGTCAGGACCCCTGGTGTCAGAGATTTAGGAGGTGAACTGGAGGGGGGCTCACCGACCATCTTGAGCACCAGGGCCTGCGCCATGGCTACCTCTGCATTCTAGGTGGGTGCTGGGGGGCTGATGCCAGAACCACTCAGGCCAAGGTGTCCCCCCTGCTCCAGCTCCAGCTCCCGCTTCCGTGGGCAGGAGGCTGCCACATGTTCTCATCATGCCTTCTCACCTGGAGCCAGAGCCTGCTGGCTCCTCTGCTGATGGCTTCCAGGTGTGTCCTTGGGCCCGTGGGGGAGACAGCCAAGAACACACCCCCTCATACCCAAGTCTCACCCCTCTGGCCACCTTCAGCCACAGAACCTGGGCTGGCCCGGTGCCTCCTTGTGAGACTGAGTGTCTATGCTGTGGGTTTCTCTAACTGTGGGCCTGTTCCTTTCTGCATACCCATAACTTTCTCTGCATGTGCGTCTTTGCAGGCATTGTCTCTGTTTCTGAGACTACGTGTCCAAGTGCTTCTCTGTGCATTTCGCAGCAAAGCTTTCCTAGACTGTAATACCAAATTCCATCAGTGTTTATTGTCTAATAAAAGGAAGCCCAATATCGCACTTCCTGCTTCTTCTCCCTAAGGCCCTAAGTTTTTATTCCAGAGTTATTTTCAGCCGAAATGGAGAAAATCTGATTTATGCTCTGCTGGGGGTGACTTGGGCTCAAGAAGATGAGAGGCTCATGGCTGATGAACTGAAAGAAGCCAGGCCGCCATAAATCACACCACTGCGGCTCACAGCAGGCCCCCAGCTCCAGACACCTTGTGGTCACTGGGCCCATCTTCTGGCATTCCCCTGATCCAGGCTGATGCTGAGGAAGTATGCGCAGAGCTTATACTGACCACCAGCCTTGTCAGCACCATCCTCACCATCGCCTCCTTCTTCTTCACCAAAATCACCATGGCCATTACCATTATCACCCCTCTAGGAACGTCACCACCACCACCATTCCCACTATTACCACTATCAGCGCCACAGTGACCGTCACCATCAACACCACTGTTTCGTTGCTAATGTTGAAGATGCCATTACTTTTCAACAGCTAGCTCTCCTTCTTCCTCAGTCAGAAGGACCACAGCTTTTTGCTGGGAACACTGCCTCCCAATTAAAAGGCTGTATTTCCCAGGCCCTTTGAAACCAGTTAGATGTGGCCACATAAGTGAAAGTGTTGAATGAAATTACAGGATGTATCCATAAAAGGAAGGGGCACACTTATTTATCATTTGCCTCCATCTGCTAACTGATGTGATGGCTGGTGCTCTAGCAGCCATTATGCACCACAAGAACAAGGACTACATACTAGGGAAGGCAGAGTGTGAGGCCGGGAGGAGTGTTGGTTTCTCATGACTGTGGAGTAATCCGTAAGACTCTGGACTGCTACATCTAGACTTTTTGTGAGAAAAAAAATGCGCTTCTATTTCTATATCATTTAGGAGATTGTTATTTTGGGCATTCTGATGCATACAGCTGAACCTAAACTTGATTCGTATACATCATCACGTTAGCCATCTTTTAAATAGTCCAGGACAATGATCTCCATATGAGATATGGGAGGGGGAGGTAGGATATTGGCAAGGGGGAAGAGGGAGAGAGTGAGGGTGAAAGAGAGAGAGGCTGAGATTGAATTCTAGGACATGGAAAATGATTCTACAACTCTGACCCTCCGGGCCACTGTCTCCAAAGACATTCAGCACCACGGACAGCTCACTGGCTGTAGTAGCGAGGGCAGGAGAATGTGAGAAGAGGGTTTTTTGTTTGTTTTTGTGTGTGTAGTGGTGGTGGTGGTGGTAGTGATGGTATTGCTCAAGATATGTTCATTAACCCCTGCTCTGTAGCAGGTGCTGTGCCCGGAGCTGAGATAAATACCAAGACAAATCTCCACCAAGTCCACGTTTAGCTCCCAAGACCAGAGCCAGGAAGTCGACATGGGAAAGCTTCCTAAAGCAGAAGAAAGGGGCTGAGAAGCCAGATGAGGGGTGGAACAAGGCTGTGTGACAGAACGAACAGAATACTAGAGCATCATGGACGCTGTGGCAGGGGGAAGGGCTCCAAAGGGGTGAGACACCTGCTGTATGAACTAGAGGAGAGGAGCACTAGGTGGGAGATAAAGAAGTGGTTTCTCAGGCCCCGCCCCTTCTATTCCTCAGACTACATCAAAACGTTTCAGTTTCTGATCCCGGGAATCTATGATACTGTGACTGAATGGAATCTATGACTGAGATTCTACAATTCTAATTCTAAGGCTCTGAATCAGAATCAGCTGTCTACTGCGGTGTAACAACCTCCTCTCTGCCCTGCCCAGAACTTAACGGCTTAAAACAGCAACCAGTTAATTTGTTCACAATTCTGAGCCAGCGATCTGGGCTTGTGTCAGCTGGGTGGCTCTCCTGGTCTTATCTGGGGTCACTCAGACAGCTGCAGTCAGCTGGAAGGTCATCTGGGAACTGGCTGGTCCAGAGGGCTTCAGCTGGGATGGCCCATTTCCGGTCTCCTCCTCTAAGAGGCCTGCTTGGGTTTCTACACGTGGAGGTCTCAAGAGAGCAAGAAGAGGGGAGTCGCAATGCACACGCACTTTTTAATCCTCTGCTTGCATCACACTGGCTGATGTCTCAATAGCCAAGGGAATTCACGTGGCCAAACCAGTCAGTGTGGAAAGGGACAGCATGAGAATAAGGAGAGGCAGGACTCACGGGGAACGTTCGTATAACAACCTACTGCAGGCTCTAAGTGTTTCACTTGCCACCATTCATATTACCACACCACAGGTCTTATGTTCTGACTCAAACAGACCATGGTTCTATGGCTCTCCGAGTCTGTGGTTCTTAGAACTCAATGTTTTGATTCCGAGATTCTGTAATTCTAGAAGTAGAAGGCTGGGTACAGCTGAGGAGGATCACGAGGATGCAAAGGAGGTCAAGCACACTAAGGTCACTCCCAGATCTAAGCAAGAACCCCCCTGCCTCTCCCACTTGCATCTCCTAGCCCCCAACTTCCTGCCTGGAGCAGAGCCGAGACATGTGCACTAAGTGGGAATCAGAAAACATGCATCACTAATCTGGGGTGACCCCACGCATAGCTCTTAACCTCCCAGTGTTCTCATGTAACCAACAGAGATAGCAATCTCTGTCTTCCAAATGACAGAGCCGGGGTGGGGTCAGAGGAACTGGGTCCACTAACTTCCATTATCAGGAACCTGACTCTGGTCCAGCTTATGAAGAAGGCTTTGCTGCCACTGCCCCAAATTGCATCTACTGCTCCTGAGACCAAGTCTTAAGGAAATTAAGGTTTAAATAGGTTATTGCCCTTGGTTTATCCTGACCTCTACCTGCAAAAGGAAGGGAGGAGGGGAAGGGAGAGCAGGAGAGGAAAGACTCCTGCTCCGGCCTCAACTGAATTCACACTGGAATCCTGGGGCCAGCCCCTGCCTGGCCTGGAGCCTCAGGCTTCTCTGCTCTTTAGCTTCCCCAAGAAGAGGCACATGGAGGCAAAATGTAGCTGTATGAGAGGAGATCTAGGCCAGGGCAACACTTCGTGAAATTTCACAGCTAGAGCGACCAGTGGCGACCCACCAGCTGGCCCACCCTGGAGTGTCGATGAGGACATGGAAGCCCAGAGAGGACCAGGACCTGCTCTCGGTGGCACAGCCACCAGCAGTGGGCCAAGAACGAGAGCCTGGTGGAGTCACTTTCCTTTTTTCTAAACCTCGGTTTCCAATTTTAAACCAGGGATAAAAAATGCAGCCTGGGACGCCACTCAGAAGCAGTGAAGCACTGTGAAAGGTAGTAAGGATATTATGGGTTGTCCCCACAGCCTGGGAGTCTTGGTGGGGGCGGGGCGGAACGGGTAAGTGACTTTCAGGGGACTCTCCCAGCTCCATCACTCTGGCCTCTCCCCAGAGGCCCAGGCCGCAGAGTGGAGGAGGATGCCCATTCAGGATCAGAGTTATTTAAAAGCCAGTTGTCCCCCCCCTCCTCCCACCCCCCTACCAGAGTCCGTGTGGCCTCTGCTGACTGAATGGAGAAAATGGATCTTGGGGCTATGGATTTTCCCGTGTCTCACAGCAGTGGGGGGAGGGGGAGTGAGAAATGGGAACAGCAAAGCCTGCAGCGGAGGCTTCCCCTCCCGCCAGCACGGAAGCGACACAGCAGGAGAGAACCTGGGGCCTGGCCCACTACCTAAGGACTGAGCTCCATCCTGTCAGCCCTGCCCAGCTGCTCCTCCGCTTGCCTCAGTGGAAGGGGGAGCAGAGGGAAGGGAGGCCGCTACAGCATCACCTTGGGGAGCACCCCCTATCCTACCACCACTTTCTAGTTGGGGTGGAGCCAAGTTCAAGGTCACACACTGAGAAGGATGGGGCACCAACTCCAGCAAGTCACAGTATTACCTTCCCTTCTGTGACCCCCATTTGTAAAAGATCAAGGGGCACTGACTCAAAAGCCTTCCAAGACCATCACACACACACACACACACACACACACACTCTCTCTCTCTCTCTCTCTCTCTCTCTCTCTCTTCTCTGCAGATAAAACTTAGATCTGGAAAGGCAGACTTGCCACAGACCCCTCTGAGAGACAAACTGGAGTGGGAGAAAGATGGGGAAGGGGCTACATGCCAGGTGACCTCAGGGAAGCTGCCAAACCTCTCCAGGCTTCCCACCAAGGAAGTGGGCCTCGCAGAGGGCACGGCCTTTGTGGGGTGAGAAGGCCAGGGGGGAGCTGGACTAGGGGAGGGAACAGCACCTTGGAATGCTGAGAGGGGATCTGGGGCCAAGCGGGATAATAAATTCAGGAACTGGGGTCCAGAGTAGCTGACATGGGGGATTCTCAACCCGCACAGGGTGCGGCTGGGATGACTCACTCGTTGAGCCCAAAGGAAAGCCACGGGGCCTGAGCTCTTTGCCCACAGGCTCCCAGGGCACCTCACCCAGCCGCAGCCCCCAGAGAGCGCCTGGGAGGACGGGGAAGACTTAGGCAAAGGAGGCAACAGGAAACCTGAGCTTCTGTCAGGCTCCAGTCCAGTGGGCTCTGCAACCCTGGGGAAAAGCACTTAACCTTTCTGGGCCGTGTCTCCTGGTGCAAAGTGGGGATCCTCACCTAGCCTGCCTCACAGGGCTGGGGTGATCAAGCCAGAGATGTTTAAATCGTCATTTCAGTCCATAAGTGTTCCCTACTGCCTTCTCCATGCTGAGCTCTGAGTGGTGTGCTGACAACACAGCAAGTCGGACGGTCCTGAGCCCCGGCTGCTGACAACCAGTGGCTGCAGGGCAGCTCCAGCCCTCTGACCTCAAGTGAAATTCGAAGGAGAGAAGAGAGCCATGAAGGCTTCCTGGAGGGGGTGGAACTCAAGCTGAGCCCTGAGGGGCAGTGGGCTGGACTGGAGAAGAGCTGAGGGGAGGGAGCACCCCTGGTGGGACAAACAGTCTGAGCAAAGACGCTTCCACTGGATGCCTCAGGAATAGACACACAGCCTCAAATGCAGCCGGACATACATGTATCGAATGCCTAGCATATGCTGAACTCTGACAGCCCTAAGATGGACAGGGCTGTTCCTCCAGAGAACAGACTTGGCTCCAGGGGCCACCTGGACAGAGAAGGAAACCAAGAGGAGAAGGCGGGGAGGAGGCCAGGTGGACGCATACAGACAGACAGCGAGTGGCAATTTTTGCTACATACCATGAATGTGCTGTGCTGGGCGGGGAGGAAGATGAAACAAGGTAAAAATGACATGGTAGCCGATTAGTCCCAGAGAGGGGCAATGCCTCATCCAGAGCCACAGTGTGAAAGCGTGGCAGGGTGGGTGCTAGGCCCCCAGACCCTAGGTGACATGGCTTTTCTTGTTTCGAAGCACTTTCCATTTACTTTATCACAATGGCTTTGAGAGGACTACGAAGGACAGGAATTCAGAAGCCCACCTACTTTCCAGAAGTAGGTGCTGACAGTGCAGCGGCAGAGAGAGGTCCAAGGGCACACCGGTGCCACCCTAGCATCTGTTCCTGGCCTCAAGCCCCCCGGGGTCAGGATGAAATTTCCCGGTGGTGCTGGGCCCTCTCAGATGCAGCCACTACCTTGCACAAAGCCCTGGGCAAGGACCCCGGGGCCAGGTTATCAGGCAAAGCCTCCACAACCACTGGCTTTGGGGCAAGTTCCTGGCTCTCTGACCTCAATTTCCCCATTTATAAAACACAATCATTGCCTTGTGCTCTGGTGTTTAAGGGTTCTTGGTTCTTTTTTGAGTTTTCTTTTTCCCAACTCAGGTGTTTAGCACTCCCCAATCAAGGCTGCCTACTGCCCTGCAGCCCTTTGGTGGTTGGGGGGGCATGAGCCCACCAGGAGCCAATCACCATGGAGATCGGGGGAGAGGGCTCTTACTTTGGCAGTTACACTGTGAGTCCTCAGAGGCTGGAAGCAAACGGGGCTCTACGCAGCAGGACAGGGAAGCAGAGGCCTTTTCATTCAGTCAGTCTTTTATTCATCTACAAACAGTTACTGTACACTGCCTTGTGCTAGCCCCTGTAGTAGAAACACAACAGGAAGAAGAGCCAGTGCCTCCCTCTGGGGGAAATGTCAGAGCTGGGGCTTGGAGCTGACGTGGCCCAGGGCTGGGGGGAAGTACAAGAGCTGAGTGAGGGCCCAGCCCCAAAGGCTGTATGAGAAAAGACACCACAGTTGGTGACCTCTACAGACCAAGGGCAGGTGGAGGG
Organism: Trachops cirrhosus; assembly: GCA_028533065.1. Classification (NCBI taxonomy): domain Eukaryota; kingdom Metazoa; phylum Chordata; class Mammalia; order Chiroptera; family Phyllostomidae; genus Trachops; species Trachops cirrhosus. The sequence continues at coordinate 42,163,006 of CM052543.1, forward strand.
CAGGAGTGGGCTCAGAGTGCGTTGGCCAGACTCTGGGTGCACATGCTTGCATGCATGGACCTGTAAACCTGCCCCTCCCGGAACACACCTGGGAACCTGCATAGGCCCAAAAGTATGAATGTTCAAGTATGAATGTCCTTATGTTTCTGGGACACATACCAGGATGCACTCAAATCTATGTTCATATGTGCACACGTGTGAATGAACCTTTATGCTTGCATGAAGTACATCTGAGCCTGCCCGGAACTCTGCACAAGTTTATGCAAGCCTTCCTATGCATGTGTGTGCACATTCAAGCGAGTATGAATCTGTGTGTACTGACATGTGGACCTCACATGTACATATGTGCAGACATGCCCAGTCACCATGTGCAAGTTACTGTTCTCATCTGCCAATACCTGGGAGAGAGAGGGAAGGGCCAGCTCCCCCTCCCCATCCCCCCACCCCAGCATCCACAGCCCTGGTCCTTAACATTGGTCCTTGCTAGAGACCCAAGCCACAGCAGGGTCTGCCTTTTCTCCTTAAGTGTTATTGATCTGTTAAATATAACCTCAAGGAAGGAGTCAACCCAACAACCGTCCCGAACTCAGGAGAAAGACACTGACTGATTCTTAGGTGGGGGGAGCCTCTATCCCAACCAGCTCTGCTGATACCAGACTGGCTGCAGGATCAAGTGTCAGTCTCTCCAGCCTGAATAATTCATGCCAAGGCCAGGAGTGCTCCCTTCTCAGGAGCCTGTTCCTTTAAGTCAGGTCTGGAGCTTCCCAGTTCTGGAAAAAAAAAATCCATCCAGAACTAGACAACCCACAAACAGCTCATCCCTGAACCCCCTTAGCTTAACTCCCCATTCCACGCTGCAAAATCTGCTCCTGTTCTCCCACTACTGGAGCCCCAAACCCTCCACCCATTCATTACTTATAGGTGGGGCACCATGGAGGGAAGGAGGGACAGTCGATGGTGTCCAACAACCCAGGGTCCTGAGACCCAGTATAACAGTCTAGTGGGGTGTCTGCCTAGGAGCTGGGGCAGGGAGGGGACAGCAAAGAGCTGAATCACCACACCACTGGTCCCGAGGCCCGGGAGAGCGGTTGGAGGAGGAGGAGTCCAGCCTAGTGGAGGAGTCCAGATGAAAGAACCCCGGCTTAGCAGCCAGGGAGTTGGGAGCGAGGGAGAAGCGGAGGGGATGTCCCTGATTTTCGGAGGCGGGGTGGGACAGGGTCAAGAAAACGCTATTCCCATTAGACTTGCAGTGGTAGTAACCCAGAGAGCCCTAATGTAACCGGGGTTGAAGTGGAGGGGGCCGGAGGCTGGGGATTTTCCAGTCTCTCCTTGCACAGCTCTCTCCTAGATCACAGAGATTAGGAAAAGCCTGAAAAATGAGTAACTTTCTCAGCCCACCCCTCATCACTGCTTGTGCGGGGGGTGGGGGGGCGCTAAAGTCCTGCCCCCAAATTCTCATTCCGTGGGGCTGACCCACCTGCCTGCTCTCCTCAGTCCGGCCCAGCCCCACAGGTGCCAGAGAGGGAGGAAGAAGGAGCCAGCTTAAACATGGGATGTGGAGGAGATGAGGCATTGGGAACCTGGGAGAGCCAAACTTCTCAGCAGACCCGGAGTCCGAGAAGGGGAGAGAGAAAGCACAGCAGCCAAAATCCCAGATTCTCCGTAGCCTCCCACCCCGCCTCTCTGCGAGGAGGGCGCGGAGACTCCGCTGGGGGCGGAGGAGGAGGCTAGGAGGCGGGGAGGTGGGGGGAGGCAAACCCTGCCCACTCGGCTCCAAGCCCGGAACGGAAGCCGGAGGCCAGCGCGCAGGGCGAGTAGGGCACCGAGGGCGGGGGGCTCCGCTCCCCGCTTGACCCCTCTCGCACCAGCCAGGAAAGGGAAGGCTCCTCGGATTTTAGAGCCAGTGGACAGACCGACCGCGACTGCCATCATCTGCAGGTCAAGGACTTGCCCCACCCGCCCCCCTCCCCGCCCCCAAGGCGCTCCGAACTCACTGGTGAGCGCGGCGGCCCGGGCGCTGGATGCGGGGGCCGCCGCGATGGCCCCGCGCGCGGGACAGCTGGAGCCAAGGGGGCCGCTGCTACAGGGGCTGCTGCTCGTGGCGGCGGCGCTGAGCCAGCCCGCTGCGCCCTGTCCCTTCCACTGCTACTGCTTCGGCGGCCCCAAGCTGCTGTTGCGCTGCGCGTCGGGCGCCGAGCTCCGGCAGCCGCCGCGGGACGTGCCGCCCGACGCGCGCAACCTCACCATCGTGGGCGCCAACCTGACGGTGCTGCGCGCTGCCGCCTTCGCCGGCGGGGACGCGGACGGGGAGGAGGTGGCGGCGGGCAGCGTGCGCCTGCCGTTACTGACCGCTCTGCGCCTCACGCACAACAACATCGAGGTGGTGGAAGACGGCGCCTTCGACGGGTTGCCTAGTCTGGCGGCGCTCGACCTGAGCCACAACCCGCTGCGCGCCCTGGGCGCCGGCGCTTTCCGCGGGCTGCCGACGCTACGCTCGCTGCAGCTCAACCACGCGCTGGCGCGGGGCGGCCCCGTGCTGCTGGCCGCGCTGGACGCCGCGCTCGTCCCGCTGGACGAGCTGCGCCTCCTGGGCCTGGCGGACAACGGACTGAACCGCCTGCCGTCTGCCGCGCTGCGCCTGCCGCACCTCGAGCAGCTGGACGCGCGCCTCAACAAACTGGCCGGCCTGGGCCCCGACGACCTGCGCGCACTTGAGCGCGATGGCGGCCTGCCGGTGCCGCGCCTGCTGCTTGCCGACAACCCCCTGCGCTGCGGCTGCGCCGCGCGCCCCCTGCTGGCCTGGCTGCGTAACGCCACGGAGCGCGTCCCCGACGCGCGGCGCCTGCGGTGCACCGCCCCGAGGCCCCTGCACGACCGGCCTTTCGTGGACCTGGACGAGGCGCAGCTGCGTTGCGCGGACCGCGACGCTGAAGGTCGTGGGGAAGAAGTAGAACTCACCGGCCCGGAGCTGGAAGCTTCCTATGTCTTCTTCGGGCTGGTGCTGGCGCTCATCGGCCTCATCTTCTTAATGGTGCTCTACCTAAACCGCCGCGGCATCCAGCGCTGGATGCGCAACTTGCGTGAGGCCTGCCGGGACCAGATGGAGGGCTACCACTACCGCTATGAACAGGATGCCGACCCGCGCCGTGCGCCCGCCCCAGCCGCTCCCGCCGGCTCCCGCGCCACTTCCCCGAGCTCGGGCCTCTGAGCTTTACCTCTTCGAGGTTGGGGGTGCCCCTGCCAGCTGATGACTTTACTGAGGCTACTTGGCCTGAAGCAGTGGGTATGGGACACCCGAGAGCTTGGGGCTTTTGAGACTTGCCCCTGACCTGCCTGAGACCTTTGAATTCTGGCATCACCTCCCATCCCACCCCATCCCCAGACACACCTGGAGACCCCAAACTGTAGCCCGTTCTTCCCAGCCTCTGAGAACCCTCACCATCAAAGACCCAGATACCCGCCTTCTGATTCCAGAAACCCTGCGCACCCATCCCAGGCTGCGGACCCATCAACTCCCCTCACCCCCTTTTAAGACTCACCCAGAGACCTTGTCCTAAAATCCGGAAGCCCTGAGATTGCATCCACCAAGCTCTTCCTGAGCCCTTACTCTCAGCGGGAAACAGCCTAGACTTCATGGACCCCCATCCCCAGCTTGGAGCCCTCACTTTCCTACCCAGAGCTCCGGCCCTCACATCCCATTTTGGTCTCAGAAGCAGAGCACTCCCACGAAAAGGTTTTTGTGGACTTTGAGCCTTTTTTTTTTTTTGCACACCAGAACTCCTAGCCCTCCATCCTGCATAGATACCCCCATCCTGGGGCTCCGAAGTGTTGGGCACTCTCCCCCAGTCAGAGGGTGTGTTCTGTACCATCCACCACCCCACTCTGGCTCGGTCCCCTCCCTTCTTTGGCCCCTGCTTGGGGCTCAGCTCCCTTGGTCTCTCCCATCCCAGAGACGGGCACACACTGTATAGCCTTAGTGTGGAGCCAGTCCTCAGCCTTTCCCGCTGGGGCTCTCATCCCCCAGCACTCAGTGTTCGCCCCAATCTCAGACTCAGCTCTTCACCCTGATCTGAGTTCCAACCCCCGCCCAAGTCTTAGGCTCTTGATTCCACCCACACCTGTAGCTTACACTCAATACTCAACCCTCCCACTCACTACTACTAGGTCAGGGTCCAATGAGGAATCCATCCCTGAAATGTGCTCACCCTTTTTACCTCCTAAAATGAATTCTCCAGCCCTGCGAGACAGGTGCAGGTACCACACCCCCCCATCCTTACTGGCGGGTCCCCACGGGGAAGGGAGGTTCCTGGGGGTGCAAAGTCAGGCCTCAGAACCAGGGTCACCCCCCCACCATGGCCTCAGTGAGGGGTAAGGAAGGGGGCTCTGAAGGGCTAGGAGCTACTGCATACATGCTGTTTCCCGCCCGTGTGTCTCCTCCCCTAAGGATTTCTTGCTGCTGTGTTCCCTACCCCCCCACGCCATGCCTTCTGGAGGAGGAAGGGGGTCTCACCTCCTGTCTCAGGCACACGCCCTTTTGTTCAGGGTCAGAGCCTCCAAGACCTGCCTTCTGCATGATCCCAAAGCACAATTGGTGAGTGGGGAGGCGGGTGCCTCTCCCTGACTCCCACCCCTCGGTCAGGCAGAATGGCTGGCTTGTGCTGCTTCTGCACACAGGAAGTCACCCTCCAACACACTGGTTGAGGCCTGCCTTCTCACCCCTACCCCAGAAATCTGGATGTCCCTCGGGCAGTTTTCTATAAAGTCTGCAATAATCTCTGATACTCTGCTCTTGTAAGTCGTGCCGTGTCATTCCTGCAGACCTTGGAGCATTGAAGGGACTGGAGGGGGTACTTGGGAGGGCGTTTTGGACCTCCCTGAGGTGCGGTGACCTTGGTGTCTTCTTCTGGACTGTGGGGAAGAAATGGGCTCTGACTGCACAGAGCAGGATGGAGGCTAGGCCCACAGACTTCCCGCTGGGATGGCACTGCTCTCCAAACAGGGCTGCGTTTTATCCTCTGAGATGGGGTCACACGGCCAGGGCGGGAGCCTGTGCTTCCTCTACACCCTCTTACCCTTCCACTCATCATCACAGAGGCAGGGGTGGGGGTTGGGGGGAATGTAGTTGGGCTGATAAATCTAGCATCGCAGAGGCTACCAGGGAGGAATTCCAGCCACAGAGAACTGAGTCAGTTAGTTCAGACAAGAAAAAGGATGGCTCATTATTTGCTGCTTTGCCATCAATCCCTCTGATGAATTACCTGATACTCCCTTTACCCTTTGTCAAGCCACAGTCTTCTGGCTAGAGGTGTGGGAACTGCCCCCTCGGGTATGTGAGAGGCTGGGAGGAGAAGCAGCCTCAAGGTCGGGGTGGACAAAATGCCTTCTTGGGATATGTGGGAGCAAGGAGGCAGCTGGGTGGGGCCAGGGTGGCGAGGCTGAGAGGCCTGTCTCCTGCCTCAGGTTCCCTGGCTGGGTTGTTTCACACTGAGGATCTCAGAGTCCTGGAACCACATGTCGGTAGTCCAGACCTCTGGCATTTCAGAATTTTAGGGCTGCATCATCCTAGAATATGTGCCTTCTAAACATTGAAAAGGACCTCAGAGGTAATGTGGGAGCCATCTCCCAAGCTGCCTCGGTAAGGAGCACCCTCTCTCGAAAAGGTGCTCACTCCTCTCTTCCTGCGAGCATCCATTTCAGTGTCAGCGGCTTCAGCCTGGGACTTCCTGACAGTCCAGCCCCAGCTCTGCCTTGGGGCCAGGAGCACAGCTCACCCCAGGACCGCTCTTTGCAGAGTCGGGGCCAGTGCAGCCATCCTGTCTTGTGGCAGATCCCCTACCCTGTCATGCCTCATGAGAAGGGATTACATTCTCTTGAAGCATTCCCACCTGGCAATGACCTTCACAGAGCAATCCTCCAGGACAAAGTAGTGGCTGTGTCTCTAACATGGTTAGAGAACTGTCTTTAACCGGAACCTCCCCAGTTCCAACGACGTGCCCTCTGATGATATGGCCAAAGGCCGCAATAAGCCCTGGTAAACAAAACATGCTGTTAGTTGTGGGTTTGTTGTCAGCAAACACCTTTGAGGGTTTGTATGAGAGCTGCTACTAAGCTCAGTATCAAATCGATAGTTGTCAAAAATCAAACGATTGAGAGCTTCACATATGCCAGCGGACACTTAACCTCAGTGCTCATTCAATGCTGCCTCTGGGCTGCCATCCTCCTTGCAGCCTAGTAGTGGCCTTTGGTCTTACGGGACTATCGCGAGGTCCCCAGGGCCCCCAGCCCTGTCTCCTCTGCACATCCAGTCATTCACTCAGCCTCTACCGAATACAGCTTTTCCAGTGCCAGAGAAGCGAACGACCCAGGGGAGGAGTCGTATTTAATCACGGTTTAGAGAAAGAAGTCCCAGGACACTGAAGGTTTAGAGGAAGGACCCCTGACCCTACCTAGGGAGACTTCTTAGAGGAAGTCATGTTTGAGTGCGTTTTAAGACCTCCAGGCAGGAAGATCTTGTCAGTCAGAGAACTGGAGAACACCATTCATGGCTGGGAGTAGGTAGGAGATGTGTGTAAGATGGACCTGCTTCCCCTGCGTTCTGTACTGGGTGGCAATAGAGGGACCTCCACCTTCAGAGAAGTCAGGGACGTGGAGAGGTGCGATAGAAGATCCCTTATAAGAAAAGTGAGATGGAGAAGGGGATCTGGCCGGTCCCGCCCTGATACCCTCATGCCACCCACCCCCTCCAGGCCCCCCTCAGCAGTGCCAAGACCCTGCCGCAAGGCCAGCCTCCCCCTTTAATCACACACCGGGAATGCGGCTGGAAGGCTGAGGGGTGCAAGAGACTGCAGGGGCCTGCAGGGGCCTGCAGGGGCCAAGTGCCAGGGGGAAAATTCCACCCCGGATGTCCCCTAGAGAGCAGGCACGGTAGAGGGCGGGAGAGGGAGAGAAAGGTGTGTAACTGTCAGCAAAGTGATAGACGTGAGACCAGCTATGTACTTTGAGAAACATGTCACTCCCCAGAATTCTGTGACCCTGTAAAAATTGTGAAATTTCCTCTCAAAAACAAAGGGAGCCATCTCCTTGAGTTTATTTCTGTGACCCCTGTCCTCCCCAGGCCCCTCGACGAGGGCCCGGCGGCAGTCCAGAGGACGAGGCTTTGGTCTGAGCTCAGCCTGACTTGCTAAGTCATTTGGTTCTCATTCAGACATCCCAGTTGAGATCTTACTGTGTGCTGGGCACCAGGGATTCAGCAGTGCACATGGCAGAGCCGGCTCCTGCCGTTCTGGCCCAGTCTGACACCGAGCATGGACAGCACTGCCTGTCTCTGGCTCCAGGTTCCACCCCCCCACCGTCCAGGCTGGGGCTGGACTCATGACCTCCAGAGGCACTGCCTGTGCTCCCTGGAGTCCATCTCCTTCTTCGTTAAGTCTCTGTCTGGCCAACCAATGTACAGGGATGGTCTTTCCCAGGCTGGGAGAAGGGGCAGGGGCAGTAAATATTCCTGGGATAATTCACTCGACTTCTTCAGAGGCCCACCTCCACCCCCTCACCTCTCCCTCACCACCCAGCCCCCTTCCCTCAGAGCTGCCTCAAGGCAATTTATCCCGTGCTGGCCAGTCCTGTGCACACCACCTCAACTAACCCTTCATTGTACTGGTGGGGAAACTGAGGCCCAGAAAGCCTAGCCGCCCTCCTCCAGGTCACACAGGGCATCAGGAGCAGAGCAGATCCAGAGCCCAGGATGCACCCTGGGGGCATCCCTGCCCTGCTCTGGATCTGAGGATCTGACCCTGGCTGCCCCACCTCCTAACTCTGTATCTCCATCCCAGTGCCCCTTGCCTCTGCAGCAGACCGAAGCCTGTGGTGGCCTGGAGATGGAAAAAGGAAGTGAACAAGGAGGGGGTGGAGAGGACTCTTCAGCTTCCATTAGCACCTACCAGCAGGCCTCAGAAACCTGCTCTAGCCCCCTGCAGGCGGAAACCCTGCTGCGGGATCCTTCTTGATGGTCCCAGGCATGACGCTCATTCTCCCTGGGCCTCTTGTCTCCGCTGAGCTGCTGCTGAGAGGGACAGGGCCTGCTCTTGTCCTCAGTAAAGATGGGGTCACTGTGATAATGGAAGCACATGGGGGGCCCCTAACTAATGTGACCACACCCACCAGGCAACTTTGGACAGTGAAAGCGGCCACTATGAATAATTACACGGGGACAAGAATAAGCAAGGGCCGTACCAGACTGGTGGGCCTGGAACTCCAGTGACTTTTGAAAAGACCTGGGGTGGGGGCAGGGGCGGGGTTGGGGAGGAAAGGTGCTAGACTACTAGACTAGCTAGTCTGCTAGCGCTAGACAACTAGTAGACCCCCTGACCTTAACCCTGTCCTCCATCCATACTAGACAGCGTCTAGAACACTATTCTCCAGCCACACCAAATTACTCAGATTTCAGTAACTGAGCCCAGGTGGTCCAAGCCCCATGCCTTTGCTCACACAGCACACTCTGCCGGGAATGCCTTCCCTGCACTGAGAGCAACAGGACAGCTCGGGGCGTCTGCTGTCCTTACCTCGCCCCTTGCTCCTGCCACTGTACACCCCCCCAACCTTTATTTGTACGGATTGGTTTTCTGGCCCATTGTCAGCACTAGACCAGAAGCTCCCCCCAGAGGCCCAGTTCCCTTTCGGGTCCCCAGTCCTGGGGCACAGAGAAGATTTGTGAGCACTGTCCCTGCCCCACAGAAATCCACAGCACAGGGGGAGAAAGCGTCACGCAGGGTTTGTGGCTTCCTGCTGCTGTGTGTCAGATGCCTGCTCCCTTGGACGCCCACAGTCCCCCACCTCACTGAACCGAGGTCTCCCTTACGCGGATGCCTACAGGGTCAGCTCCTTGTTGCAGCTGCTCCATCAAGTGAGAAACAGAAAGAAAATGTAGCTTTAGAATATGTAATCATGCAAAACATAATTCGGCTTTTTGACTTTGACTTTGACTTTGACTTTGTAATACAGTTACCGTTTTCGGGCCCTCCATCTGCAGGACTTGTCCAAGGTCCTATCTGATCAACTTGCTCCCTTGGCTCAGCCTAGATTCCTTTCCTCCTGGAACTGAAGCGACATCTGTTGGCCGAGTTGTGTAGAAGCCAAACCAGTTTTAACTTTTCTTTGCATACGTACGCCACCTGCTGGTGAGGATGAGAAAGTTCCTCTTTCATGTAGTCACAACCCATTCAAGTATTTTAAGCGCCTACTATGTGCCAAGAACTGTGCTAGGAAGAAATTGAGGATACGATATTGAAGAAAATGACAAGGTATAAGCCCTTATAAAATAATAATAGTAATAAATAACACATATATGCTTACTATGTGCCAAGGATTGTTCTAAGCACATAAGACATATTAACCCATTTTACCCTGATGACAATTCTGTAGGTATTATTACTACTTCTACTTTACAAATGAAGAAGACACATAAAGATGAATAATGTGTCACAGCATGCTAATAAAGGGCCAATTTAGGCTTAGAACCCAGAGCTATGTGCTTAGACTGTAAACAAGTAAATAAGCAATACACTTCTCAGGAGGGAAATAAACAGAGAAATGGGACAGCAGTGGGGAAGGGTGTCCTTTGGATGGGGTAGTCAGGCAGAACCCCCTGAGGAGGTGGCTTGCTCTAAAGAATGGGAAGAAACACGCTTTGTAAAGAGTCCAGGAAAGATCAATCCAGGCAGAAGAAACAGCAAGTGCAGTTTCTTCTTTGAGACTGAAAGTTCAAATATCGAATGGGAGGCAAGCCCTGGCTATGCTACCCCTAAATATCTCTCCAATCGGTTCTTCTGCTTCCCCACCTGGTCCCCAGCTCTGCATCTCTCAGCTGGCTCCCTGCCCCAGTTCCTGTCTGGTCGCCCTGCCTCTAGTCTCTCGCTCTGCTCCATCTTCCACAATGCAGCAGAGTGACCCTAAAAATGCATGGATCTGATCCCTTTTACTGCCCTGCTTAAAGCCTGGCTCTTTGGACTGATTATCTGTAACCTCCCTCCCCATGGCCATGGTCTGGTCCTCTCTCCTGTCAGCTCTGCTGGTTCCCTTCATCCTAGCTACATCAAAGTCCTAACAACTCCCTGAGGGCCCCAGGTTGCCTCACCCCCTGAGGCCTTCCAGGTGCCTTCCCTTCTACCTGGAACGTCCATAGCCTCTTCTCACCTAACTCCTCATCCTTCAAAACTCAGTTCAAGTGATTCCTCCTCTAGGAAGCCTGCCTTCTTCCCCATCTCATGCACCCCAGCTGACCGTGATGGCCCCTCCTCTGTGCTCTCCTGGCAGGCACTCGGTGTGTGCGTGTGGGCCCGTCTCCAATGCCACTTGATAGCAACTCTAACCCTGTGTTGTCCTGTCTTATCCTCCTATGAATCTGAGGGCTCCTGGAAGGAAGGGGGTGTGTCTGTTATCTCTGTCTTCAAGGCACAGCGTAAGCCCCAGCAAATGGTACCTGCCCGGTACACATCGTTTGTGGTCTTACAGTGAGCTATAAATTGTTTAGTTTCCTTTTGTCCTGCCCTTTTGCTTCTTTATTGAGGTACATATTTGCATAGAGTAAAATCCACTCTTTGGGCATACAGTTTATTTGGACAATCAAGATACAGAACAGTTCCATCCCCCCCAAATCCCTCCTGTCGTCACTTTGTAGCCACCCTCCTTCAACCACAGCCAATGGCAACGAGGGGTCTGTTTCCTGTCCCCACGGTTTTGCCTTTTCCAGAATGTCATGTAAGTAGACAGGTACGATTTGTCCTTTTAAGCCGGGCTGCTTTCACTCGGTGTGATGCATTTGAGATTCATCCCTGCTGTCGCTATCACGAGGCGGTTCATTTTTATTGCTGATCAGTGTTCCGCTGTGTGGTGTGCAATAGCTCATCCATTCACACTTGTCGAGAAACATTTGGGTTGTTGCTAGTTATTGACGGTTATGAATGTAGGCATCACTAATGTTCGTGTACAGGCTTTTGTAGGAATGTAATTTTTCATTTCCTTTTGGAGTGGAACTACTAAGTCTTATAGCATGTTTATTTTTTAATTTTTAATTTGTATTGAATTTATTGGGGTGACATTGGCTAATAAAATTATATAGGTTTCAGGTGTACAATTCTATGATACAAATTCATGAGGAACTGCCAAACTGTTTTCCAAAGTATCTGCTAGTCTTATCAGGGCGATCACTGCGTAAGTTATACAAATGTCTAATCACTCTGTCGTACACTTGGAACTAATATAATACTGTATGTCAACCGTAATTGAAAAATAAATTTTTAAGAAAGTGTTTTACCATTTTGCATTCCCATTACGAGCATTCCAGTTCCTCCACATTCTCACCAGCAGTATTTATTGAGAAGACAATTGAATGACCTTCTCACCTTTGAAGAAAATCAGGTGGCAGCGCCCAATCCACTGAGCCACACCAGCTGGGGCCAGCTTTCCTGTTCGGTATTGTCTGTAGGATTACCTTTTCCATATTTTTACTTTCAACTTATCTGTGTCTTCATATTTTTTAAAGATTTTATTTATTTACTTTTAGAGAGAGGGGAAGGCAAGGAGAGAGAGAGAGAAACATCAATGTGTGAGAGATAAATTGATTGGTTGCCTCTCACACACCCCCAGCTGGGGACCTGGCCTGAAACCCAGGCATGTGCTCTGACTGGGAATCAAACCAGGGACCTTTCAGTTTGCGGGCCGGTGCTCAATCCACTGAGCCACACCAGCCAGGGCTTTGTCTGTATATTTAAAGTGGGCTTCTTGTAGACTGAATATAACTGAATCTTGTTTGGTCTTTTTTTTCTTCAATCCAATCTGACAATCTCTGCCTTTTAATTATATTTAGGCCATTTACATTTAATACAGTTATTGATATGATACGGTCTATCACTTTTATTTTTTTGTTTGTCCTTCCTGTTTTTTATTCTGTTGTTCCAACTTTCCTGCCTTCTTTTGGAATATTTGAATATTTTGTAGTATGCCATTTTAATTTATATTTTTGGCTCTATTTTAGTTGTTGCTATAGGAACCACCATATACACATATAACCTTTCATAGTATACTTAGGATTAATATGTGATTACTTCAAGTATACATAATACAGAAGTCTCACAAATAGGTCTCTTTGTTTCCCCCCACTAACCTTTACATTACAGTTGTCATATGTGTTCCCTTTATATACACTGACATCCCTATCAGACAATTTATAATTTTCTCTTTCAACAGTCACACATATTTAAAGAACTCAGGATGACCAATGTAGCCTGTTTCACTTAATTCCTGGAGATATAGATTCATCTCTGATATCGCTTCCTTTCAGCCCAAAGAATTTCTTTTATTTATTTATCTATTTATTTTTATTGTAGGTCTTCTGGTGACAAATTCTCTTACATTCTCTTCACCTGAGAATCTCTTTATTTTAAATCATTCTTGAAGGATATTTTCCCTGGTTACAGAATTCTGGGTTGACCATTCTTTTTCTTTTAGCACTTTAAAGATGTCGTTCCATTCTCTTCTGGCCTCCATGTTTTCTGTTGAGAAAGCTGCATCAAATCATCATTCTTTGTATGGAAGAACATACAAGAATGTGTCATTTTGCCCTGGCTGGTGTAGCTCAGTGGATTGAGTGCAGGCCTGCGAACCAGAGTCAATGGTTCGATTCCCAATCAGGGCACATGCCTGGGTTGCAGGCCAGGTCCCCAGTAGGGGGCGTGCTAGAGGCAACCACACAGTGATGTTTCCACTCCACCTCTTTCTCCCTCCCTTCCCCTCTCTCTAAAAATAAGTAAAAATCCTTTTTAAAAATCTGTCATATATAAGAAAAAAGAATGTGTCATTTTCTTCAGCTGCTTTCAATATATTAACATTTATGTTTGGTTTTCAGCAGTTTGGTTATATGTATCATATGGTTTTCTTTGAGTCTGGAATTCACTCAGTTTCTTGAATTTGTAAATTTATGCCTTTCATGCAATTTTTTTTCTGCAGCAATATCTTAATTTTTTTAATCTTTTTTTCCCTGTTTTTCAGATTGAATAATTTATACTGATCTATCTTTAAATTCAGTGACTCTTCTTCTTTCACCTTCATTCTGCTCTTGAGCCTATCCAGTGAATTTTTAATTTCAGGTATTTTATTTTTCAGTCCTAAAAAATCTATTTGGCTCATTTTCTAGTTTCTAATCTCTGTTGAGAACCACTGTCTTTCCATCACTTTCAAGTTCTAACAGCTACTTCAAAATCTTCTCTAATAATTCCAGCATCTAAGTTATCTTAGAGTTGGTATATATTGATTGTATTTTCCCTTGAGAATCAGTCATATTTTTCTGGTTCTTTGTTTGTTGAATAATTTCAGATTGTATCCTAGACATTGTGAATGTTATATTGTGTAGACTTGGTCCTGTTATAATCCTTTGTAGAATGTTGATGTTGTTATATGTTTAGAGGCAATCAACTAATTTAGGTTTAGACCCTAAGTTCTGTCTTACCTTCTGTTGTTGGTGGTTCTAACTTCAGCAAAAATCCACAGGAGAAAAGAGGAAAGAAAGGGAAATTGACCCCAGATTACTTCTCCAAATTTTGAATCCTCTGCACCATCTTCCTGCTTTTGTCTAATTTTCAGAGTCATTAGGTAGTTGTCTTGTATTTTTGTCCAGAGGTTTTTTTTTATGTAATCAGTAGGAGAAATAAGCTATAGCGGACTTACTCTGTCTTGGCAAGAATTTGAAACGCCTTCCCAGTTGATTTTGATTTGCTAGAGTTTCCAAAAGCTAGATAAATGAAGCCCCAGAGCACACGAGACAGTGACAGCAGGAGGCAAGCTCAAAGCTAAGAAGCAACAACAAGTCCCTGTCCCACGCTTACAGTCCTGGTCAGATGCCAGGCCCCCCTTCTACATTGTGATGTCCAGACCAGTGTGGTTATTTCTATCTCTGGGTGAGACGATGAAGGGGGAGACGGTGATTTGCCTATTTGGTCTCCCATCTAATCCCTGGCCTTCTCCGGCTCTGCACTTCAGGGCACCGACCATTGCAAACTACGTTTCCAAAGATTCCTTGAAAATTAGCTTCTGCCCACAGGAGGCACACACATGAAATCGGAGGGCGGGAGGAGAGGAGGAACCAGCGTATTTCTCCCACTCTCTCAGCTTTGGGCAGCATCCCTAGCAATAGCTGTGTTTCTTCTGTGGTCCGGTCTCCTCAGATACCCTCTCCCTCAATGTCTCTGCTGGGCGGCCCTGGTTCCTCAGCCCCGTGACGCCCATGTCCTCTCCTTGTGCTTCCACCACACAGGTGGTTATGGGTTCCCGTTGCGCCTGATCTCTGGGCTGCCTCATATCCCATTTACCCTTTCAACTCTCGCAACATTTTTGTAACCAGTTTTTTCAATTAAATTCCGGCTACTGAAATTCGGGCGTAAGTGCTGGTTCTCTGGACTCAGACCGATCTAGTCCCTGTGGGGGCAGAACGAAAACCAGCTCAGGTCCCCTGGTTCAACTGTCGGTACCTTCCCGCTGCCCTTCTCTGGCTGGGAGGGGCATCAGGAGACAGGCCACCTCCTGGCCAACAAGGAGGGCAATGCTTTGATCTAAGTTGCACATCATTTTATGAGAATGTAAAAGTTTGTCTTTCATATATAATCCATTTTCTAGGAAAGTTGTCTTATATTCATCAGCACCTTCCTTTCATGTTAATACTGTATGTTATCATTCAGAACCTTGAATCTTTTGCACCTGTATCCTCACTCCTCCCAGGTATTCTTTCGCAACAGGCAGGGGGTAAGATGTGGAAAACAGGAGTGACTTCGGGAAGACCCAGCAGAGCCGGAAAGGAGACCTGAGCACGAATCAGGGCTAGAACTGGGTCAGGACTTCGGCGGAAGTGGTCAGTGGTGCCAGGAGAAGATGGGGTGGCTTCACCCCAGGAGCAAACCGGTGGTCGTGGGACCCAGTGGTATCTGACAGGGATCGGAGTTTTGGCAACTTCCCCAAGGCCATAAGGCTGGTGAACGGCAGGAGGGGGAGGAGAAAGCTTCCTGGCAGTCTCTGGGATGGGGTGCCGCAACCAGGTTGGAGCTGGGACCACGGACAGGAGAAGAAAACACCTGACCCAGCCACAGGCCCTTTCCACCAGTCCAGGGTGTCAGGGCCAGCAAACTGGCCCACATCCCACCAGGGGTTTATGGGACGGGGAAAAAAAGCACAGCCAGCACCTGTCACAAAAGACCTTTAATGGACACCTATTTATAGTTCTTTTGTTCACTGTCCTGTTAGAGTTGAATAAACTGCAATAACTTATCTGAGATAATAAGGAATTCCACAGGTACAACAAATAAACCTGGCAGATGGCCCAGGAATGAGGGTGTCACAAAATAATCACTTCACAGAAGGACCACAGACCCGGAGAACTGTCCCAGTCACCCGTCAGTCCCCACACCCAGGACTGCACACAGTTAGTGCACCAGGCTGAGCGCTGGCTCCCACTGAGTTGGAAGAGGCGCCCCCGCCCCGCCCCGCCCCGCCCCCAGTGTCTGTGGCTGGCCCCCTGGAGCAGAGACGTTCCAGGAGGACCGTGCACCCTGCACTATTTCCCCCGAGCGCTCTGCTGACCTGCAGCGCAGGCCATGATCGCACCCCGAGCTTGTGAGGCTCCCGCTTCTCATGTGGAAGCACCTCTCATACCCACACCTCCCACAATCCCTGCAGTCATAATTCCCGTGAGGTGGGCAGAGCCTGGCACTAGCCCCACAGTACATGCAGGAGACACTGAGGTCAGCGGGTTCCCAGGGCACACTCGGACTGAACGTAGAGTACCAGGTGGCACACTTTCTTCCATGCCACACGGCTTGCAGTGCCCTGAGCCTCACATTTTCACCTAGATCGGGGAAAATGCCGTGGGTCGGGGAGGGGCAGGATTCTGTGTCGAAGGCTGGTCCAGATCTCACCAAGGTGCCCGCCCTCAGCCCTGATGAGGGACCTAGGCAAAGGGGCAGGCTGGCAGGGAGAGAGTTCAGGAGACTGCAGGTGGGGGACCAGCCTCCCTCAGGCACCCTCCTGCAGCCCACACACCCGATCGCCCACAAAGGTGGGAGTGGAATCCTAGCAGAATCGCCCAAGGGAAACTTGCTGCCTGAAACGTCTCTGGGCAGACCCCGCCCTCACAGGAGGGACTTCGGCTGTAAAGTCCTGCATCAGTATTTCCTCTAAGAAACCTAGACTGCCACCCACCTGTCCACATGTAAAGAGGAGCCTGACTCTCGTGTCTCCCCCCATCACATTGCTCCTTCGATCATCCCACGTGCCTGGGCCAGGAGAGCTGGGTGTCCTACTGGGGTACAGACATGAGTCCTAGGTGAGGGCTAGGCCTGTTTCCGTGCCCCACTGCCCCCCACGCTGCATGGGCCAATGTCAGGGTCATGACCCCCCCCCCGTCACTGAGCACCAGGCCCCCGCCCAAATGAAACCTAGGCCCAAGCTGCAGGGCAGGGGGCTACAAAATCACCAAAAGACAACATGTGCGTGTGTGTGAATAAGCAGATGACTGGGCCTCGGCCTGTGACCCGAGTCCCGGCACAAAGGTGCCGGAGCCGGAACGCTGCAGCCGTTCCACCGTGAAGAGCAAGGGCAGAACTTGTGCCTGCTGGTCTACCATCAAACCTCGGAATCGTGGTTTGAAGAAATTTTTTCTCCAAAAGAAACTTTGAAGGTGAAACTTCAATAGACAAGACAGATAAAAGCAGAGCTACCCTGGTGGGAGTGGGAATGGGGGCAGGGCTGGAGACCTATCCCACGCCTCCATCCCTCCCTTCCCACTGTAGCAGCCCCGACAAAGCGCTGTGGAACACCAGGGGTTCCACGGCACCTGGTTTGAAAACCCCTGTGTCAGAGTGTCTACAGATCGTGGGTCCGCAGGACCTGTGCTTTGACTGCCCTTTCGGGGTGAAGGGTTGGGAGAGAGTGATGGGGAAGGATGCTCCCCTCCCACAGGCCTCTCTTTGAAGCCAGTGAGCAGTGACCCCGCAGGGGAGCGTCAGAGGTGGAGAGCCTGCCGCAGCGGGCTGGCCAGTTCGGTCCCGGAGGGAGAACCAAGTGGTGGAGCTGCCCGGGCCGAGATGCAGGCTTCTGCACCAGGGTGGGGAGTCTGTTTTGGTCCTTGTTGACTTGAAAAAGAAAAACATCAGAACAGGCATAGGCCTATGACCATGAGACCCTGAAAGAGTTCAAGCTTGGGGCCTAATGTCTTCCTCCAGGATGGGTCGAGAACGCCCCATCCCCGACACTGGCAGGAGAGAAGCAGCCTTTGCGGGCTGCTGGAACCGCCGGGGGACAGGTCAGCTGCGGCTCGGCACCGCGTGTGAGAGGCCTGGGTTTTCCCTGCGTACCCCGAATACGTCCCAAGTATCATCATGAAGTATTGGCAGCTCTGGCTGACCCGGAAGGGGCCTTGTACCTTGAAGGGAAGGAGCAGGAAATTTCTATTCCACGACACCCTTGGGTTCGTTGATGGAGTACTGATTCGGGGCTGGGGGTGCTCACCAACCTGGGCCCAGAGCCCCAATCACTGACAATACCCATGTCTTGTCTCTCTGTCCTGATTGCTGGGACCATTATCTGAGGCACGGCACTCCTAAATAGTGTCTCTGTTTTCCCCTCAGCTGGGTCACCAAAGCGGACCTGGCTACATCTCCTTCTGGTTGACCTCTGCCTAAATGAGAGGACCAGACGGCCACAGCAAACTTCCTATGTGACCTTGGGCCACTCCCCTGCGGTGGCAGGGCCACGGCCCGTGCAGCCATTTGCAATCTACAGGGCCGACTTTCAGTCTGCTGGCTTCTATCCACCTGAGCCTCACAATTCCTTGGGACAAGTGGGGAAAGCATTGCTGTCCCATTTTACAGTCAGGGAAACCGAGCCCAAGAGGTTGAGTGACTTGTTCAAGGCTACTCAGCTGGGTGACGACACTGAGGACACAGAGGCACCGTGGGCTTCCAGGCCAACGTGCTTTTCACAGTGCCGTGGGAACCAGCTTATCAGCGACTCCCCAGCTGAAACAGCACCCCCGAGGCTGAGGAGGCCGGTGGGGTCCAGCCAGGTAACCAGCCCTCAGGTTCCCTGGGACTGACTCTTCTCACAGTCGGAATGCGGAGGAGCCCAGCTGACCCTCTGCCTGGGGATTTTCACTCAGGGCCACGGTCTTCCTTGCACCCTAAACTGCTACCTACGTGCCACCCTCATGCCCACTGGCGAGTCCCAGTGTGGCACTATGTGCTCAGCACGGGCCCCAACTGTGTGCACAGAACAAACCAACACTGGGCTGGGGGCCGGGGCCCAGTGGGTACCCCAAACCCCCAGTTTCACTCCAGCATCTCACCTGACTCCAGATGGAGAGGGGCTCTGCAGAGAGGGACCCAGTCATGCTTGGGGGCTGCAGGGGTCTAGAGCCAACCAGAAGCTTGGGAAGAGGATCTGGGCCTTTCTTGCAGGAAGAGTCCAGAGGAAACACGGGTCTGAATGCCCCCGAGCTGCAGCGCATGGCTTGCAGGAGGGCAGCCAGCCCAGGGACAAGCAGGGCTAAACTCCAGCCTGGGCACCACTCACAGAGCTGTCCATTCTAGTGTAGGCTGAGTCCACCTGGAAGGGGCACCGCTCCTGATTCGCATCAAGGCACTGTGTGGGCGAGGAGCGGCCCTGGGACCATGAGTAAAATGGCCCCGTTCTTCCCCCCTGACTTTCCCCAACCAGGAGCTTCCTGGGACAGCACCTGGGACTGACCCATCTCTGTGTCTCCAATGCTCAGCACTGAGCAATTAAGGTATTGGCTGAGGATGGTTAAGCCAAATTCAAATGAACTTGACCATTGCCCTTCTGCAGCCCTGCACCCAAGGAGTAAAAGGCTAGGGCTATGATGCTCCCTGCAGCTGGAGAAATTTTGGGTAATCATGGAGATAAACCCAAAAGGGTGAGGGAGATGTTGAGGGGGTGGAAACTCAGGAAACCAGTGGCAAGTCTTTCGTGTGCACAGGTTAGAGATGGAGGAGGAGGTGTGGAGCGGAGTGATTTCCCCAAATCCTATAGGGTCTTATCCCAGCTCCAAAGGTTCCCAAGGAAGACCCTGGCGACCACATGCTTGTGGCGCATTGTTCCAGCATTCCATCAGCTCCCAGCTGCCCGATGAAGTGCAAACTGCCCAGCCAGCTCTGGTAGGGGCTTGATGCCAGGGGCACCTGCAGCTAGGAGCCCAGGACTGGCCAGGGAGTGTGACTGTCCAAGCTGACTTGATTCTCACCTGAGGAGGGTTCCCTAGGGTTGAGTCTTCCTTCATGAGAGGAGGACAGGAAGGGCTTGATGCAGAGCCTGGAACGAAGCTGGTGATCTCACCCTGGGGAATGGCTGCCCAGGCCACCCCAGGAGGGCCTGGACTGAAAAGTGTTGAGATTCAACTTGTGTAAGAAAATTTTGTTGTCTCCCTTTTCGGGCCAGTATGGGCTAGAGAAAGAAGGAAGCGGGAATTGAGGAGAGAGCCCCTTACCCCATAAACCTGCGTACTTGCTTGGGTTTAAGGTGCAGCTCAGGTGTCTACATCCAGAGCGGCTGTGAGGTACTGGAGGCCCTGTCACCAGCAACCCTCCAGCCCCACTGAAAGCTCAGCAAATGCAAGCTCTGTCCTTTCCTCATCCTCAGGCCCCAGGGCCGGGCAGCTCGTGCTAGCTATGGCCACACCTTGACATCAGGCAACCCCCCAGAGGCCCAGCAAGAGTCCTGCCCAGGCCTGCCGAGGGAAGTAGAACTCTCCACAGCCCTGACACCTCCAGGGTCTGACCAGTGAGTCCCCTCTGGAGGCACAGAACAGAGTCAGCGGCTCTGGCTCCATCCACTAAGCCAGAAACTTTAATGTTCACAAGTTCTTGGAGGACAGAGCTGGGAGGGCCCTTTGTGATCATCGGGTCAAACCCCTTGGTTTTCTAGGTGACAAACTGAGCCCAGAAAGGGAAAGGAACTTGCCCAAGGACACAGAGTAAGTAAGCAGCAGAGATCAGACAACAGCAGAGACCTTCGAACACTTTCTACCTCATCCCCTGCCCGCCCTGTTGCCCTGGAAACACCCCAGATGTCAACTGCAAACACCAGCCAATGGATACAGGGTCCCACGGCACTGGGAACCACTGAGGAGGTCATCAACTCTCCAAGGAAACGAAGGGCTCCTTGCTCCCCGGTAGCCCCCTACCTTTTAGGTGAGGGTATCCCAAAGGACCCTGCCACCTTCTGAGGAAGGACCCCTTTTGCCTGTGGGCATGGTGACCTCAGACACTGTCTCCCAGCCTGCAGAGCCAGTCCAGCCTGGCCCCGAAGAACTGCAAGGGGAGGGAGGAGGACACTGGTGTCCCTAGCTCCCTCTGGACTTCTAGCCTTGCTTCCCATGGGCTCACCAGGTGCGAGTCCACAAAGAAAGGGAACAGGGCAGACTCTCCCCTTCCGGCCCCTGCGCCCACCTCTCAGAGCCACTCTTCAGGACACGCCTTTGGAGCTTCAGCTCATCCTGCCTGGAAGCAGGGGCAGGGGGTACTTTCTGAAGACCCTTCCTTACTTTCTCTCTCTACACATGTTTATTCATAGGACAGCATGTGTAAGGTGCCAGGTAGCTAGGAGACCACACCCTGAGAACACTGAAATACCCTTGGGCTAGTTCACACTGCTTGCCTTAGACTAGGTAACTGCTGGTTAGAAAGTCCAGTCGCTTTTCTCCACTCCTGGGGTTCATACCAATGTCACTGTCAGACGCAGAGGGACATGGGGCAGGGATGGGCGTAGAAGGGCAAAGGTGTTTAGTGGGTCAGAACTGCAAACAGGCGTTGAGAATCCACCCACAGGCTGCCGGCCCCGCCAGAAGACGGTGGCCTTCGACATGGTCATCCTTTAGCTGCCAGACTGTATTAACCACCTGGGACCATGGTCATTCTCTCACAGTCCTGACCCCGCACCCCCACCCTTCCAAGCCCGGTGCCCTATCCTCCCCCCTGCTCCCCATCCCAGGTCAAATTCCAAGGCCAGAGCCACGGAGGCCTCTCTGGGGGTCAGCAGGAAAAGAGGGGGTGGAAAGATGACTGCGGTGAGAGGGCTATGGTGGTGCGGGTGGCCCGCGAGCATGGGGATGCGGGGCGTCCTGAGGCCGGAGGCTCACCACCACAGCCTGGAAGACCACTGGGCCCCCTGGCAGAAACTGGAAGAACGAAGGGGGCGGGGCACCAGGACGGGGAGAAGACAAACGAGCAGCCGAGAGCGGGAGAGAGGACCCGGAGCGGAGCGGCCCCGGGCGGGCCGGCCCCAGTCTATCTGTCGTTGAGCCGTGGGGAGCCAGTACCATCCTCCTCCTCCTCCTTGTCGTCCTTCATGCCTTTCAGTCTCTGACGGGCAAAGTCCTCAAACACAATGTCGTCGTCGCTGGTGGGAAAGACAAGGAAAACGAGGGGTATTTGCAGGGCAGGGCGAGCAGGCTTACTCAGAGGAGTCGGAGGGCTCGCCTGCTGATGGGACTCGGATACTGGCCTCCAGGGCTGACCGCGGGCAGGCAGGCCTGCCAGGCTGGCACATCTGGACGCCCACCAGTGACAGTAGGACTGGTCACACGTGGCCTCCAGCCAGCGGTGGAAATGCCAGAGGAAGGCCTAAGTTCGCCTTTCATGCCTGAGGCTGCACAGTGACCCAGTTCTTGAGCAGTTCAGGGTGCGGTAAGCGGGGGTGAAGCTGGGCTGGGGCCAGAGGACAGCTTATTCCCACTCTGCGGGGCCAGCCACCAGTGGTTTCAGGGCATATTCTGAATCCCCCAAGAACGAGCCCAAGAAACCCCGCCCACCCACCGAAACAGCTACTCTCAGGAAGCATTTCAGCTTCTGCACGGGAAAGAGCCGGCTCGGCTTTATGGAAGAGAAAACCGCGAAGACCCTTGCTCCAGGAAAGCCTCGGCTCACATTCTACCCTGCGGGATCTCAGACAGGAAGGGGTTGGTGGCAAGTCTAAATAGGGGGGCAGAGGACGGGTGGGGTGGGGAAAGGGGGTGCCTGAGTGGGGTTTCAGGACTAAGGACTGCTTCCGAGAACAATGAGCTCCCCTCTACCATGAAACGTGTCCGCTTAGGCCCACTCAAGTCCCCCGTCTCCCAGAACTCAGCCAGCTGTGTGGGGTGTGCTCATGGGGTGACGTGAGACCCCAGATGCCAATATCTCCGGGCAGAGAAGGGAAGAGTGGATTTGGAGCTGGAGCGAAAAAGCTGGTTTGCCCTGGAGGCGGTTGGCGGTGTTGACCCCGGTCTCCCCCTCTGGCCACTGTCCGGTGAGCCGATGGCCTTTGGCCGCAGGGAAATCCGCATCAGTCCTCAGGAGTCAGAAGCAACAAGATCCCCAGCACCTTCCCCACCCCACAGCTTGAGTCCACTGGTTGGGCACGGGAGAGGCAGGAGAGTCCCAGCCCAGGGCCACGAACCAGCCCTGTGTGAGCTGAGCAGGTGCTGTGGACGGACTGACGGACGTGCAAGGATGAGGGAGGAAGAACAGACCCCACCAAGTCAGGAGGAAGAGGAACAGGCACGGAGGGTCCTTCAAGTCACATGCAGGCAAGCGGGTTGCTGAAGAGGCGAGCAGAGGCGGCTCTCAGCAGGCGGGGTTAGCCCAGCTGCTCGTCAGGGGTTAATAAGCATATATGCAAATAACCCGGTTGCCCCACCCACCTCCCCAGGCCCTCCCCCCAGACATTGCAGGCAGGGTTTGGCTTACTTTGTGTCAAGTTCTATGAGATTGGTATCTACTGGTGCCTCGTTCTCTGGAACTGAACACAGGGTGGGTGGGCACCCACGGGTTAGTGGTGAGTGGTATGGCGCATAGGTTCGCACCCCGGAACAACCAGGCTAAGGTGAGGAGGGCAAAGGAAGAACGGAGTAGGGAAGGAAGGCTGGTTCCTCGTCTCAGGATACCCCCAAATCATCCTAAAGGCAGGCAGGAGGGTTCAGGGAGGGTCCCAGAGGCCCACCGTAGCCCCAGCAAATACAGGAGCCTCTGGACCCTGCTTCTTTTGGCATATTTCCAACGTGACTTAGATTCATTTCTTGCGTGCATGACTTTTACTAACTCTGAGACAACCATTTTCACATCTCTGAACTTTGGGTACATTTACAATCCATGGCATTGCATAGTTTAATTGTGGGAACATTTCCCTTTCTTTGTGGTACATACTATAATGTCTCTTTTGATGGAATAGTCTTAGATTCAATGAAGTATGAGCGATCTGGTATCACTCAGAAAAACTGTGGGGTGGCTGTCCAGGGGCCATCCTGTCCATGCAGCCCCTCCCCCACACCCGGACGCAAGACAGGGTGCCAAGCATGGCCAGGGGGACCCTCCGCCCCAGCCTCCACCCATCCCCACCGAGAACAGAGCCAGACCTCTCTGCATCCTGGGGAGGTAGAAGTAAGAGTGTGGGTCTCACAAAAGATCCTGGGGAGCCGGGGAAGAGGGGTGACCCTGGGCTGAAGCCTGACCCAGAGGGAGGCGGGGTGATGGAAACACAGCAGCTGGTGGAGAAGGGGGTTGGCTGTCTGGAACCCCCAGCCCAGTGACCCGCAGACCCTACTCACCTTCTCGATGTGGGGGTTCCTCTTTGGGCTTGGGGTGCATTAGGGTGAAGGGCAGTTCCACGGCCACATCACTGAAACAGAGACCCAGACCCAGTGAGCCCCGCACCCAGTCTCTGGCTGTGAGGTCAAGGCCCCGTCAGTCTGAGGGCCGGGGAGGGTTTTGTGGTCAGAAGAGGTAGCTCTGGGCTGAGAGGTAGGAAAGCTGGCCCCAGGCTGGTTCTGCCATCCTCTGAGCCTGTCTCCCTTGGACTTGCAGACCTCTTATCCTGGCTCCAAAAAGAATGAAAACCACCTGTTTCCTGAGAAGGATCCCTGGACTCCCACGAGCTGGGAGGAGGGACAGGGGTGTGAAAAGGATTATTGCCTAGAACAGTGTGTGCATCTTGGTCACTGGTAGTTCCAGAGGTGCCAAGGGACCCTGCCAACCTCAAATCGCCACAGCCAGCCCAGCCTTCCCTGACACTGCCCTTCCCAACTTCCGGTTGGGGCCCCCCACCCTCACCACGGCCCATCTCCCAGCATCTCTGGGAGGCTACTGGGGAAGTGCTCAGGTGGCCCCAGCCTCCTGCTGCCTCGCACTGCTGTCAGCTCAATCAAACTGATGTTGGAGGGGACCCAGGCCCTGGGGCTCTCTGCATTGGGCACAGGGGTTGTGGGGGGGGGCGGGGGGGGCCGGGGGCAGGACCTCTGAGGTGCTGGCACCAGCCAGTGCTTCTGACAGCCAGAAAAATAACAAAATCAGGTACTTACATGGCACTGACCCTATGCCGGGAGCTATCCTAGGGTTACTCTAATCTTCACAAGCTGTTATTGTACCCAACGTACAGTTTGGGAAGTTGAGGTACAAAGGCAAACAGTATCTTCCCCAAGGGCATGCAGCTATTAATACGAAGTGACAGACAGGCCTCTGACTCCCTTAACCACTGAGTGATAGCAGCTCATAACCTTCCCACCCATCCTCTGCTCTGCACTCTGACAAAAGCAGCCCCGAAGCCCCTCCTCTCAGCCTGAGGGCGTGTCCCCCTGGGAGGCCCTGCTAACTGTGAGTGCTACCAGGCACAACCCCGCTTCCTGAGCTTGCTGCCCAGTAAGCTCCATTGGGAGAAAGGAAGGGACAGGGGAACAGAGGGGACAGACAACCAGGAGGGTCTGTTCCACCAGCCCCACCACTCACTTGGGGGCACCTTACATCCTCAAGTCCTACTGAGCTCGTCTGGAAAATGGGGATAACAACACCTATGTTCCAGAACTACTAGAACTTCCGGAAGGTGATGTAGGTAAAGGCTTGGTTACATTGTGAAGCTTGTGCCTGGCAGAATCCTGACTTCCCCACAGTAAGAACATGGAGGTTTCCTAAGGCTGTTGAAACAGTTTTGTTCTCTTTGCTTCCAAAGTGGATTGCTTTTCCAGGTCCTCTTGGAAGAGTGAGCCCTCAGAACAGAAGCTGGTGGAAGATACAGTTTGCCACTAAAGCCATACAGGATGCGGACGGAAGAATCTGGACCTTAACCTTGCACCAGGTCAGGAGCGATCAAGGGCAGGGGTTGTGCCTGATCCTTCTCTGGAACCTCAGCAGCCAGTACAAGCCTGGGCACAGTCTGGGTTC
Organism: Trachops cirrhosus; assembly: GCA_028533065.1. Classification (NCBI taxonomy): domain Eukaryota; kingdom Metazoa; phylum Chordata; class Mammalia; order Chiroptera; family Phyllostomidae; genus Trachops; species Trachops cirrhosus. The sequence continues at coordinate 42,188,244 of CM052543.1, forward strand.
GGGAAATCTTCACTGAAATACATTGAATTGAACTGAACTGAACTGAATTGCACCTCAGTCCAAATGGACTGATTTCTGGGGATCAGTAATGCCGCCATCTTGTCACAGAAGGAGGCAGAACCTCTGTGTGGGGGGCATGTGCTTTTTTGGAACGTATGCGGATCCCGCTGGCAGAAAGGGAATCCTGTCGACCGAAGCAGAGCTCCACAGGCCCTCTCCTTAGCACCCCTCAGCCTGCAGTCCATTCTCATCAGTGTAGAAGTTTGGAAGCCACGAAGCTGACATTTCTCCAAAACATTCTATAATTCAGACTAATTGGGGGCTACTCCCTAGATCAGTAATGCTGGCTTTGGGATCTGCAAAGGTCCTTGTCACTTGGGTGCGGTGCTCGGACAGGGTGAGGTGTTTAAAGGAAAAACTGCATCCCCTTGGTCCCTCGGGAGAGGGGTCCAGTCCCAGCGCGTGCCTGAGCCTGGCAATCCAGAGTGACCCATGAGATTCCTTCCAACCCAGGGCTCTGCCGTCCTGGGAGGTGGTCCATCAGGTCGAAGGGAGGGACTTTACCTGCACGTAAGGTCTCCCAGCAGGCTGGGTGGGTCAGAGGAGGCGGGAGAGGTGGTCAGGAGAGAGTTCAGAGAGGAAGAAAACAGAAAGCATGTTCATTCACCACCTGTGCTGCCCGTAGGTTGAGAAGACCCTGGGACACACTCTCACCCACCCCCTGCATGGCCGCCACTGCTCATCCAGGACAGGCACCAGTTAGCCTTTCCCGGGGGCTCTGAGATGGGGCCCGGCTCGGCCAAACCCTCTACAAGGCCTTGCTGAGCCGCAGCACCCGCATCTGCTAAGGAAGCAGGAGAACGGAGCCCTGAGCTGCCTCTCCTGGGAGGCCTGTCCAGTGGAGGAAGCAGTTTGGGATTCACCAAGGACTTCTCCAGGAAGCAGCTCGAGGAGACCGGGTCCTGCGAGAGTCACAGGCCGTGGGAGCTGGGGTCGGCAGTCTGAGACGTCCTATAATACGCGGTCGAGTTACACGCTGCCAACCTGCGTGAGGCAGGATTCTCATACTAAAGGGGACTGAACGTCGAAGGCTACCAGCTTTTCCATCCTTTTGTACAAATGTATTAATTGGAAAAAATCCCTGTGACAAATTAGAAACCTAGAAATCCTAATCCTAGGTTTATAACAACAGTATGGGGGAAAGTAGCTCTTTCGGATCCTCTCTGCACCAGACTGTGCTCCAGGCCAGGGACTGTGCGTGCTCCACGGCTGTGACCCTAGCTCCCAGCCCGTGACCTAAGATTAGGGGAGGAGACTGCAGGAAAGGATTGGGGAACGGTTTGGGCCTCTATTTCTCCATCTGTAAAATGAGAGAATCAGAACACCCCCAATCCAACTGTGGGATCTTCAGCCCCCAGCAGATCATCAGGGGCATGAGTGGGGGTGGGTGCTGTACCCCAGGGTGTGATGGGGGGCACAGGGCCCCCCAGATACCCCACAGCACAGACTCCGGGAAGCCTCCCCACCCATGTGCCCAGAGGGGAGGACAAGGAAGGAGGGGGAGAAGGAGGAGGGGAAGATGGGAGGGCAAGGTTGGGGCTGAAGGCCTCTGAAGCAAGGGAGTAAGGGGATAGAGGAGGAGGAAGAGAAGCAGGAAGGAAGAAGGGACAGAAAAGGAAGTCCCGGAGCTTGGTTCACCCTCAAGGTGGGTGCAGCTAAACAGCCCAGCAAACAGGCGGAAGGGGCAGCAGGCTGTAGGTGGCTGGGGGCACTGCCCTGGACATAGGGGTCGGGGCTGCACCAGCGTGCACTCACCCGCCCCGAGACACCACCAGCTTCACTTTCACTTTGTAGGAAACGATGATGCCCAGGATCTCTCTGTTGGCTCCTTCCCTCAACCTGCAAGGCAACAGGAAGAAGCCCATCCATGGGAACTCTCCGGGTGGGCAGGACCTGGCGGGGGGCGGGGGGGGGTGCGGTGGGGGGCAGGAGACATCCGCCCCTGTCCTGGACCACTCGGCCACCAGGAGCGAGCAGACAGCAGTGCGTGAGAAAGGGAAGCTGTGCCCTGAGGGGGCGGGACCTTGGACAGGAATGGAACCCCTGCCTTTGAGGGGCACCCCCACATCTGCCCTCATCTCTCCAGCCTCCCCACCCCCTCACGATTCATTGTCTCTTGCTAAGGCCATTCAAGGAGCTACTCCCTCCCTCCCAGCCTCACTATGCCTCAGGGACAAACCCCATCTGATTGAAGACACTAGGTTAAGATTTGCTGTCTCTTGCAGGAAGCCTCTCCAGGTTGCTGGCCCTCAAGCAAGCCAGCGGAGCCCAGCACTGACCAAGGGGGTGGGTCTAGGGGTCCATCATGTCCTCTGGGTCATTCTTGGATAGTGGTGAGAATAAAGGGACAGCTTTCCCTGGCCGTCTAAAGACGCTCCTGAGGAGGGACCCTGGACAACGCTTGGGAAGAGGGGAACCTATGCCTCGAACTGGCACTGGTGGGCCCAAGGCGGGTGTGGAGCCATGGGGACCGGGTGGACATTCCAGAGCCGGGGACGAGGGAAGGCGTGTCCTCACAGGGTGCTGGAGGCCAGGTTCGTGTCTTCATGCTTGAGCTTCCCATCCAGGGCGAGGCCCCGCTTCTCTCGGTTGTTGGCCAGGAAGGGGGTCAGCGTGTAGACCTTGCAGAACGTGGAGCTGGGGGCCACCGTGTCGCTGGGCAGAAGGGAGGCGGGTGTAGAGATGCCCGTGCCCGAGCCAACCCCGCCCAGCCAGGACCTCTCGGAGAGCACAGAGCAACATCGTGAAAGTGGTTTGTTTGCTTTTTTTAGTGTTTTTAGTTGCAAAAATACTGATTGCTATTACATGTAAATAAATATACATATACAAGAAAAGTTAAATGAAATTAACTGCTCAAAAAATTATATTCAGGGCCAGGAGGAAAACAATGTGTCTTCTAATAGGAGGATCTACTTCCTTTTGGTGAGAAAAAAAGTGTGTCAGTTGAGGTCTCTCATTTCCTCAGCTGCTAACACGCTTGGAACGAAGTTCCACGATCAATCATAGTAGCTGTCCTCAAACCCAGAGGTTTCTAAAAACAAATTATTCTCTCCCCTCCCACACAACCCCTTCTACCCCATGAGCTGGATTATTCTTTTATCAGACAAGAAAAGCAGTGAACCTAGTGTCTTAACCTCTTTGCCTTGGCTACCAGGAAGCTCAGAGCCAAGCACCTCCCTTCAGTATAGGTTTCTGATGCAGTATCATTATGACCCCAGGCCCTTTAGATTCTGTAGCTCTTATTTGGTCATTCTAGTTTTTGTGGCTCTTTTCCTTGACGGCAGCACGCATCTTCTTGCAGCTAAGTCAAGTGAATGTTTTCTAAAAGGCTGGTCAGGATCATCGACTGTGAGTGGCAAGGAAGTCCGAGGCCCAGCCCTCTGCCAGGTGGAGAAGAGGCTCCTGGGCCTGTAGGCGGACCCAGGGCTCCTCCTCTCCCCACCCAATCCCACGCGTCCAGGGCTGGGCTTATGCTCACTTACTCGGCCTCTTCCATGGCCACGGGGCACTTGTACTGGGCTGTGTTGAACAGGCAGATGTCCGCATACTGGCGCACTGGGGAGGAAGAGGGAAACGAGGTGGTGTGAGTCCGGGGTGCAGCTCCCAGGCATCCCAGGCTCCCCTGAGTTGGGGATGCTTAGCCCCAGGCAATGGCCAGAGTCCACTGGAGGCTCCTGCAGGTGACCGTCCCCATCCTCCACCCAAAGGGCTGCCCAAACACACCCACTCCCTTCCCCGACCAAGAAATCTTCCCCTGGAGGACAGCTTTGCCCTGAGCCCAGGGAACCTAAGAGGAGGCGGCTTACAAAGTACACGCATTACCTGGCCAATAAGCAGCCTCAAAAGCCTCACCCTTTGGCTTAGAGCAGGGCCTGGGCTTCGCTGCAGGCCAGTAGTTACTTACAAGGCTGTCAGCAAGGGGAGCGCCTCCAGCCACCCCCGCCCCATGGGAGGACTCCCTCTGGCCCGCCCTCTGCCTGGGGTACCGGAGATCTTGATCTTCTTCACGGTCTTGTTGGTGTTGTTGGTAACGTGGACGTTGACGCTGATGGGTTCTCCGTGGTAATAGATCTGGGAGGCGGAAGGAGGGAGCAGGGCTGGGTGGGAGGACCCCAAGCTCCAGAGAAGGGGAGGCAGGAGAGGCCTCACACAGTCTCCCGGAGCTCCCCAGACCTTGGCCACTCTGACACGGGCCCCTAGTTCATCATCAGCCACTTCCCGCTGATGCCAAGCCACCAGGCACGTTAGACTGCAGTTCCTCCATGGGACTTTGAAAGGTCATTGAGTTAGAAGGTGATATTCCTGCACTCCAGTCCTGGCTTGCTCACCAGAAATGTTAATAACAGTAATAACGGCAATGAGGAGAGCAGTGCGACCTTGGGCAGCCTTCCTAAGCCTCTGTTTTCTCCTGTTCACCCCCTAGTCCAGCTCCGTTTTCTCCTGTGTGTGATAGGGCAGCTGGTCTAGGGGGTGACGTATCAAGTCCCTGCCAGCTCTGGCCGCCTAGAATTTTAGACATGGGAGGATCCAGAAGAAGCTGGAGAGAGGTGGGGAAGAACTGGCCCACTCACTGAGGGAACCAGCTCTGAATCCTCACGGAGGGACCTCGACTTGCCCCAAGCACTTGCTTTCAGTGGTCCTCGGAGAGGGGTAAGGGACGCTCACAGCCCGAGGGTGGATGGGGTGCAGGGAGGTTGCCAGGACCCAGGACCCTTCAGGAGCTGCATTGAGTTCTGCAGTCACTCGCATCCTTCAGGATCATGCCTCCTTCTGACACCGTGTTAGGTACCAAGAGGCTTCCCCGAAACCCCGCGGGAAATCTCAGGTCCCCAGAGCCCTGTGCTCCTAGAGCTGAAAGCAGAAGCTCCTACCTGAGGTGTCTTGAGGCTAGGAACAGCTGGGATCTGAGCAGTTCCATCCCTGGTAGAGGCACCCCTACCCCCTGCCCCCTAGTCTGAGTCCCCTACCTCCTTGTCCAGGGAGGCCTCTAGATGCAACGGCTTGTCCGACATCAGGAACTGCCTAGTGGTCTCGGCTGTGGGCTGGGGGCCAGGCCTCTCTGGGGCGTACTGAACCTTCCTGATGACCAGGCGCACAGAATTCCTAGTGGGGATGGGCAGAGCAAAGATGACCAGAGTCACCTGCCGCTGGTGACTCTCCTTGCAATTCTCAATCCTCCTGCTCAAGAGACGGCCTCAGACTCCAGTCCAAACTGCAAAGACGGCATAGGAGCCTTGTCACCATCTGGCCCTGCTCCATCCTCCCTCATCCTGTCCCGGCCACCCCCACATCCTCACTACCATCCCGGACGGTCTATCACTACCATCCCAGATGGTCTATCTAGTCCTTTCTCTGAAGCTTCATTCACACGGGGTCCCTGCCTATAGTACCCTCTTCCCACCACTTCTGCCCTCTTTTGCTTCCTTCTTCAAGGCCCAGCTAATGCCTCCTCTTCCAGGGAACCTTCCTGGATCCGCCCACTGGGATCTTTTCCTGGTCTGAACACCCACAACACCAGAGCTGAACCACCCCCGGAAGCACGTCCTCTGGGCCTGTGTCCTGGTGGCCAGCAGGGCGGGAAGAAAGGGACTATGTCTTCCCTTGTGACGTCCCTTCTGTCATCTGATAGTGTGAGCTCCTTACGACAGAAATTTTTGTCTCACTTGTTCACTGCTGTTTTCTCAGTGCCCGTGACAGTGTCTGCCCACTAACGAATGCTGCTAAACATCTATGAAACAAAAAGATGCAGAGGGGACATGGACCCCATGAAGAAACAAACGGCACCCTGGCGAGGTGACGGGTTCCGTGACAGGGTGTGGGTTCAGCCTGGGGATGCAGGTCGGGAAGGGGATAAAGACTCGGGGACGGGGTGGAGGCCCGAGACAAGGTGGGGCTCGGTGATGGTGACAGGAGCTCAGGGCGGAACGGGACGAGGACAGAACCGGGACTCGGTGAGGCAGTCCCCAGGGCATGCTGGGCACGCTGGCATCCCTATTCCTCAGAAGAGCCGCCTCCACTTCCCGGGGCCGGCTAGCCAGGGCAAAGTCCTGGCTCTCCCCTTAAGAACTTACGACCTTGAGTAAATTAACCTGTGTCTCAGTTCCTCATCTGTAAAGCAGTAACAGTAGCAGGACCAATTTCTTAGGGTTGCTATGAGAACTAAATTAGTTTATACATGCCCATCTCTTTGAATACTGTCCAGCACTTAATAAATATTTGATAAATGATAGTTGCTATTATTAGTAGTAACTCTGGTGAGGACTTAAAATGTCCCATTGGTGGTGAGGAGCAGGTGTCGGTTCTCAACGTTGCTCCTCTTCCTTTCTCTGATCAGGCTCCAGCCCCTAAAACCACAATCCCCCCCACTCCCCCGGCCTCAGACCTTAAGAAGAAATGGAGAAGCAAGGGAGAAGGGCCCCATTTCCTGCCCCCCAACACACCCAAGTCACCCAGGCTGGAGATGGAGATGCCTGCAATACATCCTGGAGCCACCAGGTGGCACACTCATCCCACTCCCTAAGAGATTGCCAGCCAGCCTCGGGCAGGAACTGTCCTAGGCAGGGCGTACCTGAGCTGGGGGCGCAGGCAGCCCACCTCAGAAATCAAGGCTGGCTGTTTCAGGCTGCCTTGGGCTCTCTGTCTGCCCAGGGCTGTGCCTCTCCAAGAGAACGCTTCCCCTCTTGAAGACATGAGCTGACCTCCCACTCCTTTCCTGGGTGGGTTTACTTTCTCCACTTCCCTCCCTTGCTTAGAAGCCTCCATGGACACCCCCTACCACCACCACCTGCCACTGATAGCCTCCCAGGAAGAGAACTGGGAAATGGGGTCTAGGATGGCCTGGGAACTAACTCACTGTTTAAAACAATCTGAATTTTGGGGATTTTTTGCAAAACGAAGTAAAGAGACATGCAGTCTGGAGGGGCCGAGACTAGAGGCAGCAGAGGGAGGAAGCAGGTGAAACGGTGTGAAGGGAAAATGCTGAGGCCTGAGCCAGGGCCATTAAGCCACCTCCCCAGGAAGCCCTCCGTGACAGACTGCCAGAGTGCCCTGGTCAGACCTCCCAGGGCTGGAATGTGTGGCCCCCCCTCAAGCACTTCCAGGTATTGTTACTTATCTCTCCCTCTGACTCTGCCTGGCCTGCCCCCTCTCTCCGCCTGCAGGCAGCCCACACCCGAGCCCGACGCTGTGGCCTCACCGCTTGTGGATCTTCTCCTCCAGGTTCTCTGCACAGAAGGCTTTGACTTCATAGTCCACACCGCAGGCCTGTGGGGAGGGGGTCGCTGACCGCAGGGCCTTGGGGTGGGCAGAGTCCCAAGAGCACCGCCAGCTGCCCTCTCCTCATACAGACAGGACGCTGGAAGGGAGCCCCAAGCTCTCACGGTCTGACAGACCCTGGGTCTGACTCGGGAGCCCTGCGCTCCGCCCCAGGGCTGTGCTGCCTCCCTCTGTGGACGCCTCCCCCACCTGACCTTCCCACAGGGCTGCTCCCCAGCTCCCCCAACACGGGCATCCCGAGCCACCCCAACAGGGCTCTATTCTGCGGACTCCCGCCTCGCCTGGTGGTCACCCTCGCCAGGGCAGCCACCCAGACATAACAGGACCCTCGGCGCCCTGTTTGGGAGCATCGTGTGCGTGCAGAGTGGGCACCGAGGCAGCGGCTCACCGCCCTCGCACCGCACGAGGAGGCACATCCTGTTATCTCCATTTCGCAGAGGAGGAAACCCGGGCTCAGAGACCGGGGGCCTGTGACACTAGTGGGGTCACTTCTCTCTGAGCCTCAATTTTCCCACCTATGACATGAATGCACCTCCGCATGAGGTGTGAGGCCAGGTGGCCATCCAGAGAACATTTGGTCCTGTTGCAGCTGACACCAAGGTCAGTGAGAGTGACTTCGGAGAGCCTTTGGACACATCGCTGAATGCAGGGTAAGGACGGTACCGTGTCTGCTGCCCTCTCGGTAAACAGACAGACTAGATCCACCTCGACACAAGGAGGCTTCTATAGGGAGGGCTCCAGCACATTCTGGAGAGGAAGCCAGGGACCGGGGGACACAAGTGTCTTGTACTCAGAGAGATGCTCCCTTTGGGGTGACCCACCTTCCCTGTGTCTTCAGGCCCTGGCTGCAATGTCACCGAGCATGGGAGGTTCGGAGGGATCTGTTGAGAGGACAGCCAGAATGAGCCTCCTGCCACGTTCACTGCTTACCGCCCCAGGTCTCCCGCCCGCACGCTCGCTCCTCAGACCAGGGCACTCTAAGGACAGGCATGTCTCTCCCGTCAGGTGAGGGGCTCCAGAGGGCAGACCACGCCTCCCCCATCAGACTGTGCCAAGCCACACCCCACATGGGGCCAAAGGCACCTCCAGTAAAGCCAATGACTGCAGTGTTTCTCTCTGTCCAAGGGTTTAGCCTAGCCCAGTCCTCACAGACCAACAGCTGAAAAAGATCTTCCCAGGATGTCTGCCGTAGTGGGCAGAATAATGGCCCCAAAGGCGTCCACACCCCAAACCTATGACTGTGTTGCCTTCCATGGCAAAGGGACTTTACATCTGTGATTAAGGATCTCGAGATTACCCTGGATGTAACCACGAGGCTCCTTAACAGTGAAAGCAGAAGAGTCGGCGTCAGAGATGGGATGTGAGAAAGACTCACGTGGGGGGTGGGGGACAGGGATAGGCTACGAGCCAAAATGTGAGCGGTCTTTAGAAGCTGGAAAAGGCAAGGAAACGGATCCTTCCCCCACCCCCTGAGCCTCCAGAAAGAACGGGCCCCGCTGCACCCCAATTTTAGCCCGGTGAGGCCCATTTCTGACTTCTGACCTGCAGAGCTTCAAGGTAATAAATCTGCACTTTAATTGGCGGATTTAATTGCCACACGTTTGGGGTAGGTTTTTTCCACAGTCACGGAAAACCAAGGGACTCGTGAGGGAGAGGATGGACCTTATCGCCCCCCGCCCTTCTCTACCCTCCAGGCGCAAGGAGAGTTCACTTCGTCACAATCAGAGTCTGAGAAACAGGACATGTTAAAACCCAGCATATGGGAGTCTCGGAATGGAAAGTGGGTGGAGCAGGGAAACCCACTACTTGCCATCCCTCGTCTGTGAGCCAGGCTGAGGCTGGGCAAGTGGGCAGCCAGTCTGAGGGAGGAGACAGCCCTGTGGTGACCTGGGGGCGAGAAAGGGCCCCTTTCTCTGCAGCCCCCGGCCCGTACCCTCTTTCTCCCACCAGCGACCTGGACTCGGGAGGGTCTGGGAGCGGCTCGGAGGTCAGGGTGACACCCCTGGCAGAGGCCAGACAAGAGACACTTACCAGGCCATATGGCAGTGCCCCAGATCGCTACCTCGGGAGACTGGGTGATGTGGAGCTGCTGCCCCAGCTGCCCCCACGTGCCCGCCCAGAGGGCTTCCCTACAGGTGGTGCTTCTGGAATGGGGCCCCGGGGCCGGCAGTCCCTGACCTCAAAGGTGAATGGGTAGGCGTGCTCCCCCAGCTTCTTGATGAGGCGCTCCTGCAGTCGTGTCAGGGGCTTCTTGTCCTCAGGAGCCGGCGGGAAGGACTGCACGTTGGCCACAAACAGGTCCTTGCGAAAGGTCAGGCCCAGGACATCCAGGTCCTCCCGGCCATAGCGGAAGGCGCAGGTCAGTGTCACATAGACTGTGGGAGCAGGGGCACTGAGGAGCGGCCTTGGAGGGCACCAAGTAAGCCCCCCACAACCGCAGCCACAGCCCTGAGATTGACCCAGCTGGAGGCCACAGGTCTGTCCCACAGTTCCTGTGCAGAGGACTGCGCTGCCCTTGGGACAGGGGCACTGGGGACCTGGAAGAGCCACCCGTGGCCTGGCACCTGGAGGAAGTAGGGGCTGACCGCTGGACCAGCTCTGTCCTTCCCCACCCCCACCCCACTCGAGCCAGGGCGTGTGTGAAGGGGCACAGGTAGGTGGTTCTGGATGAAGGCCGGGGGTCTTGCCCAATCTAAACCCTGCCTCCCATCTTCCTGCTGACCTTGGACAGCCCCTGCACCTCCCCAGCAATCCACTGTCTCTTCTGTAAAATGAGACTCTAACTTCCGCCCTGTGTGCAGCCCAGCCTTGGGACCGTCATTATATATCGATGTGAGAGTGCTCGGGCATTTAAATGGTTCTCCCCAGTGGCTCGGTGCGGGGCCACCCCAGGCCGGAGGAGGCTGGGGCTCCTGCTCTGATGTGCGTTGGGGCCGTGGAGGGAAGAACCGGTGGGAATGGGTAGGGAGAGGCAATATGATTGGCTGCTGCTCTGCCTGGGAGTCAGGGCGACTCTAGGCTGGAGGTTGGAGGGTGGAGAGGAGGCGCCTGGACAGGCTGGGGGCGGGGCCTCACCTCTCCTCTCCTTGAGGTACTCAGGATCCACCAGGACCACACCATCTGGAGGGAGGACAGAGAGTTGAGTAGACCCTCCCAACCCGACCTCTCAAACTCCTAAGCCCTGAACACCAAGCAAAACCCAAACTCAACCACAAACCCCACTGTCTGCCTGTCTGTCCAAAAGCACCATGAGAGAAATGGGGAGGCCAGCACCCGGGGTGGGGGTGGCACTGATACCCCTGCCACCCCCGGCTGGCCTTACAGACCCAGCTGGTGACTTTTGACGGGTTACTTCTGTTTATCTGTCATGATAATAATTTGGGTCCAAACCCCCTGTTGTCAGGTATCATTTGGAATTTAGAAGTTCTGAATTGTGGGAAGGCCATCAGATCCTTCTTCCATGTCCTCTCTAACGCCCCCTGCAGGATCGGGCCATGCCCATTGCTCAAACCCACGCCACCTCTGCTGGGAAACGTGACTCTTCTCACTGAGAGGCCAGTAAGGCATGACCGGCCTTCTAATCCTGCACCAAACTCATGAACGGTTTTAGACTTTCAGGGCTCTTGGCTTTGGGGTTTGCAGAGCTGGGTGAGTGGCCCTGCTGTGCCCACCTCATCAGGCTCCTGTGAGGACTGAGCCAGTTCGTGCATTAAAGCAGTAGATGGGGCTCAGCAGGCCTGACACCACGGAGGACGTCCCAAGGCCTGGCCTTGGGAGGGTGGAGTCAGCCAGACACAAAGGCCCTCTTCTCTGCCCAGAACCCCCGGGGGCCAGACACTCTGGTTCACGGTCATATCCCCAGTCATCTCTGGCCACACTGGACCCAGCTAGATGCATTGAACAAGCACAATTCTCTCTGCCCACACCCTAACCCACCTCACCTCCACCCCACGCTGCCCCCACAGCTGACCCCTCAGGGACTCTCAGAGGCCACATCTGGAAGTGAGTGCCCAGAGGGCCCTGGGTCCTACCCCAATGCTGGGCAGGTCCAAGGGACAGGTGGTTGGGGAAGTGCCACCCCTCCTAGAGCCTCCGTGCACCTTCCCTCCTCTAATGGGTGGTCCTTCCATGCCGGGCACCAGGGGCTCAGGGGAAAATCAGCAAGGAGTCATCTCAGTAAGGACACTCCTTCCAGCCAGGGCATCAGGGGAGGCTCCCTGGAGGAAGGGAGTTGTACCAGGTCTTAAAGGGCAACAAGGGTCATCAAGAGAAGACCAAGGCAGTCCTCTGGGGCCCCCACAGGGCCTGCACAGGGCCTGTCATGTGGCAGGTGCTCCTGCAGACACTTCCTGAACAGCTCTCGGGTGCCTGGTGTGCTGGGGGAGCTGCTTCCCTCAGCCCGCCGCCCCTCCGCCAGCCTCAGTGCCACCTCCACTGTGGCTCTTAATGGGCCAGTGGGCTGGAAATGGCACCTCGAAGGAGGCCACAGGTGAACACTGGGAGCCTTGCTCACGGCCTCCAAGGGGCCAGTTCAGGGAGGAGATGCAAATGGCAGAGGGGACACCGAGCTCAGGGGACACCAAACAGTGTCCCCAGACAGGGGTGAGGAAGAAGAGTGGGGTCATCCTGCTCTGGGCAGGAAGGAGGGAGCCTGGACGGGAGCTGGCCCCTCTGCAGCCCCGGGCCCCGCTCGCACCCCCGCCCACCCGGGACTCCCCAGGTTTCCTGTCCCAACGTCACAGAGGTCTTCCTCTCAGAGAGCTGAAGCGGCTGCTGCGCTCTGCCCCCACACTGGCTCTGCCACCCCTCGCTCGGCTGGCTCCCACCCTCCTGGCCCCAGCACAGCCCCAGCGGTGTGATGACTGCGGCCACGGTCTCTGTGAATTCCCCCCAAACACACCTCAGTTTCCTCACCTGGACTTGGCCTCGTGCAGTTTCCAGCACTCACCCTCCCAGCCTGTCCCCTCCACTGGCCTCACTTCGGTTCGTTTGTCTCCTCTCTTTAAAAACCATTTAACCTCTCCGGGCCTCATTATCCCCGTATGTACAATAGGGGGGATTTGGGGCCTCCCTCCCTCCCTCCAACAGGTGAGGGAAGAGACGATGAGATCAACTTCTAACGAGAGCGATGGCTCTTAGATTCCTAACCAGGGGTGAACATGCCTTCCAAGGGGACGTTTAGCAATATCTAGAAATGTTTTTTGTCATACTGGAATGGGGTCTAGTGGGTAGAGGCCAGGGATACTGCGGAGTACCTGCAATGCACAAGGGAGCCCCAGCAGCAAAGTATTACCCGCCCTTCCACGCCGGGTGCGGAGGCTGAGAAACCCTGAAGGAGAGCAAGGCCTGGGAGAGGGCGGCAGCCTCTGGGAGGACCCGCATGTCCGTGAGAACAGCCTCCACCTCACGAGCCGCAGGGTTTTCCTTCCACCGCCCAGCCCGTGCCATCAGGAGGCAGCAGAACAAAGGTTCTGTAGGGCCAGGCTGCCCGGGTTTGATTCCGGGCTCCGTGACCTACTAGCTCTGTGACCTGGAGCAAGTCGAGTAACCTCTCTGGGCCTCATCGCCTCATCTGTGAAGCAGGGATAATAACAGTAGCCATCCCCAGTGTATGCTGTAAACCATATGGGGGGTGAGGGGGCGGGGAGCTGCTGTCGTCATCATCCTCAACCTCCTTATCATCACCAGGGTTCCTTCCCTGATTCTCACCTCCATCCTTCTCACTTAAGCCTCAGCGAAGGGGGGAAAGCTGCTCCGTAAATGTTTGCTGACCGAAAAGCAGGAGGCCCGAGGGCTGTTCCTGGGCTGCTTCAACACACCCTTGTCTGGGAGGGGCCTGGCCAGCCCCGCCTCCCCCACTGCCTTCCTCCCTGGGCCCCAGGGACTCACCCACAGGGTCCACGAGGTCGATGTGGTCCACAAAGTCCCGCTTTCCCAGATAGACGGTGAGCTGGGGAGGAGAGGCGCAGCGTGACGTTAGTAGCTGTGGGCCCGGAGAACACACCCCTGAAAAGCCGCTGGCCCTTGCCCTGGAGAAAACCTTGGGAGCTGCCGCTGAAACTCCAGACCCATCTCTGACCCTCACCGAAACCCTAACTGGCCTTGCACCTGAGCTCCAGCCCCAATACGAAGAATAGCAAACCCTTGTACAATTTTGAAAGCACCTGTTCATTCTAAACCCCTATGAAGAAGTTGCTATTGTTTCCATTTTACTGATGAGGACACAGCCCTGGAGAAATCTTCTCGCCAAGCACCACGGTGGGTGGGGCGGCCGCAGCAGCAAAGAGGTCTGCTGAGCAGGGGTCCTGGGCGCGTCTCTGAGGGCCCAGAGAAGCCGAGAGCAGGGACACCCGTGTGAAGCTCTGAACACTGAGTTCCTTCCGCACAGTCTAGCAGAAACCCACTCCTGTGGGGCCGGTGCTCTGAGCAGACAGGAATCCGGAGCTGGAGCCCCACTCCGCGGCCAGCCCTCAGGGGAGACCCCGAGCTAGAGCCCAGAGGGTCACCCTGGATGCCTGCTCCTCCACAGTCCCCAGATCCCGATGAGTCCCTCCATCACAGCCCCCAGGCCACCCCCTCCTTAGCCAGCCTGGGCCTCCTTAAATGCTAATCTAATGATGCTATTCCCATCTGAAAACCCTTTAACAGTGCCTCAGTGCCCAGAGGTAAGATGACAAATGGGTTTCATTCCAAATGCCAAGTATGATCAATTGCTCGATTGGCCAGAGCCGAGAAGGAATCTAGGACAGGATCCTGGCTCAGCGGGAAAGGTGACCGGTGATGTTTGCTGAGGGAGCCCACGAGGTGCTGTTTGCCAGCCCAGGCCAGAAGTCCAAGCCCCTGAGCCCACCCCAGGACCCAGCCCCGCAGCCTCCCGGCTGCAGCTCCTGCTCCTTCAGCCTCCCTCTGGGCACTCAGATGCACCCCACCCCTACACACGCTCCCTACGACTTACTGCAAGCCCAGAATGCCCGTTCCACCAGGCCTTGCCTGGAAACACACACCAGGCTGGGTCCTGCAGCCCCTGGGCAGCCCTTTATCTCACACCTGTCACTTTAGATGGGGATGATCGCTTTCGTGTCTGCCTACCCCGTCTGGTGGCGAGTGGAGGGGCTGTGCTTATTCATCTCAGTGTCGCCTACCCCAACCCCACCCGCTCGCCAGGGCCTGACATGACTGATGTCTGCACCATCTACGTGCTGAGCTGAGAGGAAGGCAGGATGGAGCCTGGGGCCTGCGGGAAGAAATCGAGCAGGACAGGCACTGGGAGCTGCCCCGACAGCTCGAGGACGCCCGGTTCGGTAGACAGGCTCCAGGGGCCTCTCACACCAGGGGGCAGGGCCCCTGAGGCCCTCGGCACTTCTCTGATTCCTGCACTCACACCGAAGTCTCTCTGAGATAGCCTTGTACTCCCACACCAGAGCAGGGGCTCCCTGGAGTCCAGGGGAGCTGTACCACCCCAATCCCAGGAGCCAGTTTCCTGAGGACCCCCGACCCTGTGGCCAAGGCCTCCTAACAGCCTCAGATGGGGATATGCAGGGTCCTGCATGGTCAGGAGACATGCCCGAGAGAGGACAAGAGTTTGGGGTCAGGCAGGAGCCGGGGTGCAGCTGTTGCAGACTCACCTTTCCATTTGGGCTCGCCTTCTTGAACACCCTGAGGAGAGAAAGAGAGGGAAGGCCAGAGTTAGCACAGGGCACCCAGGGGAAGTCTCCTGCAGGCCATCCCTCAGCAGGGCTGAGGACGAGGGGCCTGGAGTGATTTTGCAGGCTCCTTCTAAGCCTTCAGAGCTGGAACAGTGCCCAGCATGCCCAGGTCTCACCATTTCCACCACTGCCCCCAGCCAAGGCACCCATATTGCCATCATAGCTCTCCTGGGCTCTGGCCACGGCCCCCTCAGTCTGTCCTTCAACCAGCAGGTGGAGGGAGTCTTTCCAGATGTAAGTCAGACCACCGCCACGCACTTGCTCAAACTCCGCCCTGTTCAGGCAGAGGACTGGCCTTGGTCTGTGCGTCCGCTCTGCCTCCTTTACCTCCGACATGGCCTCCGCCTCTCCTCCCTCTGTCCTCCAGCCACAGAGCCTCCTGGCTGTTCCTCCCACACCAGGGTGGCTCCTGCCTCAGGGCCTTTGCTCTAGCAGTCCCCTCCCCCGACACTCCCCACAGACGGGCTTGCCCAGCATTAAATGAGAGGTCTTCCCCCTGTGTCCCGCCCCACAGTCCCCCACACTCTCGCTCCTCCTCTGCCTCTACTTTCCCTTTTCCCGCAGCACTCACCACTTTCTAACCTGCTACATAATCACTGGTTACAATTATGCCTGTCTGCTCTGCTAACACGTCACCTCCCTGAGAACTGATTCTGCTCGGATGTATCTCAACTGCCCAGGAGGGTGTGCCTATTAGGTGTTCAATAAATGCATTAATGAATGGCAAGAAGCAAGGACTCGATATATATTACTTGAATGGGTAAATGAATGAACCAGTGAAGGAGTTAGCAGCTGAGAAACTGAGGCCCAGGAGAGGGAGGGGACATGCCTGTGGCCACAGAGCAGATCTCTGGGTGTGGAGTCAGGCAGAGGCCTGTCTCCGAGTCCCACCAAGGGCTCACGCTGCCTTCTGGAGTGCACTGCAGGCTGCAGCAGCTCCCCTGCCCTCTCCCGCACACTGCTGCATCTGAGAGCCCGAGGCCCCTCCCCTGACCCCCCACTGTCGAGTCCCAGAAATGCTCAGTAATGTTGGGAGGGAGAGAAGAAAAGTGAAAGATAGAGCCAGAGACCCAGGGGATAAGAGAAGGTGCTGGAGGAGGGAGAGGACAGGAGAGGGACATGGTCCAGGAGCTCTGAAAATAAAAGATGGAATTGGAGATGAAGAAACAAACAAGTAAAAAAAACAAAAAGCAGGAGGAGGAGCAGTCACAACCCAAGACTTGGAGCAGACGCAGGGCAATGGAGCAGGCCCACGTGCAGCCGAGAGGGACCACACAGCCCCAGTCCCTCCCCGGGAGCAGGAGGTCCAGCGGGCAGCCAGGCAAGGCAGGGTGAGGCCAACGGCACTGAGGCAGCAGCAGTCTGTCCTCCAAGCGGGGGAGTGGGGGGCGGCTCTGTGTTGCCTCCACAGCCTCCCCAAGGGACCACTGATGCATCTGAGCTTGGCTTGCAAAGAAGGGCCTAGCACATTCCTCCCTGACATCCCCTAGGGGTTCCGAGCTTTTCTCCTCATAAATATTTATCAGTGTTTGGAGTGTGAAGATGCCACCGTCAGCGGGAGTGTAATAATTGCTAAAGTGAGAAAAAATGCACATCACATGGTTTGAACCAGCAGCCACCAGGTTGGGCTGGGCCTGCAGAGGAGACCAGAGATCCCTCACAGGGACAAGTGGCATCCTGGCCACAGGAGGGGGCCGGGGGCCAGGCCGAAAGACTGATAACTGAAAAAGGAGGGAAAGAGGGAGGGAGTTAAGAAGGAACTAGCCTTTGTTAAGTGCCTAATTTTTTCTCCTATTAGCACTGGAAAATGGGCATTCTAACCCATTTTACCACGTATCTATATGCTCATAGATAATGAACTAGGGGTTCAGAGAGATGTGGTAACTTGCCCAGGAACACACAGCAAACAAGGGACAATGTCAGGATTCAGACACAGTTCTGCCTGTCTACCTCCAGAAGCTGGGTACTTCATATCCAACCCCGCTGCTTTTCTACAGCAGGTGTTTTGATTGAGATCAGGAACAGAAATGAGGGGAAATGAGGGCAAGGGAGGGGAGCGGGGAGGAAGAAACGACAGGGCCGGTAAAGGGGTGAGAGGCGAGTGAGGGCGACAGGGGCAGGCAGGTGGCCAGTAGGGGGGACGTTCTGGCGTGAACTCAGTCGGCCAGGGGGCCACCTCCTCCTCAGACCACGGCAGCGCTGACCGAGATCTGACAGCGTGCTGTGCCCTAGTGACATCTGGAAGTGTCTTTCCCCAAACACCACCGTTCCTTCCACAATCCCATTTCAGAGATGAGGAAGTGGAGGGTTGGGCGGGCGAACGGTGGCCACCTTTCCCCTCCATCCAGCCCTCCCCGAAGCAACTGCGCCAGCTTGCTGACCTCACTGTCAGCAAAAAGGCCCCCGTGGGGGTGCTCCCAGGTCACCAGGACCCCCCACGTGGGGCACACCACGCAGATGGCTTCTGCCCGTCCACTTTGAAGAGCAAGCACAAACGCACAAGACGTGGTCAAAGCCAAACTTCCAGACTGTGGGGCGGTGGCTGGATCTGGTTTTCTCCCGAGTCCCGTCTGTGCCCCGCAAGCCGGGTTCTCGAGCCAAAGCCCAGTCCCACACAGGAAATACCGGTGGTGGTGCAGCTGAGTAAGGCTCACCGGAGACAAGGAACAGAAACCCACCGAGGGCAGCCCAAGAAAGGGAGGAGGGGGCATGATAAGGAGACAAAAATCTCACGGGAAGAATGCGCAGGCAGGATGCACGGGGGCTGGAGCCAGGAACAGGGAAGCCATCAGCCTCTCAGACGGTTGCTATCTCTCTGCACCTCTCCCTCTGGGGCCGCATGTCCTGCCGGCTGCACTGCTCTCTGTGCGGCCGCTCCATTGTCTTTGTGGACCAACTCTCTCTGCTTACTCAGTGCTTTTCTGCTCCTCCATCATTTTGGCTTGCATCTGGCTCTCACTCTGACCCTCTTTCTATTCTGCCTCTCCCTCAGCTTCCCACTGTTAATTGCTGAATGGCCCAATTCCAAAGTCCCAGGAGAGGAATTTCATTGGTCAGCTTTGGTCAGGTGTCCCACTCCTGGGCCAATCAGCTCTGCCTAGAGTGTGTCATATGGTCTCTGACACATGGGCAGAAAAGACTCTATAGAGCAATGTTTTCAAAGCAGGGGCCACAACCCATTAGTTGATAATGAAATCAACTTAAAGCATTGCCACCAGCACTTGTTTTAATGGAACAGGAGATAGAAGCATGAGGCAAAGATAGCAAGCGTGCAGTACATATCACTATATTTACCAATGCTCCATCCCCCTCTAAGGCCAGGCAAATTTCTCCAGTCCCATGAAGTCGGGCATGCCCATGTGGCTTGCTCCAGCCAATGAAATATGAGTGGAAGTGCCACATGTCATTTCCAGGCAGAGCATGTAAGGGCTGGTGCGCGATTCCCCGTGCCTGTTGTACTAGTTGTATTAGTTTTCCTTGGAGCCTATAACAAACGGCCACAAACTTAATGGCTGAAAGCAACATAGGCTTATATTACAGTTTTGTAGTTCAGAAGTTTGGAATGTACCTCACTGGGTCAAAATCAAGATGTTGGCAGGGCGACGTTCCTCTCCAGAGGCTCTAGGGGCAAATTCATTTCCTTGTTCTTTCCAACTTCTAGGGCACCCACATCCCTCGTTTCAAAGCCTCTTCCTCCATCTTCAAAGCCAGCAACAGCAGGTTGAGTTCTTACCACATCGCATCACTCTGACCTCTTCTGCTTCCCTCTTCTCCTTTAACGAGGCTTATGGATACATTTAGTGCCCTATTTTAAGGCTGACTGATTAGCAACTTTAGCTTCCTCTGCAACTATAATTCCCCTTGGCCATGTAATATAATGCATTCAAAGGTTCCAAGGATCAGGGTATAGGCATCTGGGGGGCGGGCATTCTTTGGCCTACTGCACCCTCTTTCCCCTGCCACAGAAAGCAACAATGACCTGCGTGGGGAAGCCTCCAGCAACCTAAACTCCAGAGTACTCCTGCTACATAACAGATTTGCAGCATGAGAGGAAAAGAAAGTTCTAGCACCACTAAGAGTTGAGGGGTGTTTGTTATTGCAGCAGACCAGCTTCTCCTGACTGATACAAAAAGTATGACTCAGTGAAACTTTCACTGTAGGTGAACTGAGCTAGAATCGTCAACAAATTTCATGCTGCAATTTTTGTAATGTTGAAAAACATGCCTACAACAAACGCACTCTCCATCAGAGCCTGCAAACCTAGTGGATCCTGTTTCCTGATTCCACTCCATCAGGGTGGTGCTGCCGGGCAGGCCAGCAGGTCAGCTGTCCATTAGCCAGAATGCTGGCTTCTCCAGGGAGCCCCAGGCCCCACCTGCAGCGGAGGGGACCTGTTGATCAACTTTACGCTAGTATTCCACTGCTGTTCGGTGGGCCTCCAGTCCTCCCAGGGTCCATTTGTGCCTGTAGGAGAGACCTGCACCACGACGGCCCCAGAACAAAGCACGCCCCTGATAAATTACCCAACAACCAAGAGCTGATAATCCTGTGGAACAGCCAAACGAGGGAACATTACATAACAGTGAAATTATGCTTGCATCTTTCGTAACCCGGGGAAATGCCTATGACAGAATAGTAAGCAGAATAGATCAGGACTCAAAGTACCATATGGGGCATGAGCTCAATTTGTACTCAATAAACACCAGAATAAAAAGCTATAAAATGTCAGTACTCCTCGAATTGATCTACAAGTCAATGCAATCCGTATCAAAGTCCCCACTGGCTTTCCTTCAGAAATTGGCAGGCTGGTCCGAAAATTCCGATGGGAACACAAAGGATCCAGAATAGCTAAAACAATCTTGGGAAAAAAAAAAAACAGAACGAAGTTGGAGGACTCATACTCCCGAATTCATAACTCACCACAGGCTATAGTAATCAAGACTGTATGACACTGACCTAAATATAGACACATAGATCAATGGAACAGATTTGAGAATCCAGAAATAAACCCATATATTTATGGTCAATTGATTTTTGACAAGGGAGCCGAGACAAGTCAATGGGGAGAAAAGAGTCTTTCAACAAATGATGCTGGCATACTCGGGTATCCACGGGCGAAGAATGAGGTTAGATCCCCCACCTCACACCGTGTACAAAAGTTCACTCAAAACATGTCAAAGACCTAGAACTCCTGGAAGAAAACGTGACTGTGAATTAGGCAATGGTTTCTTAAATATGACACCAAAAGCATAGGCAACGAAAGGGAAAAAAAGATAAAACTGACTTCATCGAAATTAAACACTCTTGAACTACAAAGGTCACTGTTAAGAAAGTGCAAAGACAACCCACAGCCCTGGCCAGTGTGGCTCCCTTGGCTGGAGCGCAGTCCTGTAACCGAGACGTTGTGGGTTCGATTCCCAGTCAGGGCGCATTTCTAAACTGAAGGTTCAATCCCTATTCCAGGCGCATACGGTCCCCGGTCAGGGGCGCATGGGAGGCAATCAATGTTTCTCTCTCTCACTTCCTCTCTCCCTTCCCCTCTCTCTACAGGCAATGAAAAAAATGTCCTTGGGTGAAGATTTAAAAAAAAAAAGATAACTCACAGAATAGAGAAGAATGTTTCCAAAGCATGTATGTGAAAAGAGTCTAGTTCCAGGATACATAAAGACTTTACTTTTATTCAACATCAAACAGGCAAATAAACCAATTAGAAATAGACAATGGATTTGAATAGACATTTCTCCGAAGAAGATACACAAGTGGCCAAAAAGCACATGAAATGATGCTCAACATCATCAGTCATTGCAGAAACGCAAATCAAAGCCACCGTCACACACTCCGTGCCCCCAACAGCTGTGATTAGGGATGATAGCAAGTGTGGTCACGGATGCAGAGAAACTGCAACCCTCGCACACTGCTGGCGGCAATGTAACGTGGGGGCTCATTTTGGAAACAGTCTGGCAGTTCACCTAAAACTTAGACACAGAGTTAACATCTGACCCAGCAATTCCATTCCTCGGCACATGCCCAAGAGAACAGCAAACGGATGTTCACACAAACATGGGCACATAAATATTCACAGCAGCATTGTCCATAATAGCCATAAAACATTATGATTTATTGATCATATCAATAAATATGATCAATCAATGGATGAATGTATTTTTAAATGTGCTATGTATACAACAGAATATTATTCAGCCACAAAGGAGACGAAGTGCTGATCCACGATACATGGATGAGCCTTGAAAGCGTTACATTAAGTGAAAGAAGTCGGTCACAAAAGACCACCCATGGTTTGAGTCCATCTGCATGAAATGTCCTGGAGAGGAAAGTACATGGAGACGAAAAGCAGGTCAGCAGTCGCCAGGGGCCGGTGGGCAGGAGTGTGAGAAGCGACTGCTAACGGGTCGGGGTTTCCATTTGGGCGACGAACACGTTCTGGAATCAGACAGTGGTGAGGGTCGTACGGCCTTGTGAACACACTAAAACTGTGATTATTGTGGTATTTTGCACTAAAACTGGACTATTATGGCATGTCAATCATATCTCAATTAAAAAATAAAACTGAAAACAAGCCCCCAAACAATGAACGAAAGGAGAGTATTTAGACATGCGTCTAAATACTAACAGGGGTTGAAAGAGACTCTCTCCCTCCCTCCACCCACCCACTCACTCACTGCTCTTACTTTTCCATTTTGTACAATAAGCACAAGTGACATTATAAAGTTGCCAGAGCTTCCCTACCAAGACATGTCTCAAGTCTTGGGGAAAGGAGAGTCTGGACAACATATTGAAAGTAAAGTAGAGAAATACGGATCCTATGACTCTGAACCCTGTGAAGTCAGAACCTGTGGTCCTGCAACGTTGCAATCCAGAGTCTGCGGCCCCTCACCAGGCCCCTCCCCGGACCCCTCCCCCGGCCGCAGTGTCCGCTAGGGAACTGTGCGCTGTGTCTTCCGCCCATCTCTCTCCTTTTCCAGGCAGCCTTCCCCAACCTCCCCCAGACTGGGCTAGGTGCCCCCCAACTACCTCACCCAGTGTGTCCCCAGCCCCGGCATTTCCCACACTCAGAATGGTCTGTCCACTCGCCCTCTGCTTCACTTACTTACATCGCTTCAGCGAGAATAGAGATTTTATTTGCATCATTGCTCGGTGCCTGGGGCCCAGGAGGTACTCGATAAATAGATACAGGTTGAATGTTGTTGAATGAATGTTCTAAGAGAGAATGAGTCAAAACTGAGAATGGATGAAGTTTGAATAGATGGTGGTCGGTAATGATCCTTTTCTCTAGGTAAGTGAACTGCACGGCTCTCCTTCCGCCTACAGTTCTCTCTGGCCCTCAGGATGGATCAACGGGCATCAGGTTTAGAAAATGCTTCATAGGGGCTGGTCCCAGCCACCACCAGGCTGACCCGGACTGTAACTGATACACCCAAAACAGGCGTCTGCTCCGCTCCGACCAACGGTTCTCCCAGGTACTGCTGACTCACGTTCACCGAGGCCCCTACCAGAGCCAGGCTCGGGGCCGTACCACAAACAGCTCGTGCTCCCTGCTGACAAGACCCACGGGACAGCCGGTTAGGGACGCCCGCCAGGCACGATGTCCTCCGTGCATTAAGTTCTGCCCGAGAACGAGGTGCTGTGCCACCCACTTCACACGCGTCACGGTATTATGTTATTCCACTAAATATGCCTGTTTGCTCAGAGGAGAAACCTGAGACCGGTGATCCTGAATAACTTATCCCAAGTCAGACAGCCAGTCTCGGGAGAGCAGCCCCACGCATGGGCCCCTGCGGGAAATTGCTGAGGCAAAACAATTCACATCAGAAAACTCACCCCGGGGAGACTCTCTGGGAGTGTAGGCTCACCACCAGTGACTGGACAGACCACTGGTAATAATTCGTTCCTTTGTGAGCCTTGGAACATTCACGTTGGAGGAAAATGTTGTATTTTTCAACAGTAAATGTGGGAAGACCTTTAAATACTACTCCAGTCTGCAGTCGGGATCAGAAAACTCTTCCAGGACAGAAACCAGATGCCAGTCCCTGTTCTAAGTGGGCAGCAAATATTAACTCACTTGTTCCTCCGACAGCCTTATAAGGAGGTACACGACCATCCCCGCTTCACAGATGCGGAACCGGCGGCAAAGAGAGTCTAGGCAATTTGTCTAAGGTCACACAGCTCATGAGGGGCAGGACTAGATGTCAGAGCCCAGGCAATCTGGCTGCAGAGGTCACACCTTCAACCACTCGCAATGTTCCCTTTTGGGCGGGACTGTGTGGTTCTGTCTGGGAAGTCGAGAGAGGCTTCAAGGGAGGACACAGCGGAGACGGAGGTCTTGCAGAACAGTCACGGCGGAGCTCCAGCCCTGCGGGAGGGCAGGGGAAGGCCCAGAGAAAGCAACTGAGTCCCCCGAGGGCTTGGGCCAGTGTAGGCAGACTGATGGGGCTAAAACGTGTCCTGAGTGCCAGGGGGGAGCACACAGGGGAGGATGGGCCGGCGAGGCGTCCGCTGACTGCCAGGCAGTCCTGGAGCCCCTCCATGCGCCAGGCTCTGGGCTTGGTGCAAAGGCTCTTGAAGGCCAAGCTCAGGAACTTAGGCCATACACAAGACAACGGAGAGTCACGGGCATTTGGGGGGAGGACAAATGATTGGCCAGGACTGTATTTTGGAGACAGAGATGCTCTGGACCCCAAAACTTTCCCCACCACTGCCTCTGACGGCAAGCAAGGCCTAGCTGGGCAGCGTGGGGAGCACTCAAGGAAGGGGCATTAACTCTCAGGAGCAGCCGCCCTACATTCTGACCCACTTTCCTGGGTGTGAAAACAGCCATCAGGGGGCAGGAAGGCGCGAGGAGCAGGTGGCCGTGGCAGCAGAGAGGTTTCTAGGGCCCTTATCACGCTCTCCCTGGCAGCAGAGTTATTTGTGCACAGGCGTGTCTGCTCTGCCAGAACCGAGCAGCCCTCCCTGAGTCAGAACACTGCCTGCCTGTTTACGCACCATTCGCGCACCTGCTTCTCAGGACTGCCCGGGAGGGGGAAGGAAGCAGGAAGACAGAAACGTCACCCCATTTCACAGATCTGTGGAGCCTGAGGGATCGCAGGGCTGCCTGCTTCATCTCCCAGATGGAGAAATCACAACCCAAGGGAGGGAAGGTCCCCTGCTGGGGCCAGGAGCACAGGTTCACACTGGTGTGCTGAGAGCCACAAAGAGGAGAGCCCCAGGCTTCTGGTGCTCCTGTGCCGTCCTGGTTCAAATCCTCGTGGCCCCGTGGGCCTCTGAGGGCTCGCAGGGAGCATGGTGGTGTGGGGCAGGTCTGAGGGGCAGGGGTGGTGGATGGGGGCGGGGCCAGGGGTGGGGGATCCTGGCCAAGTCCAGCTCCCGGCCTCTGGCTGCTAGGCAGACAGGGTTTCCTCCAGCTTCCTGCTGCGTTTATGGGTTCATTTTTCTGGCCACAATCCACAGTTGTGGAGCTGTTCAGGGGGTACAGAGTGAGGAACAGGGGAGCCACCAGGTGGGCATGACAAAGGGGACAGTGTCTTGAAGGAGCATAATCTGTTTTCCGATAACTCAAGAAACTGGAGACACGAAAATCAAAAGCTAATGAAAATTTCGCCGACTGGGCTGGCAGCTGGATCCCAAAGAGTGGCCCGGATGGCCCCTGACGCTCTCCAGCCTTCTCTAGTGTGGGGAGGCAGGGAGGGGAGGCCGCTGGCAGACAAAACAGCGTGGACGCTGAGGCCAACAGACCCCGCCCGAGTCCTGCGTGACCTAGGGTGGGTTTCCCATCCTCTCTGAGTCACGCTTGCCCTGGTCTGGAAAATCGGGTGATGTGTACCCCATTGGTTGGAGGCATATATAAAAACTCAGTACAAAAAAAGAAAAAAAAAGACTTGACGCCTAGCAGACAACGGATAAAGGGAAGCGACATCGGTGGTTCTATCATTGTTACTACCATCCTGACCCCCGCACCCTGCCCCCGCCAGCTCTCCGCCCTCCCTCCCTCTGCCAAATGTCCTTCAGGAGAACCGGCCTCAGCCTCGGGCGTTGGAGGAGGGGGTGATGACACCCCTGCTGGAGACAGGGAAATTTTTTTGAGTTCTCTGTGCCCCCTGATAGTCTCAGATGAAAAACAACAGTTTTGGACTAAATGAAACTCCAATTTAGTCCCTCACATTCCAGGAATCACCAGGGATGAACCCTGCTATTCTCCCTTTCTGTACCAGCCTTTCCTCCGGTTCTCCCGCCTGCAGTCCCCTCCGTCCTTCCCTCCCAATGTCACCTCATCCAAGAAGCCTTCCCTGCCTGCTTTGGCTTAAAGCGCCCTTGCCCGGACTCCTCTCATCTGGGGTCATGGAGGCTTTGCTCACTCCTCATCCCCCACCTCCTTTCCTTCTTTCCTCCCTCCATCCATCTTTCCCACTTCCCTCCTCTCTTTTCTTCCTTTGATGTGTCCAGTCTCTGGCACTGGCACTGTTCTTACCTGCGGGAGCCCCTGTGCCCTGCCCCACAGCACCTGCACTCCGAAGCAGGGACACAGTCTCCACAAATGAGCAAAGTCTCCCTCAAACGCAGAGGGGTGGGTGGAAAGAGGTGATATGCAATGTGCCCAGGTCAGCTCCGGGGGCACCAGGGCCACTGACACGCCTGCACAGCGCCCCCTCCTGTCCTCCCGCCCAGCACGCCTTGGCACCCGCATGGGGCCCGCACGCCCCCTCCTCAGTGGACGGCCTGGGAAGTGACACCTTGACAAACTCCGGAGAGCGGGGCCCCTCTTCTTTAAGTTGTTCATTTTCCTTGGAACATAGTGCTGAGCAAATACTTGGAATAAATTAACGAACAAGAGCCAAACTCTGAGCTCAGAACTTGGAAGAATAGGACCCGGGCAGAGCGGTGAACCAGAGGCGGGCAGGCTCGCCAGGACGGTGAGACGCGGGGGGCAGGCGGACGTGCACGCCCTCAGCAGGAGTGGTGAGACGGCGCGTGGCCCCAGACACACACAGCCCGGGACGCCCCCGGCGGGGGGATCTGATTCCGTTTTCTTTGCTTTGTTTGCCAATTTGAAAATACAAACTTTTAGGAATATAGAGTTATATACTACATTAGAATGAGATACTAGTTCAGAAGCATTGTATTTTTCCCATTTTCACATTTCATAAAACATCAGAACGGATCAAAATGGTGGTGTTTCCGACTCCACCTCGTCAGCCACTCCGGGGCTGTTGGGGGCTGAGAGCCCACTGTGGTCAGAGGCTCCGAAAGGACTGACAGCTATGGCCTAAGGTAGTAGCTTTTTACTAAGAAAAAGTTTTGGAGGGGGAAATCAATGCCTTACATTTAGCCAGATAAGGAGCCTTAACTGTGCTGGAGCTAGCTCACGAGAGCCAACTGCCACCTTGTCAGGGATTCTGCAGGCTGGCTGTTAAACACAGTCCTTGCCAGTGGCTCTAGGCTGGGGGTGAATTTGCCCCCCAGGGACATTTGGCAATGCATGGAGACTCGGGAGTGAGGTGAGAAGGGACTATTGGCAACTAGCAGAGAGAGACCAGGGACACTGCCTACACAATGAACAGGTTAGCGCCCTCCCAGGCCCCAACAAAGAATGCCCCATCCAGATGTGAGCAGTGCTGATAGTGAGAAATCCTGATCTAAACTTGTAATTGAATAGATTATATTATAAACAAGGGAATACATACTCAAATCTTATCCCTTACTAATTATTTTACTAAATTTTACTGTGTGGACCTTGATCTGATATAATTTATGTCTCCTAGTCTATGTGGTGGGAACGCTGTTTGATGGTGTCCTCGGGCACACCGCCTCCCACCCCATGCTCAGCAACATCATGCTAGTCGTGCGAAGTCCACGTGGGAGAATTTACACCACAGAAACTGGCAAATGCCACAACCTACAGCCCCTTTTTTTCTGGAAGGCCAACTGTTACCAGGACACCACTGGGCGTAACCCCAAGTGGAAAAGAGAAATTCACAAGCCTGGTGGATGCTTCGAGGGTGCGGCGCAGGCAGACGGCTCAGCAGCAGCCTGCTGCATGCAATGTGGAACAAGGATCTGAACGTGGCCACAGGCACAAACATGTCGTCCACACACACACACCCTGTGCACCACACCCACCTCACACCTGCACCCACAGACACCACACCCACCACACATAGACACACCACACCACAGGTCACACACAGACACCACAAACACATACACCACACACATACCACATATACTTCACACCTCACACTGCATGTATGTCCACCATACACACTTATACATGTCACACACACACCACACACATACATAGGCCACTCACACTTATACATACCACCATACACATTTACACATACCACATACACACCACACACATACACACCACTCACACACCAAATACACCCCACACACACACCTGCACAACACACTCCACACGCCTCTCACACTCAACCCCACATACCTACACCAGGCACATACCACGCAAATACACACACGTTCTCGCAGTAGCCCTCTGGCCTGCAGAGGACTGACTCAAGCAGTGAGCACATAGAAGAATGCCAGTCTGGCCACATCCTTGGATGTCTGAGCACCTCGCACCTTCACTGCCTCCTCATCTGTGGCCCCCTTTCCCCCCTCACCCCCACACCCAGCCTGCTGAGGTGGAGGTCTCCACACGCCCCTGGGAGCAGCACCTGGTGACTCCATCTCAGCACCCAGGCCGCTCGCCCCCGGAGCCCTGGATGAGTGGCCCCCATCCCGCTCTGAGCCCAGCTCTCCACAGGCTCCAGAGCTGAGCCTGGCTGGCTGTGGCCTCCGGGGTCTGGCCTCCTCCCCTTCCCAGAGCCCATGACAAGCAGCTACTTGGGTGACTCCACCCACCCCGCCACTTTAGCTGCCATCAGATTCTGGTAGGTCCACACTTCCGTCTCCAGCCAGACCCTCTCTGACTCCACACCCACTTGCCTTGGGACATCTGTACCAGAACATCCCCTGCCTTTTCAGACAAGTTGCAAACAGACTTCCTGTCTGCCCACATCTGCTCCTGCCCGCTGCTGGCAGCCCTGCCCGCAGCTCACAGCAATGCTCAGTGCCCATCTCCGTTCTGTCAACCCTAGAAAGAGAGGAGGAGAACAAACTCTCTTATGAGGCAAGGAGGAGGTCTTACCCCATTTTATGTATGACAGCCTGTGTCTCGGCGAAGTTAAGGGACCAGCCCAGGAGCAGCAGGCGAGGCAGGGGGCTGGGTGGGATGGAGGGGGCCCTGGAAGAGCCAGAGCCAGGGGTTGTAGGTAGGAGCCAGGCCTGGGCAGGCCCTGCAGGATCGGCTCTCCCCAGCCCCAAGTGAGGGGGTTAGTTATAAAGAAAAGGAAAAGGCGTTCCTGAGACGCGTCCTGTTTCCTCTCCTCCTCTGGGCTTCTCGGGCCTTGGAGGGCGGATGTCTCTGGGCTGGCAGCCCTCGGCCAGCGGGTGGACCAGCGGAGGGTGAGGGTCTCCGGGGCCCTCTCCTCCCCCACAGTCTGGCCTGCATGGAGACAGGGGCTCCCTGGAGTGGGCGCTCAAGTCTTCCTTCCCAGCCTGGGAGAGCCTCCATCCTTTATCCCCGGTGGGCACTCAGCCCAGCTGGGCACCTCCTGCCCACCAGGCTATCCCATAAAGACTCCCCCACTGGGGATCTTCCACGTCACCCTTACTTGCTATGGGGGCTCCTCTGTAGTCCCCTTCCTCCCGGCCCCACAGCAGCCAAACACACTGCTCTGCCCCACTTTCTCTTACCTATTACCTATGGGCCTGGGCTCCCCATGAATCAGGCGGGACAGGGAAGGAGGCAAAGGCAAAAGCCATCCAGTGGGGCTTGTTGAGTGAGAATTGACAAGGTGGGTCTCCCCCATCAGAGGGGGCCTTCCTGAGGAAGGAGGTCAGAGTTCCTCGATTGGATAAGGATTCCCTGAGGGACGTGGCCATGACCCCTCCATCAGAGAGGAGGTTTCTGCAGGACAAAGGTCATGCCTCCTTCCTCAGCCAAGGCGCTGCCAGAGGACAGCAGGGCTAGGTCCTCTCCCTCAGGGAGTCCCAGGGAACGGGAGCCACGCCCCTGTCAGACAGGAGTCTCTCTCCCGGAGGATGAGGCCCTGCCTCCTCCAGCAGACAAGGGACTCCCAGAGGGGCGATCTCATCCCTCACTCCCACCATAGTTCCCAGAGCAGACTTCCGAGTCTGACACTCGGAGAAGGGCTTCCCCTCGGGGCAGAACTGGGGGGAGACTTGCCCACACCATCCCTTGCAGCGGGTCCCCTGCCAACTTCCCATTCACGCCCTCAGCTAAACTGAAGCCTCCTTGCCATCCTCACAACAGCCGTGTGTCTGAGCAGCGGCCAGCACTGTCAGTCCTGGCCAGGGCCGTCAGCTTCTCGAGAGACAGTGAGGTGAGCAACTGGGAGATCCCCAGCCAGAGGATGCCTGGGCCGGGCTGTGTACTTAGCTCTAGTCCAGGTGTGCCCAGGTACGTGGTCAGAATGGGTCTCTGCTCCTGGTTCAGCCACTAACTGGGCAAAACTCCTCACCCCCCACTCCCCAATCTCCCAGCCCTGTCGACACCCACTTCTGGCTGCAGCGGTAGGAGACAGCAGGGAGGAGGAAAAGCAAGGCTCTTCCCAGGTCCCGCCTTGAGGACCTCCGGACTTCCCCAGGGGGGCGGTCCCTGAGCCTGGTCTAAGCTGCCTCCACGATCATCTTCCCTACAGACGCGCCAGCTCCAGGGAGCTGCTATTAGTTAGCATCGATCCACAGAGTGCTTTGCCTATGCGTTTTATGAGCTGGGAGCTGGCAGCTGGGAGCCAGGGGTGGAGAAGAGTGAACCCAGGCCACCGGGCAGAGCAAGGGAGCAGCCGGGCCCCAGGACAAGGCCCAGACAGTCCAGCGCCCGTGCTCAGTAGACGTTAGCCGAACTCGCGTTTGCCGAAAAGCAACCTGCCATATGTGGTAACTCACTCTGGGTATGTTTTCTGATTAAGAAATAATAATAATTGCTATTATTCTTATTATAGCTGATGTTTGTGAAATGTTTAATACACACAGGACACTATTCTAAACATTATATTAACTCATTTAATCCTCACAAGAACCCGTGAGGGACTATTATCCCTACTTTACATATGAAAAAACAGACACAGAGAGGTTAAGTAACTTGTCCAAAGTCACAGAGCAAAAAAATAAGAAATGTACCATCTGCCTGATTAATGAAAAGGATTAGATACTTTTGAAAGACACACTGTATCCTCAGCGTCTTCCGAACTAAACACCTCTGTTATCAGACACGCTGCGGGATGCACGAGGTTCCCTGAAACAGCGGCATTGCCAGGCAAAGCACGGCTCATCAGTCACCTCAAAATCACTGTGAACCTTTTTCTGAGACTTTTAACTGAGTACTTTTACTAAAATTTAGAAAACAAAAAACAATTATTTTAAGGTAAATCACTTATTTGTCATGGGTTAGCTGCTTTATGTTATGTTTAAAATGGGGGGACAAGCCCTGACTGGCGTGGCTCAGTGGGTTGGGCATCATCCCACAAACCGAAAGATCGTGGGTTGGAGTCCCAGTCAGAGCATATGCCTGGGTTGTGGGTTCAATCCCTGGTCAGGGTGCAAGCAACAGGCAACCGATCAATGTTTCTCTCTTACATCAATATCCCTCTCTCTCTCTCTTTCTTCCTCCTTTCCCTCTCTCTAAAAATAAAATAAAATCTTTAAAAATAAAACAGGGGGACAACACCAGGGGAAAAGGCATTATTCCCTTTATTGTGCCTTTAGGTGGAGGGTGCCTATCTCGTGTCCCTCCCTGGTGTCTGCACCCCCAGGGTGGGAGCGGCTCCAGGGCCGGGGCCGTGCGTGGCACAGAGAAGGCCCATCATAAAGGAGTTCAGGGTTCGGGGTTGGGCAGGCCTGTCGCTTCCTCAGCCTGCAGTTCAGCTGTCTAGAGTGTTAAATGAGGCTCTGTAAGTGGTGAAAATACAAGCCACCATCACAACACACAGGCCGTCTGGGGGCCTTGGGCAGGCCCCTGTCCATTTGTCCTTAGCGGGCTCACTGGCTCTCAGTGGGGGCGATGTCGCCTCACAGTGGCCTGGGCAGCTGAGAGGAGACAATAGGTATGAGGCGTCCCTGGGAGGCCAGAGCGCTGGGCAGAGACAAAGGCCTGCTATCGGGACGAGGCTGAGTTACCAAGCATTTTTAGGAAATGCATCTCCATCACTTCCAAGAACACACAGGCCTGCACATGAGGCGGTCACAGTGAAGGCAGCCAAGCGCGGCCGTTCCCGGAGTAGCGAGCAGGGAGGGGCCCTCGGGGCACCTCCGAACCTTTCGCAAACCACGCCTGGGCTTGGAAATAGGCATCCCCATACTCGCCCCGAACCCCCACCTGCCCCTCACACTGGCTCCCTTTTTTCCTGGGGTGTTGTGGGAAACCTGCCAGGAGGAATGGCATTGGCGTCTCCCTCACCCACCAGTCTGTCGGTGGTGACAACATTGGAACCAGCCCCGGCCCAGATGCTCACGTTCTCCTGAGCCCCAGGGAGGCCACACAAATGGTGACAGACATGAGGAAGACCAATCAGAAACAGGGTCTGGATCTGGCACTTAATGGCTCTTCCCCTCACCTGGATAATGGGGTAACACAACCCACCTCCAGGGCGCTGAGGGGGACGAACAGGTGGCGGTCTGCCTGTGCCTGGCACATAGTCCGAGTTCGCTACGTGGCAGGACCCGGCACTGAGAGGCACCGGCACTGCCAGGGAGAACACCGCCATCCAGGGCCCCGCCCACGTGAGGGTTCGAGCCCAGTGGGGAAAAGACTTAAGCAATCTCAGGAGAGAACACACAGCCAGGGGGCGGAGAAGCCTTTGACCACCATGCCACATGTCCCAACATTTATTTGTTCGGCACTCTCTCTGTGTTTAGTGGGCCGTAGGCACTGGGATGTGGGCCTCCGGCGGGTGCTTGAGCGTGATGGACGGGACTGTGAAATACGCTCCTCATGGCCTGGGCAGCCTCTCCCTCAACACTCTCCCTTCTCCGGCTCAGGTTTTACCCTCATCGGGAAGCCTCATGACCAGCACAGCCCCTCATCGACAGCTTGATTATCTATCAGCAGGAGGTCCCAGGCATAGGCACGAGCTTTCACAGCACAGAGAGAGAAGAGCCCTGTGCCTGTGTGACTTGGCCACAAGCTTTGAGCTGGGTCTCAGTGACTCTGACTGAGTCAGTCAAGGGGGCCTGCTCAATCCTGAGGGCTAAACTGCCGTGCCCGGGGAACCTTGCCCAGGTCAGACCCAGGGAGGCCGGCTCTCCCACGCCTCTGCCATTGTCCAAGTCCTGCCACAGCTACAGTGACCTTGAGAAGCGGAGGGGACGGTGGTGAGTGCACTGCCCACATGTGATGGGCGTGACAGATGCACACGGCAGCTGTCCCAAGAAAGGCACCACGAGAAGGGTTATAAAGAAGGTGACGGTAAGTCCAGGAGGGGGAGGCTCGGATCTTCCCAGACGGGCCAGGGCTGGCCAAGGAGGGAGTTACAGAGCCCAGGGGTCGCCTGAGCTGGGACTTGAGGAACGGTTAAGAGTTGGCCGGGTTGTCAAGGTGTGGAAGAGAGACATTAAGTGACAAGTGACATGCATAGGCATGGAATTACACATCTTTATACAGCAGAGTGTACCTTTCAAAACCACCACCTCGTTAGATTCTCTCACATCCCATAATGGCGTTACTGCCTGCTTCTGCCTCCCTCACACACACAGGGCAAATAAGAAAAGGGAGGCAGATGATGAGCCCCAGGGCGAACGGGACTGACCGCTGAGCGGAAGGGAAGTGTGGGGACGGACCCTGGCCGAGCTGGCCCTCTTTTCCCCGAGAGCGGTGGGTATTTCTGTCAGGCAGAAACCCCTCCCGTCCAGCCTCCTCTGTTCTGTGACACCCTCCTCCTGTCCCCAGCATACACTCACACTCCTCTGGGTCCCAGGGCCTCTCAGGAGGGGTGGCTGGCAGAAGGACAGAGCAGTGTGGCTGGGGCCAGACCACAAGGTAGAGAGAGGCCTGACCACTCTCTGAGGCCCAGCTTGGAGGCCCTGCCTGACCCTCTCCCACTCATGCTGAGCACTGCTAACCTCCTCCTCTCCCCCTGCAACTCTCTCCTGGCCTCTCCTCTTCCCTTTACTCACAGAGGCTGCTGCCAGCCTCTCTCTCTCCTCCCTCCACCCTTTGACCCTCCCCAGGGATCGGTGAGCTCAGCCTTTCCCATCAGCCATCCCTGGGAATGATGGGAAATGCTCAGCAGGCCAGGAACTGAGAGGAGGCCTGCCCCAGCGGTGAGAGAGGAGGACAGCGGGGCTTTTCAAGGGCTGCTGGGGGCGTCCTAGGGACAGGGCTCACTCCTGCTGCTTTCCACGAATCCCAGGTTGGGCCAAGGGCAAAGTCGGCCTGTCCGTGCTGCAGGCTACACAGAAGGTGAGATCCCACTGCTGAAGAAGGGCAGGCCTCGTTTCATGAATGGGGAGACAGGCCGAGAGAGAGGAGGGAGAGACAGGGTACTGAGGGATTGAGTGCCAGCTCCCAGGCGCCTGCTGCACGCACGTCTCGTCTCATTTAATGGTCACAACTACCCAGCAAGGCTGAATAATGGCCCCCAAGATGACCACGCCCTAATCCCGGGAACTGTGAATGTTACCTTACACGGTAGAAGGGACTTTGCAGATGTGAATTAGCTGAGGATCTGAAAGTGGGGAGATGACCCTGCGTTGTCTGGGCGGGCCCCGTGTGATCACACAGGCCCTTTTAAGAGGGCGGCAGGAGGGTCAGAGAGAGAAAACACAAGGTGACAATGGCAGGAGCACCGAGGGACTGGAAGACGCTACACGGCTGCTTTGTGATGGAGGGTGGAGCCAGGGGCCAAGGAATGTACCTTCTAGAAGCTACAAAAGGCAAAGGAATGAGTCTCCCCGAGAGCCTCGGGAAGGAACACAGTCTCTGGAACTGTGAAAGAATAAATTTGTGTTGCTTCAGGCCACTGAGTGTGTGGTAACTTGCTACAGGAGACTAACCTGGTGGGTAGTCCCACTCTCATGTTGCAGATGAGGAAACTGAGGCTCAGGAAGGTACGTGAGCTCCTCGGGACCTGCACGCTCCACTCCACGCCACACTAACTTACTGGGAATCTCCGTGGCTCTTCAGGCCAGAGCATCTAGGCCAGGGCTTCAGGGCTGAGGAGAGTCTGAGGAGGAGGCAGGGGTTGGCCGACGCAGGGCAGAGGTCGAGACAGCTAGGGGTCTGGGGAAAGCAAAGCTTTGCCCGCAGGAGGTTACGTCACGGCCGGGCCCCTCTGGAGCCAGTGACTGGGCGCTGCCCTGCCCTGAACGGTGAAGCAGGGAGGTGTCATAAAAGGGCCCTGGTTACACAGCGGGGCTGGGCCAGTCAGTGTTTGCAGGATTAACCGGGGTTAGATGAAATCCTTTCACGATCTTTCTTTGATCCTGACACAATCCCTGGAAAGAAGCTCCTTAGCCTTCTTCCTGCACCACTACTGGTGAGGAAAACGAGGTTTCGGGGTGAGTGACAGGCCCAAGGTCTCACAGCCAGGATGGAGCGGAATCTGGGTGTTCGTGGCCACCTGAACGACAAGCGTCACGACGGCGTCTGACGCTGTAAACGCCGCGTGCCTGACGCTGTGTTAGTTCGCGCCAGCGAGCTCGGTCGTTCTGGAGGCACACCTGACAAGTCCCTCCTCTGCCTGAAATTCCTCAACTGCTCCCCACAAACCCTTGGCAATCTGGCCCTCCTCTCGCACGGCCCCCTGCCCCTCCCTCCTCACTCTCTAGCCACACTGACCTTGGTCAGCTCCCCAGAGCCGCCAAACCCTTTCTAACTTTGGAATCTCCCACAGGGCTCCAGCCCCCACCAGTCCCGGGCCACACGCACTTGTGGTGGAGAAACCACGGTTCTGGCCGTGCCTGCTCTTCCTTGTGGGTGAGGGAGAGGGAACAGGGCCCAGGGTCAGCCCGGATGGCAGCACGCCTGGGAGGCTGGAGCAGAGAGGGCCCGAGCAAGCTGGTCATCCGCTCCACAGGAAAGGCGACAGCAGCCAGGATGCAGGACAGGGTGTGCGGTGCCACGGCCCGGGAGACGGGCCCTCCCGGCAACGCAGACCCCAGGACACTGGAGCCGAGGGGCCTCAGAGAACGTCAGGTCCCACCCCCCGCGGGGCACACGTGGAAATTCTGAGGCCCGGGAAACACAGGACTCGCCCCCGCCCCACAGTGTGTCACTACGGAAGTCACTTCCGGGTAGTGGTTAAGACTTTGGGGTCTGCCCCTCACTGGCTGGGTGGCCTTGGGCAAAGAGCCAGTCACTCTGATTCCCCTCTGAAATGAGAGTGACGAGAGCGCCTTTCTCGATAAATGCACGGGAAACACCTGCTGCAGCGAAGCCTGCGACGGATCAGGCTGCTGCCACCACTGAGAAAGCTGGGCCTGGGCGGGGCCTCACCCCGTCTGTTCTGTAGCTGGCGGTCTCAGCCAACCCCCAGGCCAGGCCCCCAAGGGAAAAGTGGGCACTTGGCTCTCCCTAAAGCCACTGCTTCTGGGCCCTCGAAGCTGGTTAGCTCTTAATCTCACCTGACCGTCTCTATGACAGGGATTATCAGCCTCATTTTCCCTATAGTTAAAGAAAGGCACCCCCCCAACCCCCACTCCCCACCACCACCACCACCAGGGAAGCAAGCCTGGGCTAGAGGGAGGGGCTCCTGGACCAAACCTGGGCTCCCCACTCCCCCGTCAATGGAGGGCAAGAGGGATGGACTATGGACTGAGCACCTCCTGTGGGCGGCGCTGTGCTGGGGCTTCTGTGCGATCACCTCACTTGTACCTCACCACAGCCCACCGAGGGTTATGCGGCCCGTTTTGCCAGAGAGGAAGCTGAGGTTTCCGGAGGATTAATAACCCGCCTGCCTGTGGCACCCGCTGGCAAAGCCACATTCCTGCCCTGCTCCAGGAGCCTCTGGGCAAGGGCCCCTTCCCGTGCTAGAGCGCCATGGTCTAGGGCCTGTCAGAAGGGAGGGCACCCAGACCAGGCCCCGAGGGCCCGAGGCTGCCACCTGACCCGCCCTCAGCCCCTGCACCCCAGCTCCTCCCCTAGGAGTTCTCATCTCACTTCAGCCCGACACGAAGGCCTGTCGTTAATAACCAGGAAAATAACACATCGTAATGCCCTCCTCCCTTTGGACAATGCTGTCCGCTCTGACACGGAGTTCACATCCACTCTGTCTCACTTTGTCTCAGAGTTTTACTCATTAGGCACTTTCTCAGAAAGCCTTTAGTGACCCACAACTAGGTCAGGGTCCCCCATTAGGCACTCCGGGAGTACTTCTCACAGCGTGCATCTCTAGCTGGCTGTCTCCCTGCTCCAGGCCATAAGCCCCATTAAGCCATGGTGTCCCCGGGGGTGTGCCCAGGGCTGGCACACAGCCTCGGGAAGCCACTCTCCACTTGCCTGGGCCAGGCACCAGGCCAGCTGCCGAACACAGGCATCACGTTTAACCCTCACCGTTACTCTAGGACGTGGAGACTGCCACCCCCATTCGGATGAGGGCTGTGAGACTCAGAGGGAGAAGGAGACTTTGCTGAGGACACCCAGCTGCCCTGCACCCAGGACTGGTCACATAATTTGTGGGCCCAGTGTGAAATGAAAATGGGCCCCTTGTTCAGATTTCAAGATGGAGACAGAAGAGCATTAAACCAACTATGAGGCCCTTCTGAGCTCGGAGCTGTGTGTGACTGACTGCACAGGTCACAAACCCAGAAGATTGGCCCCCTGGGCATCCATATCTTCTGGCTCCAGGCCCTGAGCCAGGCTCCCCGCACTGAGATGCCCTTGGGTACCTGCCCCTAAGGCAGTGGTTCTCACACTTGAGCCTGGGTCAGAATCACCTCGGAGGCTTGTTAAAGCCCAGCCTTGCCAGACCCACCCCCAGAGTTCCCATTCAGTAGGTATGAGAGGGGCCTGAGAATCTGCATTTCTGACTGTTGCATTTCTAAAAGTGATGCTGATGCTGGGACCCTGAGACATTGCCCCGGGAAAGCATACTGAACAGGGGCATTCCCAACCC
This sequence comes from Trachops cirrhosus, assembly GCA_028533065.1. NCBI lineage: Eukaryota > Metazoa > Chordata > Mammalia > Chiroptera > Phyllostomidae > Trachops > Trachops cirrhosus. The sequence continues at coordinate 42,225,439 of CM052543.1, forward strand.
AAGGCCTTGTGGGAAGGTTTAGCAGGATGCTGTCAGGGCTGAGGATGCCCAGAGTCCTTAAATTAAACTCAGGCCCCAGTCCAAAGGGCCAGCCCTGCTGAGGAAAGGAGTATGGGGAGGAAGGGGAGAAAGAGGGAAGGACAATGGAAAACTTTACACCAGTTACCTTGTTTAATTTCCGTAAAAATCTTAAGAAGTACCTTCTATTGTCTTTATTGTAGAGGAAACCGCAGTATAAAGAAGTCAATAATTTGCCCAGGATCACAGCCAGGAAATTATGGAGACCACGGCTGAACCCGGTTCTGTTTCACACGTTATCATAAAGCCTGCTTTAACCAGCTGGCCCCGACGGGCTCTAGTCCCACGACCTGCTCCGCGCAGCCGGCCCAGTCACCTTCGGACACATGCACCCAGCTCCAAGCCCTGACAAGCCCCAAGGCCCTCCCCTCCACTGCCTGCCTGCCCTGCGAGCCCAGCCTGCAGCACACTGACCTGAGACCCAGCCAAGGGGGCTAACTGCTGACATCATTCCAGCAGGCCAGGGCACCCCCACCCCCACGCCCCCTTCAGAGGTTCCCTCCTCTACATCCAGGCCCTTCTCTCCAGCCTCCTCTCTAGCCACTTCCCCAGCATACCCTAAGCCTTAGATCACATGCCTCTGTTTCAGAGTTTGCACTAGCCGTTACTTCTGCCTGAAATAACCTGCCCACCCTGCCTTTCTATCCAACTCTTACCCCCATTTCAAAGCCCTGGGCCAGCTCTGCCTCTTCTGGGGAGTGCTCCCTCAACACTTTGTCCGTCCGCAGTCCTCACTGCTCCTTTATGCCACCCTCTGCTTCCCAGGCTGCCCCGCCAGCCCTGCTCCCGGCACAGTGTGCAGTGCTGAGGACACGAGGCCCAGACTGAACTCTGCCAGGCCAGGGCATGGGCTGCTTCACCCTGTGAACTTCTGCCAGGAAAGGCAGACAGAGAGGGTCATCAGAGTCCCCAGTGGGTGGTGGGACCTTAGCTGGGGGTGTGAAAAAGTGAGGGCAGGAGGCCAAGGGGAAAGTAATTCAAATTCTATGTTCCAAGTCACTGCCGAGTTGTAGGGAGCAGCCCCCCAAATCCCCAAGCCAGAAGTAAAGATCCTTGGCAGAGCAGCATGAAACTACCACCAAATGAACACAAGGCATGCTACGTGCCTCTGTGCCAAGGGGCTGCACTGGCCGTCAGTTCCCCCAGGAAACCGAGGCCCAGAGGGGGAATGGAGTGAGCCCAAGGTCCCACGCAGAACAGGAGGCAGCCGTGGAGTGGGCCTGCAGCCTCTTCTCCCAGGAGACGTGGGTTTTAAACAATGGAGGAAGGAGGGGGCAGTGCACCCCCACCCTGAGGGACGTGCCCTGCAGACCCCTCCCTGGGGCAGAAGGCATTAATGGACACACTCTGGAAAGCCACAGCCCACAGAAGCCCCACGTGGGAGAGGATGGCTGCTGCCCGCCCGAGGAGGGGAGAGGCTGGAGGAGAGCCAGGCTGACAGAGGAAACATCCTGAGAAGCAGGCGGGAGGAAGGGAGGAGGAATGAGAAAGGAGGAAAGAGCCAGACACGCAAACACCTCCGCCTCTTCTTTCCAACCAAAACAGAATCCCCAGCAGACTGAACCTGTGAGGAGGAGACAGGGATAGAAGCTGAGGCCTCCAGGGGGCAGGTGGTTGGGAAGGCGCTGGGGGCTACAGCCTCTGGAAGCTTAGCGGCTGGGGAGCCCTGTGGCAGGGTGGGGGAAGTGGCAGTGGTGGGGACACCCCATCAGTCACCAGGGCCTGCCCAGCTTTGTACCCAGAGAGGCAAAGGCTCAGGAGGATGGGGACATGGGCTCCACCTGGTCACCCCTACTGCTCCTTCAAGACCCACTAAGGTACCAACTCTTTCCAAAGCCCTTAGACCCGACCTCTGGGCTGGGCTGAGCTCCACATAGGAGTTAGTGAAAACTCAGAAAATATTGTGGAACAAAACTGATCTGATGGGGGAGTCCAGGCCTAGCCCTGAGAAAGCTTCCAGTCCAGTGGGAAACCCAAGGAGTTCAAAGGAGCGAGTGTGGGCACTGAAGCTGCTCTGGACTCCCAGACAACCGGGAACTGACAGTCACTTCAGGCCAGTCCCTGAAGCCTTAACAGAGGCCTGTTCTCTGGTACAGCATGCTGCTGGGGTCAGGAGTCCGGAGGAGCTCTGGGACCGAGGAAGAGGGAGGCATCATCTTTCCCCCCAGCTCCCCTACACACACACACACTCTCTCTCTCCCTCTCTCTCTCTCTCTCTCCCTCTCTCTCTCTCTCTCTCTCTCTCTCTATCTCTCAGCGCTGGGAGCTGTGGGGGCTTCCAGGGACCTGGGTTCTGGTCCTGGCTCTGAGTCTTGAACAAGCCCCTTGGCTTCTGCGGCTCTCTCCATTCCCTCACCTTTACGACAGGGCTTTCCTGCCCCCCCTTCCTCTCAGAGGAGGCACAAGGTGAAGGACAGGCCTCCAAGCAGGTGAGAACTGAGGCCTCCGGTGAGGGAGAAAATCCCACCCCATCCCTGCTCCGGCTGGCACCCTCCTTCCTCTGGCCCCCACAGGGTACAGCCAGGCTGGGAGACAGGCTGCAGTCAGGAGAGCAGGCAGCCAGGCCTGGCACCCAAGGGGCAGAGTGGCCCCAAAGCAAAGCCACTTCCTGTCCGGGAGCCTTTCCCTCCTTCCTCTCTCCCTCCCCACACGTAGGTCCTCACCACCATTTGAGAGGCTTTATTGCAATGACTTGTGTCTGGGCTTTCCCTCCCAACCCTCATCTGCGTGGCTCCGAGCTGCCAGAATGCGGAGATCCTCCCTTCATTCTTATCCCAGTGACCCAGCCCGCCGCAGTTGAAACCTCTAGCAGTCACGTGACTCCCTCCCTCAGTCTCTCTCTGCATCTGTGAGGAAGGGCTGTTCTGAGGATTAAGTGAGCAAAGTGCCTGCACCTAGTAATACATATTAGCTCTATTATTATCAATAATATTCGACCAATATTTACTGAGCACCTATTGTGTGTCAGACGCTATTGGCCACCAGAAGTTTCCCTTCTGGCCAGGACGACAACAGGGCACTGCATGACCCCAGGGGTGCCAGGGTACCGCTCACAGTGCCACCGGTGTCCCCTGCAAGTGTGCGATGCCACAGCCCCTCAAGAAGGGCGGGAAACAGACAGCCAGTACGGGGTGATTTGATTAGCGCCGTCAGTGCAGGGCTCCGAGAGGCCAGGCTGGGCGAGCAGACCAGCCTGGAGAGTCAAGAAGGCTTCCTGAAGAAGTGACAACTGAACCAGGACTAAAGAAGCAGTAAGAACTCTGAAAGGGAAAAGGTGCGGACGGTGCACTGCGGCAAAGCGGAACAAAACTGCGGTGGGGAGGCTCCTCGGGACGGAGCAAGCTCACCGGAGGCGCTGAGGGAGTCCGGCAGGCGAAGCCAGCAGGGCCCGGTCACCAGGCAGCCTTGGTCAGGAGTCTCGATTCTGCTGTCATTGTGTTAAGGTGCTGATGGGGTGTCAGCAGAGAAGAGACATGAGGTAGTTGCACTTTCACATGCTCACTTTGGCTGCTGGGTGGAGAGGGAAGGGCCGAGAGGCTAGAGTGGACACGGGGAGGCCAGCGAAGGAGCAGGATTGGCAACAAGACTACTCTAGGTTCAAACTCCCCACCTGCCGTTTATTAGCTGGAACAGAGGTCCTGACAGCACTGGCCTCCTCTTGAGGATTCAGTGAGCAACTCTATGTACGTAAGGAACTTGGAACAACCCCTGGCTCACAGACGGTGCTGAGTGTTCAGCTGATATCATTCATCCCGGTGAGAAATGAAGGGGGCCCAGCTTAGTGAGGTAGGAAGGAGACAGAGGAAGAGAGGGCGGGAGAGACATGGCCAGATCCCAAGGACCGTGTCACCAGGTCCCACTGTGAGCACACAGCTGCTCCAGCCCCCGAGCCAGCTGGACTGCCTGGCCGAGCTCTTCCCACATTCCTGACCCACAGAAACCCAGGGATAAAAGATGAATGTTGTTGTTTTGAGCTACTAAGCTATTGGGTGGTTGATTATGCAGCAGAAGATAAATGAAACAACTCCTGTTGAGAGTACCTGGAGGGAACCTCCTCTCCCTCGAAAGCAAGAAGCTCACCTTGGGAGCAAGAAAGGTGTGCAGGGGTGAAGGAGGAGGGCGGCGGCCAAGCCCGGATCCCAGCAACTTTCAGGCTTCTGCCTTCAGGAAGTGATCGGATAGCTTCCAAGCTAATCATTTCATCATTATTTACAAGAGCAATAACCGGGAAATAATGTAAATGTCAAGTGAGGGGATGGTTCAGTAAACTGTGGAGCATTCACATGAGGAAGTCTTGTGTGTCATTCACAAATACGGAAATCGGGATAAGTTAATGGCATGGGAAATGCTGAAGGAAAAGAAGTCATAATCAAATGTCACACGTGGCTTAAGCACAGTTGTGTATGAATACACCCATGGGGGCTAGCCAACCCCAAAGGGAGGCAGGCAGAAGCCCAGTCCCCAAAGGCCGAAGCTCAAGCAGGATGCCCTGGCTCCCATCCTAACCCCTACCCTGGCTGGCCAGTCCCAAAAGACTGCCCAGTTTTTATCAATTAAATCTCAGCAGAGGTGACAACTCAGGCCCATCCCAAACATGGGCTAGTGAACTTTTCGGCTCAGAGGTCCGGAAGTCAGAAGACGCTGAGGAGAACCCCGAACTCGGCCAGCCAGACCTCTGCAGTGACACATAAAGGAACTAAGGCTGAGGGACTTGCCAAGGTCCCCACAAGCCCAAGGCACCAGCCCCCACGCCCAGGACATCTTCAAATGCCGTGAAGGAGGCCTGCCTGGTCCTGCGGGAGGCGGCGCCTGTTCAAGCAGCTCTGGAGAAGCAGGGGGTGATGAACCATTTTCATTAACAGCTGAAGCCGCAGGCACAGCGAGGGGAGGCGGGTGCTGCGGGTGTGACTCCTGCACCAGGACCTGAGGGGGCTTCTGAGAGCTGGCCCTGAGTCACGCTCACAGCTGCGTCCCCAGCGTGCAGCCCAGGGCCTGCCTCAGCAGGGGTGCTCGGTGAGCGGACAGATAAATAAAAATGTGAATGGGAGGTAATAATAGTAGCCAACACTTACGCAGTATTTGCTTTGTGCCCAGCACTATTCCAAGCTCTTCACAGATATTAACTCATTTAATCTTCAGAAAAACTTTCAGATTTCCATAATATAAGATGAAGATTCCAATAACACACAGCCCTGAACCCTGGCAGTCTTGGTCTGAAACCCTGGGTGTTCACCAGTCTGGCAAACTGCCACCCGCCCGACCTTGACCCTGTCACAGCTGCTCCCTCCCACACCATCCTGTCCCCGGGAGCCTCATGCCAACACCCATGTCTCATCTCCAATACCCCTTTCTAACAGGTGCTGCCTTTTGTTTTAGCAATTTAAAAAAATAATTTATTGGGGTGAAACCCACATGCCATAAAATTTACCATTCTGAAATGATTAGTGGCATTTAGTATATTCACAGTAGAGTGCAAAACCACCACTTCTGCCCAGTTTAAAACACTCTACCACCCACAGTGAATCCCTCACCCAGGAGGAGCTTCTCCCCATCCTCCCCTCCCCCAGCCCCTGGCAACCACCACCGTCGGTTTACTGTGTCGACAGACATTTCTGTCCTGGACATTTCATATAAACGGAATCGGACAATATGGGAGCTCTGCGACTGGCTGCTTTCACTCAGCACACTATGTTCAAGGTCACTCGTGTTGTGGCAGGGGTCAGCACTGCGTCCCTCTTGATGACTGAGTGTTACCTCGTGGTACGGATATAACACAATTCACACTCCGTTCATCCAGCCAACCACTGATGGACGCCGGGCCATCTGTTTCCCCTTTTCGGCAGCTGTGAATGGCCAGTGCTGCCTTCTGACCACACCACGACCTCTGAGTGAGACTTTTGTTCTGTCTTGTTTCCCAAAAGGTGACACTGGGATTCATTCCTGGTGAGATGGTGACTTAATGGAAACCCACTGCCTCCGGGACTGGTGAGTCCTTCCCCACGTCTTTGTCTCCCACCAGCCAGTCACTCACCCCCTGAGTCACACTTTTCCTTGGGCACCAGTAACCATTCCACGCCGGGCTCTAGGCCAGGTGCTGGTGACACCAGTGAGTGGCTCAGGCTGAGGCACAATCTCCACCACGGCCTGAAGCCACAGGGCGGGGCTCCTGCTCCGCCTGCCGGTTCCAGGATCCAGGCACAGCGCGTCCAGAGTGAGTACAGAAGCAGGAGCGCCCTGCCAGCTTCCTCTCTGGGTCTCGGCTTTCCTCCCCGCGGAGAGGCAAGAAGGCCCCGCAGAAGGCTCCAGAGATCTGCACAACAAGACTGCCCAGCGCAGCAGGAATCGCTAGGCTGGAAGGGCCTTCCAGAAACACAGAACTCACAACCCCGGCGTGGGGAAGGCCCGTGGGACCAGGCCCGTGAGGGTTTCCCCTGCCAATCAGCCATTTCCCTCCCAGACATAAATGCATAGAAAAAGCCCTTTGCCAGGAGTCCCCACTAAGCCTTCCTGCTGTGTAACCTGGAGCCAAACCTTTTCTGAGCCTTCTCTGCCCAAAGGTGGGGGCTTAAGGATCAAAAACTCCAGATTCTAGGTTGGGAGGAGTGAGCTGGCTTAGAGGGCTCTCCCTCTGGAAGACCACTCCCCACGCCATCTCTTTGTGTGGATGGGGTGGCTATCAGCCTGTTAATGGGACCGTCCTGACCGAGCATCTGGCGAACATCTCAGCCCAGTCACTAACAGTCACAGTCCCTCAGTGATTTCCCAATTTCTGGCTGTCTCTGTTTTTAACTTTTTATTTACTCATTTTTAGAGACAGAGGAAAAGGAAGAGAAAGAGAAACATCGATTTGTTGCTCCCCTTATTTATGCATTCATTGGTCGATTCTTGTGTGTGTCCTGACCAGGGATTGAACCCACAACTGTGATGTATTGGGATGATGCTCTAACCAACTGAGCGACCCAGCCAGGGCTCTAGCTGTCTTCCTTAGCCTATCTTTCTACACAACTACCATGTGAACCTTCGGATCCTGCCTCAAGCTGTGTGGCCTTGAGCAGATTGCTTCATTTAGCTGCTCTTCGATTCCTCCTCTGCGAACAGGGATGTGACTTGTGGGGTAATTAGGAGGGTTAAAGAGTAAGCATATACCAGCACCTCAAGGGCTAAGGAGGAGTCCAGGAAAAAGCTGTTGAAGGATAAGCACTTCTCCTTGGCTCCCCACCCCGTCCAACCCCTCCTAGCCCTAATCCTCAGATCCCTCTCTGTTCCAAAGGCTGGAGGGAAGAGCCTCGCCCCTGGGCTGGCCTCTGGCTGGACATAACTGTTTATGCCAAGCCCAGCCTTCCAGGGACAAGTTATTTGCTCTGCTCGTAATTAATTGCAGAAGGCCCGGCTGGGTAATAAACTCTGCCGGGGAAACATAAACAGTTTGCACAGAGCTCCAACTCCATTGTGAGGCCAGTAGAGAGGGTCTGAGGAAAGGAATGTTCTCCCCAGTTTCCTCCTAGCCACAGACAGTGAGGTCACCGAAGGTCAGAACTAGCGATCATCTGAAAAATAGCAGCTGACGTGACTGGACGCTCACCTTGTTCCAGGCCCAGCTGAGCACTTGCTTGTCTGGGACCACTATCTTCCTCGTGTTAAAGAAGAAGAAACCGAACGTGAAAGAGGCAGGGTGACTTGCCCCAAGTGGAAAGTGGCTGGGCCGGAAAGGACACCAGGCCTGACTTCAGAGAAGGGAAAGAAAAGGACAGCCATTCATTCAACGAAAATGTACACGTGTCCCCTGTGCCAGGCACTGGGACCTGGAGACACAGCTCAGGTGGCCCTGGCATTCCAGTTGGGGACAGGGATCTCAAATGCTAACCAAATAATGTTCCGATTACAGGGGTGCTGAGAAGAAAAAACAAAGCCCCTTGTGTAGCAAGATAGTGGCCATTCGAGTTCTGCAGGGCAGAGACCACACAGTAGGCCTCGGCAGAAACACATAGTAGGTGCACAGTGAGTTTCTATCTTTCCTTTGTGCCTGTGCAGCTTCTGCCCAACCAGTTCAAAGTGTTTCGAAGGTACTGTGCCAGAGCTGGGGGTATAATGATGGAAGGACGAGACATAACCCCTGTCCCAGGCAGCCCACAGCCCAACTGTGGGTACAGGGGTGAAGTGCAAGGCAGGTTGATGGGGTCACGGGGCAGAAAAGAGGGACAGTCAACATTCATTAAGCACCTCTTTGCGCCAGGCACTGTGCTAAGCCCTATGTTATCTAGTGTAAGACTTACCACAACCCTGCAGTGGTGGCGGGGAGAATGCTATCACCCTCGTTCTACAGATGAGAAAACTGAGGTTCAGGGAGATGACACAACTGTCAAGGTCACAGACATAACAAGTAATAGGAGTGGGTTTTGAAATCTGGCCTGATGCCAAAGCCCATGTTCCTTCCTTATAGCCCCCACTCCAGCCTCCTCCTGCCCCGCCCTGAAGTGGGGGGCACTTATTGGGAAGCACCGGGGACAGACACCACTCAGCACCCTTCCCGACACTCAGGGGGAAGCAGCGCACCCTGCTGGCCTGGCTTCCTTTCTGTGCAGGAAAGGTCAGCTCTGCCTGCCCCGGAGCTTCCTTCACTAAGGCACAAACAGGTCAGGCTCCTCACTCACCCCCCCCCCACCCAAGCCCAACCCCAGCCCCAGAGCAGGGAAGGTCAGTCCAGAATTCCACCTGCCCTTCTCCCGCCAAAGGACCAGTTTATACCGGCCCTGCCCAGGGAGCTGAATTTCACGGCCTATAAACACTCTTAGCTCATCTTACCACCCCCACCCCAGCAGCTGTGTCCCCAGCCGCCAGCATCAGGCCCAGCACAGGTGCCTGCCACAGCAGAACCGGCTCGTCCCAGGGGGAGGGGCGGGCCCCCCTGAGTCATCTCCATCCAGCTTCCACCAACATTTGCTCAGCTCCCACGTCAAGCCCGAGGCTGTGCCAGGCAATGGCATCCCCCGGTACATTATCTAAACTTTCCCACAGCCCTTTCGGGTAGGTGTGACGTCCATTTTGCAGATGAGGAAGACTGAAGGCAGAGAGGCCGTTTCCAGTCTCTTATTTACACAGCAAGCAAGAGCTGTGAGCTCTGCCCGGCCCAGAACTGGCCCTGCAGGATGCCTTTCAGGTCCTGCTTCAGCCGGAAGGGCTCTAGCTGATGGCCAGGCCTGCACGGTGGGATGAGGCCTCCCTGAGGACACGCGGCAACCTGGCACCCAGGTCCTGGCACAAAGCACCACCCAGCCAGAGTGGGGATGGTTCCAGGCTTGGATGAACCTAAATGAAGCTCATAGGCTTTGGAAGCCCTCTAACTCTCTCTCTGTCTCTCTCTCTCATTCTTTTGCACATTTCACAACACCCCTGGGCATGGAGACGCATTGCTAGGCCTTGGAAAAGACCCTGGCGTTTGAAGGGCCTGAAGCTGCTGCTGCTGCACCAGCCTCATGGTGAATCCGCCTCTGGGCTGGAGGAAGGGCCCAGAGGCGATCTGAGCACAACTCGCCTTCACAAAGGCCCTGCCTCCAGCCCAGCAGACAGGCGAGGCTCCTGAGGCATTCCTTCTTCTTTCTGTCTCTTGCCAGGGTTTCAGAAGCAGCAGAGCCCATCTGAGCGCAGGGGATGTGCGTGCATGCGGGCAGCAGCACTGGGTTCCTTTGTGATCCTGGAGCACGACCCAGGGAAAGCCCTGTCCTGAGGGGCAGGGTCAGCCCCCACCTGTGCCTGCAACCTTGGGCCAGCAGGCGCACCCCCACATATTTGAAGAGCCTGACACAGTTCAACCAGGGTCCCCACATCCCACATCCCATCTGGCCCACACAACAGCCCTGGGAAGCATACAGGGCAAGTTTTATTGTCCCCATTTACAGAAGAGGACAACAAACAGCACTCAGCGCACCTACTATGTGCTAGCAATGCCAAGGCACCTTCCACAAGTGACATCTCACAGACAGCCTGGCAGGAAGGGTTGTGTCCTCTCAGAGCACGTGGAGAAACCGAGGCGTCACTCACTCTCTGGGCCTGGGCCTAGGGATGGGGCTGCAGCCCTGCTCTCCCACCTCGCGGCCCTGGCTCAGGAGGCAATGGGCAGACAAACCGGAACACAGTGGGCTGGGGGGCAGGAGGCCTCCAGCTTCTGAGACAGAGGAGCAGCTGGGGGCTCACTGCAGCCTTCCCAGACAGAATGGAAATCAAAACTGACTTCCCTCTGGCCATGTCAGAGGAAGAACTCACGGGCCTTGGAAGCCTGAAACCTGCTTGAAAGCAACGGCCTGATAGACTCACGGCCCTTGTCTTCCCGCCCTGCCGAGCAGCAGAGGGTCCCGTGCCCACCATCTCCCCCCAGGTGCCTCCTGCTGGGCCTTCTGGACCCTTCACAAGACCATACCTCTCACCCCACAAACCAGCCCCCCAGCACTTGTTCTTGCTCATCCAAGTTCCACCTCTGTCCCTCCCTTATGATTCATTCAGCCATATATCCATTCTACAGACCCATATGGAAAATGTAGCACACAGTGACAAACTGTCCCCACCCACCCAGGACTGTGGGGTTTCCCAGGACACAGAACTGAGACAGTCCCAGGAGAACTGGGGTGACCGGTCACCCTCACACACTCTGTGCCTGGCCTCACACACCGCACGTGGCCACCGCCCTCAGGAAGCTTCCCATCTGAAGGGGGTCTCCCCCCACGGGGAACCACTGCCAAAGGCACCTGCTTGGCACCTCACACACGTTCTCAACTGCAGCCTTGTGAGGAGGGCGTCATCGCCTCTGTGGGATACAGGAGGAAACTCAGACCCAGAAAAGTGCTATGACCTGCCGGGGTCACAGCTATACGTGGCATGCCAAGACTTGAACTCGGAGCCAATGAGACAGACAGGGGAAAAGGCAGGTTCCAGCATGAACATTAAGGAGACAGAAGAATATAAATGTCCAACATGAACATTAAGAAGAGAGAAGAATATAAAGACATGTTTTATTTCATCGGGTTTCATAGCCTCACTGTCTGGCATGTTCTAGAGGTTCAGAAAATGTGTGTGGAAGGAAGAAGAGGAGAGAGAAAGGGCTGAAGGGAGACAGGAAAGGGTGGAGGGAGTGCGGAAGTACATGCCTTTTTAAATCATCTCCAGGCTAGGACATCCCAGCCCCTAATTCAAAATATACGTATACATTTCCTTTTTACAGTTTCAGCTGTTTTCTTTCAGCACCAAGGCCAGGAAGGAAGTGAGAAGAGGGAAAGAGTGCTTCTCCTTTGGGTCAGCAGCCCAGGGCTCACTTCCTCCAGTGAGTCTTCCTTGACTCACTCCTCCACCCAGTTCTGGTCCCCACTCATTTGAGGCCCCTACCAGGTGCTGGGGTCCAGGAGGCACCAAACACACATCTGCCCTTTAGCACTGGAAGCTGACACGGTAACAGCCAACGACAATAAGTCATAGCATTGGGAAGCCCGCAGGGCGCTGAGGGAGTGTGGTGGAGGGCAATGACCCTGCAGGCGCAGGGAGCGAGGAGTGGAGGGACAGCATCACGCCCAAGCACCCAGCAGTGCCCGGTGCCGCATGCTCAACTGAACTGTGTCAACGTAAAATGTAACGGGGATTTCATCCGTCAGAGGCGGAAGGGATCCCAGACGAAGAGATTGGCTCGAACAAAGGCGCAGAGGTGTGGAAAGTACAAAGACTGTGGAAGAACACCCAAAAAGTCAGTGTGGCCAGAGCGCTGGCTGGGTGGTGGGAAAGTGGGAAGGGAGTGTGGGAAGAAGCTTGGCGTAGACCATGAAGGGCCACCAGTGCCACCTGAAGCATGGGGACTGTCCCACAGGAAGTGGGGAGAAGCAGACCAATTTCTAAGCTGGGGAAGAACAGGGTCAGGTGTGAATTTGAGAACAAGAGGAGCGTCTGCAGGGTTGAGGCTGCACGGAGGGTCAGCGGCCAGAACACCACTGTAACAGTCCAGGCCGGAGGGGCGCTTGGACTGGGCGGGTGGCAGTGCTGTGGGGAGAAGAAAACCACTTTGGTGATGGGGGCACGTATCCCTCACATCAGACGGGGACCGCAAGGGTAGGACTAGGACTTCGCTTCTCCGCAGTGCTTCCTGCTCCTGCTCATACCTGCCACCACCAGCGCCTCACTTCGAAGGAAGCTGAGGCCGGAGGGGGCCGGTCGGGCTGTGGCCTCGGTCAGGGCTCGGTCTGCAACTGGGTCATGGTTCTGTGTTTGAAAGTTCTTCCTATGAAAAACTTTTATTTTTTTTCCTTTTCTTCTGCAAAGTGGTGAACATGAAAGAGGGCTGCATTGTTTCAAGTAGCATAGTGAGTCGCCGCTGCTGAAGTCAGCACTCTCAATGATAGGAGAAATGAGTATGTGCATATTAACCAATCGGTCATGCTGTGTGATCATCTTCGTCATTGTTAGGACATTTTTAAAAATGTATTGCGAAAGAAGAGGAAGAAGAAAGAAGAAAGGAGTGGGAGAAGAAGAAGAGGGAGAGGAAGGAGAAGAAGGAGAAGAAGGAGGAGGGGAGGGGAGGGGGAGAAGGAAGAGCGGGGGAGGAGGAAAGGGGAGGAGAAGAAGGAGGAGGAGGAGGAGAAGAAGTTGTTCTTCTTACTGAGTTTAAAAAATGCTTCTAGGTTTCTTCCACCGCCCTGGAGCCATACAGACCCATAATAAAATCAACCCACTAATGTGCTGGGCACTTTCATTAGCACAGATAGAACATAAAAAGCATGGAAACTATGCCCAGAGGCTGAAAAACTTACCACAGATGCAAAGCTACTAGCAGAGGGGAGGTGAGAATGGCAGCCTGCTGCCCCTCCCCACCGCACCCCGGGGCCCTCAGAGGTGCAGAGACAGCACCCATGTCCCAATCCCACTACCACCCACAGCCCCACAGCCTGGAGCTGTTTCTCATAGGACGTGGTTTCCCGACAACTTCCTGTCCATCGCTCTTTGGGAACAGTGATCAGACCTCTGGCCAGAGGGAAGCCTTTGCTTCCCCCACCCTCCACCAGAGTAGTGCTGGGCAGACCTGGTTTCCAAAGGTGTCTTGGCGGAGCCCAGGGCCTCCGAACGTACCTGCCCCCGGTCCTCTGTCCAAACACCCCCTGGGTGCCATGTGGCAGAACTTGCACTTGCACCCTAGATGTTGTGTCCCCAAGAAGTCTGCAATCCCAGGACACCCCTTCCTAACAGCAGATGGAGTGAGTGTCCGACATGGTGCCTGGCACATGGTAAGTGGGTCCTCAAGTGCCTGATGAAGCAGTCAGTCCCGGCTGGAAACGTCTGGCACAAATACCGCCAAGACCAGCAGCCCCGGTGGCTCACCTCAGCTCACCACAAAGCCGGCTCCAGCGCTCCCCCTCCCGAGAGCTGCTCTGGCCCCACCAACTGGGCTTGCTCTGCCTGAGACCAGACCGACCTCCTTACCCCCTTCCTGGGCGTGTTGTGATGACCCAGCTCCTCTCCCCAGAAGGATGTGAGCAGCCAGGGGCCAAGGCTTGTCTGTTTCCTCTTCATACCTCAGGTGCCCAACCCAGGCCTGCAATGTGGCAGATGCTCACAGACGTTCACGAGACCCCCTGGGAGGGTGGGGGTGGCTGAACAGTAAGCGTATAAGCTGACCCTGAAACCCCTAGCCTGGAGGGATGGGGGTGCTCCTTGTCATGATGTTTCCTGCCACCCCAGAACCCCACAGGGCCAAACCCCACCCTGCGAGACAGGGCATGGTCTTAGGTGGGAGACAGGGGCAGAGCTGCTCCCTAAATCAGCTTCCCACTAAAACAGAGACAAGCCACTGGGGTGGGGCGGGCGGCTTCAGGGCCAGGCCTTGAGTGGAGGTCTGGGCCTGGCACCCAACGAACACTGAGAAGTGTTTGAGAAGTTGAATGGAACAAACTGAAAGACGCTGGCTGTTTGTTCCTCTGGTTTCAGAGAAGCTCCCCTCTGGGGCCACTTTGCAGGCAAATTATCTCAGGACACGGCCGCTTCCTCTAATGACGCTTCTCCCTTTGCAGCTCTGCTCCCAACAGTGCGGGAAGGCGGGCAGCGTGCAGAGCCAGCCCCAGCGGCCTGCACCAAGTCAGTGCACACAGCTTCCTCCTAAAATGCTATGGGCAGCACCCCCCCTCGCCCCCCAAGCAGGACGATGGTCACAGGGACCTCTCAGGCCCAGGAATTCTGAGCAGAGCTGCACCTCCTCTATGTGGTCCCCCTGGGGAGGAATGAAAGAAGGAAGCAGGGAGTCGTGCTGAGTTATGTAACCAGCTTCCTCGGAGTCAGAGGCCCTGGCTGTCACGGCCCAGAGCTTTGGGGAGCGGTGGGGGAGGGGAAAGCGGCTTTCTTCCCTGCCTTTGCTGCCTCTCTTCCAGACCTCGGCAAACCTCTGCAGGCGCTGCTTTTCAAGCGCCTCAGACCCAAGGAGGCACCTCCCGCTAGGGATTGGGAACCAGGAGAGGCTGCTGCCAGAGTGTATGAAATAGAGTCTGCTGGCTTCCCTGGCAGAAAACCAGGCTCTGGGCTCCTCACTGGCATCTGGGAGCTAAGAGAGAGAGGCCTCGGGCCCTCCACAGTGTCCACCCATGCCCCACTTCCTCCTAGAGAATCAGCCATGGGTGAGGAGCCAACAGGGAGGGGACCCAAGCTGCCCCAGCACCACTCTGCTCCACCCCTCCCCTCCCTGGGCAATCTCACTTCCCTTTCCTGCCATCATATGAGCTTCTCTTCTGGCCCAAAGTAGTCCCCCAACCCCACATACCCAGCTGTGTGCACAGTCCAGGACAGGCCAGAGAAAGCAGGGCAGAGACAGAAAACCTGAGATCCACTCTAGGTCTTGAATAATAACAATAACTTTTGATCAAGTCCTTACCTTCTCTGCCCCCGGCATGCAATGGTGTTATTACTACATCAGTTTCACAAATAGGAAAACTTTGCCCAAGACTGTGGAGATAGTGAGCAGTATTGCTGGACAGCAAAACCAAGTCTGTCTGACTCACATCCACACTCCAAACCTCGAGGCTCTACCCTTGGGGAGCGGCATTCCCGGACCCCTGGGGTGCTACTTGGGAAATTACGAGCCGATGGAAAAGACACTGGGCAGCCTTAAATGGCCACTCACTGAGAACACTAATTTGCTAGGACAGTCATGAGGATGGGGCAAGGACGAGGACATGACAGAGGCCGAGGGCTTGCCTGCTGCCCCCACAGTCTTGCCTTCTGATGAACCCCTGCAACTCAGTCTGAGGCTGGGTCAGGCCTGCATACAGTCCGCTCCATCCAGAGAACGGGGTGCTAGAGGCCACGCAAGAACACAGCCTGCTGTTGGTGCCCTCTCCCTTTCTAGCGCTAGAGTCAAAAAGGAAAGGTCCTCGAGACCTTCTGGGCCAATGCCTCCCCTACTTCCTGCTTGGCACAAAGAAGAAAAGCAGCTCTTCCATGGTATCACAGGGACAGGGAAAAAGTGGGGTCAGAACCCCTACTCCTGAGTCATATCCCTAGGGTGCTGTCTTCACATAGCACCTTCTCTCATCTGTCTGTCTGTCTCTCTCCCTGCTCCCCAACCCACTTCCTGCTTCCCTTTGCCAGCTGTGCTCAGCAAGTCCAGTGTCTGAACCCCCTTGCACGGCATCCCTCTCATTCTCAAATCTCTTCTGAGCCTCACCACCCCCACCCGCTTTCCCTCCAACTCCTCTTGGCCAAAGAGCAGTTCTTGGGTGGTTTAATTAGCTGATTATGACCTCAGCCTGCTGGATGCAGTGCCCAGAACTCTATCCCCAGCAATTAGGTTCTGAGTACTTGCCCAGTGGAAGCTGATGGGGAGCTCTGTGCTCTCCAGCTGCATAAAGAGCTCGTTGATCACCAGTGGGTCATCGGAAGCCATGGCCCCCTCCTCAGGCCAGGTCAAACCACATGAGATGTACTGCAGCCGGATCCAGATGTCCACCCTAAAGAGGATCTACCCATTGCCCGTACCTTTTCTGCCCAGAAAAGGCTCAGTAACGTCTGAGGATGGGGATGGGGAATTTAGCCCACCCTGTGTGGGCCAGGAAAGGATGGCTCCATGGCTGGGGCACTGATTTAGGAAGTAGGATTTGGACGAGCAGAGAGAGAGGGGAGGGTGGCGCTCTAGACGGGGAGGGGAGAGCAGCAGGGGCAGAGGCACGGAGGTTAGAGTGAGCGGCGGGTCCCCCCACCCGGTAGCTCTGGCTGTCAGAGAACACTCTCCTAGCAAGGTGAGGCCGATCATCTACGACCTCCGCCCTTGGGGTCACAGAGAATACTCCACTGCCTGTGACTCTGGCCCACCCTTAGACATTTTACAACTACCAATGACACCCCATTGTCTTCACCAACCACATTGCCCACCCCGAAAGTATGTTTTTTCCCAGTGAAATACCTACATTCAGGCTCCTTCGCTAAACAAATATTTATGGAGCTCAGTGCCATGCCAGGTCTGCAGAGGCGTTAGGAACAACAGGCCCAGGCTAGGTGCCCTTGGCCTCAGAGAGAGGAAGACATAACAATTGTATGAATAGCCAAGACCCCAACAAAAAGGGTGGGACTAGTGTGAGAGAGAATGGCACAAAAGGCCACAAGGCACTTGGAGATCAGTGAGGGCTTCCTGGAGGAGAAGGCCATGTGTGGTCCTTAAAGGACAGGAAGGGCACTGAGCATTGTGTGGGGTCAGGTCATCCCCCCTGCACTGACAGCCAATGATAAAACAGGCTTGTGCGGAGCCCTTTGGGGTCCCTCACGGCGAGAGCTCACAGCCTCATGAGGGAGGCAGACCAGTGAGCGGTCATCCAAGAGCTCACCTCAGTAACACAGCCCTTGTGCCAGGGACTGTCTCCAAGCTTTACCTAGTTTAACTCATTTAATCCTCGCAACAACCTCCTGTGCAGGCACTATTACTACCCCCTTTTCCAAATAAGGGGGCTGCAGCAGAGAAAGAGTTAAATAATTGGAGCAGGTCACCGAGCTGGTAAGTGGCAGAGCTGGCATTTGAAACCAGGAAATCTGGTTCTCACTAGAGCCTACACAGTATTCTAATCGGCCTCTAATCTATGCTAATCAGATCACAGAGGAGGCTGTGGACACCCAGAGGAGGGTGTCCATGAGGAGGAACCAGCCTGGGCGGAGAGAATGAAACAGTCTCTTCTGCAGGGTCCTGCAGGGGATCTGAGAGGTGGAAGGCGGCTGAGGCGAGGACTTGTGTGAGAAAGCACAGCGCACACCACCCAGGCCCAGCTCCCTGGCAGCCGCAGCGCCCTGGTGTGTGCCAGAGGCATGAGCTGCCTCATCCCCCACTTCTGGTCCTCCAGAAGACAGGAAAACACACTAAAACACCCCAAAACACACTAATAGAACACAGGAAAAGTGTGACTCAGCCAAGAGGGCCTTATGTGGTGGCTGATTTGATTTCCACAGGGACACCAGGACCCAGAGAGCGTAAATGCTGTGCCCAAGATCACACAGCAACGAGTAAGCATTAGAGCATACTTCTGGGACCCTCCTGAGGTGCTGCATCCCAGCTGTCCACTCCCTAACCCCTCCCCATCCTTTGCCAAAACACACCCATCCATGCTCATTGGTTGCAGCATCTAGGAGAAGGGGATGAAGCTGCAAAAGGAAGCAGCATGCAGCTTCTCTCCCTGAGCGAACCTAGAGGCTCAGGGCCAGAATGGGAGGGACCTCCTGCCTCACCCAGGACCAGACCTGTTCAGTTTCTAGGCCTCTGGGTGCACCCAGAGAGAGCAGCTACACCCTGCAGGGCCACTGCACAGCTCAGACCTTGAGTGCAGAGTCCTGCCGGCCTGACATCAGCCACAGCACTCCACTTCGCTCCACATTCTTTAGACCAACAGACAGATCCAGCTCCAGGTACAGTGGCCCCGTGGACTAACTGCGGTCTCAGGCAGGCCCAGCCCAGACTTAGGCAGCAGGAGAGCTGCTCAGTTGCCGTGATGACTTCAGGCATACAGTACTCCAGGGACCTGTCTGGTCCAGTCCCTGGGCCTTGGCCTCCTGGGGGCCTTGTCTGGCACCAGGTCCCCTGGGAAAGAACAAGCAGTTCCTCTAAAGTGGGTCTAAAGATGGACCAGTCCCAGGAAGGAGGAGGCGTGTCTCCAGAGAGACGACCCTGCCAGGGCCCCTGGGGGTGGGAAGGGGGGTTGGAACAACAGAGTCCTTTGTTCCCCTCTCAAAAGCAGCCATCCTGTCCTGCCCCACACCCTCTATTCTACACCCCCTACTAGGACACAAGAGGACACTGGGGCAGGACCTCTCCTGCACACAGCGGGGAGGGAGGGTGCCTGGGAGCCATCAGGGATAGTACCTGTTCTATTTGCAGGGGTCATGCTGGAGACGTGCCTCACCTCGGGGGGCACCCCAGTCTGATGAAGGAGACATGGCTGCCACTTTCGGAAGTCTGTCTCATGGGGGAGAAACAGGCTTCCCTCGCAGGAACCTCATTCTAAAAGGGGTGGTACACCCCCTCCCTCAGGACTTCCTAATCTGATGGAAGAGACCCCCAGCACCCAGTCTAATGTGGGAAGCATGGCCTCCATCCCTAGAATTCCCCGATGGAGAAGACCTAATTTCAGCACTTAGGGAGCCCCTAGGGTGATAGCAGAGGCAAGAAGGGAGGAAGGAGTTAGTCCAGCTAATAAATTCCTGCCAGACGTCTCCTATGGACCAGACCCAGGTGAATAATGGACGAGCGAACAGGAAACAGAAATAACAGCAACCCACAGGCGCTCGCCAGCTGGGGAACAAAGATACCCGGGCTACAAATAAGAGAGTCAGAAAGTGCCTTGAAACACACCACCCCAGCACCCAGGGCCTGTCGCCGGGGCTACCACCTCCATCAATGAGGGCCTCACTCCGCACGCTCGCGCCCCCGCATCCGCTATCCGCACCTTGGTATAGGCTCTTCCTTCTGCCTACAGCGCCTAACTAAGCCTTTCTCCTGCCCTGGGACCCAGCTCAGGGGGCACCTCCTCCAGAATGCCTCCCCAAGACACCTAAATGCCCTTCTTTCGGGAGTCAGCACAGACATGCCTCCCCTGTGACCAGCTCACACTCTTGAAATGTCCCTTCCAGCCCTCGGCTGAGACTCACACCCCAGGTCCCCACACCCCCAGACCCACCTCCCAGCCTCGCACTCACCCCAGCTCCAGGCAAGAAGAACAAGAGTCCTCCCCCTCTGCTGTGCACCTGGACCTGGCTTTGTCCTCACCACCCCCTCCGGACCCCCTCACGAAGTCAACAAGTGCCTTCTGGCTAAATCCCAGGGGTCTTAATCCAGCTCCTCCTCTGTTGGTCCTTCCCTGCTTCTTTGGCTCCCAGGACACAGCCTCCCCTGTGCCCTCCCTCCTCTCCCCACCTTCTGCCAAGGCCACTGGCCTTTGGTGCCCCCCAAGGCCCCAGCTGTCCCTAACTATCCTCTCGTCATAGGCTGCACCTTCTCCCTGCACCATGTCACCCACCCTCCCCAAGTCAACCGCCATCTCTAATCCCAAGAGTTTCAAATCTCCACCTCCACCCCCCCTTCCACCCCCAGGTCCTGACCCGTCTATGCAGAAGAGTCCCTGCATCTTCCTCAACTTCCAGTCCGGCACCTTGCCAAGCTGCTCCTTCTTCCCCCCAGCCCCTCAGAGGTTTCATTAGATGGTCGGTATGGTCATACTGGCAGCAGTTCCAGGAAGCCACTCAGGCAGGGCATGCTGACCCCCAGCCTAGTGTCCTTCCCTTGCCACAGACTTGAGGTGTCACCAGCCCATGACTCAGGACCCCTGAACCCGTGCTTCGACCTCAGGCAAGAAGGTCCGAACTCAGAAGGGAGAAAGCCATGAAGAAGTCTGAAGCCCAGAGGCCAGCCTAGAATCAGGGATCGTAGACAGTGGGTCAGGTTCAACACTTCTGTTCCCAGCAGCCTCACAAGTGACCCTGGCCAAAGCCACAGGACTTCCCCATGTTCTAGCCAAGACGGGACGCACAGAGCTTAACCGCCAAGAGAGACAACAGCCAAGGCTCACAGACAGCTGGTGACCATGCGTCCCCATCACACCCGCCCTCCGCCTCCACCAAAAAGGAAGAGTTTGTAAACATCTGTAGGAAAGGAAAATCCATTCCATCCCACAGCTTCTCAGGAAGTCCCTCCTGCTGTCTGACTCTGATCCTTCATGTTGCCAATTGAGTTGGTAGGAAGAGCAAGAACCAGAAGGGAAACACGACTTGAAGATGGAGTCACCAGGGAGTTTGGGGAGGCTACCTGTGAGGCAGACAATCCCTCCCACTGAGTGAAAGCACAGAACAGCAGAGGGGCTTTGGGGGCAGACAGGCCTGGGTTCAGAAGCTCATTGGCTAAATGCAGTGGACAAATTACTTAATCTTTCTCAGTGCGTGGCCTCATCTGTGAAATGGGAGCAGCAGTCCCTACGTGTGTAAGATCATTGGGAGAACCAGGGGAGGTCGTGCACGTCAGACACCCGACCAGTCAGGCTAAATGGCTCCACCTCCTTCTTCCGGTTCCTCGGTTCCATCCTCTCCACAGCCTTCGGTTGGAGCTTGCCTTCTGTCA
This sequence comes from Trachops cirrhosus, assembly GCA_028533065.1. Lineage (NCBI taxonomy): Eukaryota > Metazoa > Chordata > Mammalia > Chiroptera > Phyllostomidae > Trachops > Trachops cirrhosus. The sequence goes on from CM052543.1 coordinate 42,246,116, forward strand.
GGCCCCTCCTCAGCCTCCTCACTGCTCTCCTTGCTTCCAGGCCTGCTCTTCCCATCTACCCTCCTCACCACGGCCAAAGCTCCCCTCTGAAATGAAAATCTGCTCCATCCCTCCCCGCCTCACACTCCTCTCTTAATCACCTTCCACGCAGGAGAAAAGCCTGTCTCCTTAGCTTGGCACTCCAGGCTGTTGATGGCTGGCCTGTGTTTACCTCTGAAGGCTCGCCCAGCATCCCGGCCCAGCCCACAGCTGCACGTGTTGCTTCAAGCCTCCAGCCTTCGCACATTCTGAGCCCTCGGCCAGGAACGATGTCCCTGACCCCGCCCCTTTGTCCTCCTCATCCTTCCACATGAGACTCAGTAGCTCCAACGCCACCTCCTTCCCAGGAAAGCTTCCCTCACTGTGCAGCCTGCTGGGTCTGGGTTGGGGACTCCTCCTTAGCCTCTCATAGCACATGTCTCCTGCATTGTAATCACCTGCTCTGCTCTAAGTCCTTTGGGGACACAGGGGAGCCATGCGTCTTGAACCCCCAGCCCTGGCATTCAGTCAGCATTTGTTGAACAGGTGCATGACTCCGCCCAGGGCACCTTGTTAGAACAGCCAGCATAATTCCTGTCTTATAACAAGTTCTATCCAGGTGTCTGTCTTTCCCCCTTGACCCCAAAGTTCCTAGAGGGCAGTGATGGTTTCTGACTAATTCCCACTGTCACTCTCATATAGGGGATGAAATCCAGGCTCAGGGATGGATGGAGGACTTCCAATGCTTAGAGTGCTGCGTATTTGCTGTTGCCTTGCCTATGTTGGAGATAAAGCAGAGTCCCACAACTTATGGAACAAGGCAAGATACAGCCCATTATTGACTCTGCCCTTCTCTTCCAAATTAATCAGGAACCTGCCTGGGAGGGGGACGGAGGCCATCTGGGGCTGCAGGAAAGACTGAGAGGGGAGCAGGGCTACCCTTGGCTGGAGTGCAGCCTGACCTGGGCTCCAGGCTTCAGGCAACACCTTCTCCTCAGCCCAGTGAGCTCAGTGAACACAAGGAGAGCCCGGCAAATTTTAACAATTAATGGCTCCAATTTATAGATGGGAAAACTAACGTCCAGAAAGGTGGAGACAATGCCCAAGGTCTCCAAGGTCCCTCAGTGAGTTAGAGGCAGAGCAGGGAAAAGGCCTATCTCCAAGCACTGCATCTCCAATAGGTGCCTCACTGCTCACGATGTCTTCATCCTGCTGACCACCCATGGCAGCAGGGGACCAATGACACTCCTCCCAAGTCAGAGAGAGGCAAGCCAAGGCCCAAGAGGGGCTGAGTCACCCTGATGGCGAAGCAGCAGAGGAAGAATGAAGGAGAGCAAGAGCTGCTGATTCCCTGCAGAGAGAAAAGTCTGACCTCAACGGTCAGGAGGATTTCGGCTTTGAGGGACATGGATGTGGAAAAGAGTCACACATTCTCCCGCTGAGGACAGAGTCCTGGGTCACAGTGCTGGCCAGCCAGCTGCAATGGGGACAAGCTCTCAAGGTGCATGCAGACACCTCACAACCTTCGGAAGCCTCCCCCACCAGCCCGGACCTCCACACACAGAACAGGGTACCCCACTCTGAACTCAAACCCAGAGCCCTCCAGGGGTGTGGCAGTGCCAAGCAGTCACAGAGAAGTGGGACCATGTGGGCTCCCGTCTAGGCTCTTGCCTCTGACCCCTCCTGACCTTAAGCAAGTCAGGTAACCTCTCTGAGCTCTGGTTCCTCTTCCAGGAAGTGAGGAGAGGAAAATTAACCTCCTTGCAGAACTGTCAGGATGGCTGGGAAGCAGTTTCTAAACCTTAGGAGCACCAGCTACCTCCGAGCCTCAATTTCTTCCTCTGGAAAATGGAATAGTCTCTGGAGGACCTCTCTCATGATGCCGAAAGAGAATGTCAGTTGGCAGTGGGTGGGAAATAGCTTTGTTGTGGTCCCGAAACATGGTGACCCCCGGGGTCATTTCTCCCTGGTCTATCTGCTCCTTCAGCACATATCTTTGATCCCCACACTATGCCTAGTACGCAGCAGGTGCTCAATAAGTAATTACTGGAAGCAAGGAGGGGGGAGGGGGAAGAGAGGAGGAAGTAATGGGGCAGAAGAACAGGAGAGAGGAAGAAAAGGAAACATGCAGGAGGGGGCTGCAGAAGGGGTAGCAGGAGGGGATACGGGAGAAGCTTCTATGAGAACTTAAGGAAGTGGGCAGACCGAAGGGGCAGAACTAGGGTGACAAAGCTGAGCGTCTGACCAGGGCTGTCCCCAGGGGCCACCCGGCCCCAGCTCCAGCCCCCTCCCCGTTTTTGTCCCAATTTTCCATTTCAGGGGCATATCCTTTCCCTTTTGGGGCAGTCTCCCTTCCCCACCCCCAGCTCAAAACAGATCCTGGCCAGCTGTGCCAGGCCTCAGGGAGGTCAGAGGGAAAGGAAATAGAGTGGTTAGGGTGCGGTTTTCTCCCACCGTGTGACCTGTGGGGACTGGAGCGCGTGTGTCAGCAGCCCCAGGGACTGAGAGCTCGTGACCGTGGGGCGCCAGTCTGTGCGGGCATTCATCCGGCTTGTGTCTGGGAGGGTCGGTGCTGGCGTGGTCTGTGAACACCATGTTAGTGCGATACGTGCCAGCACAAAGTGGTCCTGTCAGTAAGGGTGACAGCGTGTGTGTCCCTGTAAGAGTGTCTGCTACAGTGAGCAAAAGTGACAGTGTGCGTGCGCAGGCCAACATGTGTGTGCAGCATAAGGATGTGTTAGAGCTGACGTGTTGGAGTGTGACACATCTGGTATACACATGATGTACAACAACATGACTGTCGGCAAGAATGTGTTAACAAGTACATACCACTGAGTACAAGGCAGTGTCACTGCGTGATCGGTGTGTGGCAGTGAATGTCAGTGTGTGTGTGCCAAACGAGTGTGCCCGTGGGTGAGTGCGCCGGTGTGCCCACATGAGCGTGTGTGCTATTGTGTGTCAGCCTACCCCTGGTGGCTCTCCGCATCTGCTGGCCAGTGCTGAGTGTCAGGGAGTGAGTGTGTGTGAGTGTGTCTCGGCGCCGAGGAGCCATGAGCCATATGGGGCAGCCCTGTCCTCGCGTCTCCGTTCCCCCGCCCACAGCCCTGCCAGCGACTACCCGGGGAAACCTCGGGGGCAGAGGAGAACTGAGCGCCGCTGAGCCAGGCGTTGGCGGTTCGGAGGTGACCGCGAACGCAGAGCCAGGGTGTGGACTAGAACCCCTTCCCTTGCCTTCTCCCAGGTCAGCCCCACGCTCAGCGAACCGGCCGCCTCCTGCACTCACCGTGTCCCTTTGTCGCCCATGGTCCGCGGCGGCCGCAGGGAGGTCCGCGGCGAAGGCGCCCAGGCTGGAAAATCCCCGGCGGGCAGGAGGAGCTCGAGCCAGCAGGCTCCCGGTTCCCTGCTCCGCCTCCTCCGCTCTCCGGCCTCCGCCGCCGCAGCCGCCGCCGCCCCCGCCCCCGCCCGGGTCACCGCCCGCCGAACCGCCCGCCGCGCAGCACAGCACCCAGGCCTCGGCCAGGGGCGTGGAGCAGTGCGGGAGTGTGCGCGTGTGTGCGTGTGTCTGGGTGTGCGCGCGCCGCCCAGCCAGCCGCCAGGGCAACTGGAGGCGTCAGGGCCCGCAGGGCATTTGGGGGTCTACACAGGTGCGTGTCCAGATGCATCTATGTGTGTGCGTGCGTGTGCGCGCATGTGGTGTATGTGGTGTGTACGTGAGGGCGCACGCTGCGGTGGATATACGTGCGCGTGTGTGCACGCGAGAATGTGCTGGTGCGGGGACGTGTGCACGCCGTGTGCGCGGGCCGGTTAGAGTGTATTTGTGTGGATGGGGTGGTGTGGAAGTCTTGGTGCAGCCGTGCGTGTGCGCAGGCCGCTCCCCCGGGCACATAGGGGGCAGTCTTTGTGTGTTGCAGAGGGTGGAAACCGAGGGTCTGCGTACTCCAAGCCCCAGTTCCCGGGGGCACCCCTAGCAGAGTAGGGATGGGGGTTGGTGGGGGACTCCGGGTGCCTGGCAAGGCCGTGGCCCTCTGCTCCACCCTCCCCCCACCCCAACTCCCCACCCTTCTGGAGAGATAACACCCAACAACCCAACAGAGACAGGAAGCAGGGGTGGAGGGGGCAGGAGAAGACAGCGTCAACGCTGAGGAACAGATGACAGTGGGAGGGGGACGGGAGTGAGCAAGGGCAGCGGTAGTGGCTGCCCTAAAAGAGGAAGCAGTGAGAAGAGGAGATAAGGAAGGGGGCATAGAGCTGGCCTGCTGTGCCTGGGAGTCTGGCACGGTGAGCCAGTATGATGGAACGCACCCTGGCGCAGCTCCATGGGCGGCTGGGGGTGGCCTGGGACACCAGCTCTCTCAGAACCAGTCTCCAAATGTGTAAAGTATGAGACCTGTATTTTGCCAGGCATAATGCGCACTCATGTTTTGTGTGCATTGTACATGGGATTATTATACCCATGGTATGTATTCATTACACCCCTGTATAATGCACATCCTTATTTTTTCCCTCAAAAATTCGGGCAAAAAGTGCACATTGAACACAGCAAAAGACAGTAGTACCCACTTGCAAAATTGGTCATAGGTGTTTGCTGGTCCCTGCTGAGTGACTGACAGACACTGGAGGGGCCTAGTCGATGTTAACCCATCCCCCTGCAGGCATCTTAGTGTCCTTCAAAACGCTGGCTGGGACCCTGCTTTGTCTGAGGTTGCCCCTGCTTTGCGGGTGGAGGGACAGTGTGAGGTCTTTCACTCTGGGATTTGACTCATTGGCCCTGACAGGTCCCTAACATTGGCCTGTTAATGGGAGGAAAGGAAGCTATCATTTACTCAGATGCGATTGTGGGTCTGTAAAAATCTCCTGTAATTATGCTCAGAAACAGATACCTACGCTAGTTATATAGTCGGGGAAAGATATCCCAGTAGAATTACTGTAATTATTTCCAGATGGCAGGTGGTTGGGGGCTTGGGGGACTGATAGGCAGCCAGGATAGTCCAGGGTCTGGACAATGTTAGGAGCTAGGAGGCTTAGAACTCTCCTCCTGGCCTTGGCCTCTGGGCTCCCCCCTCACTCCCACAAGGGAAGGAGAGGAAGCCACCTGCTGTTCCTGCTGAAGCCATGGATCTTAAGAGGAATACACCAGGGTCCTGTGTGATGAGAGGAGAGGCCACTGTGTGAGCCAGAGGGACCCTTACCAAGAGGGGGAGGCCAGGTCCTGCCACTCTCTGCCCCAGTTTCCCCACCTGGAAAATAGGAGTTCAACCAAACCAGATGATCTCCAGTGGTTCTCCCCGCCCCATGGTGCCCAAAACATTATTTGACTCAATATAAGATGTAACATTGAAATTATTTCCAGGTATAACAAACAGCCCAGGAAGATACGTCAGATGGTTTCAGGTAAACTGTGCCCTTGGAGAGAGGCGTGCAGCCAGCACACGGCTCTTCCCAGCCCGGTTTGGAAGACCGCTCTCACGTTCTTTCTCGGGGCGCTGAGCAGATCGGTAGCCTGTGGAGTCGACCTGCAGGACTTCAAGTACACCCCCCTGGCCTGCGAACTTCACGAGGGGGTGTAGGGTGTGCCTGCCGCTACCCGATGCTCACAGTTCTGTGAGAAATGCTCTTTTCCCTTTTTGTATAAATGGGCAAACTGACACTCAGAGAAGCTAAGCAGTTTGCCCCAAAGCCATAGCTTTGTCTGGACCTTGGCCTCTGACCGCCCCTCCAAAACCCTCCCCAAAGTGAAGCTGATATGCGGTAGAGCCGGAACGTGGCCCTTGATTTACTTTTTGTTCAATAACTGTTTGTCGAGCATGCCGTACATGGATGGCTCTAGGCACTCACAAACGGTGACCGGCAGGACAAAGCTGTCACTCCAGTGAGGGATCTAAGATGGGAGAAGAGAAGCGAAGGGAGTCTTTTTGCTTTGCCCATCAGGCATACAACATTGTTATGTATTCCTAGTATAATTAAAATTAATAAAAATGTGAACGTGGTAATCTTGAGGAGACCTCTATGAACATAAATAATCTAATTTCAGGCAGTAATCAGTGTTATGAATGAAATAAAATGATGATGAAACAAAGCATGATGGGAACCAGCATACTTAGAAAAAGCTCCTCAAGGAGTGGACCTGTGGCCTGAGACCTGCAGTGAGGAGTCAGCGCCGTGCAGTGTGTGGGGAGAGCCTGGGGCAGAGCTACGTAGACAGAGGGAGCAGCAAGCACAGAAGCTGGGCCTTTCGGAAGCCCAGGAGCAGGGTGCCTGGGTTTGGGTGAGTGGGGAAGGAGTGGCGAAGATCATGCAGGGCTCGTGGTTAGGGCTAAGGAGTTTGGGGAGCCAGTGGAGGACTTAGGAGATAAGTAAAAGTGACTGCTTTCCATTTTTAAAAGTCACCCTGGCTGTTGGAAGGAGACGTCTTGGAGCGAGACAAGAGCAGAAGCAGGGCATTCCCCGACTGCAGTGGGCAATGGTTTAGACTAGGGTGGCGGCAGCAGAAGTGAAAAGAAACGAAGAGGTCCATGTACATGGGAGGCAGGGCCGACAGCACCCGCTGAGGCACCGACAGTGCCCAGTGGCGGGTCCAGGGTTGCTGAGGTGTAGGGAAGATCTGTTTGTTCCACGCTCCACGCACACCACCTCCCCACGCATTTCTCCAAGGGCACTGATGGTTGTGGGGCCCAGAGGCTCCTTCCTTCCTGCCTCAACCCATTTCTGATACATCTTCCACATGAAAAACAGAGTAATTTTTCAAAAAGGCAAATAGATTCCACTGCTGAGACTCATAAGGAGATGGTCATCTCCAGATAGGTCCCGACTTGGGCTGGTCTCCTGCTTGAATTTTTACCTCTCACGATAATAATTCCTTACCAAAAGATAGAGAGAAAAGAAATACTATTCCTGCTTCAGAGATGAGAAAAGGAAGGCTCTAAGAGGGAAAGTGCCTCAGCCAAGGACATGGCAAATAAAAGGTAGAGCTGCAGCTCAGACCGAACGCCTCCGCTTAGCTGGTCAGGCAGCTGAATGTCAGACTGAAGTGAGAGTGAGTGGGTGGGTGGGGGATGGGTTTTCAGCTCCCCTTTCAGCAAAGGATCTGAGCCTGACTGGTGTGTGCCTTGGAGACGTTAGAAGTTAATTCACCAGGGAGCTTCCCTGCCTCTGCCCAAACCAGAAATCTTCGTGCAGCCCTTGATTCCTCCTTCAATTCCCTCACTCTTTATCCAGCCAGTCCTGGACAACTATCTCCTAAGTATCTCTCTACCTGGGGGATCGTGTTAAGGAATTTGGTCTTTATCCTAGGGTCAGTAAAGAAACTTTGAAACATTTTCAGCAGAGCAGTGGCATGCTCAGACACGTGTTTTGAAAAGATGGCTCTGGCTGTGGTGTGAAGAATGAACTGGACGTGGGCCAGAGGGGATGCAGAGGGGAGACCAATTGGGAGGCGGTGTGGGCAGCTGAGGGGAGGAATGGTAAGTGCGTTCTAGGGAGAGGACATTCAACAGCTGCAAAGCCAGGGAAGAAGGAGAGGGCAAGACATTTTGGAGGAATTCAGATGGATCTGTGGCCAGAGCACAGAGAGGGGTGGGGAGGGGCCGAAAAGGAAGAGGGGCCCTATCCTGAGGAAGCAGGCTCAGGGATGGGTCAGCTCCCAGTATGTTTTACATCTGTCTAACCAGATTTCTTCATGGTGGGATTACTGGTATTTAACTGTCACCAGGTGGACAATTCGAGTTTTTCATTTGTAGTCCACAAAACCAGTTCCGGCTGACTTACACAGACAAAGATCGTACTGGCAGGATATTCAGGAAGTTGCAACTGATGAATAAAGAATGCCGCATCTCATTCCTCCGCTATTGCCAGCACTGAGCCTAGCCCCAGAAACTAGACGTGGACACTGCCACCTCTCACCAGAAAGGATTCTTGGCTGGACCTACGGCGCTGAGCCCAAGTCCCCCGTGCATCTGACTGGCTGCACCTAGTCATGTGCCTTCGCCCTAGGTCATGTGACCCCGCCCTCTGCAGGACCCAGAAATTGTGTTTTTGGCATTTGTGATTTCCATAGTGGGCGGCAGGCTTTAACTTACTCCAAGAATCATAGGGTGAAGGATTCCCCAAACATAAGAAGTGAGTTTAGAGGCTGAGTAGCCAAAAAATACAAACATCCTCTTTACTGTGAAATGCAGCCAAGTGAGCTACAGTAAGAACTCAGAGCCAGGAGATGACAGGAAAGGACGCATGCCCTTGTTAACAAAGAAGCCTCTGCCAGGTTGTCTCAGTATTGTTAGCTTTCTAAAAGACAGAGAGAGAGAGAGAGAGAGAGGGAGGTTGGTTCTGATTCTAGTAATACTAAAGTATCTTTTTTTTTAAACCTCACCCGAGGACATTTTTCATGGCTTTGAGAGAGAGAGAGAGAGAGAGAGAGAGAGAGATCAATGTCAGAGAGAAACATTGATCAGTTGTCTCTGATAGGCTCCCCGACTAGGGATCCAACCCACAACCTAGGTATGTGCCCTGACTGGGAATTGAACCCACAAACTTTTGATGAACAGGACAATGCTCCAACCAACTGAACCACACTGGCCAGGGCCTTGTAAAGTATCTTGTATCAGAATAACCCTCCTGCAGATAGCAATACAAACTTTGGACAAAATATGACAAGGATTTGAAGGCATTGGAGAGCAAGCAAAAACAGTCAAACTGGAGAGAATTTCATTCTTGAAAGATGGGAATCACACTGGGTGAAAGCTAATTTTATATGTATTTTCCCTGAGGGACTTCCCCATTCTGGGCAGTGCAGGGAAGCTAGAACTCAAGCAGAAACCTTGAGAGAGGAAGGAATTTGGGGTTGCTACGATGGCTAGAAATTGAAGGGGGACCTTGGAAAGGAGAGCAGCAGTGGGGTTAAGACTCCAAATCCACATGGAATCTGACCTCAAGTCCTTGGCCAGCCCCTGACTGTACGTACACGGGATGACTTCCAGCAGACAGTGGCAGCTCGGAGCTGAAAGAACCGAGCAGAGATTTCAGACGTTTCCCACCACGGGCAAGATGAGTTTCAGCTTCCCCAGGGGATTGCGATTTAGTAAACACCGGGGGTTTCCACTGAAACCTCAGAGGTGCTACCCCTTAACAATACAGACAGTGTCTCAAGACTGGGGATTTGGCCCAAGATTAAAGGCCAAGTAAAATAGAGCCAGTGGCCAACAAGTGGAAACATTCTAAATGTCCATCAACATGGATTGACAAAATGGGCAGACCAAATGCAGAGGAATATTATTCAGCAATTAAAAGAAGTCAAATACAGCCCTAGCCAGGAGCTCAGTTGGTTCGAGGATCATTCCGTTACACTAAGGTTGCGGGTTTGATACCTTGTCAGGGCGCATACAAGACTCAACCAGTGGGCACACCAATAGGTGGAACCACAAAGCGAAGACTGACTCTCTCTCTCTTCCCCCCTTCATTTACAGTTTCTCTCCCTCATTTCCTCTCTCTCTCAAATCAATAAAAGTTAAATAAAATATGAAAAAATAAATCAAACACCAATACATGCTATAACATGGATAATCTTCAGAAACATTATCCTTTGTGAAAAAGCTAGACACAAAAGACCATATGTTGTATGATTTCATTTATGTGAAGTGCCCGGAAAGTCGAATCTTTAGAGATAGAAAGTAGATTAATAGGTGCTGAGGGCAGCGGTGAGAAGGAGGGGAATGAGGATTAACAGTAGCGGCAGCGGGATGAGGGATCTTACTGGGGTGAAGGAAATGTTACAAAACTTGGTAAATTTACTAAAAAGAATAACTGAATTGTACACTTGAAATTATGATTAATTATATGATATGCTTATATGTAAAAGATGCCTCAAGAAGGTTATTTTTAAAAAACTAAGTGATAAAATCAACAGAAACTATTTAAACATTAAGTGATGAACTGTTACAGTTTCTTCTCAGATCATCCCCAAAAGGGCAGTTAATTAAGAGGAAGAGATAAATTCCAAATAGAAGTGATGAATGTACTTTTAGATTGCTCAACAATTTGATTAATAAACAGGAGTTATTCCTCCTATTCCTCCTAACAAATAGTTTTAAATAAATAAATAGTTTTAAATAAATAAAACTTAATAAATAGTTTTAAAAATCAACCAATTGAAATTTTTAAAATGTTTTTCAGATTTGATACAAAATACTGACATCAAAAGAAAATAATGTAAAACTAATGACAGGGAGGTCCTCAATGACAAGCTAGTTAAAGACTAAACGTATACTTAAGATTAGTTACCATATACAAAATATAATGAATAAAAAGGCCTTAAAGCTCATATATAAAAACATTAAAGTTTTGTACCAAATTTGACAACAACCTTAAAATTTTATGTGACAGTACCAATACCAGCTAAGCGAAAAGAAACTTTCTACACCATCAATTATTTCACAAATAATAGAGGAGATGGGTCTGCCCTGACGGAGCGTGCGATCGAGCTCCCACAGTTCAGGATGACCGGCCAGTGACTGAACTGCCTGCTAGAGCAAAAGTCAGCTCTCCCATAGGAAGGTGACAAAATCCAGGGTCCCCACAGCACATCATCTAAAATGTCCAGTGCAGAAATAAAAATTATTGGACATGTGAAAAACAAACAAACAAAAAACAGGAAAACGTAACCCGCAGTCCAACAAAAAGCAGTCCATAGGAACAGACGCCAAGGTCACCCAGATGCAGGGATGATTAGACAAGAATTTCAAGTCAGCTGTTATAAATATGTTCAAGAACGTAAAGGAAAACAGGTGCAGAACAAGTAGACAGATGGCTTAGCTTCAGCGCAGAAATAGAAAATAATTAAAAAGAACCAAATGGATCCCTGGCCAGCATGGCATTTTTGGTTGGAGCGTCGTCCCGTAACCGGAGGGTCGCTGGTTCGATTCCTGGTGGCGCACGTGCCCAGGGTGTGGGCCCCGCTCCCGGCTGAAGCACCTGTGGGAGGCAGCTGATTGGTGTTTCTTTTTCTGTTTCCCTTCCCCTCTCTCTCAAATGAGAATAAAATAAACCTTAAAAAAAGAACCAAATGTAAATTTTAGAGCTCAAAATACAATATTTGAAGGGAAAAATTTACTGGTTGGGCTTCCTATTAATTGGTGGCAGCAGAAGAAAGAATGAGTGACCTTGAATATCAGTCTACATTATCTAATTTGCAGGAAAAAAAAGAAAAAGAATTGCTTCACTGAACTATGGGCAAAGTCATGTAATTTTATTCCTAGAAAAAGACATGACCCCTCACCAAAGTGGATATACCGACGGCAAATCAGCTTCTGAAGATGCTCCACGTCATGAGTCATCAGGGAAATGTAAATTAAAACAGCAATGAGATGCTACTACACCCCTATTAGAATGGATAAACTCCAAAAACACCGACTACCCCAAATGCTGGCAAGGATTCGGAGAAACAGGAACTCTCATCCAAGGCTGGTAGGAATGCAGAATGGTACAACCATTGTGAAAGACAGTTTTATGGTTTTTTAACTAAACTGAACATACTCTTGTATAATCTAGCAATCATGCTTCTTGGTATTTACCTATATAAACATAAACGTAGGTCCACACAAGAGTCGACATACAGATGTTTATAGCAGCTTTATTCATAATTGCCAAAATTTGGAAGCAACCAAGATGTATTTCAGTAGGTGTGTGCATAAATAACCTGAGATTTATCCAAACAATGGAATATTATTCAGTGATAAAAACACAGGAGCCATCAAGTAGTGAAAGACATGGAGGAAACGTAAGTGCATTTTACTGTGTGAAGGAAGCTGATCTGAAAGGTGCATACTGTGTGATTCCACCTATACGACATTCTGGAGAAGGCAAAACTATGGAGACAGGAAAAAGATCAGGCATTGAAGGGAAGGGGAGAGATGAATAAGTCATCACAGATGATTTTTAAGACAGTAAAAATACTCTGTATGATACTATAATGGTGGATACATATTATAAATTTGTCCAAACCCCTAGAATATCCAACATCCAGAGTGAGCCCTAATGTAAACTATGGCCTTTGGGTGATTATGATGTATCGATGTATGTTCATCAGTTGTTACAAAGGTACCACTCTGGTGAGGGAGGCCTCACAGGTGTGGAGGTGGGGATATAAGGAAGATCTCTATACCCTTCTGAATGCTTTCCCTTTAAGATAAAGAATAAAACAAGCATCTCAGTTCTCATTAGTTCTATTAACTTGATACCAGAAATTCTAGTCATTGTAATAAAGAATAAAAAGAAATAAAAGACACAAAGATTGGGGGGGAAAAGTAGAGCTATCTATTTGCAAATGATATACTTGTTAACATGGAAAATACTAAGGAACGTACAACTGCCAGAATTAAATGAAGTCAATATATAAAAATCAATTGTGTTTCTATATGCCAGCAGGAAGGGATTGAAGATGAAATTTAAAATTTTATTTACAAGAGCGCTAGAAACATAAATATTTAGGAATAAATTTAACAAAAGACATGCAAGACCTTTACCCTTACACTGGAAATTATAGAACATTGTTGAAGGAAATGAAAGGAGACCTAAAAAAAGTCAAGAAGTATATCAAGTTCATGGCTTGGAAGACAATATCAGGCTATTATTTTCCCAAAATCAATCTATAAATTCAATAAAATCCTAATCAAAATCCCAATGAGCTTTTCTTCGTAGACATTCGTAGGGAACTAGTTAAATCAGTCTCCGGGGGCAGGAGCGAAGTTGGAGGACTGGTACTACATGACTTTAAAACTTAACATCAGGCTGCAATCATGAAGACATCGTGTGCAGGGGCACACACATACAGTGGCATGGTGTAGGGATAGACAAATAGATTTAAAAAATGGATAGACCCCCAGGTCAATTGTCAACACCCACTTCCAGTCTGTAAACTCTATCTGTATCTGAATCTGTTTGGTTCCTCGCAACATCCTCGGAGTCTAAAACAGGGCTCACTTAATAAATGATCGTACTTAGTAACCAGAGCATAGTACATAGTAGGTACTCAACAGATATATATTAAATACGTGCATTTTAAGGAATGGGGTGGGGATAACAATCAGGTCTCTTCCCAAGGTCAAACGGTATGCCCCCAGACATGCAATTTTGGAGGCAAAGAAGCCACCCTTCCTTAAGTTACCTCACCCCATCTCCTACTTCCCTTACTTGTACCCTCTTCCCTTCACCTTAGCATCCAGAAATCAGCATCATCAGCTTCTTGATCTGCCACCCACCCAGCCTATGGGCCCCCCACCCCCCACCCCAAATTCAGGAAGGAGATCATGCTGTCAGCTCCAGAGATGATACAAGCCATGGATTCTTTGGTCTCCTCCAGCGGAGCAAAGACCCAGGAGAAGTGAGAGGTAGGGCTAGCACTGCCCCCTGGGCAGAGGTGACAAAATGCCCAGGTCTGCCCATGACAGAGGGTTTCCTGAGATGAAGGACTTCCAGTTTTAAAACCAAGACGGTGGTGCGCAAACCAGGAGGAGTGGTCACCATACCTCCCGGAATCCTGCCCCAAACTCCTTCACCATGAAAAAGAAAGTGCACACGGACTGCACACCCTTCCCGAGGTGGGGAGCCAGCTCCAGAGTGAGCAGTCTCTTGTAACAATTGGCTTAAATATCAAGAGCAAAGGTAGCTCCGAGGCTCTGCCTCCAAACAGGGTCTGACACTCAGCCAGTGCTGGGTAAGCTGCTGGGTGGGGAAACACGCTGCAGGAGCAGAGGAAAGGGGCCCTGCCCGCGGGAAATCCCCTCCCCAAGGTGGGCTGCCTTCTGCAGCCGCCACTCTGCGCTGCGCGCTGCATCTCACCCGCCCGTCGTTTCCCCTCCCCCCCTGCGCGTTCTATCGGGCACCGGCGTCTTGTTGCATTCGACAGTTACAAACATGGACATTGTTGTTATGAAACGTTATTTTTATCAAGTTTGCTTTTTTAAATGCTTCAATTCAGAATATTACTAAGGGAAAACTCAGTCTTGCTCCATCCTATCTTACCCTGCCCTAGGTCTCTTCTCTAAAAGAAACCCATAATCTTTTCTGCTTTGAGATGTGGTGGCTTTCACACAAATCTGATTAATATGCATATACCTCCCTTTCTCGATGAACTGGATTAATATTCAGTATTATCTATCATATTCACTCATGAACACATGAAGACACCTGCTCACACTACTTCTCATCTTCCAATTCCTTCCACAGTGTGTTACTTATAATGTCGGCTTATTTTTCTAATGATTATTTCTTCCAGCTCGATAGTTGTTTAAAATCCTAGTCCAGTTCCATCTGCTCAGCTGCACCCCATGACTTCTATGAGAGGTGAAGTCAGCACCTGTACTCTGCCTCACCTGCCCTCCCCCAACCTGCTGACTCTGACAATTGCACGGTTACTTTTACGTTGCCAAGAGTTATCTTGCTTACATATATTTTAACTATAATTAAGTGCTTCATGCTTTGTGTAGAGAGTAATTCTGATCTTTTAAATCCAAGGAACAGCACTTGCAGCATTATGATTAGAAGTAAATTCTAAGTGGGGAGTATGTTGGGTCCATACAACAAGAAAGGACTGCTAATAAAAAGGAGCAATCAGAAAACAGGAAAATTTTCTGGGAAATTAAAAAATATGTAGTTGCTTGCCCTGGCTGGTGTGGCTCAGTGGATTGAGTGCTGGCCTGTGAACCCAAAGGTCGCTGGTTCAATTCCCAGTCAGGGCACGTGCCTGGGTTGCGGCCTGGGTCTCCATTGGGGCATGTGAGAGGCAACTGATGGGTGTTTCCCTCCCTCTCTTTCTCCCGCCCTGCCCTGTTCTCTAAAAATAAATTAATTAATTAATTAATTAATACCTAAAATCTAAAAAAATATATAGTTGCCAAAATCAAAACCATATAATTTGAAAGTCTAGAAGCTAGTACCGGAAGGTAAGGAAGTGCTTAAATAAATCAGGATGGGGTGTGTCAGAGGGACACAAACCGACCTGAAAGGGCTCTCAGTAGCCGAAGCTGGGACAATTTGAGCAGCAAAATAAATAGTGTAGTATCGGAATAGAACCCCAAGTCTAAAATAAATATACATGAGTCTGTGCTGGCCTAAATAAATGATTGAATAAACAAACACATGGGAAAAGGGGATGAATCTTCCTTACAGCAGAATCCCAGATAACATATGTAGCTACTCTCCTCTCCAGATGGAGCTTAATTGGTTCTCCCGACATGAATGTGTGCTAGATTTAGTGACTCACTTCCAAAGAAGAGAGTATGGAAAGGGGAAAAATATAGTAATGTTGCAGTGGATAAACCTGACAAACTGCTTTAATCAAGCAATCAAGGTTATGGTCACCAGCTGATATCACGTGATGTGAGGAGTCCCTCACCATATTGGTATTCTTCCCAGAAACACCTCACCCCAGTCTAACCAGGAGAAAAAAATCCAGACTGAGGGATGTCCTACCAAAGGGCTGACTAGTATGCTTCAAAACTGTCAGAGTGATAAAAAAAAAAAGACATAAAACAGGGAAAGTCTGAGAAACTGTGACATTGCAGACTCAGAAGACATGATGACTGAAGGCGGTGTGGTACCCTGCACTGGGTCTTGGAACAGAAAGAGGATGTTAATGGGGAAACTGTTGAAATTCTAATGAAACCTGGAGTTTGGCCATAGTAATGTAGAAATGTTTATTTCTTAGTTTTGATGTATGTACTATGGTTATGTAAGGTGCTAAGAGAGGAAACCGGAGGAAAGTTGCTAAGAGAGGAAACCGAAGAGGTACATGGGCACTCTCTGTATTATCTCTGAAAAAAAAAAGTGCTTAGCCCTAGCTGGTGTGGCTCAGTGGTCTGAGTCCTGGCCTGAGAACCAAAGAGTCACTGGTTCAATTCCCAGTCAGGACAAATGCCTGGGTTTCAGGCTGGGTCCCCGGAGTGGGGGACGCGTGAGAGGCAATCACACATTGATGTTTTTCCCCCCTCTCTTTCTCCCTCCTTTCCCCTCTCTCTAAAAACATATAAGTAAAATCTTTTTTTTTTTAGAGAGTACTTAAAAGTGTCTAGAAGCAAAAGTCATGGAATTCTCCAAGAATATAGAGACAGAAAAGAATCTTTTTTTATTAAGGGGGAAACAATCAAGTCATAAGGGATCAATTCAAAAGCCTGAGGTCTGTGTAATGAGAATTCCAGAGAGAAGGGAAAAGAGGTGGGAAAATAACCAGAGAAATAATAGAAGAAAACCCCAGAGCAATGGGAAAAAAATACACCAGATTAAAAGCGTTCATTGAATGCTGATCAGAATCAGAGAAAAATCATGCAACCAGGGTCTCATGAGGTTTCAGAAAGCCTAACAACTCTGTAAATGGAAAGCAAACAAACAGGTTATCTATAAGGTAATAAAGATCAAATTAGCCTCCGGTAATAAAGATCAAATTAGACGCTAGAAGCTTGTGAACAATGACCTGCAACTTTCTGAGGAGAGATGTTTTTGAACTTGGCAAACTAAAAAAAAAAAACTAGTAGAGGCAAAACAGGCTTGTAAGAACAAATGAAGTGTACCTCCCATGCACTCTCGCTGAAAAAATTACCAGAGCTTGTGGTCTAAGAAAGCAAACAAGGAACCGTGTAATACAGTGCTTCGATTCTCAAAGCATAATTCCAGGAGCTGAACCCGGCAATGTGCCAGAAGTGCACATTCTGGGGCCCACTTCTGATCTGCAGAATCAGAAACTCTTGGGGTGCAGCCCAGCGACCTGTTCTAACAAGTATGAGGACCACTGGAGCCGTGGATGGTGCTCTCAAACCCCCTTCACCCCTCTGGTGCACCCATTGCCCAGCTGCTGTGAGTGGCTGCACAAAATGCCCCCCACTTTCAAGGCGGTAAACTCCTGAGTCTCCGTGGGGTCGCACGGAACCTAGTGTCCGGCCGAGGACACTTCCTTGCTTCCCTGCTCTATCCTGGTGACGGTGAGAGAGTGGTCTCACTTTCTCCAGAATCCTCGTCTCAGGCTCTGCTCCCAGGGAGCCCCACCTGACACACAGGACATCCGAGAAACAATGGGACTAACCCAGACCCACACCGAACAGAAAACTTTCAGGGTGGTCATTGTCTTCCTGGAAGCATGTGAATTAAAACAGAACAGGAAAACAGAAGGCTCTGATTAACGGGGTCTTTAAAATGTTCTCAAGAAGAAAGTAAATTCCAGTCAGTAGGTAGTACAATTAAGAAGCTAGAAGCTCTTAGTCACGTGGTAAAAGGCACGCGTCCCTCCCCTCGGACACTAATGGGAGAAGGGCCGAGAACTCCAGGAAAACGCAAACCTGTCCCAGAAAACCGCGGTTCAGACATGAAGCAAACGGAAAGGCGGCATGATGGGAAGCCATGGATGCTGCATAAGGAAACAGAAGCATTTGATCTTAACATCTGAAATGCTCCATTTTTTGGCCTTAGTTTATTTTACTTTTTTTATGGAAACATTCAAACATATGTGGAGGTAAAAAGAAGAGCAAAATGCACCCCACGTGCCCATCACCCAGCTCTGACGGTTAGCAAGATCTCAGCCTCGGATATCGAGTTGGTTCTCAAATTTCCCTAAATGCCGCTCTCTCTTTTTTTCTTTTTTACAATTGGTTGGTTTGAGTCAGAATCCAAACAAGGTCCACGGATGAACGTTGTCACTCTGTGTCCTAAACCTCTCCCAGGCTGCAGTGGAACATTCCACTCCAGACAGCACCAGTTCGAGGACTCGAAATGACATTTCCTTCCCGGCTGATCCCGTCACCATCTCAAATCTGCCGGGATAGTTTTGTTCCCGTGTTTAAGCCAAACCCTTTGCCTTAATCA
Organism: Trachops cirrhosus; assembly: GCA_028533065.1. Classification (NCBI taxonomy): domain Eukaryota; kingdom Metazoa; phylum Chordata; class Mammalia; order Chiroptera; family Phyllostomidae; genus Trachops; species Trachops cirrhosus. The sequence continues at coordinate 42,263,972 of CM052543.1, forward strand.
CTGTCATCTCTTGAAATAACCACTGGGTAGTCTTCAAGTTCAGGCTGCTTCAAGCTCTCTCAAATCTTCAGTTTCTTACAGTCAAAACAATCTCCTGTTTCTTTTGGTCTTATAGAATTCTCTCTTTCTTCTTTCTTTCTTTCAAATTTATTGATTTTAGAGAGAGAGAGGAAGGGGAAGAGAGAGAGAGAGAGACAGAGACAGAGAAATACACTGATTTGTTGTTCCACTTATTCATGCAGTCATTGGTTGATTCTTGTACGTGCCTTGACCGGGGATCGAACCTGCAATCTGGGCATATTTGGACGACACTCTAACCAACTGATCTACCTGGCCAGGGCGAAGGACTTTTTCTTGATGATTCAGTTCATATAGAAATTTGGGATCCCACACTCCAGCATAAACACCGAGGCAGGTGTCCAATGTCTAGGAGTTTTCTGTTTAGCAAAGTTTAATAAGAGCGCTCCTGGCTACACAGGTTATGGACACTTTAGCGCCAGATGCAATTAAAGAGATCTAAACAGAGCTCTAATTTATATCTGAACTTCTCAGAAAATCTAAAAAGTTTATGTTAGGAACCAAAACATGGCTGGAGCTGCAGCTACAAAGACCCTCGCGGACGACCTGCCGCCGCGGATCCCTGGTTTTGTTAGAAAGAGCCGCTTCACCGTGAAGTTGAAGGCAGTGGCCTGGCCTGGGGCACACAGACTGCCGTCATGGAATCTTCTCTCCAACCCTGAGTCAGAGGTTCCGGACTTTACCCCTTCAATCCTCTTTATCGTGGTGGCCGGTTACAGGAGGGGCGGAAGGGACAGGCCGTGCCGGAACGCAGGATGAAGGGAGCTTTGACCTTCGTTGCTCAAGACCTCACAGTTAGTCAGCCGTCAAGCCAGGGTTTGAACCCAGGTCAGTCTGGCTTCAGATTTTCTCCCCTCTGCTTCCTCCCCATTCTGGTGAAAACTGGGAGGCCATGGGAGAAGTCCTGATGCAACCCGGTGCTCCCCGAGGGGCCCGAAGGGGAACACCTGGAGTCAGAGAGACCGAGTTCCCTGCAGTTAAACAGTTGACTCAGACAAATATCAACAGACACTCCCAGAGACATGAAACCAAAAGTCAAGCAACCAACCTACAAAAAAAAAAACAACAAAAAACAGTCCCTCTGACAGGTGAGAGACAATCAGAGAATTATTCCAATCAGTCTCTTCACTGTCCCTGAAGTCCTGGAGGACTCGGACACCAACCCGCTCATTTCTGTGGGGGTGGGGGACAAGGTGGGTGCTGAGTCCTTGCCCACAAGGAAACTTCTTGGTGCTCTGTCCCCAGGAATGTGAATGATGAACCCTTGACACAGGGGTAATTTTCATCATGTCCTCAGGGCCAGGCACAAAATAAACCCTCACTCTGCCCTGGCTGCTGTGGCTCAGGGGATTGAGCACCAGCCTGAGAACCAAAGGGTTGCCGGTTTGATTCCCAGGTGGGGCACATGCCTGGGATGTGGGCCAGGTCCCCAGTGGGGGCGTGTGAGAGGCAACCACACATTGATGTTTCTCTCCCTCTCTTTTTCCCTCCCTTCCCCTCTGTCTAAAATATAAATAAATAAAATCTTTTTTTAAAAAAAAACTTCACTCCATGAATGAATTTCATTTTTGAAAATTAGCCCAGTCTCTCTGCCACCTGATCATTCTTCAGGAATTTAGTGATTTTGTTCATTTTTTAACAAGAGGAAACAATAGGCAGGGAAGGGAATTGAGAAGTGAAACAAGGCATGTTGCCTAGTAGACGTATTTCTCAGAGGCCTTCCTGAGTAACATAAGGGAAGCAGAGAGAGAGAGAACAGTCAGCCTTGGAACAGAGCCCCTGCATCTACTCAGATAAAAGACTGTGGATTTCTGGAGGGGGTGTGGGACTGGCAGGGACCATGGGCTGTGTCCAGGAGTCTCTAAGGTTCCGTAGTCCCGAGGTTGGAAAGGAGGCAGACTAGAATGGCCCTCAGGAGCACATCTTCAGGCTTCCAGGTATGAGGTCATTCATTGGGTCAACATGTACATTTATTGAGCACCTACTATGTGCTGAGCCATGTTGGGAGCACTGGGGATACAGCAATGAATAAAATGTTTAAAAATCCTGCCCTCTCCTGGAGCTTACAATCTGGTCAGAAGAGCAGGGAAAAAATTAATAAGATAAAATTATAAATGTGTTTACCCTTGACTGAGCAATGCCACTTCTGGGACTTTGGGCGAGAGCTTCATCGGCTCAGGAAAAGAATTAGGCGCAAGGTTATTGACCTCAGGACTCTCTGTAACAGCAAAAGGCTGGGCACAGCTTGTCGTCTTGAACTCTGTGAACATGTCCATTCAAATCAACACAAAAAATATTTACTACAGATTTCATTAGATTCTGATAAATGTATTTTGGAGACACACAAAGTAGGGAAGGGGACTAGGCGATGCTGGGAGTGTTGCTACTTTAAACTGATTGTCAGGGAAGGCCCACGGGAGAGGATAACGTTTGAATAAAAACCTTACTGAAACGAGGCTGTGCCTGCTGGGGAGGGGGTCCAGGCAGTGGCAGCAGGCGCAAGGGCCCTGAGGTAGGAGCCCGTCTGGCACGTCCGACGACCAGCTGGGCTGGAGCACAGTGAGCCAAGGCAGTCTGCGTCTCCGGGGCTGCGGCTCCGGGCGGCTCGTGGCCCTGGGAGGCCTCCTTCTCCTGCTGGCGTCCCCAGTGCCTTCCAACATTTCCCCCAACGACACCTGTCCTCTCTGGGTCTTCTCTGCGAGTGCACGTTCGTCCCGAAGTGAGGTGCCCAGGACTGTGCTGGCTAGTGTCCTCGTATCCTCCATCGCCGTCCGCAGCTGGCCTGCCTCCCAGCAGTGCTGCCTGCTGCTGCCTGCTCCCTCCTGGGTACTGCTCACTGGTCTCCCGACATCAGCCCCTCTGACCGTTTCTCCAAGTGTCCCTCACTGTCCCTAAACATTGAGGCTCCCAGGCTCTGTCCTCACCCTCTTTTCTCTCTCTGACCAGCTCTGGCGCACATCCTCCCCCAGGGCTTCTGCCCACACTTCTCTCCCGAGCCCGGACCCAAAGTTCTGGCCCCTGGACGTCTGCCCCAGATGTGTCAGGCACCTTGGACTCCACGTATGTCCAGGGCTTGACCTGCCACTTGTTGATCGCCCCTCTGCCCCGCAGACCGGACACACTGGTCCTCTGGGTGCCCTCTCCTGGATGGCGCTGATGCCCCCTGCCGGCCCCTCCCATGCCTGCCCACGGAGTGAGGACCAGCTCCACGGGATCCCTGGTGCCTCCCCAGCCCCGAGCACAGGGCCTGGCACACAGTACAGTGAGCACACAGTAAAGCTTATGGAAGGGCTGGGCTGTCTCATCCACTGCCTCCAGCTTCTGAATCTCCCCACCTCGCCCAGGGACCCCTGCCAGGCCCAGCGGTCTGGCCCCAAAGGCCCTGCCTCCCCGAACCCCGGGTGGAGGAGGCCCCAGGAGCCTGCCCCTCTAAGCTCTCCCAGACTCCGAGGTGTGCTTTCTGGGGAGATGGCCGCCAGCCCACTGGACGGAGGCTTCGTGTAGTTCTTTGGGCTTCAGTGACTTCCGCCCGTGGGGGACACAATGTGAATACGTCATGGAAACCCGTGGGGGGAGCAGTTTGAGTAGGAGAAGGGGGCAGAAGCAGAACCAGGAGTTGAAGGGCCCAGCGAGCCAGGCGCCCGAAGAACCTTCAGCGGTGCTGCCCGGCACCCACCCTGCTGTGCCATGTCCCACGACCAGACTGGGAGCCGCACGGCGAGCCCCTTGGAGCCAGGGCCCTCCTGTCATCTCCTTCGCAGCTGCTACCCTAGGGCGGGGCTCCCAACAGAGGGTGGCCCCTCCACCCCGTCCCTGGGTTGCTAGGTAAAATGCAGGCCGTCCACTTCGGTTTGAGTTTCAGAAAACCAAGTAAATTCAGTAGAAGTATGTCCCCCATGCCTTCTGTGAGACACACTTACAAATCATCTGTTGTTTGTCTGAAATCCAAATTCAAATTTAACTGCGTGTCCTCTATTTTTTTTTTTTAAGCTAAATCTGGTGACCCTACCCAGGCGACTTTTAACAATGTCTGAGCCCTCTGCGGTTGTCACATGTTGAGGGGGGCAGGGGGTGCTATAGCATTTAGTGGGGGAAGGCCTGGGGTGCTGCTAACCACACTCCAGTGCACGGGGCAGTTCCCACAACCGGGAACCACCCAGACCAAAACTTCAAGGTGTCCAGAACTCTCCTTTCGAGTGCCCAGAGCACACAGAACGCCCCACCCAACCTCCGCCACTTACCCCCGCCCACCTGCCTTCCTTCCCTGGGCCACTGAGAGAGAGAGGAGACAGAGACTCCTGGGCCTGTCACAGGTGTTAACCAAGGCGTTGTGAAGTTAACAGGGAAAGTGGAATACAAAACTGTGTACCCTCTCAACACAG